>JAPPVO010000002.1:32324032-33072188 GCA_030407325.1 Camellia japonica | reverse complement strand
TTGTATGATTGAAGTTATCTCCGTTTGTGATTTGTATTTGGTCTGGCCAAAAAAAAAATATATATATAATTTAATTTTTTAATATGATCGAAGTTAGATAAACATAAACACCAACAAAGAGAAAAATGTGATTGTAATTAGTTTAATGGTTCTTTTTTTTAATGTGATTGTAATTAGTTTAATGGTTCTTTTTTTTCATTTATTTTTTTTATTATGAGAAAAATGTGATGTGATTGTAGTTTATTCAACGGTTCTTTTTTTTAATGTGATTGTAGTTAATTCAGTGGTTCTTTTTTTGATGTGATTGTATTGTAGTTAGTTTAATGTTTTTTTTTTCATTTATTTTTTTTATTATGAGAAAATTGTGATGTGATTGTAGTTTTTACACTCCATTTTGATCACACGGTGAATTTATTTTAACTGATTGTGTTTTTTTACACTATATTTTGATCACATGATGAGAAAAAAAATTGTTTGGGTTGTGACAATCTCTGTGTTTTTACAGGATGGAACGTGATACAGTTACTGCTAAAATCAATCGACTATGTCGAAAAAGAAAATTACTCATTTCACGCCAGACTGATCATGATGATCCCATATCTATATCTATATCTATATATATACATATCTATTATCTATCTATACTACATATTAAGCAAAAGGGGTTTTTAACCCCCAAGGCCTGTGGGACCTTCAATATCTCAATCTGAATTTTCTAAATTTTTCATTTTTTATTTAAAAAAAAATTTAGCATTTATTGATTTGGTCAAAATCCCTGATCAGCATATATTAATTTTTTTAGATCCACATGTCTTTCTACATGCATGCATTTATTGATTTGGTCAAAATCCCCTAATCAGCATTTAAATCCCCTCATACAAATAATTATAGATACAATCCGTGTATAGTTACTGTAGTACCATTTTCAACTTCTCCCATACACTATATTTAGTGATAAGATTGTTAAATTATTTTTATAAAAAATCTTAAAAGCATAATTATATATTAAAAAAATCTAAAACAAATTTAAATATCTATAATTATCCCGTGCATAGCACGGGTGATAGGCTAGTCTATACTATATATTAAGCAAAAGGGGTTTTTTAATCCCAAGCTTTGTGGGAGCTCCAAACTCCCAATCTAAATTTCTTGATTTTTTGATTTAAAAAAAAAAAAATCTTAACATTTATTAACTTCTTCCAACTCCCAAGTCTTACCCTCATAATAACACTTTAATGCATTAAGAATAAGCATAAAAAAAATTCTTTGAAATCCACTACATGAATTCTTTGAAAAGTCTCAACACATATGATTATTATCCCTTATAATAACACTTTAATCCATTAAGAATAAGCATAAAAAAATTTCTTGAAAAGTCCAACACATATGATTATTATCAAAATATTAAACTTTAATATAATATTTATACTATCTATTATATACTATATATTAAGCAAAAAGGGATTTTTAACCTCAAACTTTATGGGAACTCCAATCTCCCAATCTAAATTTCCTGATTTTTTATTTAAAAAAAAAAATCTTAACATTTATTAACTTCTCCCAACTCCTAAGTTTAACCCTCATAATAACACTTTAATGCATTAAGAACAAGTATAAAAAAAATTCTTTGAAATCCAACACATGAATTCCTTGAAAAGTCACATATGATTATTATCCCTTATAATAACACTTTAATGCATTAAGAACAAGCATAAAAAAAATTTCTTAAAAAGTCCAACGCATATGATTATTATCAAAATATTAAACTTTAATATAATATAATAAAAAAAAAGACATTTAATTCCTTGAAAAGTCCAACACATATGATTATTATCCAAATATTAAACTTTAATATAATATAAAAAAAGAAAAAAAGAAGATATTTAAAAAGAAAAGAAAAGAAAACATTAAAAAATCACAATTCACATAAACACAATCCGTGCATAGCACGGGTGATATGCTAGTTATTATATAAGGAAAAAGGGGTTTTTAACCCACAAGCTTTGTGAGAGCTCCAATATCCCAATCCTAATTTTCTAATTTTCTAATTTAAAAAAAAAAAAAACCTCAACATTTATTAATTTTTCCCAACCCCCATGCCTTTTGGGAGATTTGGCCAAAACCTCCTCATAATTAAACTTTAATGTATTAAAGACCAGCATAAACAAAATTCCTTGAAAATTCTAACACATATGATTATTATTAAAATATTAAACTTTATATAATATAACTTTTATGTAGATATCAGTTTGTAATAAATTAGTATTTTTAGAATTCTCTCATCAAGATCTATTAACTAAGATCTATGTTGACTATGAAATTCTTATATATAAAAAAAATATTATTACCGTTGAAATTGATGTAAATAGTAACAGTAACATATTACTCTGTTTGATGGTTACTCTGTTTGATAGTAACATGTTATTCTGTCTCATAATAACATGTTATTTTGTCTGATAGTAATATGTTACTCTAGTTCATAGTAACATGTTACTTTGATAATATTGTCCAAGAAAAAAAAAGATATTTTATTTTTATCCTTACTCAATTATGTGCTTTTCTCCTCAGGGTTATTGTAACGCCCTCAAAATAAACCCATAATTCATACATTCATGATACAAGAAATTGGCAATATATTCAAGAGAATAAAGTGTACATCTATTTATCAGAGTATTTATCACAAAAGTATTACATGTTGACAACAAAAGTAAATGCCCTACGGGCTTACAACTTTCCAAGCCAACACTTAGTTACAAAAAAAAAAAGCTACTAACTCATACACATTAAGCCCTCGGCTTGAATTTACATGTAATACACAAAAAGGTAAACAACAAAAAGGGATCTTCAGCCTCTAAGCCTCCCAAGCTATGTCCTTGGAGGTGGCATATCACCTGAACCTGAAAATGATGTCCCATATAGGGTGAGCCAATGCCCAGTAGAGATATACTAAACCAAGTATGAGAAATAACTAAAACAATAGCATTTGATATATGGTTGACACTTATAAACCAACTCACAACACTTTTCAATTCAACATCAAGTACATCCATTTTTCATTTCAGTTTCCTTCACTTATACAGTTTCGATTCATAATTATGGCTCAGAACCTGGCCAACAATTCAATGAGACTATAACACATATTAAAACACTTTCATACTTCACAATTCACATGAGAATGTAACTCATATTAAAATACTTCCATACTTCAACACTTCCACATTTCAAGTGATACACAGATTTGCTGTATCAGTGGAGTCCATCCCCTATCTCCTCCCAAACAGGTTTGAGAGTCCATCCCCTATCTCCTCTCAAACCATGGAGTACATCCCCTATCTCCTCCCAAACAATATGCATATACAATGTATTTAAACACTTATCATATACAATGATCAATCAATACACACATTTGCTGTATTATTCCAACCGTCATATTTAATGACATATTCAATGTGATTAGTTTCAGTTTTCCCTAATCATCATACAATGTCTACAACAATCAAGACTATCCTCCACCGATAGCCCAAAGCAGTTATCTCTAAACACATAATAAATTTATCAACAGATAAAATATCGACATTTTCATAGGTGAGTGGTTAAATTATCCAACTACACCATTTACTCCCACAATTTTCCAATTTCATGAATTTTACTTCAATTTCACATTTTCCCAAATTAATTATTCAAATTAATTATTCAACATAATTAGGGCATTTTTCCCATTTTCTCAATATTAGCCCAAAGGCTCAATTTCATCGATTTAACAACAACAATTTCATTTTTCAATGTCTCATACACACATAGGTTTTAACATTTGAAAACCCCCATTTTTTATAACCTCAAATCAAACCCTAACTTTCTCAAAATGACTAAGCAACACCATCTAATCAAAATGACCAAAATTTATGTTAAAACTCATAGAATAGAGTACGTTATCCCTACCTTAATTTTCGGAGCTCAAAGAAGAAGAGAGGTGAAACTCAAAGTGCTCCAAATCCACAACTTTTCAGATTAAAGCGAAGCTCTCGCGAAACTCTTCCTTTCTTCCAAAGAGACTAGGGTAGAAGACCACTAGAACTAGATGAAACCCTAGAGCGAAGGTATATAGAGAGAGAAAGAGCAGTTGGTCTAGGGTTTGTATAAAAGAAGATGATGAAAAAGTGAAGTGTAACCCGCTGCTGCCAACTGATATATTCGAGGCTCGCTCGAGCGAAGGAGTGGTCGCTCGAGCGACCAGACACAAAGAAACCTCGCTCGAGCGTAGAAAGCCTCACTCGAGCCAACAAATCGAAGCTTCAAGTCTGCAACCCAGAAGCATGCTCGAGTGAAGAAAAGCTCGCTCGAGCGAAGAAACCCAAAACATATACCTCACTCGCTCGAGCGAGCGAAAGAAAGCTCGCTCGAGCGAAGAATTGCAACCTCCAGGTCCAGAACCAGACGCAGATGCAAGCTCGAGCACAAGACTTCTCGCTCGAGCCACCAGACACATCACCCAACTCTCGCTCGAGCTAAGAACCCTGGCTCGAGCGAAGGATCTAAAACACAGAGCTCACTCGAGCGACAAAAGTCTCGCTCGAGCGAAACACCAAAATCTGGGCAGCAACCATTTGTTTCAAAACACTCCCAACCTGATACAAACCTGCCCAATACATCCTAAAATTCAAATATAAGGAATTAAAGGACGGAAATGAAACAAATGCAACAATACTCAACCGCGGAACCTAAGTCCAGAATACTGTACATAAAGGGGAAAACCCGGGATCGCTATAACCTCCCACCCTTAAAGAATTTCGTCCCCGAAATTAGATATAAGTTTCAAAAACATGATTTCTCAATTCCCAACAATATTACAATCCAATAACCAACATCTTGACCCATTACCGGTCATCCCATCTCTATTCAAGAGGCAATTCACAATATAATTCAATATGCATTAACAACATGCCTTTCTTTGAAATTCAAAAATTTCCAATATCATATTCCACCATTTCATAACCTATTCAATGTTAAAGATATATTTGCATTGCCACAGTACATTCAACATATACAATGCTACATTAACTTTCATTTTCAAGGCATTTACCATAATACTCCCATAAACCGAAACATATACAATGTTTTACAACTTAAGACATATTCAATGCTCTTAAAGTTTATCAATACAACAAAATATTCAACATACGATCATACATCTACAAATAGATCCGGATACTTCTCTCGGACCTCCAACTCGCGTTCCCAAGTGGCTTCCTCAACCCCGTGATGTTTCACAAAACTTTCACCAAGGGTATCGTCTTGCCTCGCAAGACTTGATCCCGCCTATCCAAGACCCTCACCGGTCTCTCCTCATACGAGGCATCCTCATCAACCTCTAAGTCGGTCCAATCTAATACATGCGATGGATTCGGCTCGTATTTCCGAAGCATACTAACATGAAATACGTCATGCACTCCGGACAACTGCGGCGGCAAAGCTAAACGGTAGGCAACCTCGCTAATCCTCTCAAGGATCTCCAAAGGGCCAATAAATCGGGGGACAACTTCCCACTCTTCCCAAACCTCATCAAACCCTGCCTGGGTGATATTTTCAGAAAACATGATCACCCACCCCAAATACCAAAGGCCTCCTCCTATGGTCGGCATAACACTTTTGACGACTCTAAGCTGTAACAAGCTCTTACGGATAAGCTCAACTTTCTCCATCGTCTCCCGAACCAACTCCGGCCCAACAAAGGTGCATCACCCACCTCGGCCCAACAAACTAGAGACCTACACGGTCGGCCATACAAGGCCTCAAATTGTGCCATACCAATACTCGATTGAAACTGTTGTTGTAGGCAAACTCTACCAAGGGCAAGTGCCTCTCCCACGACCCACTAAAGTCAAGGACACAACTTCAAAGCATATTCTCAAGGATCTGTATAGTACGCTTTGACTGCCCGTCAGTTTGAGGATGATAAGTCGTGCTAAAGGTCAACCTAGTGCCAAGGCACTCTGCAAACTCTGCCACAACCTAGCAGTAAAACGTGGATCTCTATCTGAGACGATCGACATTGGGACCCGGTGCAACCTCACTATGTCCCGAACATACAAGTCGGCAAGATGATCTACCGAATCCCTCACGCGCAATGGATAAAGTGCGCCGACTTAGTCAACCGTCTACAACCACCCAAATAGCATCACTACCCCGCTGAGTCCTCGGAAGACCTACAACGAAGTCCATCGTGACATGCTCCCACTTTCACTCGGCAATAGCAAGGGTTGTAACAAACCCGCTGGCCTCTGATGTTCGGCCTTCACTTGCTGACAAGTAAGGCACTTAGACACAAAAACTACCACATCTTTCTTCATACCCCGCCACCAAAACTGACGACCCAAATCACGATACATCTTAGTGCCTCTCGGATGCACCGCAAGGTGTGAATGGTGAAACTCTCTGAGTACCTCCTCTCGGCAAGACTCCGGTACAAATAGACGGTCTCGGTATCTCACACTCAGGTCAGGATACACAGTCAAACCCTTCTCAACCTTCCCACTGGAGATCTTCTCCCGGAGGGATTCTACCTCAAGATTACCTCTCTGTGCCTCTAACACTCGATTCACAAGTGTAGGCTGCGCAACTACTGAAAACAAAGCCGCAGACTCAACAGATTTGCCCAGAAGCAAATCAAACTCGCCAAGTGCACCCAACATCTCCCACTCCCGGATGGCTATACAAGCTACATCACTAATGGATTTCCTGCTAAGGGCATTGGCCACAACATTGGCCTTCCTCGGATGATAATGCAACTTGAAATCGTAATCCTCAATAAATTTCATCCACCTCCTCTGCCTCAAGTTCAAGTCTTTCTGTGTAAACAGATACTTCAGACTCTTATGATCCGAGAACACCTCGAAACTCTCACCATATAGGTAATGCCTCCAAATCTTCAAGGCAAAAATCACAGCTGCTAACTCTAGGTCATGTGTAGGGTAATTCCTCTCGTGTATTTTCAACTGCCACGAGCCATAGGCTACCACTTTCCCCTCTTGCATCAACACACAACCCAGACCCTCTCGTGAGGCATCACAATAAACCGCATAGCCCAAACCTCTATCCGGAATAATCAAAATCGGAGCGGTGGTAAGTCTAACTTTCAGCTCTTGGAACGACTTTTCACAAGCCTCACTCCATACAAACTTGACCCCTTTCCATGTCAATCTAGTCAAAGGTGAAGCTAGCTTGGAGAAATCTTTTACAAATCGACGGTAATACCCAACTAATCCCAGAAAACTGCGGATCTCAAAAACACTCTTAGGCTATGCCCAATCCTGCACTGCCTCTATCTTGGATGTATCAATAGACATCCCTTCCCCGGAGACTCCATGGCCTAAGAACTTAACCTCTGTTAGCCAAAACTCACACTTCCCAAACTTGGCATACAGCCTATGGGCTCTAAGCAACTCAAGCACCACTCTCAAGTGTTCCTCGTGCTCCTCCTCAGAAGGTGAATAAATCAGGATGTCGTCCACGAAAACGACTACAAAATGATCTAAGAATTCTCGGAATATCCGGTTCATCAAATCGATAAACACTGCCGGTGCATTAGTGAGCCCAAAAGGCATCACCAGAAACTCGTAGTGGCCATACCGCGTACGGAATGCCGTCTTCGGAACATCTTACTCCCTGACCTTCAACTGATGGTAACCCGATCTCAAGTCTATCTTAGAGAAACAACGGGATCCTTTCAACTGGTCAAACAAATCATCTATACGGGGCATAGGATACTTGTTCTTAACCGTAGCCCGATTCAATTTCCGGTAATCAATGCAAAGTCTCAAAGCCCTATCTTTCTTCTTAGCAAAGAGGGCCGGTGCTCCCCACGGCGAAGTACTAAGGCGAATAAAGCCCTTATCTAGCAATTCCTAGAGTTGAATCTTCAACTCACTCAACTCGGCTGGGGCAAAACGGTAAGGTGCCATGGAAATCGGCCCTATGCCGGGCACTAAATCAATAGAAAACTCCACCTCTCGATGGGGTGGCAAACTAACAAGATCCTCGGGAAAGATGTCCGAGTACTCACAAACCACTCTCGACAATACAGTCTGGGTCTCATCACACTCACTACTCATACAGCTAGCGAGAAGACAACTAAGGTCACTCCGCCCTCGCGGATCATACACTGGTGGCAAAACACTACCAACCCGGTCTTCCAAGAAGTGGAAACAATCCCCGCTCAAGGTACACACAGTAACCCGCTGGCGGTAACAATCAATAACAGCCCGGTATGACGATAGCCAGTCCATACCCAAAATCACATCAAAACCCGACATAGCCATAACTACAAAAGAAAATGGAAGCCGGCGGTGAATGACCTCAATATCATAACCTCTACACCCCTGCTTCAAAATCAACTCACCCCCAACAGGTGATACAACACAAATAGGAGATGCTAACTGCGCCAACTCCAACCCCAAAACAAATGCAAATGCAGCAGATATAAAGGAATAGGATGCACCCGTATCAATCAACACATTAGCAACCGAGTTGCAAAACAAAAAGGTACCTCTCACAACAGATGGAGCCGGTACAAGATCCTGCGCGGTAACAGCATACATACGCCCTAAAGGTCTCTGATCTACCTGCTCACCTCTCGGAGCATAAGTCTACTGTACAAACTGAGACGATGAGGCTCCCTGATTGGCCCTTGAAGCCTGAACTGATTGAGCTGGCTGATGGCTCTGAGTCTGCCTCGAACCAGATGCACCAGATGTGCCACTCAACTGCGGGCAAAACCTCTTCAAGTGCCCAGCCTGACCACATTGGTAACAAGAAATCGGCTGACCTCTGCCCTAACTCTGGCTCTGAGGACGAGCCGAAGATGAAGCTGCTCTCTGCCCTCCTCCTCTCTGCGGGCAAGCTGGAAACTTGTGGCCTAGCTGACCACATTTGTAACAAGTAACGTCTCCCTAACTGCCTCTCCCAGAACCTGAACTCGGCACTGAAAAGGTAGATCTCACAAAAGCACCCTGTGACTGCTGAGGGTTAGAACCCCTCTGCCTCCTGCCATCCCCCTGGCTATCCTGACTCCTCTTGGAGCCCCTCAACCTCTCCTCCTCCTCGTGCATAATAATCTCCATATGGGCCGCAGCATCCACAAGGTGTCCATACTCCCGAGTCATGGACCCAGCAACCCTAACCTTGAGTCCGTGCCTCAACTTCCTTTCGAACTCCAGACAACGGCGTTCCTCAGACTCCACTAGCTCAGGTGCAAACCTAGACAAACTGGTAAATGTGGCCTTAAACTCGGCCACTGATGAACTCAGCTGCTTGAGCTGACAGAACTGATCTCTCAACTTCTCCCTGACAGCGGGAGACAAAAACTTCTCCTGGAAGGCATCAACGAAAGCCTCCCAAGTCCCGCCAATACGGCCCTGAACAAACTTCCACCACTGACCCGCGTCTCCCTTCAGCTGGAAGGATGCCAAGGTCACCTTCAAAACCCCGTCTTCGATGCCAAGCATCTCAAACGTCTTCGTCATCTACTCAAGCCACTCATCAGCCTTAAGTGGCTCTTTCGGATCCCCTAGAAACTCATCTGGATTGGACCGGAAAAACTCCCTCTTCAGAAAGAAAGGCCCTGCCTCAGTAACATGGGTTTGGACTTGATTCTCAGCTTTGAGAATGTCCATGGATTCCCTCAATGCTCCTGCCATCTCGCGGGCTAAGGCGCCCATGGCCTGCTGACCTACTGGCTCGGCCACATTGGCCTGACCAACACCCTCCTGCTGTGCCGGAATCTCATCCGGTATAGGCATCTCCTGCCTCCTAGGCCTACCTCGCCTACCACCACGTCCTCGTCCTGACATCCTAATAAAGGTAACGAAGATCATTAGCACATTCATAAATGTGCCGAAGCTACAACACTCGCGTCTTAATGTATTGGACAACAGTAATTCATTCCACGTAAGCACATAATCACATAAGCACTTACGAATTTCATTTCCGGATAATGACAGTCCCGAGGCGTTGCTAGAGTTCCAGTTAGAAATAGCATTGATGAGGTGCTTTTCCAACAGGACTCCCAGAAACCCAAAGATCCAATCAACATCCTAGAAACTAAATCCCATGCTCATATAGTCACATAAACATGTTATCGAATAAATATATAACATCATGCATAAGTCTCTAACAAGCGAGACAAACCTATTATGGTACTAACCACTTCCCGCATATCCAAAGTATTCGAACCCGGTACGCTCTGATACCAAGTTGTAACGCCCTCAAAATAAACCCATAATTCATACATTCAAGATACAAGAAATTGACAATATATTCAAGAGAATAAAGTGTACATCTATTTATCAGAGTATTTATCACAAAAGTATTACATGTTAACAACAAAAGTAAATGCCCTACGGGCTTACAACTTTCCAAGCCAACACTTGGTTACAAAAAAAAAAGCTACTAACTCATACACATTAAGCCCTCGGCTTGAATTTACATGTAATACACAAAAAGGTAAACAACAAAAAGGATCTTCAGCCTCTAAGCCTCCCAAGCTATGTCCTTGGAGGTGGCATATCACCTGAACCTGAAAATGATGTCCCATATAGGGTGAGCCAATGCCCAGTAGAGATATACTAAACCAAGTATGAGAAATAACTAAAACAATAGCATTTGATATATTGTTGACACTTATAAACCAACTCACAACACTTTTCAATTCAACATCAAGTACATCCATTTTTCATTTCAGTTTCCTTCACTTATACAGTTTCGATTCATAATTATGGCTCAGAACCTGGCCAAACAATTCAATGAGACTATAACACATATTAAAACATTTCCATACTTCACAATTCACATGAGAATGTAACTCATATTAAAACACTTCCATACTTCAACACTTCCATATTTCAAGTGATACACAGATTTGCTGTATCAGTGGAGTCCATCCCCTATCTCCTCCCAAACAGGTTTGAGAGTTCATCCCCTATCTCCTCTTAAACAATGGAGTACATCCCCTATCTCCTCCCAAACAATATGCATATACAATGTATTTAAACACTTATCATATACAATGATCAATCAATACACACATTTGCTGTATTATTCCAACCGTCATATTTAATGACATATTCAATGTGATTAGTTTCAGTTTTCCTTAATCATCATACAATGTTTACAACAATTAAGGCTATCCTCCACCGATAGCCCAAAGCAGTTATCTCTAAACACATAATAAATTTATCAACAGATAAAATATCGACATTTTCATAGGTGAGTGGTTAAATTATCCAACTACACCATTTACTCCCACAATTTTCCAATTTCATGAATTTTACTTCAATTTCACATTTCCCCAAATTAATTATTCAAATTAATTATTCAACATAATTAGGGCATTTTTCCCCTTTTCTCAATATTAGCCCAAAGGCTCAATTTCATCGATTTAACAACAACAATTTCATTTTTCAATGTCTCATACACACATAGGTTTTAACATTTGAAAACCCCCCCTTTTTATAACCTCAAATCAAACCCTAACTTTCTCAAAATGACTAAGCAACACCATCTAATCAAAATGACCAAAATTTATGTTAAAACTCATAGAATAGAGTAGGTTATCCCTACCTTAATTTTCGGAGCTCAAAGGAGAAGAGAGGTGAAACTCAAAGTGCTCCAAATCCACAACTTTTCAGATTAAAGCGAAGCCCTCGCGAAGCTCTTCCTTTCTTCCAAAGAGACGAGGGTAGAAGACCACTAGAACTAGATGAAACCCTAGAGAGAAGGTATAAAGAGAGAGAAAGAGCAGCTGGTCTAGGGTTTGTATAAAAGAAGATGATGAAAAAGTGAACTGTAACCCGCTACTGCCAACTGATATATTCGAGGCTCGCTCGAGCGAAGGAGTGGTCGCTCGAGCGACCAGACATAAAGAAACCTTGCTCGAGCGTAGAAAGCCTCGCTCGAGCCAACAAATCGAAGCTTCAGGTCTGTAACCCAGAAGCATGCTCGAGCGAAGAAAAGCTCGCTCGCTCGAGCGAGCGAAGGAAAGCTCGCTCAAGCGAAGAATTGCAACCTCCAGGTCCAGAACCAGACGCAGACGCAAGCTCGAGCGCAAGACTTCTCGCTCGAGCCACCAGACACATCACCCAACTCTCGCTTGAGCTAAGGAACCCTGGCTCGAGCGAAGGATCTAAAACACAGAGCTCGCTCGAGCGACAAAAGTCTCGCTCGAGCGAAGACACCAAAATCTGGACAGCAACCATTTGTTTCAAAACACTCCCAACCTGATACAAACCTGCCCAACACATCCTAAAATTCAAATATAAGGAATTAAAGGACGGAAATGAAACAAATGCAACAATACTCAACCGCGGAACCTAAGTCCAGAATACTGTACATAAAGGGGAAAACCCGGGATTGCTATATTTATAAAGCAAAATACATTGAGTTGTCATTTTTACTAAATAATGGTCCAATGAAAGGGTTTTGGCTAAATTTCTCAAGCATTTTTTACTTTTCCCATACCTACTGCCGCACCCTTTTCAACTTCTCCCATATACTATGTTTAGTGATGAGATTGTTAAATTATTTTTATAAAAAAAATAAAAAAAATAATTTGTATATTAAAAAAATATCTAAAACAAATATAAATTTTTATTAAAAAATAACATGTTGCAATTGCGAAAAAAAATAGAAAAAAAAAATTACATTGTGTATTTCATTAATAATGCTCAAAAAATGTGCCAAGTGTTTGTGTAAAAGTTTGACACGTGCCCACTCTCAAATTATCAAGTGAATATAGATGAAATCAAATAACTCAACTTTAATGGATAACAAATATTAGAAACCCAACCATTGAAGCCTAATAACTATTAATTAATAGAATTCAGCAATTGAAAGATCTCAAACCATATCTCTTTGTCTTCTCAAATTTTTTTTTTTTGGTTCATGCATTTATTTTAATATTAATAGAGAATTGAGCTTGTGGAAGAGTGAGCGACATTAAAATTATATTAAGATATGTAATTGTTGTGATGAAAAATAAAGGTTGTCTTCATTTTCTATGGCGATTTATTTGGTTATACCTCCAATTAAAACGTCAGGTGTGCTTTTACATCATCATTGGACATTGCTTTCATTTTTTTAAAATATTTTGTCTCACAATTGTTTGTGTTTTGTGTTATGAAATTTATTACACCTGTGTTTGTTAAAACTATTAGATGGATCTAATGCAAAGTGTAGACTATTTCAATGTCATTCTCGGGATTAAAAATACAAAAAATATACAAAAAAAAGTACATAAATAGACAAGATTTTACAAAATTTATTTGTGAGTCTCACTTCTTGAAAATCTTATAATTCATTTATTTTTTGTATTATATTTTATATCAATTCCGATACAGACCCCCTCAATTGGAGACCCCCTCGACCCCCTCTGATGTGGCATTTGATGAAGTCTTCTGAAGAAGAATCGCAGAATAAGAAGGTGTCACACACGCACCTGAAAGAGAAGAAAAATACTGAAAACGAAGAGGGAAAAAAAAAGCGGGAATATCTTCCCTCTTCCATTCCATCGTGCGTCCCATACCTCTCCTCCGTCGACCGTAGCTCTCTTCCGTCGGCCATAGCTCTCTCTTCCGTCGGCCATAGCTCTCTCTTCCATCGGCCATAGCTCTCCGTCGACCATAGCATTTTGTCAGGTATTGTTACTCGGTTCTCCCTCATTCTCCCTCTCTCTCTCTCTCTCTATCTACATGCTGAAACCGTCATGGTTGATGCTCATAATTTGGGCCTCTGTATAAAATGTGTTCAGAACCTCAGATGATTGCCCATATAATTTGTCCCATAATTTGTGAGCATGTTTTTTACTGAATTATGAACCCATAATCTGAATAAAATGTTTTGAATGCTCATAATCTGAATTATGAACCCATAATTTTGAATGTGCCCATATGGTTGATGCTCAAAAAAATGTTTTGTTTTGTTTCAAATTATGGTTGATGCTCATAATTTGGGCCTCTGTTTTATTCAGATGGTTGATTCTACTGAATTTAGAGTAGGATTCTTGTTTCATTTTTTAATTTTTTATTTTTTTTACTTTTCAATTACAAATAGAGATACTTTTCAAACAGAGATGAAGCTCTTTGATTGTGCAATCTTGTTTAGAGTAGGATACTTTTAGAGTAGGATACAAACAGAGATGAAGATAATTTAGAGTAGGATATTTTTCAATTACTCTTTCTAGGCTTCTTGTGATTGTGCAATGTTGTTTGGGTTGTTAAATTTTTCTTTTTAAATTCTTCATTTACCTTCAAGTGAAATAGATAATTGCAAAGTCAATGGTAAAGAGAGCTTTAGATTTCTTTTTATTATAGATGTTTGATTAGTTTAAAATTTTATTATTAGTTTTATAATATTTTAGCTACTGTTTGATCTTATAAACATCAGTGATTAGTTTTAGACCTCACAGATGTTTGAATTTGTTTGATGGTTTATTTCAACAGTTTCTACAGTTTATTAGGTGATGTTTGATCTTTTAAAATTATTATTCTAAAATCATTCTATTTTGATTCTCGTAGAATGGAGGTTGATTCAAATGGTGGTGACAATCCTTCAGTAAATGAGGGTGAACAAGTTGAATATGATTTCCAACCCCCTCAAAAACAAGTTGAAGAACCGACGAAGGGTATGTGTTTTAGCTCAAGAGAAAGTGTACACATTTTATGCCACATATGCTAAGCATGTTGGCTTTTCCATAGCTCATAGAGCACAACATTTTGGAGATAATGGCGAATTAAAAAACTTTGCAATTGAATGTTCTCGAGCGGGGGAGAGAAAAAAGAAATCAGAAGTCAACCCTTTGAAGCCATCTTTGTCCACAAAAATTGGTTGCAAAGCAAGGGTACGAGGTACTCTACAAAAGAATGGGACATATATGTTAACCACAGTTAACCTTGAGCATAATCATGATTTGATTCCCACCGACTCTCGTCATTTTGCAATGAATAAAAAAATTCGTACTCCTGTGAAGAGAAGATTAGAAATCAATGATCAAGCCGGGATTGGGGTGTCTAGGAACTATCATTCAATGGTTGTTGAAGCAGGGGGATACGAGTCATTGACATTTGATGAGCGAGATGCAAGGAATTACATTAATAGAGCTAGAAGATTAAGGCTTGGTGAAGGTGATGCCGAATCACTTCAAAGTTATTTTACGAGGATGCAAGCACATAGTGAGAAATTCTTTTATGTGATTGATGTTGATGAGGAGTTTCGCATTAGAAACTTGTTTTGGGCTGATGCAAGGAGTCGGGCTATGTATGAATCATTTGGAGATGTTGTTTCATTTGACACAACTTATCTGACGAACAAATATGACATGCC
This sequence comes from Camellia japonica, assembly GCA_030407325.1. NCBI lineage: Eukaryota > Viridiplantae > Streptophyta > Magnoliopsida > Ericales > Theaceae > Camellia > Camellia japonica. Next base: position 33,056,819 of record JAPPVO010000002.1, on the reverse strand, counting down.
ATTTGCTCCATTTGTAGGAGTCAATCACCATGGACAGTCTATTTTGCTTGGTTGTGGATTGTTATCTAGTGAAGACACCGACACATTTGTTTGGCTTTTCAAGTCGTGGTTAAGTTGCATGTCAAATAAACCTCCAAAAGCTATCATAACTGATCAGTGCAGAGCTATGCAAAATGCTATAGAAATTGTCTTTCCACAGGCCCGGCATCGATGGTGCTTATGGCATGTAATGAAGAAAATACCGGAGAAGTTGAAAGGATATGCTCAGTATGAACCCATGAAGTTGGCTATGCAAAATGCAATTTATGATTGTTTGACAAGAGATGAATTTGAGGAAAAGTGGGAAGAGATGCTTACTAAATTCAATCTTTATGATAATGAGTGGTTGGGGGTACTATATCATGCGGCATCGATGGGTTCCTGTATATGTTAAAGACATTTTTTGGGCTGGCATGTCAACAACACAACGAAGTGAAAGCATGAATGCTTTTTTTGATGGATATGTCAACCCGAAGACGACATTAAAACAATTTGTTGAACAATATGACAATGCGTTGAGAAGTAAGGTAGAGAAAGAGAAGAAATCAGACTTCAAGTCTCGACACAAATTGTTTGATTGTCTAACTACATATGGCTTTGAGAAGCAATTTCAACAAGCCTACACCAATGCAAAATTCAAAGAAGTTCAAGGAGAGTTGAAGAGATTAGTGTACTGTCAAGCCTTGATTGTGAAAGAGGAGGGAGCAATTTGTACATATAATGTCCAAGAAGCGATGGTAGTTTGTGAGAAGATGAAGCATGTGGATTTTGTTGTGTATTTTAATTCAATTGAATGTGAAGTTGAATGTATGTGCCGGTTGTTTCAGTTTAGAGGCATTATGTGTGCTCACTCACTCGCGGTGCTTGTGAGAAGGTGCATAAATGAGGTGCCAAGCAAGTACATTTTGCCACGTTGGAGGAAAGATTTGGTTCGGGAGTACACATGCATCAAGACCACGTACTCTGGCTTTGGGGATGATTTCAATACAAGTTGTTATGAGAGGATGAACAAGAAATTGATTGCCATTATACAACTTGCTGGTAATTCGGAAGGGAAAATTAAAATTATAGACCTTGGGTTGGATGAAATGAAGGATAGAGTCATGCACGATGAATCGGGTGATGGGAGTAATTTACCACCTTCTACAAAAAGTCCAATTGCCACCGGATGTACATCGGGTGCTAGTACGAGGAAGGTGGTTAGTCCTTTGGTTGTTCGGCGAAGAGGTCGTCCAGTAACGAAACGAAAGGTTGCCAAAGTAGATCAAATAGTGAATCGGTTCAAGGCAACGGCAAAAAAACAAACAAAAGCGAAGGTAAATTGTATATTGAATTGAACTTGTTTTTTATTTTTTTAACAAAATCTTTTGAACTGCATTTTTACAAACTCGTGAACCAATATAGGCTGCGAAGGTTCTTCAATTTGAAGCTCAAGCTCACGCTCAAGTTCAAGCTCAAGTTCAAGCTCAAGCTGAAGCTCACGCTCAAGTTTATACATCATATTATCCTTATATGGTTGGCATGCAAAATAGTGTGTATGCACCGGTATGTGTTCATAATACGACTTTACATTCATTTTTGTTTTTCATTTACAAATATTTTGGTTCATGTATTTTTTTACTTCAATCATGACAGGTTGTAAATGCTCAAGTTGAAGCTCAAGTTCAAGCTGAAGCTCAATTTTTTGGATCTGGATCTCTAACCCCATCGGGAATGAATGATGGACCTTGCACAGCACGAATGAATGATGGAGATTGTAGAAATGTTTGACTAGTTTCTTGAAAATTGACATTTTCTTTTTGAGATTGAAACTTATTATATTAAGTCCCATGTTACATGTCTAAGGCATGTTGTGTATGAATTTCGAAGATTGGTTATTGAGTTTCATTTTGATATTTTCACTGTGTCAATGTTATTGAGTTAAATGTCCCATGTTTCATTTTGCTATTTTGTATAACATCTGCACAAATCTGTCAAATATGTGAAATCTGGTAAAAATCTGAAATATGTGTCAAAATCTGTGTGAAATCTGGTTCATGGTTCACATTTCATGCTGAAATGTCAAAAATCTGGTTGTAATCTGAAATCTGTGTCAAAATGTGTGTGAAATCTGGTTCATGGTTCACATTTCATGCTGAAATGTCAGAAATCTGGTTGTAATCTGAAATCTGTGTCAAAATCTGTGTGAAATCTGGTTCATGGTTCACATTTCATGCTGAAATGTCAGAAATCTGGTTGTAATCTGAAATCAGTGTCAAAATCTGTGTAAAATCTGGTTCATGGTTCACATTTCATGCTGAAATGTCTGAAATCTGGTTTTAAACTCTGTAAAATCTGGTTCATGAATCTGTGTAATCTGTGCAAAAATCCTGCTCAAATGTGTGAAATCTAGTTCATGCTGTAAAATCTGGTTCATGCTGTGTAAAATCTGCTCAAATGTGTGATATGTGTAAAATCTGGTTCATGCTGTGTACAATCTGTTTATGGTTAAAATCTGTACAAATCTGTTTATGGTTCAAATCATGGTTGCCAAAATATATCTGTTTATGGTTAAAATCATGGTTGCCAAAATATGTATGTTTATGGTTCAAATCATGGTTCAAATCTGTAAAAAATCTGTCATGGTTCATGCTCAACATCTTGATTCCACAACAATTCCACAACAAACTTGTTTAAAAGGTGACATGGTTTAAAATCTGTCATGGGTCATGGTTCAATTCTCAACATCTTGATTCCACAACAATTCCACAACAAACTTGTTTAAAAGGTGACATGGTTTAAAATCTGTCATGGGTCATGGTTCAATTCATGGTTTAAAACCTATTCATGGTTCACATATTCATTCCACAACAATTCCACAACACCACATCTTCATTCAACAATTCAACAATTCAGTGGGTCATTTCCATTCCACTCAAAAATTCAACAAGTCACAACAACACATATTCCATTCCACAAAACGTATTCAACAATACATATTTCATTACACAACAAAACATAGTTCAATCTACTTCTACTTCAAGTTCTAACTAGCATTACATCTTCATAAGTAATAACACACCAATTACAAGGAAGAAAAACATCACAAATTCTAGTTTTTGCATCTTTGCACTAACACAGCTAAATTGTTCCGTCATAGAACTTTGTTGTTCGGTCATAGCTCGAACTTGTTCCGTCATGGATCTTTGTTGTTCAGTCAAACCTCGAACTCGTTCCGTCATAGATCTTTGTTGTTCGGTCATAGCTCGAACTTGCTCCGTCATAGATCTTTGTTGTTCGGTCATAGCTCGAACTTGTTCCGTCATAGATCTGAGCAGTTCTCTTTCTACTTGTCTTGGAATTTCTTGATCTCCACATTCTGAATTCATAGGCACACACCATCCAATGAAAATACCACAACCATTACAAGAGTAGAATAGTTTGTTTTTGTTTCGATCGGTCTCAGAAATTTGAATGATGGCCTTTTTCTTACATCTAGGACAATTTTGGTTTACGTACATGAACCGATCTGAGCTACTGGCGTTGACACTTGAAGTCGACATCTGCAATAAGAAGTTATTCTCATTAACTGAATATCGAATCAAAAAGTGAACTCATGTTCAAGCTTTGTTCCACCACTTTGTTCCCATTAGAATTATACATGATATTGATATGCACCATTAGTTTTAGATAGAATAGTGCACCACAAAAATAAAATCTCAAACTAACAAAATTAAAATTAGGTTTTGTTTAATGCTATTAGGTTTTGCATGAAATGTTAATTATCTGGAAATGTTTCAGAACTTGAAAAAATTAAGATGTTATTATCAGATTTTAACACTGTCAATGTTTCAGAACACTGTCAATTGGCATTTTCAGATTTTAACTATCTACTTCAAATTTCAGATTCAGGAGCTATTTCAGATTTCTCAATTCACTATCTAAGTAAACAGCCATAGTTAGATGTATATATAAGTTTGAGGAATTTTGGTGTATACATCTATTTTGGTGAATAAAGATTGCAGAGAAAATATGAGAAATTAAGAAACCATATGAAAAGAGAACATATTTTCAGTATGTTTTTCATATGCAAAGAACATGGAAGAGAACATGTTTTTCATATGTTAATTTACATATGCAAAATATGAATTGAACATGATTTTAAGAGTAAAACTCAACATGTTTTTCTCAATCTGAACAGTTAACTTGGTTATATTTTCATTGGCAATGAAACCTAGAAAAACTTCTCAATCTGTACATTTTTTCAGAACAACTTCTTGATATATAATGGCAATCAATTCTGTCTAGGTTTGTGGAGGTAAATTGACATTGGCAATGTACAGATTGAGAATGTCTAGGTTTCATTGCTAAGAGAACAACTTCTCAAACTTCTCAAACTATCAAGGTAATCAATGAAACCTATCAAGATATGAACTGAACATCAAGGTATTCTCAATCTGTTGAGACTAATCTTTATGCATATAATGGCAATCAATTCTGTTTTGTTGAAACAAGAGAACAATTTCTCAAACTATTCTCAATCTATACACCTTCATCATTCTGTCTAGGTTTCATTGCCAATGTCAACCAAAATATATTTCAATAACTAAATTTTTGGTTGACATATATTTTCAGAACACTGTCTAGGTTTCATTGATATATATTTTCAGAACACTGTTTTTCATTCTGTCTAGGTTTCAGATTGATATATATTTTCAGCAAGATACATATATTTTTCAGATTGATATGTATTTTCAATCCTAATTTCAGCAAGATACATATTTTCAGATTGAGGAATTTTGCCCTAATTTCAGCAAGATACATATATATAATTTTGCCCTAATTTCAACATTGTGAATTCATATAATTTTGCCCTAATTTCAGCAAGATACATATATAATTTTGCCCTAATTTCAGCAAGATACATATATATATAGACAATACATATATATACACCATATTACCTTGTTGTCAATGGGAGTCGGGACTCGGGAGGAGTAGACTGTACTACGATCGCTGGCGTCGAAGGGGAGGACGGGAGGAGACTCTCGTTGACTGAGATGGAAAGAGAGAGAGAGAGAGAGAGAGAGAGAGAGAGAGGGAAAGGGAGGAGCTGTCCAGAGTTGAGGACGTCGTCGGTCGTCCGAGTCAACGGGTGTGAAAGGGATGAGCTCAGAGGGGGATATGTATTCAAAGGATTTTGCTCAGAGCATTTTGAAATTTGAGGACGTTAGAATGGGATATATTTTGAATTCTAAAAGAGGAAGGTGCGTGGGATATGTGTATCACGTGACCGACCACGTGATGGTCCAACTCAGAGGGGGTCGAGGGGGTCAACTATTGAGGGGGGCGGAAACATTTTTCATTTTATATTTAGTTTTTGTACTTTTTTTTTTATATAGTTTTTCTTTGTTTTCTGTAAAAGTTTATTTTAAAAATTAATAAATAAATAAATCATTTTCTATTTCAAACAATTTCATTTTTGTTTTATTTTTTTTATTTTTTCTTAAAGTAGTTTTAGATTTGGGTAATTACTTACTTCTTTTTTTTTCTTCTATATATTGTAATTTTGTGCATTTTAAGTATATGATATTTTTACTAATACACTCAGAGATACACTGTGAAAGAAGTATCATGCGAAAATCAAGTAAGAAGAAGAAAAATAAATAAAACAATACAATGAATATAGAGTAAAGATCAAAGATCAAAACTCTCAAAGCAAGCAAGTAAACAAAAAAGCAAGTAGAATAGAATATTTAACAATAGACGTTTGAAAATTTGCAACAAAATTTTATAACTTTTCTTTATGCTAAGAAAATTCTATTTAGTACTAGCTAAATAAAATGCTTTTAAAATAGTATTTTTTAAAAAAATTTGAAATTAAAACTATAGTAATTTATGTAAGCATAATTGCTAATCACATTTTTTTACTTAATGTATAATATTAATTGACTACCTTTTCATGTTTATTTTTTAAAAATATTTATATAGAAGTAAAAAAATGTTGTTAGGAATAAATTTTTCCTTAATTTAGTTATAAATTTTGCCCATACATTACTCTTAAATTTTGAATAAAAGCAAATATAAAATAATTGATTGAAATATGCTACATTTGTTATATTTCTTTTTTCTGTGTGCAAAAAGAAAAAAAGAAAAAAAGAAGATATTTAAAAATCGTAATTCACATATATACAAATCTACACTATATATTAAGCAAAAGGGGGGTTTTTAACCCCAAGCCTTGTAAGAGCTCCAATCTCCTAATCTAAATTTCTTGATTTTTTGATTTTAAAAAAAAAAAACCTTAGCATTTATTAACTTCTCCCAACCCCAAGTCTTACCCTCATAATAACACTTTAATGCATTAAGAACAAACATAAAAAAAATTCTTTGAAATCACACATATGAATTCCTTAAAAAGTCTCAACACTATGATTATTATCCCTCATATAATACTTTAATGCAGCAAGAACAAGCATAAAAAAAAAATTTCTTAAAAAGTCCAACACATATGATTATTATCAAAATATTAAACTTTAATATAATATAATAAAAAAAAGACATTTAATTCCTTAAAAAGTCTAACACATATGATTATTGTCAAAATATTAAACTTTAATATAATATAAAAAAGGAAAAAAAGACTGCATTTAAAAAAAAAAAGAAAAAAAGAAGACATTTAAAAATCGCAATTCACATATATAGATAATTGTAAACACAATCCGTGCATAGCACGGGTGATATGCTAGTATTATATCTATACTATATATTAAGCAAAATGAGGTTTTTAACCCCAAGTCTTGTGGGAGCTCCAATCTCCCAATCTAAATTTCCTGATTTTTTGATTTTAAAAAAAAAAAAACCTTAGCATTTATTAACTTCTCCCAACCCCAAAGTCTTACCCTCTTAATAACACTTTAATGCATTAAGAATAAACATAAAAAAGTTTCTTTGAAATCCAACACATATGAATTTCTTAAAAAGTCTCAACACATATGATTATTATCCCTCATAATAATACTTTAATGCATCAAGAACAAGTATAAAAAGAATTTCTTGAAAAGTCCACCACATATGATTATTGTCAAAATATTAAACTTTAATATAATATAATAAAAAAAAGACATTTAATTCCTTGAAAAGTCTAACACATATGATTATTGTCAAAATATTAAACTTTAATATAATATAAAAAAGGAAAAAAAGGCGGCATTTAAAAAAAGAAAAGAAAAAAAGAAGACATTTAAAAATCGCAATTTACATATATAGATAACTAGCATATCACCCGTGCTATGCACGAGATTAAATTTAAAAAAAAAAAAAAAAACCATTCATAGTTATGTCAAACATATTTTTAAATTGTTAGCATAAAATATATGTAATTTTAAAAGAAAATATTGACATTGCATAATTAAAGTAATAGAAATAAGAATTTATTACATTTGTTTGAAATTCACTGAATAAGTTTAAAAAAAAAAAAGAACCATTGAACTAACTACAATCACATTTTTTTCTTTGTGAGTGTTTATGTTTATCTGACTTCACAAATATTTGTGATTTGCATGATTTGATTTTTCAACTGCAATCACATCACATTTTTCTCATAATAAAAATAAATAAACGAAAAAAAAAGGAACCATTAAACTAACTACAATCACATTAAAAAAAAGAACCGTTAAACAAACCACAATCACATCACATTTTTCCTATAATAAAAATAAATAAATAAAAACAAAAAAGAACCATTAAATTAATTACAATCACATTAAAAAAAAGTACCGTTGAACTAACTACAATCACATTTTTTTTTTTTGTGAGTGTTTATGTTTATCTAACTCGAATCATATTAAAAAATCAAATTATAATTTTTTTTTTTGGCTAGACCAAATACAAATAAAAAAAGGAGATAACTTTAATCATAAAAATCATAAATATTTTTATGCTATCTAACTACAATCATATTTTTTTCATAATAAAAAAAATAATTGTAAAGAAAAACCATTAAAACAGTAAATAAAACGATTAAATCACATTAAAAAAAGATCCATTGAAATAGCAAATAAAAAGAATATTTAGAACCATTAAACAAATTACAATCACATTTTTTTTTTTATGAGTGTTTATGTTTATCTAACTTCAATCATATTGAAAAATCAAATTATAAACAAAAGGAGATAACTTCAATCATACAAATCACAATTTTTTTAATGCTATCTAACTACAATCACATTTTTCTCATAATAAAAAAAATAATTGAAAAAAAGAACCATTAAAATAGTAAATAAAACGATTATTTAGAACCATTGAACAAATTACAATCACATTTTTCTTTTTGTGAGTGTTTATGTTTATCTAATTTCAATCATATTAAAAAATCAAATTATAAACAAAAAGAGATAACTTCAATCATACAAATCGCAATTTTTTTAATACTATCTAGCTACAATCACATTTTTCTCATAATAAATAAATAATTGAAAAAAGAACCATTAAAATAGTAAATAAAAAAATTATTTAGAGCCATTGAACAAACTACAATCACATTTTTTCTTTTTGTGAGTGTTTATGTTTATCTAACTTCAATCATATTAAAAAAATCAAATTATAAACAAAAGGAGATAATTTCAATTATACAAATCACAATTTTTTTAATGCTATCTAACTACAATCATATTTTTCTCATAATAAAAAAAATAACTTTTAAAAAAGAACCATTAAAATAGTAAATAAAAAGATTATTTAAAACCATTGAACAAAGTACAATCACATTTTTCTTTTTATGAGTGTTTATGTTTATCTTACTTCAATCATATTAAAAAATCAAATTATAAACAAAAAGAGATAACTTCAATCATACAAATCACAATTTTTTTAATGCTATCTAACTACAATCATATTTTTCTCATAAAAAAAAAATAATTGAAAAAAAGAACCATTAAAATAGTAAATAAAAAGATTATTTAGAAACATTGAACAAATTACAATCACATTTTTCTTTTTGTGAGTGTTTATGTTTATCTAATTTCAATCATATTAGAAAATAAAATTATAAACAAAAGGAGATAATTTCAATCATACATATCACAATTTTTTTAATGCTATCTAACTACAATCATATTTTTCTCATAATAAAAAAAAATAAAAAAAGAACCATTAAAATTGTAAATAAAAAGATTATTTAGAAGTATTGAACAAACTATAATCACATTTTTCTTTTTGTGAGTGTTTATGTTTATCTAACTTTAATCATATTAAAAAATAAAATTATAAACAAAAGGAGATAACTTCAATCATACAAATCACAATTTTTTTTAATGCTATCTAATCATCATCAATAATTAAAAAAATCAATCACAAATTAAGTGAATTGATAATTAAAAAACACAATAATTTATTTTTCAAAAAACATAGTGAGTTAAAAAGATCAATTACAATTTTTTTTGGTCAAAATACAATCTAATCACCATTAATAATTGGTACATTATGTGACCCTAATGAGTACAATCCATTTTGTTTTTCAAAAAATAAAAATCAAATCACAAATTAAGTGAATTGATAGTTAAAAAAACACAATAATTTTTTTTCAAAAAACACAATGAGTTAAAAAAATCAATTACAATTTTTTTTTTCAAAATACAATCTAATCATTATCAATAATTGGTACATTATGTGACACTAATGAGTACAATCCGTTTTGTTTTTCAAAAAATACAGTGAGTTAGTTAGTGTATATGTTTATCTAACTTCAATCATATTAAAAAATAAAATTATAAATAAAAGGAGATAACTTCAATCATACAAATCACAATTTTTTTAATACTATCTAATCATCATCAATAATTAAAAAAATCAATCACAAATTAAGTCAATTGATAATTAAAAAACACAATAATTTATTTTTCAAAAAACATAGTGAGTTAAAAAGATCAATTACAATTTTTTTTTTTTTGGCCCTAATGAGTACAATCCATTTTGTTTTTCAAAAAATACAGTGAGTTAAAAATCAAATCACAAATTAAGTGAATTGATAGTTAAAAAAACACAATAATTTTTTTTTTCAAAAAACACAGTGAGTTAAAAAAATCAATTACAATTTTTTTTTTCAAAATACAATCTAATCATTATCAATAATTGATACTTTAAAAACCAAATCAGAAAAAAAATAAATCAAATCACAAATATTTTTATGCTATCTAACTACAATAATACTTTTTCATAAATAATTGTAAAGAAAAATCATTAAAACAGTAAATAAAAAGATTAAATCACATTAAAAAAAGAACCATTGAACAAATTATAATCACATCACATTTTTCCCATAACAAAAAAAATAAATAAATGAAAAAAAGAACCATTGACCAACTACAATCACATTAAAAAAAAAAAAGAACCACTGAACTAACTACAATCACATTTTTTTCTTTGTGAGTGTTTATGTTTATCTAACTTCAATTGTAACGCCCTCAAAATAAACCCCTAATTCATACATTCATGATACAAGAAATTGACAATATATTCAAGAGAATAAAGTGTACATCTATTTATCAGAGTATTTATCACAAAAGTATTACATGTTGACAACAAAAGTAAATGTCCTACGGGCTTACAACTTTCCAAGCCAACATTTGGTTACAAAAAAAGAGAGTACTAACTCATACACATTAAGCCCTCGGCTTGAATTTACATGTAATACACAAAAAGGTAAGCAACAACAAGGATCTTCAGCCTCTAAGCCTCCCAAGTTATGTCCTTGGAGGTGGCATATCACCTGAACCTGAAAATGATGTCCCATATAGGGTGAGCCAATGCCCAGTAGAGATATACTAAACCAAGTATGAGAAATAACTAAAACAATAGCATTTGATAGATGGTTGACACTTATAAACCAATTTACAACACTTTTCATTTCAACATCAAGTACATTCCATTTTTCATTTCAGTTTCCTTCACTTATACAGTTTTGATTCATAATTATGACTCAGAACCTGGCCAAACAATTCAATGAGGCTATAACACATATTAAAACATTTCCATACTTCACAATTCACATGAGAATATAACTCATATTAAAACACTTCCATACTTCAACACTTCCATATTTCAAATGATACACAGATTTGCTGTATCAGTGGAGTCCATCCCCTATCTCCTCCTAAACAGGTTTGATAGTCCATCTCCTATCTCCTCTTAAACCATAGAGTACATCCCATATCTCCTCCCAAACAATATACATACACAATGATCAATCAGTACACACATTTGCTGTATTATTCCAACCGTCATATTCAATGACAAATTCAACATGATTAGTTTCAGTTTTTCCTAATCATCATACAATGTCTACAACAATCAAGACTATCCTCCACCGATAGCCCAAAGCAATTATTTCTAAACAGATAATAAATGCATCAACAGATATAATATCAACACTTTCATAGGTGAGTGATTAATTAATCCAACTACACCATTCAATCTCATAATTCCCCAATTTCATGAATTTCACTTCCATTACACAATTCCCCAAATTAATTATTCAAATTAATTGGTCACATTAAATTAGGGCTTTAATCCCTCTATTTTCAAATGTTGCCCCCCAAGGCCAAACTTCACTCATAATTCATAAACAACCCCAATTTCAAGTCTCTAATACATATTTGACTCAAAACATTGAAAAACCCTCTTTTATAAATTACAGAACAAACCCTAACTTTTTCCAAAATTACCCAACAACACCAACTAATCAAAATGACTAAAATTTATGTTAAAACTCATAGAATAGAGTAGGTTATCCCTACCTCGATATGAAGGGACCAAATGGAGAAGATGGAGAAAACTCAAGATGCTCCAAACCAAAAGATTTTCGGATCAAAGTGAAGCCCGCACCAAGCACAACCTTTCTTACAAAGGAACTAGGCTAGAAACACACTAGAGCTAGATGGATTTGTAGAGAGAAGGTATGTAGAGAGAGAGGGAGCAGCCGGATCTAGGGTTTGAAGATAAAAGAGATGAAAAAGTGAAGTGTAATCCCGCTACTGCCAACTGATATATTCAAGGCTCGCTCGAGCGAAGGAATGGTCGCTCGAGCGACCAGACACAAAGAAACCTCGGTCGAGCGTAGAAAGCCTCTCTCAAGCCAACAATTCGAAGCTTCAGGTCTGCAACCCAGAAGCACGCTCGAGCGAAGAAAAGCTCACTCGAGCGAAGAAACTCAAAACATAGATCTCGCTCGCTCGAGCGAAGCAAAGCTCACTCGAGCCAAGAATTGCAACCATCAGGTCAAAAAGAGACGCAGACACAAGCTCGAGCGCAAGACTTCTCGCTCGAGCCACATCACCCAACTCTCGCTCGAGCGAAGGAACTAAAACACAGAGCTCGCTCGAGCGACACAAGCCTCGCTCGAGCGAAGGAACAAAATTCTAGGCAGCAACCATTTGCTCCCAATCACAACCAACCTGTTACAAACCTGCCTAACACAACCTAAAACTCAAATATAAAGAATTAAAGGATGACAACAAGAAATATACAACAAGCAACACCACGGAACCTAAGTCCAGAATACTGTACATAAAGGGGAAAGCCCGGGATCGCTATATCAATCATATTAAAAATAAAATTAAAATAGTAAATAAAAAGATTAAATAACATTAAAAAAAAAACCCATTGAACTAACTACAACAATCATATTAAACAAAAAGAGCCATTGAACAAACTACAATCACATCACATTTTTCCCATAATAAAATAAATAAATAAAAAAAAAGAACTATTAAACTAACTATAATCACATTAAAAAAAAAGAATCATTCAACTAATTATAATCACATTTTTCTCTTTGTGAGGGTTTATATTTATCTAACTTCAATCATATTAAAAAATCAAAAATAAAATTAAAATAGTAAATAAAAAGATTAACAAACATTAAAAAAAAAACCATTGAACTAACTACAACAATCATATTAAAAAAAGAGCTATTGAACAAACTACAATCACATCACATTTTTCCCATAATAAAATAAATAAATGAAAAAAAGAACTATTAAACTAACTACAATGACATTAAAAAAAAAGAAAGAATCATTCAACTAATTATAATCACATTTTTCTATTTGTGAGGGTTTACATTTATCTAACTTCAATCACATTAAAAAATCAAATTATAATTTTTTATTCGCTAGACAAATCACAAATATTTTTATGCGCTATCTAACTACAATATTAAAACAGTAAACAAAAGGAAAAGTCAAGAAGGAAAAACAAAAAGAAAACTTACTGTTTACATACGTGGTCGTTGAAGTTGAAAGTGTAGAAGTGAGAAGTCAAGACGGAGAAAGCAAAAAGGAGACTCACTGTTTGCAATAGGCATATGAAAAGTTAAAAAAAGTGTGTATATTGAAGAAGTTATAAAGACTTGAAAGAATTTAATAAGTGTTAAATTTTTTTTTCAAAAAAAAAAAACAAAAAAATTAAGAGAGAAAAAAATTAAGAGCCATTGACACAATGATTACATGGGACTCTTGGGGAAGTAGAAAGTGGTGGCGTGTAAATACCTATAGAGAAAGAAACATAGTTATGGAAGAAGTTAAAAAGACTTGGAAGAATTTAATAAGTGTTAAGTTCTTTTTTTTTTTTCAAAAAAAATCAAAAAAATTAAGAAATTAAGGTTCAGATATTGGAACTCCCACAAAACTTGTGGGTTAGAGATAGATATAAACAAATAGATAGATATAGATATAGATGTTTATATTTGTTTTAAATTTGTTTTAATATACAAATTATTTGTTTTGGAAAAGGTACTGTAGTAATTATGAGAGAAGTGAAAAGTTTTATGGGTAGAGAGAAGTTAATAAATGCTGAGATTAAATTTTTTTTTTTTAAAACAAAAAATTAAAAAATTAGGATTGGCATATTGAAGCTCCCACAAGCCTTGGGGGTTAAAAACCCCATTTTACTTAATATATAACTAGCATATCACCCGTGCTATGCACGGGATTAAATTTAAATAAAAAAAAAAACCATTCATAGTTATGTTAAACATATTTTTAAATTGTTAGCATAAAATATATTTAATTTTAAAAGAAAATATTGACGTTGCATAATTAAAGTAATAAAAATAAGAATTTATTACATTTGTTCAAAATTCACTGAATAAGTAAAACAAAAAATAACTAAAATCTAAATTGTTGTGGGCCTTCCATCAGCATTCCTGCATTGTCAACATGATAGTTAGTATCATAATTAATGAACAATACATATATTATGTATTTATAAAATGTTATAAAGTAAAAAAGTTATACTTACATTTTTTTTTTTACTTTCTGAAAGATATAGACATTCTTCAGACCAATCTATATTTAAAACAAAGGTGACGCACGGTGCACAATCTAGTTGACGTGGCATTGTTGGTACAGGTATGATAAATGCATAGGCACGGTCATGACATGACGCAATATAATCTTTAATCATTCTAACGCCATTATCCTATAAAATTTTGGAATTATAAGTTTGTGTTTGAAAAAGTAAGAATAAGTTATTTATAATAAATTTTATAATTTCCTACCTTTGATCTCATATTCTTCAAATATGATGGTTGACATCGCAAAATAAACTCTGCCCGTTTATCTTGAACAGTAAGATTTATTGAACCAGTATTGTCTTTGACCACAAGGTTAACATTGTATCTTATCAACCAAAAAAAAAAAGGACGCTTGTTAAAAGGAAATATTGTACCTAATAAAAAATTATAACACTTATTAAGTTTGAATTATTATTGTACATAGTAATTATTTACCTAAAGAAAATTACCTTGTTATAATATCAATATCATCATGTAGGCAGTGACGACAAACAATGTGACCATAATGATATTCAACTTTTTGATAGCAACTTTTGCACAAATTAAAAATAAAAGTAAAATAGTAAATAAAAAGATTAAATAACATTAAAAATTAGTTAATCACATTTTTTTAACTATTAAACTAACTACAATCACATTAAAAAAAGAATCATTCAACTAATTATAATCACATTTTTCTTTTTGTGAGAGTTTATATTTATCTAACTTTAATCATATTAAAGAATTGAAAATAAAATTAAAATAGTAAATAAAAAGATTAAATAACATTAAAAATTAGTTAATCACATTTTTTTAAATATTAAACTAACTACAATCACATTAAAAAAAGAATCATTCAACTAATTACAAACACATTTTTATTTTTGTGAGAGTTTATATTTATCTAACTTTAATCATATTAAAAAATTGAAAAATTAAAAATAAAATTAAAATAGTAAATAAAAAGATTAAATAACATTAAAAATTAGTTAATCACATTTTTTTAACTATTAAACTAACTACGATCACATTAAAAAAAGAATCATTCAACTAATTACAATCACATTTTAATAAGATAAAAAATCAAGAAATTAGGATTGGCATATTGAAACTTCCACAAGCCTTGAGGGTTAAAACACCCTTTTGCTTAATATATAGTATAGATTAGCATATCACCCGTGCTATGCACGGATTGTGTTTACAATCTATCTATACTATATATTAAGTAAAATGGAGTTTCTAACCCCAAGGCCTGTGGGAGCTCCAATATGTCAATCCCAATTTTCTAATTTTTTGTTTTTTTAAAAAAAAAAAATTAACCTCAGCATTTATTAATTTCTCTCAACCCACAAGATTTTTTGACTTATCTCATAATTACTGCACTACTTTTTCCAAAACAAATAATTTGTATATTAAAAAAATATAAATATCTATATCTATATCTATCTATTTATTTATATTTATCTCTAACTCACAAGTTTTGTGTGAGTTCTAATATCTGAATCTTAATTTCTTAATTTTTTTGATTTTTTTTGAAAAAAAAATTAGCACTTATTAAATTCTTCCAAGTCTTTTTAACTTCTCCAATACACACACTCTTTTTAACTTTTCACATACCTATTGCAAACAGTGAGTCTCTTTTTTGTTTTCTCCTGCTTGACTTCTCATTTCTACACTTTCAACTTCAGTGATCACGTATGCAAACAGTAAGTCTTCTTTTTGTTTTCTCCTTCTTGACTTCTCCTTTTGTTTACTGTTTTAATATTGTAGTTAGATAGCGTATAAAAATATTTGTGATTTGTCTAGCGAATAAAAAATTATAATTTGATTTTTTTAATATGATTGAAGTTAGATAAATATAAACCCTCACAAAGAGAAAAATGTGATTATAATTAGTTGAATGATTCTTTTTTTTTTTTTTAATGTGATTGTAATTAGTTTAATAGTTCTTTTTTTCATTTATTTATTTTATTATGGGAAAAATGTGATGTGATTGTAGTTTGTTCAATGGCTCTTTTTTTTAATATGATTGTTGTAGTTAGTTCAATAGTTTTTTTTTTTTTTTTAATGTTATTTAATCTTTTTATTTACTATTTTCATTTTATTTTTAATATGATTGAAGTTAAATAAAAATAAACACTCACAAAGAAAAAAATGTGATTGTAATGTGATATGATTGTAGTTTGTTCAATGACTTTTTTTTTTTTAATATGATTGTTGTAGTTAGTTCAATGGCTTTTTTTAATGTTATTTAATCTTTTTATTTACTATTTTAAGTTTATTTTTAATGTGATTGAAGTTAGATAAACATAAATACTCACAAAGAAAAAAATGTGATTGTAGTTAGATCAATGGTTCTTTTTTTTAAATGTGATTATAGTTAGTCAATGGTTCTTTTTTTCATTTATTTATTTATTTTATTATGGGAAAAATGTGATGTGATTGTAGTTTGTTCAATGTTTTTTTTTTTAATGTGATTTAATCTTTTATGTACTGTTTTAATGGTTTTCTTTACAATTATTTATGAAAAAAATATGATTGTAGTTAGATAAAATAAAAATATTTGTGATTTGATTTCATTTTTTTCTGATTTGATTTTTAAAGTACCAATTATTGATAATGATTAGATTGTATTTTGAAAAAAAAAATTGTAATTGATTTTTTTAACTCACTGTGTTTTTTGAAAAAAAATTATTGTGTTTTTTTAACTATCAATTCACTTAATTTGTGATTTGATTTTTAACTCACTGTGTTTTTTGAAATACAAAATGGATTGTACTCATTAGGGTCACATAATGTACCAATTATTGATGATGATTAAATTATATTTTGACAAAAAAAAAAAAAATTGTAATTGATCTTTTTAACTCACTATGTTTTTTGAAAAATAAATTATTGTGTTTTTTTAATTATTGATGATGATTAGATAGCATTAAAAAAATTGTGATTTGTATGATTGAAATTATCTCCTTTTGTTTATAATTTTATTTTTAATATGATTGAAGTTAGATAAATATAAACACTCACAAAAAGAAAAATGTGATTGTAGTTTGTTCAATGGTTCTAAATAATCTTTTTTATTTACTATTTTAATGGTTATTTTTTTCAATTATTTTTTTTATTATGAGAAAAATGTCATTGTAGTTAGATAGCATTAAAAAAATTGTGATTTGTATGATTGAAGTTATCTTCTTTTGTTCATAATTTGATTTTTTTAATATGATTGAAGTTAACTCACAAAAAGAAAAATGTGATTGTAATTTGTTCAATGGCTCTAAATAATCCAAATTTGAATTTTTAAAATTTTTTATTAAAAAAAAAAAAACACTCAGCATTTATTGATTTTGTCAAAATCCCCTGATCAGCATTTATTAATTTTTTTTCAATCCACATGTCTTTCCACATGCCTGCATTTATTGATTTGGTCAAAATTCCTTGATCAGCATTTAAAATCCCCTGATACAGATACAATCTGTGTATAGTTACTGCAATACACTTTTTAATTTCTCTCATACACTATGATTAGTGATAAGATTGTTAAATTATTTTTATAAAAAATCTTTAAAAAACAAAATTTATATATTAAAAAAAAATCTAAAACAAATATAAATATCTATAATTATCGCGTGCATAGCACGGATGATAGGCTAGTTATCTATATATGTGAATCGTGATTTTTAAATGTTTTTTTTTAATTTTTTAAAAGTCTTCTTTTTTTCCTTTTTTATATTATATTAAAGTTTAATATTTTGATAATAATCATATGTGTTGGACTTTTTAAGGAATTAAATGTCTTTTTTATTATTATATTATATTAAAGTTTAATATTTTGATAATAATCATATGTGTTGGACTTTTCAAGAAATTTTTTTTATGCTTGTTCTTAATGCATTAAAGTGTTATTATGAGGGATAATAATCATATGTGTTGGACTTTTTAAGGAATTCATATGTGTTAGATTTCAAAGAATTTTTTTTATGCTTGTTTTTAATGCATTAAAGTGTTATTATAAGGGTAAGACTTGGGAGTTGGGAGAAGTTAATAAATGCTAAGATTTTTTTTTTTTAAATCAAAAAATCAGGAAATTTAGATTGAGAGATTGGAGCTCCCACAAGACTTGGGGTTAAAAACTCCCTTTTGCTTAATATATAGTATAGATAGCATATCATCCGTGCTATGCATGGATTGTGTTTTACAATTATCTATATATGTGAATTGCGATTTTTAAATGTCTTTTTTTCTTTTTTTAATGCCTTCTTTTTTTTACTTTTTTATATTATATTAAAGTTTAATATTTTGAAAATAATCATATGTGTTAGACTTTTCAAAGAATTAAATGTCTTTTTTATTATTATTTATTATATTAAAGTTTAATATTTTGATAATAATCATATGTGTTGGACTTTTCAAGAAATTTTTTTTATGCTTGTTCTTAATGCATTAAAGTGTTATTATGAGGGATAATAATCATATATGCTGGGACTTTTCAAGGAATTCATATGTGTTAGATTTCAAAGAATTTTTTTATACTTATTCTTAATACATTAAAGTGTTATTATGAGGGTAAGACTTGGGGGTTGGAAGAAGTTAATAAATGCTAAGGTTTTTTTTTTTTTTTTAAATCAAAAAATCAAGAAATTTAGATTGGGAGATTGAAGCTCCCACAAGGCTTGGGGTCAAAAACCCCCTTTTGCTTAATATATAGTATAGATTAAAGTGTTATTATGAGGGTAAAACTTCAGGGTTGGGAGAAGTTAATAAATGCTAAGGTTTTTTTTTTTTTTTAAAATCAAAAAATCAAGAAATTTAGATTGGAAGATTGGAGATTCCACAAGGCTTGGGGTTAAAAACCCCCTTTTGCTTAATATATAGTATAGACTAGCCTATCACTCGTGCTATGCATAGGATAATTATAGATATTTATATTTGTTTTAGATTTTTTTTAATATATAAATTATGTTTTTAAAGATTTTTTATAAAAATAATTTAACAACCTTATCACTAACTATAGTGTATGGAAAAAGTTGAAAATGGTACTGTAGTAACTATATACGGATTGTATCTATAATTATTTGTATGAGGGGATTTTAAATGCTGATCAGTGGATTGTATCAATAAATGCAGGCATGTGGAAAGACATGTGGATTGAGAAAAGTTAATAAATACTAATTAAGGGATTTTGAAAAAATCAATAAATGCTGAGTTTTTTTTTTTTAATAAAAAGTTTAGAAAATTCAGATTGGGATATTGAAGCTCCCACAGGCTTTGGGGGTTAAAAACTTTTTAATATATAAATTATGTTTTTTAAGATTTTTTATAAAAATAATTTAACAATCTTATCACTAACCATAGTGTATGGGAGAAGTTGAAAAAGGTACTGCAGTAACTATACACGGGTTGTATCTATAATTATCTGTATGAGGGGATTTTAAATGCTGATTAGAGAATATATGGAAGACACGCGGATTGAAAAAAGGTAATAAATGCTGATCAGGGGATATATATGTGAATTGCGATTTTTAAATATTTTTTTTATATTATTTTAAAGTTTAATATTTTGATAATAATCATGTGTTGGACTTTTCAATGAATCAAATGTCTTGTTTTTTTTATATTATATTAAAGTTTAATATTTTGATAATAATCATATGTGTTGTACTTTTTAAGAAAATTTTTTTATGCTTGTTCTTAATGCATTAAAGTATTATTATGATGGATAATAATATATGTGTTGAGACTTTTCAAGGAATTCATATATGTTGGAAAAACTTCCACAGGCTTTGGGAGTTAAAAACTTTTTAATAAATAAATTATGTTTTTAAAGATTTTTTATAAAAATAATTTAACAATCTTATCACTAACCATAGTGTGTGGGAGAAGTTAAAAAAGGTACTACAGTAACTATACATGGGTTGTATCCAGTGGCGGAGTCAGGATTTTGTTTCACAAGGGGCACCTTTGAATTAAAATTTTAACAAAAATCATGATTTAACTTAATTTTTATTTGATGGTAGGACTAAAAATTAATGCGATGCAAAAATTATATTTAAATATAAGGTCAAGTTAACTAATCACTATCTTTATTGTTATTAATTTATTTTATATATGATGATATCACGGTTTAAAAAATAATTACATATACCCTCATAAAATATGAAAACAAAATTATATTAAGATGAACACACATAAAGAGATATAGTGAGGATAGAGAAATAAATGAGAAAATGATGAATAAATAATATACAAAGGCTATTATATATTACTTGTTTTTTTTCACCGTTTTGAATAATGGAATTACATGGCAATATATTATTAGTTGTCATTAATTGTGTAATAATTATGTGTCGTATAAGAAGTGATATAAAATAGTGACAAAATATTAGTGATATATAACATTTCTGTACTATAAAATTTATAAGAATTTTTTTTAGCATAATTAAACATTTAAAGTGATAAATTAAACATTTTTTTAATAAAAAAGTAAAGAAAATAGTGATATAAAAATTTCAACATATTACTTGGATTAAGTTGAAATATATATTTTTATTAGGGGTAAAAAAATAATTTTTCAAAAGTTGAGGGGGGGCACGTGACCCCTCTGGGCCTCACGTGCCTCCACCCCTGGTTGTATCTATAATTATCTGTATGAGGGGATTTTAAATGCTAATTAGAGAATTTTAACCAAATCAATAAATGCAAGCATGTGGAAAGACACGTGAATTGAAAAAAGGTAATAAATGCTGATCAGGAGATATATATGTGAATTGTGATTTTTAAATGTCTTCTTTTTTTTTCTTTTTATATTATTTTAAAGTTTAATATTTTGATAATAATCATGTGTTGGACTTTTCAATGAGTTAAATGTCTTGTTTTTTTTATGTTATATTAAAGTTTAATATTTTGATAATAATCATATGTGTTGTACTTTTCAAGAAATTTTTTTTATGCTTGTTCTTAATACATTAAAGTGTTATTATGAGGGATAATAATCATATGTGTTGGGACTTTTCAAGGAATTCATATATGTTGGACTTTTCAATGAATTTTTTTTATACTTATTCTTAATGCATTAAAGTGTTATTATAAGGGTAAGACTTGGGGGTTGTGAGAAATTAATAAATACTAAGGTTTTTTTTTTTTTAAATCAAAAAATCAAGAAATTTAGATTGGGATATTGGAACCCCCACAAAACTTGTGGGTTAGAGATAGATATAAATAAATAGATAGATATAGATATAGATATTTATATTTGTTTAAAAATTTTTTTTAATATACAAATTATTGTTTTGGAAAAGGTATTGCAGTAATTATGAGAGAAGTCAAAAAGTCTTGTGGGTTGAGCTAAGTTAATAAATGCTAAGGTTAATTTTTTTTTAAAAAAAAACAAAAAATTAGAAAATTAGAATTGGCATATTGGAGCTCCCACCGGCCTTGGGAGTTAGAAACCCCATTTTGCTTAATATATAGTATAAATTGTGATTTTTAAATGTCTTTTTTTTTTTTCAAATGCCTTCTTTTTTTCCTTTTTTATATTATATTAAAGTTTAATATTTTGATAATAATCATATGTGTTAGACTTTTCAAAGAATTAAATGTCTTTTTATTATTATATTATATTAAAGTTTAATATTTTGATAATAATCGTATGTGTTGGACTTTTCTAGAATTTTTTTTTTATGCTTGTTCTTAATGCATTAAAGTATTATTATGAGGGATAATAATCATATGTGTTGGGACTTTTCAAAGAATTCATATGTATTGGATTTCAAAGAATTTTTTTTATGCTTGTTCTTAATGTATTAAAGTGTTATTATGAGGGTAAGACTTGGGGGTTGGGAGAAGTTAATAAATGCTAAGGGTTTTTTTTTTTTAAATAAAAAAATCAGGAAATTTAGATTGGGAAATTGGAGCTCCCACAAGATTTGAGGTTAAAAACCTCCCTTTTGCTTAATATATAGTATAGATATAGATTGTAAACACAATCCGTGCATAGCACGGGTAATATGCTAGTAATTATAAACACAATCCGTGCATAGCACGGGTGAAACACTAGTATCTATACTATATATTAAGCAAAATGAGGTTTTTAACCCCCAAGGCCTGTGGGAGCTTCAAAATCCCAATTTGAATTTTCTAAATTTTTTATTAAAAAAAAAAAAAAACTCAACATTTATTGATTTGGTCAAAATCTCTGATCAGCATTTATTAACTTTTTTCAATCCACATGTTTTTCTACATGCATGTATTTATTGATTTGATCAAAATTCCTAATCAACATTTAAAATCCCCCTATACAAATAATTATAGATATAGCCCGTGCATAGTTACTGCAGTAGAATTTTTAATTTCTCCTATACACTATGGTTAGTGATAAGATTGCTAAATTATGATTTAGTAAAATAATTACCTATTTTTTTGATGTATATATGTCAAAATTTTAAATCATTTAATTAGACAAATTAATCAATTTTTAAGTCTTATTTAAAGAATAATCTGATTAGTCATCCCAACTTCTAAACTTCACGGGCACTTGTAGATGAGCTAACGGATTGGGTTAGGTGAGGTTTAAGCTGTTGGGGGTAACATTTTCCCACTCTATAAATTTATTTATTTTTTAATTTTATTTTTTCCCCGTGTGATTATCTTTATCTACTGTTGGTTTGGTTTTGGTTTCGGTTTCGGTTTCGGTTTTAATGAGGTTTATGTGTTTGTTTACAGGTTTGCATGGTAGAGAATAATTATTGGTGATTATGGTTCTAATCAAAGTATCTATATCCATTCCATACCAAGGATTTTGATCAGATTTTGTTTTCTTCAGTAAAGACCATAAAATTGAAGTTAAAAAAATGGGTATCAAATTTTTTATTTTTTATTGTTATTTTATTTTATAAAAGTGAAAATTTATTAAGAATTCAAGATTTTTGCATAACATTAGATTTTTGTATAACTATGTAAATTTAAAACTTTTAAATATCATTGTGTTCTTTATTTTTATCATCTTTCTATCCCATTAGACCATTACTGCTATTTGTTAGTTTGTTAATTATAATTCAATTAATTGAAAATGAAAGCTTAATATAACTTTTCATATATATATTACAGTTAATTTGTTACAACTATGGTTGTATATAATAGCATAATATATAGGGATAATCTCTAAATATATTTTCTATTTGTTTATGTGATTAAAATAGTCGATCTTAATAATATATAGAAGAATTAGATGGTTTCTTTTATCTTTAAAAAACCAAATCTATTTTTTTTACTTTTTAATTTTTTAAATTGAAATATCAATTGTTTATGTCCATAAAACAAAACTGATAAACACATATCAAAAAGTTACAATTTTTTTTTTCACTTTTTAATATGTAAGATATTTACAAATGAAAAATGTTTGACACCCCAAATTTTTTTTCATAATCCAACTGATAATGATGTAGTCATAAGTGTCAATTTTTATATAAATATGAGAAGAGAATTAATTAAATTGTACATTTCAACCAACTACATACTCAAACTTTGATTATTTCAAGATGTTATTTTACTATAATTCCAATTAAGAGAATTTTTAACCCTTAATATATTTTTTTATCAAATTATAATTTGATAAAAATTTAAAAAGATGAAACGTTAAAAATTATTGTTTTTTCATCAAAATTGGTGAAACGAAAAAAATTTGGGATAAGAATGAAAGTTCTTTTAAAAATTGATAAAAATTTAATGAAAAAGTTAAAGTAATTAATATCAAATCAAATTTTTTATTCAAATTTAAAATGAAATTAGATAAAAAAAAAATTAAAAGAAAATAATGAAAATTTGAAAATATTTTGAAACCTTCTTATTCATAAAGACTAGAAATTCGTGTGTGTATTATATTCATATTGTATTTTTAGGTATGAAAATGAAATAAAAAAAATATAACTTAAATTATTAGATTAATAATAGAAACATCATATTATTGTTGAATATCACTTCATTTCATATTTAATAATAAAATTATATATTTGTTTTAATTATAACTTTTAAATTTGTATATTTTCATAACAAGAAGAGGTATCATAACTCAGTTAATCTCATTTAATTAGGTTTAACTTTTTTTTTTGAATACAAATTATCAAAATTACACTAAATATATTATATATATATATTTTAATTTTTTAAAACTAATAATTTAAAAAGTTATAAATATAGAAGTTAACTTATAAATTTTATGTATATCATAAAATAAAATATTAAATTACTTTAAAATAATTACAATAATTTTTTTTTTAATTTATAAAATTTCGTGCATACTACGGTTACCGCTAGTTTCAAATATATACCAGAGCACCGTTCAAGATGAGGTTGGAAACATAACCCTCTCATTTCCTATTGGCTGGGATGTTGGTGGTGCTTTCCTCCACTAGCTAGCTAAGGGGCACTGAAGATGCAACTTCCTGGAGAGAGAGGTGGCGCCCTCCGATTAATTTGTCTATTTGTTGAGAGATGAAGCAGATTTCAAGAACCAAGTGAATAGTAAATGCAAAGACACCTCATCTTTGCATGCAGAGGGAGTTGCAAACACTAAGACACATAAAATATAGGCATAGATATTTGCCATCCACCTAAAATATAATGGTTAATTTCTGCACATGTATCTATCTACTATATAATATAATATAATATAATATAAGAGAAATTTTAGGTACATATGATATTTAATTATAATTTAATATAATATTAATTATGACATTATTTAATTATAATATCAGAATTCTATAATTATCCCTAGGTGATATTTGATTATAATTTATTTATTTATTTATAAATCATGACTTCAATATTGGTGAGAATAACTTGCATATGTTACATAATTTTTTACCATAATACATAAGTAATTTTACTGTTCACTTGATGACTTATATCCAAAATTGCCCTTTCTGTTTGTGCTTCTAACATGAATTTAACTAAGGGTGTTTTGGTCTTATGCGGAATTTCAGCTCCATTGTCTGCGGAATTTCAGCTCCATTGTCGAATGAATTCAACATGTCAGCAAGAGATTTGCCTCCATGGAATTACCCAAATCAACCGTGATCACCCCGTTGCTTATAATATTTTACATTTATTTAATTTTTATTTTATTTTAATTTAATTACAAAATTCTCAATAAGGTAAAATTAATTAATTGAATTATTTTAATTTCGAGTATCAGACCATATAAGGGTTGAAAAGCCAAGAAGTCACTAAAAAAAATCAAAAAGCCAACAACCTATACCAAAAAGTTAAAGATTCTTTTTTTTCTCTACTTCTTGCACATCTTTTCGTAAAAAGTCAAAAAGTCATTCCAAATAAACTAGTTTTTTTACATCATATTTTAGCTAAAAAACTAAAAAATTGCTAAAAAAGTATATTCCCAAACGAGGCCTAAATATCCGATTCAGTTTAGTAAATTTAAAATTTTACTAATTAAGTCTGAATTGGAATTGATTAAGTTATAAAAAAAAAAAACAAAATACATAAATAATAATAATAATAAGGGATTTTTTTTAAGGTTCCTGGTATTATGATTTTATAGAAT
The DNA here is from genome assembly GCA_030407325.1 of Camellia japonica. Classification (NCBI taxonomy): domain Eukaryota; kingdom Viridiplantae; phylum Streptophyta; class Magnoliopsida; order Ericales; family Theaceae; genus Camellia; species Camellia japonica. Next base: position 33,030,912 of record JAPPVO010000002.1, on the reverse strand, counting down.
AAAGGACACTCAATATTTTTATAATGTCTAAGGTCCCTCAACATCAATCCAGAGAAAATTCGATCCAGAGAAAATTCAACTAGAGAAAATTCAATCCAGAGAAAATTCGATCCAGTGAAATTCTTTGGTCCAAACTTAGAGAAATTCTCTGATTTGGTCCAGAGAAATTCTCTGGTTTGGTCCAGAGGAGAAATTTCAAACAGGTAGTAATTAGTAGAGAGTATTACCAAGCTTATACTAAGCACTCTAAGCAAGTTATAACCAAAACCATCACAAGCCTACATTAACTTGCCTACTGGTGTGTGAGTGAGAATTTAAAGGACTCAGAAGCTGAAATATTCATTCAAAACTTGAGGAAATTCAGACTGTATCTCGTTGTCTCTATCCAATATGGCCTCTACAAATGAAAAATTTCTCTGGACACATCACAGAGAAATTTCAAAATTTCTCTGGACTCCCCAAACCCAGAGAAATTCTCAGACAAACATTTCAGAGATTCTCTCACCCAGAGAAAATTCCCAGACATATTTCCAGAGAAATTCTTTCAACCCAGAGAATTTCTCTGGACTCCACAACCCAGAGAAAATCCAGGAGCTTTGCTTAATCCACTGAATAATTTCTCGTTGAAGAAAATCTGAGTAATCAAACCTCAAACATGACTAGTCTCTTACCAGGAGGAGGAGAACCCAGCAAATGGCGTCACTGGCCATCTTCTCTATTCCAAAATACCATGCAAAACCAGATCCTCAGACCTGACTTCATTTTCTACACAAATGCAAAGCTTCGTATAACAGAGTAAACCCACCGGAGCTGCAGCTCACATCCAAACTAGGCACCACCTGCAAGGACACCGACCCATTACACCTGGAGATCTACTACAGAAGACCACCAAAACATCCTCTCTCAAAATACCACTGAACGGCACTGGAGTAACACCTATGCAACGCCATAAATGGCAAGAACAACTTTTTGGAAACCAGACACCGGAGTTACAGGACGATGGAGAAGAGATATAGGTTTTCCAGATCTAGACTGTGGTGATGGTGATGCAGGGACGACGGAGCAACGAGGATGACAGGGGGTAGGTCACCTAAGCTGGGGATGGCGAAGGAGCTGCAGTCGAAGCTGGTAATGGTTACGGTGAGAAGAGGAGATGGGTGGTGGTTGGTGGTCCAGACGAGTTTCAGAAACAACATCGTCATTATCTTCATCCCTATATGATTCAAAAGGAGGGGTTAGCTCTTCGTTTAGATCGAGCACGGAAGGAGAGACAAAGAGGGGATATGTTTAGGGACCTTAGACATCAAAAAATAATTTTATGGATCTCTTCCATTACGAAAAGTGGGAGAGGGACCCTAGACTAATTTTTCCTAATAATAATAATAATAATAATAATAATAATAATAATAATAATAATAATAAAATATAAATATATGGAATAATATATCTCATTACCTAAAGATATGATTTAATTTAGTTTTGGTTTATCAAAAATAAAATGAATATATTTGACTTAAGGGCCAAGTTAACACAACAATGGATTGTGCAAATTGCTGGAGAAAGGAAAGCCGAGCCAGCTATGCTGTCTAGTACCTAAGGGGGTGAGTCATCAATTGAGAGGCATCATTACGGAGTGATTCATCACCCAAGTCATGTATATATATAGATAGGGGACTTTGTGAAGTAAGGAGCAACAGGAAAAAGAAATGAAGAAAAAAAGAGAAAAATGAGCAGGAGAAGAGTCTTCAATAGCTAGGAAAAATAGGAAGGAAATAATAAGAATTAATAATTAGGTGAGTTATATTATATCTTGAGTCACCATAATATATTTTATATATATTTTGAGTTACCATGATTTATTTTACGCAATTTATATTTTATAAATTATATTAATATTTCAATTACGCTAATTATTTTCTTAACTCTATTTGCTTAAAATGAAGCCTATACATATATTTGTTTAAATTTCAGAAATTATTTGACAATGATTTTGTAAACAATTATTTTCTGTAAGTATCACCACGGGAGTCTCATGCCTTAGGAGACTTACATAACCATTAGCCTTTATTTAGCTACTTTGTGGTCCTTTGTTTGTAATGGATCCATTGACTTTTGTTCTGATTGTCACTCTAGTGATCTCTGCTCTGATTGTTACTTCTGTGACCTCTGTTCTATACCGTGGTTATGGTTATTTATTTACATAATTTCTCTATTTCAGTTTCTACCACCTTAAATAATTTGTTTATTCAAATTAAGTTATGTTAATGTTTTAGTTGAAATAATTATCCATGGTAATTTTTGTACCCTTATGCTTACTGTATAATATTTCTCACTCTGCCATGTGCTTATAGTTGTTAATCACTTTTAGGTGACGTGTCAAAACCAGTGCATGGGGTAGGCACAAGGCACTTTGTAGTCATAGTACAGCTCGAGTATTGCAATCAAATAGAAGCTCCAATGTACACATTTTTGTTATACTTAAATGAAGATTTGAATACCCTTTTATTTTACTCCATTACACTATTAATTTGTTATGATTTCAGTTATTATCTTGTCGCAATGCCGAACCACCGGGTACCGGCTTTGGGTCGTGACAAAATGGTATATAGGACACACACGCAATTAAGGGTATGCATGATAAGTTTGTGTGATTTTGTACCAAATTTGATATAAACATAACAGGAAAACAAAAATGAATGGCGTCGGGTGTTGCCAGTGATGAGTAAGAAAGAATAAGTGCTGTGCACTTTGTGTGTTTGGTCTACGTGTTTGGTCTGTACCTAGATAGAGAAAGAGGAAGAACATGCCAAAAAAAAAAAAAAACAAGCCCATCACATAGGTTTCAAAAAAAAAAAAAAAAGAAAAAAAGAAAAGAAAAGATTAATTGACAAGAGTGGATGGCAGGTATAGGAAAAGAAAAGTGAAAGGTTTTCCGAAACTATCAGCTTTTAAGTTGCTCAAAATCAGGCTTCGAGCATACAGGAGGTAGGTCTCGACAAGAGGAGTCCAGACCTAGAAAGAACAGGCAAAGCGAAAGTTGGGGTGGATTACACGCGCCGGTCAAATCTTTGCACATAAAGTCAATTTGAAATTAGAAAGCCACGCGCGGCTAGAGGTTGAAGATGACCATTTTGTAGCCAATTTAGATACTTTGAGTTTGGCTTAGTGATTAAGGCGTATGGTGCTAACGATGTAGTCGGGAGTTCGAATCCTCTTAGCAGCGTCCGAGGATTAAAATGTTTAGGTAGACATCATCACAAAATATTCTGTTGGTATCAATGGAATATTTTGAAAATTGCAATTTGATCCCTAAAGTTTTCAAAAATTATAATCCGGTCACGGGATTCCTAGAAATTTTCATTTTGGCCTCTGTAGTTGTGAAATCACAGTTTGGCCCCAAAAGTTTGGGAAACTTGCTCTTTTATATTTAAGGATAGAAAGGATAGGTGGTCAGTCATGTGTTTGGCATTATAGTTTTGTGTGATCATACATACAGAAGCGGCATGCATCTAGTAAGTAAGTAATAAATTGTGCATTCAGGAATATGTACATATGAAGTATTAAGATTTAAACCTACGAGCCACAAGGAACTTTGATGATTATAAGAGGACCGAGAAGTGTTTGTTAAATAGTCTAAGCATTGGGTCTAAGAATTTAGAGCTGTTATTAAATTTTGATAATTAGGAGGAAACTGAGATGCGATGTTTAGTAAGTGTGGTATTGAGGCCAAGAGCTAAGAACTATTGAGTGAGGAAATTAGGATTGTTAATTGGCATATTAGGGAGTACAAATATGATGATTTGTGAAAATATAATATTATAGGAATTAACGGTTATTACGGAACTTTGACGGTGAAAAGAGACTGGGATGTGTTTGTTTAATAAGTTTAGTGTTGAAGTGAAGAGCTATTGTGAAATCTATAATGCTATAAGGAAGACATAATTTTTGACTTGCACATTGGGGAATATAAGCATATTGATTCGTATGAATACGGTGTTATAAGGAAGTGATGAAAGCTACATGGTTACATGTGAAGTTAAGCTATGAGAACATTTTGGGAAGTTAAAATATCTGATGATCAATGAAGTGCATGGAACTATGGTGATTGGAGGCTAGGAAATTATTTGATATGAAGAAGGTATGTTGTTTTTTGAAGGGACCTACTGTCTGAGCCATAGGGTCTCATACTTTTGTTGAGTGACCTTGAAAGTCCGATTGAAATCACATTCGGCCGGCGTACCTTCACATCTGAAATTCTCGGTCAACTTCATGGAAATGAATAGGTTACCCTACCGATGACCTTGTATAAGTATTTGGCTTACGATTGAATATGTCGTGTTATGTTCTGAGCTAATTACTATTACCCCAAGTATTATCCACCTTTGTCGTGTGACTTAAGGAAACGATGATGAGAAGTATAAATGAGGTGGAAGTTGTTGAATCTTTGTCGGAAAATTTCACAAAATGGAAGAAGTATTAGAAAATATAATGAAACCTATGCAAACATGTCAAGGGAAACGGCAAAGATCAAAAGAAAAAGTTAAATGTGGAATTAACAATAGAATAAAAGAAGATGTTTAGAAATTTTGTGGTACGACATGCAAACAATCCTAAGCAAAGTCGTAAAAAAATGAGCCTACCGCCAACATGTCCAACGTATTAAAAGCCGCATAGATAGTTATGTCATTGACTTATGGGAGGATACTTTAATAGGACATCGAATGAGAAATTGTCAAGAAAAAAAAAAAAAGAAGAAAGAAAAAAAGAATTGCAACAAGTCAATCAGATCAGATCAAAGATTGGTACTTCATAAATAGGTAAGAAAAATATAAAAATAAATAAACATTGCTAGTCAATGAAAAAAGTCTTGAATTAGAATTGGCACCCTTCTAAATATTTGAATTGATTGTAGGTAAATTTAGAACTCATCTACTTGAGCATTTAAAACTTGATATGAGATTGTTAAGATAATTAGAATAAGATAGCTATAAGGAAACGATTTGTGAGTAAAATGTCTGTATGTTAATGGATTCAGGTTCCATCCATTCATTTAAAGTCAATTGTTATAAGATGGTTGTATCATTGGGACTATTATTGTGTAAAACTGTTTCATCGCTAGTCAAAAAATTATATTATTTGGGAACGTTGTACTATGAGTATGGCCCAATACCTTTGATATGGACCCTAGAATGTAATGTTGAATGTGAACGGATTTTCGATCTATCAAGTGAATGTGATTATACACCTAAGTGAGTCGTCTTTGACTTCCGAGATTAAATAGTTATCTTGTAGAACCAATGGAGAAAATTTTTTCCTAGCAATTTGACTTGATTGTGGTTAGAAAATTTGTGGATTTAAATTTGTTATTGAAGTTGTATCACATACCTAACCTATTCTGAAAACTTCATATGAGATGTCAATAGGAGAGTACGTTGATTTGTTAAAGCTCAGTAAGATCATGAATTTCATTTGTCTATTTGGAGACATGGATTATTGGAAATATAAAGATTATTAGAAGATATGTGAATAACTAAATAAAAGTATATGTGATTGATAAGAGTAGTATGTTGGGATTAATATTTTTGTGGCTTAATATTATGAGGATCTTTGAGGTTTGCTATATTTTATTAAATAGCTTTTGATATGAATTGAGATGAATCACAATTTGGGTTATTAATCACTAAATAAAAATGAGCTAAACTCTTGTGATGAGATATAGCAATCTCGGTTTTGCCCCGGCCTTCATTGTGTTCCGGACTCGGGTTCCGTGATTGAATATTGTATTCATGTCCTGTTTTTCCCCTTTGACCCTTTGTACTTGTGTTTTAGAACTTGTTGGGCGTGTTTGGAACAGGTTGGTTGTTGATTGGTTTAGATTGTTGTTGCCTAGATTTTAGCCTCTTCGCTCAAGCGAGGCTTCTTACGCTCGAGCGAGCCTTGTGTAATTGGCTTCTTCGCTCGAGCGAGGTTTGAGGGTCTTCAGGTTTCTCTCCTAGACGTAATTTTTTTGGGAAGGGGAAGTTCTTCACTTGAGCGAAGCTTCTTGCACTCGAGCGAGCCTGGTGAAATTGCATCTTCGCTTGAGCGAGACTTCTTGCGCTCGAGCGAGCCTTGTGTAATTGGCTTCTTCGCTCGAGCGAGGTTTGAGGGTCTTCAGGTTTCTCTCCCAGATGCAATTTTTCTGGGAAGGGGAAGTTCTTCGCTTGAGCGAAGCTTCTTGCACTCGAGCGAGCTTGGTGAAATTGCTTCTTCGCTTAAGCGAGACTTCTTGCGCTCGAGCGTATGTGTGTGTCCGTGGCAGACCTGAAGCTTTGCATTTTACGCCTGAGCGACGCTTCTTGAGCTCGAGCGAGGTCACTTGTTGTGTCTGGTCGCTCGAGCAACAACTCCTTCTCTCGAGCGAGGACTGCGTATATCAGTTTGCTGCAACTCATTTTTACACAGAAAGCTGAGATCTTTTCACTTCAAAACCCTAATCCGGCACCTTCTCTCTCTAAAATTCTCTCTCTCTCTCTCTACAAATACTCCTAGATCTAAGTATCTCTCAACCCTAGTTCCTTTGTTAAAGTGTTGGAGCATCTCAAGGGCTTTCCTTTGATCCGAGTCAAATCGAATTTGGGGCATTTTTGAAGTTCTTCTTCTTCTATTTGAGCTTCTACACTTGAGGTAGGGATATTCTACTCTTTGATATGGGTTTTAACCTAGGTATTTGCCATTTTGAATAAATGATGGGATTTAGGAAGATTTGGGTGAAATTTGGTCTTGGGTTTAATATTTGGTGAAAGGGGGGAAGATTGCCCTAATTTGAATCAAATAAATTATTTTGTATAGATAATGAGATTGATGTGGAAATATGAAATTGGAAGGGCGTATAAATGAATGGTGTAGTTGGATTTGATAAATCACTCACCCATGGAAAGTTTGGCAAATTATCTGTTTGATAGATTTGTTTATCTGTTTAGAAATATCTGTTTTGGGCTATCGGTGGAGGATAGCTATGATTGTTGTAGAAACTGCATGAGGACTAGGTAAATTGAAACTAGTCATATGAATTATGTCATTGAATATGACGGTTTGATTAAATTGTTGAATGTGTGAATTTTGGTAGTCATTGTATATGACACGCTTTTAAATACATTGTATATGTATCATTGTGTGGGAGGAGATAAGGGATGTACTCCATTGTTTGGGAGGAGATAGGGGATGGACTCCATTGATAATTAAGTTGGCCAGAGTGTCCAGGGTGAAAGTCCCGAAATCTTATATGTATATATATATGGATGCCGGTTCCCTCAGATGTGATTTGTAAGTTGGTTTACAAGTATTGAACATTTATCTGATGCTAATATCTTAGTTAATTCTCATATATTGTTTTAGCATATCTCTACCGGGTTTTGGCTCACCCTACTTGGGAAACCATTTTCAAGTACAAGTGACATGCCACCTCCAAGGGCATAGTTTGAGAGGACGGGGCTGAAGGCTCTATATTTTTTTTTGTTGTTGTTGTTATTGTTATGTTTATATGTTTTCCTTTTATGCCGAGGGCTTTAATTGTAAAGAGCTTATGACTCTCTCTTTTGTTGTAACCAAGTTATCTCTTGGAAAGATGTAAGCCTGTAGGGCATTTATTTTGTTGTTATTAATTAGTGTTACATGCTGTAGTTTCAGAATGGATATTTATGAAAGTGTAATGTATACAATCTTTTTTGTAATCTAAACTCTGATGAATGAAAGTAATACATTTCATATTATGCTTGTGAATCTCTTGGGTTGATTTATACCATGTTTTGAGGGCGTTACATGAGACAATCGAATGATGAGGAAATCAAATAATAAAGAAAGTTACTTGGGAAAAGTAAGGCCATATGATTAGTTTTTAGGAGCAAGCGCCTTAAGTTTGGAGGACCAAACTTTCTAAGGGAGAGAGATTGTGATGATCCCGCCACGTATAATATTTTACATTTACTTAATTCTTATTCTAATTTAATTGTAGAATTCTCAATAAGGTAAAATTGACTAATTGAATTATTTTAATTTCGAGTATCGGACCATATGAGAATTTAATTAAATATCCGATTCAGTTTAGTAAATTTGAAATTTTACTAATTGAGTCCGAATTGGAATTGATTAAGTTATAAAAAGAAAACAAAATAAATAATAATAATAATAATAATAATAATAATAATAATAATAATAATAATAATAATAAAAAATAATGTAAATATATGAAATAATATATCTCATTACCTAAAGATATAATTTAATTTAGTTTTGGTTTATCAAAAATAAGATGAATATATTTTACTTAAGGGCCAAGTTAGCACAACAATTAATTGTGCAAATTGTTGGAGAAAGGAAAGCGGAGCCAACTGTTCTGTCTAGTACCTAGGGGGGGTGAATCATCAATTGAGAGGCATCATGACGGGGTGATTCATCATCCAGGTCATGTATATATATAGATATGGGGGGCTTTGTGAAGTAAGTAAGGAACAAAAGGAAAAAGAAAAGAAGAAAAAAAGAGAGAGGAGTAAGAGAAGAGTCTCAAATAGCTGGGAAAAATAGGAAGGAAATAGTAAGAATTGATAATTAGGTGAGTTATATTATACCTTGAGTCACCATAATATATTTTATATATGTTTTGAGTTACCATGATTTATTTTACGCAATTTATATTTTATAAATTATATTAATATTTCAATTACGTTAATTATTTTCTGAACTCTATTTGCTTAAAATGAAACCCATGGATATATTTGTTTAAATTTCAGAAATTATTTGACAATGATTTTGTAAACAATTATTTTCTGTAAGTATCACCACGGGAGTTTCATGCCTTAGGGGACTTAAATAACCATTGGCCTCTGTTTGGCTACTTTGTGGTCCTCTGTTTGTCATTGATTCATTGACTTCTGTTCTGATTGTCACTCCAGTGACCTCTGTTTTGTTCTGTTCTGTTCTGTACCGCGGTTATGATTATTTATTTACATAATTTCTGTATTTCAATTTCTGCCACCTTAAATAATTTTTTTATTCAAATTAAGTTATATTAATGTTTTAGTTGATATAATTATCCATGGTAATTTTTGTACCCTCATACTCATTGTACAATATTTCTCACTCTGTCATGTGCTTGTAACTGTTAACCACTTTCAAGTGACGTGTCAAAACCAATGTATGGGGTAGGCATAAGGCACTTTGTAGTCATAGTACAGCTCGGGTATTGTAATCGAATAGAAGTTCCAATGTACACATTTTTGTTATACTTAAATGAAGATTTGGGTACCCTTTTATTTTACTTCGCTACACTATTAATTTGTTATGATTTCAGTTATTATCTTATCGCGACGCCGGACCTCCGGGTACTGGGTTTGGGTCGTGACATCAACTTTTGGATATATTACATTTTACCTCTTTATGTTTTATATATTTTTTTATTTTGATCTTTAAAATTTAGTTTTTCTTTTCTTTTTTAAAATTTACTTATGAGGACCTATTGGTAGTTTATCTTAACATATATTCTTGAACTCTTATTTTTATTTTTTGCTTCTTTCAAAAATTATTTAAATAACTAATAAAAATAATACTAACAAAAAAAATGCTTAATTACCTCACTAACATGAAATCTCACCATCAAATTTATAAAATTTATTACTGTAAAAATAAAGAATAAAAAAAAAGGAAGAAAGGAAAAGAAAAAGGAAAAATTTATTACTGTAAAGAGGAAAAAAAATGCAAAAAAAGAAGAGAAAAAGGCCAAAGGAAAAAGTAGCTATATATCTTTTAACACTTTCTTTCCACTCTACCCAACAAAATGAAATAGACTTGCCTTGTCTGTAGGTACTTTAGGGGTGTAAATTTGGCCTGGCCCATCCGGACTCAGGCCCGGGTTCGGGCTTGGGCCGGCCCATGTCGGCTCTCATGGGCTATCGCTAAAATTTGGGCCGGCCACGAGCCAGAAAATTAGGCCCAAGCCCAAGCGGTATTCGAGCCTCTGGCGAGCCTCGGGCTTAGACTGGGCTTGGACAAGCCTAAACATTTTTTTTTCTATTTTTTCCACTAAAATTTTATTCTTTTCCACCAAAAAATGATATTGGGCCTCGGGCGAGCCAGGCTTTGAGTGGGCCGATGGGCTAGGTCAGGACCATGGGTCGGGTCAAGCTTCAAAATGATGGCCCAGGACTCGGGCCTAATCGAGTTGGGCCCACCTTGGGCCACGGGCCATTTTTACACTCTTAAGTACTCTACCCAACAAAATGAAATGTGGTGCTGTAGCACGTCCGCGGGGGACCTCGGCTACAGCTCGGACTCTCCTTTGTGTCGCGGTTCTAAATCTGAACCAAAGAGTCCAAATCCGGCAAATCGTTTGAGAAAACAGATTTTTGAAAAAGTAGTGCCAAACATGGACTGCTTTGCCAGATTACAGAGTCGCCACCTAAATATTTTAAAATGGGGAATTTAGGAAACCCTGACTCGGTGCCGAAGGCCACGTGTCCGTCATCACCAAAGTGGTCTTGGCTCGGGAGCTTGGGTACGATCGGGGAAGGTCAGCTATGAGCACCCCCTTTCGCCCGGTCCGAAGACCGGCCTCTACTAACCGTGATATCCGATTTTGAAAACTTTATGCGTTCTTATACCGATTATTAACCTAGAATTACTATGTGATGCGCACAACACAAAAGTATAGACTAGATTGCCTAATTCGGAGATAATCATTGCATATCCGTTTTGTCTCGAAAAACGTGTTGGTTTTTTGCTACTCGTAAGTAGGCTAAAATACGGATTTCGACGAGTTGTTCCAATTTAGGCAATCCAACCTTCACCCACAGGCATTCAAGCAGTTTATCACATAAGCACTTAGCCGCATGGCAGGCATACTGTCATGTTAACATTCACACGCATGCGACATGCTAAAGCGCAAAAACTTACATCGTACTCCGTGCCAGAAACAATAACCCGGTTAGCAAACATGCATGGCCTAGTTCATGTTAAGTGGCTAATGCGACACAAGCATAGATGCAATCTAGAGTAGGCTCGGCTAACCCTAAACATGGCATATGAAATGTGCGAATAGCACGTATTCAATTTGGAATTGAAAATTGCAATGCGATTTGTATGATGTACCGAGCCCGGTGCATGTCAACAAATGCGTGGATGCACACATGCATTGCATAAGGTATGCTAATTTAAATATGCCCTAATCTACCATCATAAGCAGGTAAATAAAAGGGATAGAAAGAAATGGGGGTTTGGAAGACATACACCCACTCACACACACTTATTACAATTTTGCCCTCGCTCGGAGGGACCGAATAATAATACAGAACTGAATAAATAACTAACTACTCTAGCTAATTAAATATTACAAATTAACTAAATTAATTAAATAAATTAATTAATCTAATTAAAGCAGTAAACGCCTCGGGAAGAGGTCCGGATGCAACACGCGCTCGGGATTGGCTCGGAACCACACTGCCGTGCACGGATTGCCTCTGTTTCCTCTGCTCTCCTCCTCAGAAAATTACCAAAATCCTAGGAGTGCCTCTCAGGGCACTGGGGAGTACCACCGGCTGGGGCAGAGCACCACCGGCTGAAGGAGGAGGCCACCGGCACTGAATTGTTCCATCGGCTGGGAAAACACTGCCGGTCGGCACTAAAAAGTGCCGGTCGGCACAAAATGTTCTGCAGATCCTGCAACTCACAGCAGCAGAGGACAAACTATGCATGGCAAGGTAATTCAAAGCATGTATGCACAAAACACATCCCACATCATGTTAATGACTCGATGGGGTATGTGCCTCGATTCCCGGACCACCAATCGCGCATTTCCATGCGTGATGGCCCTAAGAGCCAAGGATGCAACTTTGATTTCAAATGCATGTAATGCAAACAAGCAAGTAAGGGTGCCAAACCTCGATCAAACTCACTTCAAGAGACCTAGCATGCATGCAAATGTGATGCAATCCTAAGCATGGCAAACTAGTATGCAATATGGACAATGTGATGCACTTATGCAAACATGCAAACAAGCATATAAGGCAAGCATGCAAACCAATGAAATGATGGACTTGGACATGAATTAGGCAACTCAAAAAGGCCTAAAATCAGTAGCCAATATGCCTACAATTGGGGACTAAACACACACACACACATGCACATGTTAAGGTGCCAAACCCAAGGCATAAACAAGCAACATTCAAGCACACTTAAAGAAGCCAAACATGGACTAATAGCATGCATTGAAAAGCTCTGAAATCCATTTCAAACATGATGCCAAATCATGTTACAAATCAAATCAAACAAAGCATGCAAATAGCCTAGGCTTAAGGCAAGCTAATAGGGCATCAAACCACACTTTGCACAAACATACATGGCATGCACTAATCAACCTAAAACAGGTTTCTAGCATGTCAAAATAGGCCCAAAGGACCACTTAGATGGCATCTAAGAAGCTTGAAATCAAGGGCATGCAACATGACCAAAACATGGAGCATTTAACATTAGCTTAAGAAGTCACAAAGAGGCATGCAATGTAAACATACAAGCACTTCTAGGGGACTGAAATAGCATGCTAGGTGGTTCCAGACCATCAAAAACAATGCAAGCAAAGCATGCTACACACTCATGCTCTTAAGGCCAACAAGCCAAATGCAAAGGGGCTATATTAAACATGCTAAGATTGACCAAAATACTTATGGACAGACCTAAAACACGGTAATATGAGCACAAAATCTTCACAAACACTAGTCTAAAACATGCTAGAAATGAAGGCATACAAGCCTAGGCATGTTAAGGCATAAAGAGGCATTACAAGGCAACTATACTAAGCATGCATAGGAGGCCAAAACCAACTTGGAGGCATGTTATATCATGGCAATATAAGCATGGAAAACAACCAAGGCATGCTCAACACACACTCAAACATGGTGCTCCTTTGGAAGCCAAAACTTGCCCTTTTCAAGGACATCAAGGAGAGGGGGTGGCCCTCCCCTTTCTAGGACTTTAAGGCACCATCTCCACCACTGAAATCCCTCAAGATTTCAGTGGTGGAAAGGTCCAAGCACACAAGTCCCGGATCTCTCCAAAATAGCACAAAAAAGTGCCCTTTTCAAGGCCTAAGGGTGGTCAAACCTACCCAAACCACTAAACACTCTTAATAAACAATAAAGAGGGTTAAAAATCAGAACTCTTTTGTGTTATAGACCAAGCACAAAAACTGTTTTAAACTAGGCAAAAATGGAGTGCAAAAATGGGGTAAATAAAGTAAGTTTCTTACCCTTGATGATCAACTTCACAAAGGTTGAAGTTGTTGGTTCCTTGAGCTCCAAACCAGCCAAGAACACCAAGAACAAGCCCTTAGCACTTCAATTCCAAGAGGAAGGTGAAACACTAGGTGTTGATGTGCAATAGTAAGGCACAAACACCTAGTGTACAAAACAAGAAAGAAAGAGAGAGATAGGATAGATACACACAATCTAACCTAAAACCAGAGCTTCTCCCTCTCCTAAAATGTCTAACTCTCCAAATCTTCTAACCCTTGAGCCAAGAGAAGAGCCTTCTCTTGTATAGGCATGAAAACTTACAAGTTAAGCAAGCCTAAAGGCTCATCCCTCCATACACGTGTATGGAGGGGAGCAAAAAGTGATACAGCTGTCTAAAAATATCTGATAAAGCAGCTGCACAACAGTCGGCAGGGCAAAATGGTCATTTTGCCAAAAATAGTGCCGACCGGCACAATATAGTGCCGGTGGCCACACCAGCCAGCCGGTGGCCTCTAGCCACTGCCGGTGGTGTGTGGGGATGCCTCACAAAGCATTCCCTGCCTTCCCAAGGCAAAACACAAGTTTTTGGTGCAAAACCAAACACCAAACGGTCGAGTTCGGAAGTCCTGAGGCAAGGTGCGCGAGCCGAGAACTCCGGGAACTCCAAACGAACACAAACATGGATAATCACCGAGTGTTCCAACGGTGACGTCCAAGTCTTGAGGACGGTCAAAAATGGGGTGTCTACAGTTGCCCCTCTTTGACAGAACTCGAAAGTCATAACAATGACGGGAGTGAATGTCAAAGCCCAGAGACGACCCATTTTTAACAAGGCCGAAGACTTGGACAAACATACAAAGCGCAAATGGTTGAACTCGCAAGTTGCCTACGTATCCCTTAGGGAATCAAACCAGCGTAGTTCATACAGGAGGCACACATGCCAAAGATAAGATATGCGCCCGTAGGCGGGGGCGAGATGCAACTGATGATGCAAAAGGCCGAGCATAACTTATGATCATGCAAAGAAAGCTGTAATGAAGCACACATGCGACAGTTATAAGCTAGCATACAACAGTCTACACTACAATGCAGAAAGGATGTAAGAGAATTATGCAATTCTCGATACGTCTCACTCGGAGGATACAATACCTGTGCGGCTCGTCCGGTTGCACCGGCCTCAAATGAGCCGTACATACAATATCGTGCCTGCAAAGAAAGCAAACTTAACAGGTACAATATTGTTAGCAATATGCATGATAATGCAAATGATGAATGCAAAATGATATGCAAAATATACAAGACTATGTATAAATAATGCAACTAATAATGCAATGCAATTGAAACTATATGCAATGCAAACTACATGCAGGGCAATTGAATCATGATTCAATCATGAGCGGTTCGAAACCACACGAATGTCAAATAGATTGATGGAAGTAACAAGTCCGTCTACCATAGAAAAGGTGTCGAAGCCCTCAAGGCGCGAGCGCACACAGAACTATGAGTGATGTAGACGGACACAAGGACAAGTATTGGGTGGATTGACATAAGTGGGGAAACGACCCGTTGATGAGGGAATAATGATCCTAATGCCGGATGCAACAATTACACTACCATGTAATATAATGGATAGATGATACAATGGATATGGCACGCGGGCCAAACCAAATCTCGCCTAGGAAGGGCATGTACACGTACAAGCCATGTCTAACATAGAAAAGGTGTCGAAGCCCTCAAGGCGCGAGCGCACACAGAACTATGAGTGTATAGACGTGAAAAGTATGAGCACATACCAGACCAAGCTCAACCTGGAAAGGTGCAAGCCACGGATGGAAGATGATGCAGTGGATGCATGCAACTAAAATGCAATATGCAATGGAATGGATATTTACAGAAAATGCATGACATATGCACTATACTACAATGATGCATGACAAATGCATGTTCTTTTTGTTGTTTTTTGTTTTTTTTTTATGCATGACATATGCGATATCTACAAATGATGCATGATAATGCATGCGTTTTTTTTTGTTTTTGGTTCTTGAAAATGCATGACATATGCAGTAATTACGAATGATGCATGATAATGCAGTATGATGCAATGACTATGATTGCAGCTTTCCCTATCTTACCAACAGGGCGATATACTAGGTTGGTTCAGTATCCAGAATCGAGGCGTAAACACACCGCCTCAACCTATGGGGCTTCCATACAGATTTCAAGCCGAGGGTACACCCCCTGGGTATTTAAACCAGACTTTAGTCTCGGAGATCCCGAACCTTTGCGTTCTAGGCATAAGCCGTTCGAACTCTAGTTTTCACCGTCCCAGTTGGTCTTCTAGGAACTCACCGCAAACACAGACAGGTGGCTTTACCAGACCACCGAAAGTCGTTCGGGCACGACAAACACCGAAGGAATTGCACCTTCAGAGGATTTAAGGTCTCCTAGACCGGGATGCACAGCGTATGCATTTGAAATGCACAGCTTTTGAGATGCATAACAATGCAAATGAGCGGGTTTAAGGTCTCGCCAGACCGTGCGTGTTTTCGGTCCCGCCGGACCCTGCGTGCACAGGATGGTGTGATGGGCAAAATAGCGCGATGTGTTAAACAACGCGAGTGCACAAGACAGTGCGATATGATGCATGCCCAAATGCGATGGGGTGCACCTCGATGCACCGGAGGCCTTGCACCTCCCGAGGATTTAAGGTCTCCTAGACCGTCGCGTGTTTTCGGTCCCGCCGGACCAGTGGGCGTGTTTAAGGTCTCGTCAGACCGTGCGTGTTTTCGGTCCCGCCAGACCCTCGTTGGGGCAATTTGCATAATGTGACACACGTGCCACACGGGATGCAAAACAATGCAAGTGAGGATGAAATGAAACATGAGGCACACATACCTCATTGGATGGAAAATGAAGTGCAAAACGAGGCCTACATGCCTCGAGATGTAATGAAATGCAAGATGGGGCACGCGTACCTCATCAGACGAGGGTTTCGCACCTTCCAAGGATTTAAGGTCTCCTAGACCGGGCGTGTTTAGGGTCCCGCCGGACCGTGGGATCGAAATGCACGTACAGTGCAAACAGGCGGGGTGCGCAAAATAGCGCGAACAATGTAAGTGATACAAATGAGGTGGCACACCTCATAGGATCTGAAATACAATGCAAACGACATGAAACACGTGAGGTGGCACACCACACGTGAGGTGGCACACCTCACGCGAATGAAAATGCAAAGGAAACACGGGAGGTGGCATACCTCGCGCGAATTGAAATGCAAATGAAATGAAACACGTGAGGTGGCACACCTCGCGCGAATTGAAAATGAAGATGAAACACGGGAGGAGGCACACCTCGCGCGAATTGAAAATGAAATGAATGCTAAGTGCGACATGTATGCAACACGAAGTACAAAATGATGCGGGTGTGACACGCATGTAGCACAAAATGCAAAAATAGTACAAGTCGCAGAGGACGCTTAAAACGGCGCGACGTGCCGCACTAGACAAAGTGATGGATGCACGCAGCGCACATAGGGCAATTTTGAATCTTATGAAAGATAAAAAGGATACGGAAGGATACCGTCTTGCTTGAATTTGAGCGCCATGCACAGAAGACACGGTCCGAGGTCGAAACGGAGACCGGTTGAGCATCGGGGACGCACTTTCTTGCACTTTATTGATCTATGGAGACCCAAGACCCCTCCTCTTGCCTAAAAACATCCTTGGGAGCACCACCGGTTGGGTGGGGTGGTCACCGGCTGCCACCGGCTGCCTAAACTCATCCATCGGCACAAAAAAGTGCCGACCGGCAGAAAATGCCTGATCGGGGGCAGTTTTGCCAATTTGCTTCGGGTCTTTTAAAATAGGGCTTGAAACCCTATTTCCTCACTTTGCCTCCGCCGAAAACCTTCACTTTCTCTCTCTAGTGCTTCTTTTCCTCCTCATTCGCTCATTTCCTCGAGTTTTCGCGCCATTTTCGTCGTCCGATTCGCGAAGTTCACTGCGTTTCGGACATTTTGGACCGAACAAAACTTTGTTTCGGCGCCTCTTTTGCTATTTCCACTTTTTCGGGACTTGTTCCCCTCGATTTCACCTTCCTTTCCGTGCATTTTCCTCTTCCGGCCTTCCCGGCCATTTCCGACCCTCTCGGGGTTGACTTCCCAGTTGACTTTTCACCTTCTTGCTCGGTTTTCCTTTTCCGGTCATTTTTTCACTACCACTACTATGGCCGACGACGTTCCACATGTCGGGACTCCCCCGGATCACGAGATGGATCCCGGGGTCGAGCTCCTCCCGCTGAGCGAGCGACCATTCGACCCGGCGACCTACCGCCCGGCCATTCACGTACTTCCGCCAGATGGGCTCCGCCACTTCTGCGGTTTTGACAGGGCTCTGGACCTGGAGCTTCTCCTACGCGAGCCGGCCTCTCACTTGTCCTTCGGCGCTTCCGAGGTAACATCTTGATCTACTTGATTTTCTGCAATGTAGGACCTTTAACTGTCAACTGCCGTAGCTAACTGAACCCATTATCTGTTTAGTTCTGATGCACTGTACTGTAGTTGATTGTAGACAAACTCATAACTGACATTTGTTTAGGACCGACGTACATGCACACACACTGCACTAGTCTGAATCACCCAAACACGGCACACCGCATTTCACTGCAAATTCACCGATACCCGGTACTTGTTTGAATCTGAAAACATATTGTATGCTGTATTTAAACTGAACCACACAAAGCACGCTGACGCATCATACGTTGGTAGTCCACCTATTGGCACACTATAACCCGATATCTGCTTGAATCTGAAAAATGTACACACATATACCATATCTGTATGCTGACCCTCACAAACATACTGACACATAACATGCTGTAGTCCACCCACTGGTACGCTGAAACCCAATATCTGCTTGAATCTGAAAAATGTGCACACATGCACCAAGTTTTCACTGGAGCATCCAAAACACATTGACGCATCACGCGCTTGTAGTTTATTGCAAGCACACCGGTACCCGGTTTCTGTTTGAATTTTAAAAATCTGCACGCATACTAGATTTGTATCGACTTTAACATGTTTCCTCAGAACTGTACATCTCATATTGCTTTGCAACTATTTGCTTGAAACAGGGAGATTCCCATGCCATCCGCGGGTATGGGAATATTGCGGCTCGAGACTGGTATTTGGATCTTCCCAAGGCGGTTCGACGCATCGTGGACCAGGCGGGCTTTGGTACCTTCTGCAGGGGACTTTCCAGGCTCTCCGCCTGCAGACCTCTTCTTGCCGCCTTGGCAGAGAGATGGTGGGACACCACCGATTCATTTCATCTTTCTGCGGCTGGGGACATGACGATGACCCCTTACGATTTCTCGGTGCTCACTGGCATCGGGGTAGGGGGTGATCCGATCCCCTTTGATATAGACATGGATGAGTGGACCGCAGCCCAGGTCTACTTACTTGGCGCGGCTCCGCCTCTGGCTCGTCCCGGCTTCGTCCGGTATTCTTGGTTCGAGGTGCAGTTTCGGGTCCAGTCCGCACTTATTGATGCAGCCCCGATGACCCCAGAGGCCGTAGAGAGATATGCACGCTGCTTCCTGATGTTCCTATTCGGGACGACTCTCTTCGCCGACCGGGCGAACACAGTGCCCCTCTGCCTTCTCAGCGCACTAGTGGACGTCCGGGACCTCCTGCGATATGACTGGGGCGGCGCCGCTCTGGCCACACTCTACGGTTATATGAGCTCAGTCTCTCGTGGCAGTGGACAGCTGCTAGGAGGCTACTGGCGAGCCTGGGAGGTATGTCTTCTTCTCTACTTTACATTTCTGTTCTATACTTTCTGTATTTTGTACACTGCACACACTGTAGTCTGTATACTGTACACACGGCACACACATACTCCGCTTTACCCTGACTGCACACTGTTCACGCTGTACACTCTGCACAACATAATACACAACACACGGCTCCGTTATTTCTGCTTTATTCCGCATCCTGCTTGATCTGATAGTCATACTGACGTCTGTTTTGCAGCTGTGGGTGTACGCCTACTTCCCCAGACTAGAGCCAGTGCCAGAGGCGGAGACCCCTCTGGTCGTCCCCTTCTCTCGCCGTTACGACGGGCGATGCGCCCGGAGGCCCCGGGACACTTTTAGCTTCTTCCGCCGTTTCTTCGACACCATCACCCCCACCGAGGTATGTTTTACTTACCGTCCGTTTAAGCTTCGCTTTCAAGCGTACATTTCTATATCAGTAGATAATCGACTGTATTTCATTTCAGGTCACCTGGCAGCCGTGGGCTCCACTACCAGCGGTGATACGAGATCGGTATGCCGGCGCCATCGAGACCTCGCGCTACCGGATTCTCCTGGAGGGCCCGGTCTGTCGGGCTTGGTACCTGGGTGAGCGTTTCATACGCCAGACCCTAGGGTTACCGGAGCAGATTGTTCCGATCCTTCCTCCCGAGCGCATGAGGGAGACTGAGGGATATAGCTTCCAGCAGATGGAGGACTACACCCTTGGCTGGGCCGTGGACGTAGATGCCGACAGGGGCGAGGGCGACTACTCAGAGTACGTCCGGACCTTCTTGATGTGGCCTTTGAGCGGGGGCTCCCGAGCTGGTCCAGCGAGACCTGCGGCGCCAGCGGCCCGGGCAGAGGCAGGAGCAGGAGTGGGGTCGTCACAGAGGGCTCGAGCTCGCGGCAGGAGGGGAGTGCAGAGGGGACGAGGGACGGGCTGGCCCGCTCTGCCTACCGTGTTGACTTATAGGGGGCAGAGTGGGGAGACCTACCAGATCCCTTTTGCTCCTCCTCCGGCTGGTCACGAGTTGGCTGGCATTCCCGACTTGCCTCCGGTATGTATTACTTTATTTATGCATCTTGCATTGTTGTTTCATTCCTGTTCATTCAAATATCCCACAGAATACTGATGTATTTAATACTTTTGCAGGCTTCCTCCGAGTATACCCGTCAGTCTGTGGAGCTGAATGCCTCCCTGATGGGGATGCTGCAGCGGACTCTCGACGCCCTGGCCGTCTACAGCCTGCCGGTATGTTCTTCTGACCACAGTCTCAAATCATACTCTGTTTCGCACAATCTGCTACACTGCACAAAAATCTGATAAACTGCTCACGGCTTTCATACACTGTACTTATACACTGCATCTTGCACTGATTCACTGTTCACAGCATTCACACACTGTGCTCATACACTGCATTCTGTACTGATAAACTGCTCACAGCATTCACACACTGTACTCATACACTGCATTCTGCACTGATAAACTGCTCACGGCATTCACACACTGTACTCATACACTGCATTCTGCACTGATAAACTGCTCACGGCATCCACACACTGTACTCATACACTGCATTCTGCACTGATAAACTGCTCACGGCATCCACACACTGTACTCATACACTGCATTCTGCACTGATAAACTGCTCACGGCATCCACACACTGTACTCATACACTGCATTCTGCACTGATAAACTGCTCACGGCATTCACACACTGTACTCATACACTGCATTCTGCACTGATAAACTGCTCACGGCATCCACACACTGTACTCATACACTGCATTCTGCACTGATAAACTGCTCACGGCATCCACACACTGTACTCATACACTGCATTCTGCACTGATAAACTGCTCACAGTTTTCTGATGTGTTTGTTCTTTGTATTTTCAGCCTCCTTTCCCGATCCCTCCAGTGGGTGGCGCTGCTCCAGCTGGGCCTCCCCTCTCTACTCGGGATGGCAGGATATTCCCTCGCACTAGAGGGGGACGTGGTCACGTGGGGAGCAGCTCACGAGCTCCAGTTCCAGGAGATGGTGAGTCGGAGGCGGGGACGGAGTCATTTGCGGAGGAGGCCGGGGACAGCTCGGGCTCGGGCTCCGACAGTGACAGCTCCGACGATGCTCCTGTGCTTTTGCCCAGGAAGAGGGCGAGGGCTGATCCTCAGGCATGAGGCCTGCTGCTGATGATGATGATTTTGCTGCTTCTTTTCTTTATTTCTTTTCTTGTACTTTTCTCTCTTTGGTAGATAGAGTACTATGTACTGCCGCAGGCAGATTTTTTTTGCTTTCTTCAAAAGTTTGTACTCTGAAAGAGATTATATAAAACAAACTTTTTATCTGAAAAGTGTTATGTTTACATATCTCCTACTTTGCACTGCATTGCATCATATTACATCTCGATGTAACTGAAATTGTTTTACTGCCTGGAAATTGGGCACTTGCACTGTAATAATCGGATAACCAACCAACTAACAGCAAACAAATCATACAAACCACTGCTCAAACTGAACACAGCCCACATTCCGCTGGGGATTAATCTGCGTACAGCCCATAACCCAACATTCGGTCCATTCCGCACACGGAAAACTTTGAACAAACAGCCCAATTTGACAAGCCGGATCACGGCAGGCGGAATTGACTGAAATTGAAACACACTCGGATGTCCCAAATTTTCCATTTCTTCTCTTACCTCGCATGGATGTAGAGAATGGCACGGCATTCTGAGCGCAGACGATTTTTAGGTAAAGAGAGGTTTTTAACCTGGGTATCGAGCCTACAACTGGACACCGCCGGAGAACTCAAGTACAGAAAGTAAAAGGCACACGACCTAAACACAACGAGACACACTCGAAAAAGACTCAAAACTAAGTTGAGACTAACAAACCAAAAGACACGACACGGACGCGTTTGAAAACAAAAGATCTTGAGGAGCCAATCCTTCCGGGCAGGTTTCCCACCCTCTCTGATTTGCGATTCTCGCATCACTCGGCCCTCGAGCTCGGTTTTTTTCTCACAAGACCTTCTTCTCACTTTTCTCTCGGCTTACACCTCTCTATTCTTTATTCTCTCATTTTCCATCCCTCCCCTGAGTGGTTGATAGATGAATAGGAAGCGGCGGATTCATGCCCGATACAGCTAGCTCGCGGCTATTCCTTCTGGTAGACAGAGCGCCTTTCTGGCAAATGCGTGCTGACGGTGGGGGGAAGACAGGATACCTGGCTCAACTGTGCCCCTAGTTCATTATTCTGACCATTCTTTGTTTTTTTGTTTTTTGTTTTTTTTTTTTAAAACAGTTTTGATCAAAATGAACGCCAGATTAGCGTGCTTGGCAATTTTTGATTTGAAAATCATGCAAGTCAGGTTGCAAGCACTGAAAGTTTTCCTTTTGGGTCCAAACATGGTCCAATTTTGGAGAATAAAATAGTTTTCGAGAAACTAGCCAACCTCAGTAAAAATTTTCAAAAACTATTTTTTTGCAAACAGTCGATGCGCAACGAGCACGGAACTCACCATCGAGATGCGCAACCTCGGATCAGAGGCAATTTGGAAAATTGCCCCTGGCTTAAAAGGGGGAGAGGAAGGGCAACGGAAAGTTGCCCCTAGTTTGGATGACGACTGAGGGCAACTTTGGCAATAGATGGCAACGGAAAGTTGCCCCTTGTTTGGATGATGCCGCGGCATGCCTATTGATGATTGAGCTCGACCGGGCTCTCAGGCACGGAGAGGACGAAGACAGCCACAAACAATATATGGACACAGTCGCCTTGAAAGCGTTGGTGACTGGGTTCCAGAAGGAAGTTGATCACGCAGCTCCAATTGTTGCAACCGAGACATCGGATTCGGAGGAAGCATGGGTAATCAAAACCATTACATGGACTGAGACGCTATGGAAGCGTTGGGGGCTGGACTTCAGGATGAAGTTGCCTACGTATCCCAAACATGGGAATAAAGCCTTACGTAGTTCGGGTTAAGGTACACTCGGGTATTTTAACCTTCACTGTTTAGGCTCTAACTTTTGTCAAGGCGCCCAATGCGGGTTTTCGACCTTGCGAGCTATGTTTTTCTTCTTTTCATTTCTTTTTCTTTTCTTTTTGCATTTTCATTTCTTTTTCTTCTCTTTTCTTGCTTCTTTTTTTCATTTCTTTTTGTATTTTTCTTTTTTTTTGTCTTTTTTCTTTGCTCTAACTTTTGCCTGGACCGCCCTTCCGGGTTTTCGGCCCAGCGAGCCTCTCAAAGGGTAAAAGTGTAGCGATCCTGTGCCAAATGGTTTTGAGATTGAGGCCTTTCCGTATCCAAGAGAGTGACTGCGGTGTTGATTTGCAGAAGAATCGATCACGGTTGCTTCATGAGCCTTGCCTGGTGGGATCTGATCTCCACGATCTGGCTTTGATGCCTCTTGCTCGAGGGCTGCTTCAAAATGGGCCACACAGGCGTTTCATGGCACTGAATGTTTTGACCGGGTTCCGGTTTGCAACAGATAGATCGAGTCTTGAGGCTGAGAGCGATCCTGGGCTACACAATCTCAAGAGCGATTCCACACAAGTCTTCGCGAGACTGCACAAAATATTTTGTTTTTGAAAGTTTTTAAGAAAGCGGCAAATCGCTCGTGCTGAAGATAGTGTGGAACTAGTCTGGATCAGGCCAGGGTCTTCCTCAGTACTCACGCCGACAAGCATGATTTCATTCATGAAAAGCTTAGCATGCGTTTCTTTTTCTCAAAATGATCAAAATTTTACAAAGCCCGAGGAATTACTTCCTCTTTGTTTTCATCACCGCAGTGTTCGAAAAGGGTTTTTATGAAAAGCTTAGGTCATCACAACGATGTTCAAGGCGCAAGAGAGCAGGCGATATGTACTGTCGTTCCATTCACACCCTCTGGTACGGCTAATTCAAATAACAACAAATACAGCACCTGATAGCCACGGCCGTTTCATGTAGATTTGTGAGCGAAACTGGCTCCCTGACAGAAGCAGACTCAAGAAAAAGCAAAAACAACTGTTTATAAGACAAAACGGTGTTTGAGGCAACAACCCCGAAATCACCTGGTATTCTATAGAAGAGGGACTGACTCATTACAATTAGACAGACCCTTAAGCAAAAGGAATGTCTCAAAACAATGAGACAAGCTCAATACAAAACAGAAGACTGACTCGACACCCAAGTCAGAATTTACAAAAATTAACATTTAGCAGGTGCCCAAAGATGCGTGCCAAACGCTATATCCAAAATGCACCAAGCATCGCCCACAGGCGGTTCATCTTCTGATTACATACTCGCAGTATCTGTGTCCTCAAAATCCAAGAACTCTGTAGTGACTGACTTGGCTGAGGTAGGCGGGAGGATAACCTCGTTGTCAATCAGATCCTGCACCTCGTGATGGAGGCGAAAACAATTGTCAGTGGCATGGCCCGTTTGCTGATGGTACGCACAGTACAGAGAAGCATCATGTGCGGCGGGGAGATTCTTCGTAGGGGCCGGGGCTCCAAGGGTTTGAGATGCCCCTTTTTGGCCAAAATCAACAGTGCCCTAGACAGAGGCATGTAAAGAGGGTGGAAGACCCTGTGCCCTCGGGGCAGATACTTCGGGGCCTGAGCACTCTTGCTAGATGCACTAGCGAATGGATCGGCGGGTGCGGGCTTGGATTTTTGATCTTTTCCGGATGCAAGGCTGGGAGCAGGAAGGACTGTTTTGGCGTGACGGGGCCTATCCCGGTTCTCTGATTGACTAGAACTGCCCTTAGGCGGAGCGGGGAAAGCATCCTCCACAGCTTTCGTCGCAACTGTAGATATCTGTTGCTTGTTCATCCCCCTGGCTTTCAAAGCCTCTACTGCCCACAGCAGTTGTTCGATAGGGTCGGCATCTGCCTCCATCTTGCCTTTATCTCTGGCCTCGGCCTGATTCAGAACTTGGTTTGATGCGTCGTTACCATAACTGGAGGTCATCTCCGGTTGGTTGAGTTCAATCACAATTCGTCCCAGTAGCGGGGGCTCCTGGGATACAAAGCCTCCGACGTATGGTGCGACTGGCGGCGAAACTGTCATTCCATAGGCGAGATCCGTCACGGATCTTTGAAGATCACCTATCATCCCCATTAGTTCAAATGTAGTGGGCTCGCGAGCCTGATATAGCCGGGGAGCCCAAACCGGGTGCGCGGCCGGCGATCTGGGCGGATGCGGCATGTCAACGGTGGTTTCATCATGTAAGGTGATTTCTTGATCCAACGCGGCCGTCATGACCACGATTTCTTCTGAATTCTGCATCATACTAAGTCCTGCCGCAGTGAGGGGAAGGCACTAACTGTTCTGGATTGGCCCTCTGAATCCCTAAACTGAAACGGAAAACAAGCAGCATTTCAGCCCCAAACAGATCAAGCACGGATGTAGCCGAATAACTGTACTCTGCTACTGATCACTGTTTCCCAGAATCACTATTCAAACTGAACTGATATCCGCAGACATAACTGATTCTCAACAACACTGATACTAATGCCCCTCGGGTCTGATACTCACACTTGTAAACTGATATGTATATTCCCTGCAGAGACACACTCTAAAAGCACATAGCAGATAAATGAGAGCCAAAACACCCCTATGTTGGGGTAGGATTTCCCTGTCCTATTTTGTCAGGAGCTAGGGTTTCACTACGCACACAGCGGTTTCAAACAACCTATATCGGGTAAGCAACCTGTCCTAGTTTGGAATGGTCACTATGGATTCCGAATATGCACTAGGTCGAATGGTCAAAAGAGGGTGCCCTGGTGAAACCGGGGTTTGTGTTCCCATACTGGCAGAGCCCGCAACCGGTCAGCCTTATGGTCATGCCTTGACAAGGCAAGCCTCCGGCAAACCGCTCAGGAATAGCAGATGGCCAACACGGTGTCCTAGACGCACCAATGCACATGCAATGCAAAGAAACACATAAGTGTAGTCAAAACAGGATATCACGAGTTCGAGTCAAGCTCTCTAACTCCCCAGCAGAGTCGCCAGAAACTGTAGCACGTCCACGGGGGACCTCGGCTACAGCTCGGACTCTCCTTTGTGTCGCGGTTCTAAATCTGAACCAAAGAGTCCAAATCCGGCAAATCGTTTGAGAAAACAGATTTTTGAAAAAGTAGTGCCAAACATGGACTGCTTTGCCAGATTATAGAGTCGCCACCTAAATATTTTAAAATGGGGAATTTAGGAAACCCTGACTCGGTGCCGAAGGCCACGTGTCCGTCATCACCAAAGTGGTCTTGGCTCGGGAGCTTGGGTACGATCGGGGAAGGTCAGCTATGAGCACCCCCTTTCGCCCGGTCCGAAGACCGGCCTCTACTAACCGTGATATC
Source organism: Camellia japonica (assembly GCA_030407325.1). Lineage (NCBI taxonomy): Eukaryota > Viridiplantae > Streptophyta > Magnoliopsida > Ericales > Theaceae > Camellia > Camellia japonica. The sequence goes on along the minus strand of JAPPVO010000002.1, from coordinate 33,004,525 downwards.
CGATTTTGAAAACTTTATGCGTTCTTATACCGATTATTAACCTAGAATTACTATGTGATGCGCACAACACAAAAGTATAGACTAGATTGCCTAATTCGGAGATAATCATTGCATATCCGTTTTGTCTCGAAAAACGTGTTGGTTTTTTGCTACTCGTAAGTAGGCTAAAATACGGATTTCGACGAGTTGTTCCAATTTAGGCAATCCAACCTTCACCCACAGGCATTCAAGCAGTTTATCACATAAGCACTTAGCCGCATGGCAGGCATACTGTCATGTTAACATTCACACGCATGCGACATGCTAAAGCGCAAAAACTTACATCGTACTCCGTGCCAGAAACAATAACCCGGTTAGCAAACATGCATGGCCTAGTTCATGTTAAGTGGCTAATGCGACACAAGCATAGATGCAATCTAGAGTAGGCTCGGCTAACCCTAAACATGGCATATGAAATGTGCGAATAGCACGTATTCAATTTGGAATTGAAAATTGCAATGCGATTTGTATGATGTACCGAGCCCGGTGCATGTCAACAAATGCGTGGATGCACACATGCATTGCATAAGGTATGCTAATTTAAATATGCCCTAATCTACCATCATAAGCAGGTAAATAAAAGGGATAGAAAGAAATGGGGGTTTGGAAGACATACACCCACTCACACACACTTATTACAATTTTGCCCTCGCTCGGAGGGACCGAATAATAATACAGAACTGAATAAATAACTAACTACTCTAGCTAATTAAATATTACAAATTAACTAAATTAATTAAATAAATTAATTAATCTAATTAAAGCAGTAAACGCCTCGGGAAGAGGTCCGGATGCAACACGCGCTCGGGATTGGCTCGGAACCACACTGCCGTGCACGGATTGCCTCTGTTTCCTCTGCTCTCCTCCTCAGAAAATTACCAAAATCCTAGGAGTGCCTCTCAGGGCACTGGGGAGTACCACCGGCTGGGGCAGAGCACCACCGGCTGAAGGAGGAGGCCACCGGCACTGAATTGTTCCATCGGCTGGGAAAACACTGCCGGTCGGCACTAAAAAGTGCCGGTCGGCACAAAATGTTCTGCAGATCCTGCAACTCACAGCAGCAGAGGACAAACTATGCATGGCAAGGTAATTCAAAGCATGTATGCACAAAACACATCCCACATCATGTTAATGACTCGATGGGGTATGTGCCTCGATTCCCGGACCACCAATCGCGCATTTCCATGCGTGATGGCCCTAAGAGCCAAGGATGCAACTTTGATTTCAAATGCATGTAATGCAAACAAGCAAGTAAGGGTGCCAAACCTCGATCAAACTCACTTCAAGAGACCTAGCATGCATGCAAATGTGATGCAATCCTAAGCATGGCAAACTAGTATGCAATATGGACAATGTGATGCACTTATGCAAACATGCAAACAAGCATATAAGGCAAGCATGCAAACCAATGAAATGATGGACTTGGACATGAATTAGGCAACTCAAAAAGGCCTAAAATCAGTAGCCAATATGCCTACAATTGGGGACTAAACACACACACACACATGCACATGTTAAGGTGCCAAACCCAAGGCATAAACAAGCAACATTCAAGCACACTTAAAGAAGCCAAACATGGACTAATAGCATGCATTGAAAAGCTCTGAAATCCATTTCAAACATGATGCCAAATCATGTTACAAATCAAATCAAACAAAGCATGCAAATAGCCTAGGCTTAAGGCAAGCTAATAGGGCATCAAACCACACTTTGCACAAACATACATGGCATGCACTAATCAACCTAAAACAGGTTTCTAGCATGTCAAAATAGGCCCAAAGGACCACTTAGATGGCATCTAAGAAGCTTGAAATCAAGGGCATGCAACATGACCAAAACATGGAGCATTTAACATTAGCTTAAGAAGTCACAAAGAGGCATGCAATGTAAACATACAAGCACTTCTAGGGGACTGAAATAGCATGCTAGGTGGTTCTAGACCATCAAAAACAATGCAAGCAAAGCATGCTACACACTCATGCTCTTAAGGCCAACAAGCCAAATGCAAAGGGGCTATATTAAACATGCTAAGATTGACCAAAATACTTATGGACAGACCTAAAACACGGTAATATGAGCACAAAATCTTCACAAACACTAGTCTAAAACATGCTAGAAATGAAGGCATACAAGCCTAGGCATGTTAAGGCATAAAGAGGCATTACAAGGCAACTATACTAAGCATGCATAGGAGGCCAAAACCAACTTGGAGGCATGTTATATCATGGCAATATAAGCATGGAAAACAACCAAGGCATGCTCAACACACACTCAAACATGGTGCTCCTTTGGAAGCCAAAACTTGCCCTTTTCAAGGACATCAAGGAGAGGGGGTGGCCCTCCCCTTTCTAGGACTTTAAGGCACCATCTCCACCACTGAAATCCCTCAAGATTTCAGTGGTGGAAAGGTCCAAGCACACAAGTCCCGGATCTCTCCAAAATAGCACAAAAAAGTGCCCTTTTCAAGGCCTAAGGGTGGTCAAACCTACCCAAACCACTAAACACTCTTAATAAACAATAAAGAGGGTTAAAAATCAGAACTCTTTTGTGTTATAGACCAAGCACAAAAACTGTTTTAAACTAGGCAAAAATGGAGTGCAAAAATGGGATAAATAAAGTAAGTTTCTTACCCTTGATGATCAACTTCACAAAGGTTGAAGTTGTTGGTTCCTTGAGCTCCAAACCAGCCAAGAACACCAAGAACAAGCCCTTAGCACTTCAATTCCAAGAGGAAGGTGAAACACTAGGTGTTGATGTGCAATAGTAAGGCACAAACACCTAGTGTACAAAACAAGAAAGAAAGAGAGAGATAGGATAGATACACACAATCTAACCTAAAACCAGAGCTTCTTCCTCTCCTAAAATGTCTAACTCTCCAAATCTTCTAACCCTTGAGCCAAGAGAAGAGCCTTCTCTTGTATAGGCATGAAAACTTACAAGTTAAGCAAGCCTAAAGGCTCATCCCTCCATACACGTGTATGGAGGGGAGCAAAAAGTGATACAGCTGTCTAAAAATATCTGATAAAGCAGCTGCACAACAGTCGGCAGGGCAAAATGGTCATTTTGCCAAAAATAGTGCCGACCGGCACAAAATAGTGCCGACCGGCACAATATAGTGCCGGTGGCCACACCAGCCAGCCGGTGGCCTCTAGCCACTGCCGGTGGTGTGTGGGGATGCCTCACAAAGCATTCCCTGCCTTCCCAAGGCAAAACACAAGTGTTTGGTGCAAAACCAAACACCAAACGGTCGAGTTCGGAAGTCCTGAGGCAAGGTGCGCGAGCCGAGAACTCCGGGAACTCCAAACGAACACAAACATGGATAATCACCGAGTGTTCCAACGGTGACGTCCAAGTCTTGAGGACGGTCAAAAATGGGGTGTCTACAGGTGCAGTTGGGTGTCATGACCCCAACCTGTCCTAAACAGGATGGTGTAGTGATCGACTAATAGTCCTAAACTACCAAAGGCCTAACAAAGCAAATACAAGACGGACTCTTTATATAATTCGGGCAAAATTAGTTTTCTAATGTGTGAAAACCATTATTTGTTATATTGAGTCCATTTACAATATCCATTCATAACAATGCATAACTATATGAAATGAAAGGATACAATCTTTTTAGAACCATGACATTACGTTATTAAAAGACATAAATAATAAACCTATCACAATACATATGTCTTAACTTTGCAAATTAGTACAACCACATAAGATTGGCTTCTAATTATCTTCTCCTCGAACTTGAACTCTTCGTGTCAAGACCCAAACCCGACCCTATAGGTTTAATGCCGTAACTGGCCAGTAATCCATGATTACCAAAGGCCTGTTTAACAATAATGGCAATAATAAATTATAATAGGGGGCTGGCGGAAGCCAATCAATAATAAGATGATGTCCAATGAGCTGTAAGGACCTGAATGAAAATAAACTTCCATATACATAGCCATATCCAAAACAATTCACGTCTGTAAACTCATATATATATACAAGGCAAAATACAAGATAGGAAATTAATCCCATCATCAAAAAGAGCACTGATAATAGTCTTAAAACATTCTCTTCACTTAACATACTAAAAAAGGGTGAATTTGTACCACTCAAAAAGCCTTGACACATTCAGGTTCGGAACCTTGCGATGAGGCACAATAGCTGGCTTGACAAAACAAGGGTTCAGGTCGACGCCACTAGCTTTGATTCGGTGGTCGATTACCTACATATATATAATAAATAGTGAGCAAGAGCCCAGTGAATAACAAATGTGTAAAGAGGTTAAGAATGATGTCTTTACAGTCTTTGAGACAATTGATTTCAATCAATATCCTTTGTCAATCAATCGTTCAATCATTCGATTCAATCAATCATTTTCAATCACATTCATATTCATATAGGTCATACGTGGTACATCCAATGGCAACAATTCAATACAATAGGTCTTAAAGACCGAACAATCAATTGATGGCCATCATACAATAACAATGGTTCCAAGATTTGGAATTAATAGAGATCTCTGTAACAATAGCAATATCAATAACAATAACAATGACAATACGCTATGGATGCCACGAATACAGTTCAAAATAGGATCATCATTCAGTCGATAAAAGTATCATTTCAGAAAATAATATGATTTATTAATCTGAAAATAAATACGATTGAACATATCTTTACAACATTGTTACTCACAGTGGGCTCCTCGGTACATGTACTATTGGTTCGGCGTCCGACCTAGACAAATAAAGTCAAGCACAACGATACAATTACATTCAATCCTCGGTCAATACCATCGATTCGATTGTTTACTTATTCAATTACCATTCGTCTTTACTTGTTCAGTTCTAACTTTTCATTCATTCGATCTAGTTCAATCTAGTTCAATCTAATGCACTCATAAGATGCAAATGATCATGAAAACACTTTAAAACCATGCAAACGGAAACCCGAAAGGCAGAAAAGAGAAGTGAAAAACAAACCAAGTTTGTCCAAAAAGGGCCACACATGTGGGGGTCCCAGCCGCACGTGCGGGACCTTCACCGCACTTACCCCCGCAAGTGCATATATTTCAGTATGTTCAGCAAGAATTACCCTGTTTTCCACACGTGCGGGGCCCCAAGCCGCACGTGCGGTAGTGCTTCAATGACAATTCGAAAATTGCTCAGTTTGAGTAGTGTGTTTTTTTGCAAAAACAACCCTATTTTCATGCAATTCATTCATAAAAACTCATATAAACATGCTCAACTTTGACTCTTGATTATGAAACACAAACCCAAACTTGTCAACAAGGTTCAAATGGCTAAGTTAAAAGTTTAAGACTTCAACTAAAAACATAAACACATAACTAAGCATCTCAAAGCTTCAAGTTGTAAAGTTGATGAGAAAACCCTTTCCAAACTGTTAGACTTATGGAGATTATGCAAGAAATTAAACAAATGAAATCAAATGTCCATGAAATATGCCATGCATGTTGAATTTAAGGCCAACTTCCCACAATTATTTTCTATCTTGGCTTTCATGTACTAAAGCCTCTAATTCCTTGTAAATTCTCCTCAATTACATTTGTATCTTAGTAGATGATAAGTAAAGGAGCTTTAGTTTCAAGAAATTGGAAAGAAAAGTTTACCTATTTTTGATGATTGAAGAGAATTCTAGCCAGGTTCCCAACTTCCTTCTAGTTCTTCCTTTTTTTCCTCTCTTCTTGTTGAGTTCTATACTTAGAGCACCTTCACACACACACACACTCTCTCTCTCTCTCTCTACGTGTGGTATATCTATCAAGCCCACTAGTTCTTTTCTTTGGTCAAATTAGTAGAATACTCTATGATAATAATAATAATAATAATAATAATAATAATAATAATAATAATAATAATAATAATTCATTTCTTAATTAAATTGTAGTCAAGTAATTCAAATTTAATTAATCTCATTATCTTATTCATTTCTTAATTCCACTACTTAAAGTGTACTAATGTGGATTAGGTTCTAATTCCTATCCTATGATTTACTTCTAACTTATTAAAATTAACGAATCAGACAGGTTTCATATTCACTTTAACCTATCTGTCCATAATAATACAATTCAAGTAATCATATGGCATCACAATAACACTTCATAGCATATAATCACATAATTAGTGATAAACACATAATCAATTTAATTAAGGAGGCGGTTGTCACATTCTCCCCCCCTTAGGACGTTTGGTCCTCCAAACTCAATTACCTTCCTCCGGGAAGAATATAGCATCAAGTGGAAAAAGGTCAAGATATCTTCGCTTCATATCATCCTCTCTTTCCCATGTTACATAAATACCCCCATGATTTTGCCAATCTACTTTCACCAATGGGATTTCTTTATTTCTCAACTTCTTAATTCGTCGGTTTACAATCTGAATAAGCCGCTCTTCATAAGTGTAGTCATCACTCAATACCACATGAGTAGGCTCAATAACATGAAAAGGATCTCGAAGATAATCTCGTAACATCGAAACATGGAAGACGTTATGCATATGTTCCATTTCGGGAGGAAGTGCCATCTGATATGCCACTGGATTAATCTTTTCAATGATTTCATACGGCCCAACATATCTTGGTGCTAACTTGCCCTTGGTTCCAAAGTGAATCTGCCCTTTCATCGGTGTCACTTTAATAAAAACATGGTCACCCACTTTGTATTCCCTATCTCGCCTTCGGACATCCGCGTAACTTTTCTGTCGACTTTGTGCGGTTTTCAATCTTTGTTGAATTAACTTTACCTTTTCCGTTGTTTCATGCACAAGTTCAGGCCCAAGTAAAGACCCATCTCCAACTTCAGCCCAACAAATAGGAGACCAACATTTTCTGCCATACAATGCCTCAAAAGGCGCCATACCAATGCTTGAATGGTAACTGTTATTGTAGGCAAATTTAGCTAAAGGAAAGTGAGTTTCCTAATTCCCTTGAAAATCAAGCAGACACATATGCAACATGTCCTCCAGAGTTTGAATTGTTCTTTCTGACTGGCCATCGGTTTGTGGATGATATGCATTGCTTAATCTCAATTCAGTACCCAATGTTGTTTGCAGACTTTGCCAAAATCTTGATGTGAACTTCGAGCCCCTATCAGAAATAATGGATATAGGCACTCCATGCAATCTAACAATCTCATTGATATAAATTGTAGCCAGCTTATCCGCATTATAAATTATTTTGACAGGTAAGAAATGAGCTTAGTCAAACTATCAACAATTACCCAAATTGAATCCATACTTCTATTGAAGTGAGGTAGTCCAACAATAAAATCTATGGTAATATGCTCCTATTTCCACTCTGGTATTGGTTGTGGTTGAAGCAATCCCGCGGGTCGTTGATGCTCGGCTTTGACTTGTTGGCAATGTAAGCATTTTGACACATATTCAACAATTTCTTTTTTCATTCCTAGCCACTAGAAATTAAGCTTCAAGTCTTGGTACATTTTTGTATTCCCTAGATGGATAGAAAGTTTTGAACTGTGGGCTTCTTGGAAAACTCATTTTTTCAATTCGGGATCATTTGGTACACATAATCTACCTTGAAATTTCAACACATCACTTTCAAATACAAAGTCCGACCTTGGTTTAGATTCCCGTTCATCAATAATCTTTTTTAGAAATTCATCCTGTTGTTGTTTTTCTTTAATTTCTTCAAGAATCGCCGGTTGAGCAAAAATAGCAGCTAATATTCCGCCTTGTTCTAGCAGAGCAATTTCAACATCAAATTTCTCAAGATCATGTAGCAATTCTCTTTGCCCGGTAAGTAAGCAAGCCAAATTCCCAATTGATTTTCGACTAAGTGCATCAGCAACAGTGTTAGCTTTCCATGGATGGTACAAAATTTGCAACTCATAGTCTTTTATCAATTCCAGCCATCTCCGTTGTCTCATGTTCAACTCTTTCTGGGTAAAGAAATACTTTAAGCTCTTGTGGTCCGTATAAACTTCACATGTTTCTCCATACAAGTAGTGGCGCCAAATTTTCAATGCAAATACTACTGCAGCAAGCTCTAAATCATGTGTTGGATAATTCTTTCATATGGTCTTAGTTGTTGGGAAGCATAGGCAATGACTTTACCATTTTGCATCAATACACACCCCAAACCCTTATAAGAAGCATCACTAAAAATAGTAAATCCATCTGTACCTGAGGGTAAGGTGAGAATCGGTGCAGTCACAAGTCGAGTCTTTAATTCTTGAAAGGCTGACTCTCTCTGATTGGTCCAGTTAAACGGTACTCCTTTCTGAGTCAACTGAGTCAAAGGCAAGGCAATTTTGGAGAAATCTTTCACAAATCTTCGGTAGTATCCGGCCAAACCCAAGAAACTACGGACTTCAGTAACATTGGTAGGTTTAGGCCAATTCACTACTGCTTCAATTTTTTGTGGGTCAACTGAAATGCCATCTTTATCAATCACATGCCCCAAAAACATAACACTATCAAGCTAGAATTCACACTTTGTCAGTTTTGCATATAATATCGTCTCTCTCAAAGTTTACAAAGCGATTCTTAAATGATGTTCATGTTCCTCCTTACTCTTGGAATAATCAAAATATCATCTATAAATACAACTATAAATTCATCGAGGAATGGTTTGAAAATTCTGTTAATAAGATCTATAAATGCAGCAGGTGCGTTAGTAACTCCGAAAGGCATAACAAGAAATTCATAATGTCCATACCTTGTTCAGAAAGTAGTCTTTTCAATGTCCACAGCTTTGACTTTCAATTGGTGGTATCCAGATCTAAGATCAATCTTGAAAAATACTTGGACACCTTTCAATTGGTCGAATAAGTCATCAATACGAGGCAACGGTGTAATGACCCTCACACTAATTACCGATTAATTACCGATTATGGCTAAACTGAGACTGATTGTGACTGATAATTGAAGTAATTGAAATACTGAACTGATTGACTGAAATCTGAAACTGATTGATTGAGTGTATCTATTTGAATTGCATGTCTATCTGTTGCTTATTTCATTATCTATTTATGTCTTTATGATTGAACAGCTAATTGAAGGCCTTATCGGCGGCCGAACCGGAAATCGTTTAGTGTTTCATGATCATCATAATTTATATGATTTTATGGTATATTTAACTGAAAATTTATTTGGTATGATTAAATTAGATTAAATGTTGATAAATTGTAAGTTGGTTTTAATTACACCCTTGCCATTTTGAGTGGGCCACTATCTAACATCTATAGGAGCCTTGATACACTTAGACACACACATTTCATCAGCCATTTTTGTTGCCTACAACCGACCAAGTTAGAGAGAGAGAGAATTAAGGGAGATTTTGGCCTCATCTTGTGTATTACTTGGTGGTCTTGAAGAAATTGAAGTGTAGATTGTCAATTGAGCCTCTAGACTTGCATTTGAAGACCTAAGGTAGATCATTGAACCTCTCATTGTTGTATTTAAGATTGTTCTTGCATGACTCATGTCAAATTGTAGAGTTAAAGCATGAATTGGTTCAATAGTGTCGATATAAAGCTTAATTGTTGCATGCATGTGTATATTGAAGAGTTTTGAGCTTGATTTCATGGAAACCTTGCATGCATGTCTATCTTTTGATCATAATCCATGATTACACCAAGTTCTTGAAGAAATGAGCTCAATTGAGCAAGCATTAAAGCTTTAAATTGGTTTGAATGCATACATGTCATGTTTGAACATTGTTCATGAAAATGAGTTTGAAAATGAGTTTAATTGAAACACCCTTGGGCCTTGATTCCTCAAATTGACCTTTGTAGCATGTTGTTCTATGGGTTTACTTAGGTTTTCCAGAAAATTGGCCCAAGAGGATCGAATTTTATGCATCTAAACTTGATTTTGGGTTTGGGACTCGAATCTGGAATTTCCAGATTTTGGTCTTTCGCTCGAGCGGGGGAAGTGCCGCTCGAGCGGGAAAATCGAGCTTCCAATACTTTGCACTGTTCATCAGTCCGCTCGAGCGGAGGAATGTACGCTCGAGCGGGGGATTGGGTGACACGCTCGAGCGGGCATCGAGGTTGAATTTCACCTATCCAGTACTTTTTGGTCCGCTCGAGCGAGTAAGTTGACGCTCGAGCGGGGACCTTTGTTTGCCTGTCCGCTCGAGCGGAGTAACCTACGCTCGAGCGGGACCCTGTTTCACTGCAAATTCTGAAAATGTTTTCTGAATACATCTTTGCATCCTCATCCCATCCTAGGCATTCTTAGGCCTAGTTTAAGACATCTTAATGAGGATATAGATGTAGAACACACCGAGGCAATTAGGGATTAAATTATTATTATCCTTCCCAACTGTGTAGCTTAGTGTGTGTTCATTCTGTACTGTGTAGGGTTGGCTTCCGAGGAGACGCTCTAGCTTATTGTAGCCCAGAACTCTGTGAGTAACGATTGTGTAAAGATATGTTCAAAATGATTATCTTCTGAATACTGAACTGTACTGTTTTCTAAACTGATACTGTTAACTGAATGAATGTATGTCCTATATTCTGAACTGTATTGTGGCATCCTTAGCAATTACTGTTACTGACTGTTACTGTTACAGAGATCTCTGTCGGTTCCCTTGTTAGAACCACTACTGTTTACTGATTGATGGCCATCATTTATTGTTCGGTCTTTTAAGACCTACTGTTACTATTATGCTAATGGATGTACCACATATGACTGTTTACTGTACTGAACAACTGATATACTGATTTAATGAACTGTTTTCATTACTGTAAGGACATTCATTCTAAACCTCTTTACGCATTACGTTATTCACTGGGCTTTAGCTCACTGTTCATATATATATGTAGGTGTACAGGCACCGGACCAATGCTAGAAGCGTCGGGGTAAACTCCAGTTTTATCAAGCCAACCACTGTGCCTCACTGCGAGGTTCCGAGCCTGCCAAGCTTAGGCTATGGGGTGTTTTAGTTTCCCCCTTTTGTTCTATTTTATAGTGACTGTATAGACTGACTGTTACTGTACTGTCTTATGGGGATTAGGCCCCTGTTTTGTATGATTGTAAATATTGTGCATACTGTTCTGTACCGTATATATATGTATGTATGAAAAATCCTTTTGCATACAGACTGTCACAGCTCATTGGACCCTGTTTTATTACTGTAATGGCTTCCGCCATGCCCCTGTACTCTGTTTTACTGTATTACTGTTAAGCAGGCCTTCGGTAATCTCGGATTACTGGCCGATTACGGTACTAAACCCATAGGGGCGGGTTTGGGTCGTGACAAACGGGTACTTGTTCTTCACTGTCACCTTGTTCAACTCGCGGTAGTCAATACAAAGTCTCAATGAACCATCCTTCTTTTTCACAAATATGACTGGAGTGCCCCACGGTGATGTACTAGGCCTGATAAAATTTTTGTCTAACAATTCTTGCAACTGGATTTTTAACTCTTTCAATTCAGTAGGTGCCATTATGTACGGAGCTTTGGAAATTGGCTGTGTACTCGGTATCACCTCAATAGTGAACTCAATCTCCCTGTCAATCAGATCCCCTGGAAAATCATCTGAAAAAACATCTAAGAATTCTTTGACTATAGGAATACTGTCCACATTAGTTTTTGTATCAGTAGACATAGTCAATATACAACATAAATACCCTTTACACCCTTTTTTAATCAATTTGAATGCTTTCATAGATGAAATAAAGTATGGGGGAGGTACAATACCAACTCCGTTAAATACAAATTCAGGCAATCCAGGAGGATGAAAAATAACTTGTTTCGTTACACAATTAATGGAGGCATGATATTTGGTTAACCAATCCATTCCCAAAATTACATCAAAGTGATCAAGATTCAGAGGTAGCAAATCAACATATAAAAGCACATCCCCAATAACAATCTCACATGCAGGATACACATAAGCACAAGTCATAGACCCCCCAGCAGATGAAGATACAACTAATAAATAGTTCATGGGTTCCAGTGGTCTATTTAATTTTCGTGAAAAAGCATGCGAGACAAATGAGTGTGTAGACCCCGAATCAATCAGAATATAACCATTTTGAGCACAAATAGGGAGTATACCTGACACCACTATCTCAATGTTCTGCACATCCCCCGGTACGAGTGCAAACACCTAACCTTGCCTCAAAGTTTCTTTCCCGATAGCTTTAGGATTGGACTTTGGTGTAGTAGTTGATGCTGCAGTGCTTGCTACAGGTCTAGTAAAATTCTGAGATGCGAGAGGACAGTCTTTAACTATGTGGCCCACCTTGCCACACTTATAACATGCCCCAGAGATTTTATAACAAACCCCTTTGTGTCTTTTTCTGCATTCTGGACAAGGCAGTATAGAATTGTTACCTTGGCTGGAACTACTTGTTGACCCTGTATTTTGCTTTTTATTCAACGAGTTGTTTTGGCCCTTTTTGAAATTAAAACTTTGTCTCTTACTCCGCTATTCAATCATCGGCATCTTAGCTTGTTTTAATGCTGCAACGTTTGTCTCGGCTATGATAGCTCGGTCTGGTACATCCACATACTTGAGTAATTTTAAAACATTAATTCGATCAAGTATTTCCACGTTAATTCCACCCTCAAACTTTCTAGCCTTTTTATAATCAATGTCTACCATGTGCGGTGCATAGCAAGTGAGTTCGGTGAATTTAGCTTCATATTCTACTACTGACATAGTACCCTGCTTCAATTGCTCAAATTCAGTCACTTTTCGGTCACGAACACATTGAGGGAAGTATTTATCATAGAATGTTTCCTTAAATTGAGCCCAAATCATAGCATTATTATCTTCACGCACAAGCATCCACCATCGTCTTGCCTCCTCTTGTAAAGTATAAAGGTAGCCAATAACACTTTCTATGCCTCGGAACACGAGAACACTTCAAATAGCTTTTCAATTTCTAGGATCCATGCCTCGGCTTTTAATGGTTCCAATCCTCCCTGGAATGTCAGTGGCTTCATTTTATTAAACTTCCGTGTTAAAGTAATCACATCATCATTGGCATTTGGTTTTGGCTGCACTGGTAATAGAGGAGGAGGTGGGGGTTGTTGGTTCTGTTGTTGTCTTGGAGCCTCTGTCAACAATTAAACCATCCTTTCCAATCTTGCAATTCTTGTTTCAGATGATTCAGGTTCATCTGTATTCCTTGCATTCTCCATTGCACTATATAAAATATGGTAATAATAAACATAGGAAAGATGGTTTACTTATTCATGTTAACATATATACACATAACATGTCCACACACACTTATTCATGCTCATGCATTGCCCTAATTGCTTTTCTAGGACATCCTATAGTTCATTTGGACACGTGTGTACGGTATAACTCGTGCTCTGATACCACTTTGTCAAAATCCAAACCCATCCTTATAGGTTTAGTGCCGTAACCGGCCAATAATCTGTGATTACCAAAGGCCTGTTTAACAATCATGACAATAATATGCTATAATAGGTGGTTGGTGGAAGCCAATCAATAATAAGATGATGTCCAATGAGCTATGAGGACCTGAATGAAAATAAACTTCCATATACATAGCCATATCCAAAACAATTCACGTCCATAAACTCATATATATATATATATATATATACAAGGCAAAATACAAGATAGGAAATTAATCCCATCATCAAAAACATCACTGATAATAGTCTTAGAACATTCTCTTCACTTAACATACTCAAAAAGGGTGAATTTGTACCACCCAAAAAGCCTTGACACATTCAGGTTCAGAACCTCGCGATGAGACACAATAGCTGGCTTGACAAAACAAGGGTTCAGGTCAACGCCACTCGCTTTCATCCGGTGCTCGATTACCTACATATATATAATAAACAGTGAGCTAGAGCCCAGTGAATAACAAATGTGTAAAGAGGTTAAGAATGATGTCCTTACGGTCTTTGAAACAATCGATTTCAATCAATATCCTTTGTCAATCAATCGTTTAATCATTTGATTCAATCAATCATTTTCAATCACATTCATATTCATATAGGTCATATGTGGTACATCCAATAGCAACAATTCAATATAATAGCTCATAAAGACCGAACAATCAATTGATGGCCATCATACAATAACAATAGTTCCAAGATTTGGAACTGACAGATATCTCTGTAACAATAGCTATATCAATAACAATAACAATAAAAATACGCTATGTGTAGACACCCCATTTTTGACCGTCCTCAAGACTTGGACGTCACTGATTGAACACTCAGTGATCACCCTTGTTCGTGTTCGTTTTGAGTTCCCGGAGGCCTCGGCTGCGCGCCTTGCCTCAGGATCTCTTAACTCGTTCGTTTTGTGTTTGGTTTTGCACCAAACACTTGTGTTTTTGCCTTGGAAGGTAGGGAATGGCTTGTTGGTCATCCCCACACTCCACCGGCCCTCCCTTTACATCACCGGCCATTCCTTGTTGCTACCGGCCGTGGTTGCTTGGTATCAATTGCCGGTCGGCACTCTCTGTGGCCGGCCGGCACTTTATTTGGCCGGTGACCTATTTTTCCAACCGGTGACCCTTCTGCACCCCTTCAGGCTTGGTGCATGCCAGTTGTGCCAGCTGGAATATACCAACACCACTCCTCATGCACGGGGATGGCTGTTTTGAGCCCTTGACCCCCTAGTTCCTTCTAGAAGGATGAACCCTTGGCCAAGCTTCTTGGGGAAGCTTGGCCAAGCTGTCCCAGCTTCTTCAAGAAGCCATGAACCATTTGCACCCTTTGCCTCTTTTCATTTAGCTTCATTGAGAAGCTTAGAGCCTTTTCTTTGCTCATATAAGAGCCCTTCTTCCTCCTTTGTCTAGGGTTAGAAGTTTTGAACAAAAAACCAGAGAATATATACATACACATCTGTCATATACTCTCTCTCTCTATATATCCCCCTCTCTCTCATCCTTTGTGTGTGTTTTGTGGCCTAAAAGTGTAATTTTACCTTAGTTTTGCACTAACACACACACTACCACACCTTACTTTGACCTTGAGGGACTTAGAGGGTTTATTCTTGAGTTTTTGGACTTGTTTTGACCAGAAGAGAGTGGCTGGACCTGCTGTTCTTGAGGTGTTCTTCAAGGGTAACTACTTTGCTTTAGTTTCCCCAATTTTGCAACAGCTTTTTACTTGTCTTGCATGATGATTTGAGCTTTGTGTATAACTAGAAAAAGTCTTATATTTTCCTACTTTAAATACTTCATTAAGGTCATTTTGTGGTTTGGGGTCGAAATCACCCTCTTAGGCCTTATTTGGCCCTTTTGGTGCTTCCATTGCTAGGCTTTATTTGCTTGAGTGTTTTGTTCTTTTCACCACTGAAATCCAGTGGATTTTCAGTGGTAAAGAAGAGGGTTTGAAGTCTTGTATAGGGGAGGGACACCCCTCTCCCCTTTGTCCCTCTTTTATCCTTGTTTTGGCTTAAAGGGCAACATGCATGCTTGGTTTGTTTTTGGCTCCATATCAGATGTTTTTGGTGCTATTTAGGTCACATGTTATCTCTGTTTTTGGTCGGATTTGTGGCCCTTTGCATGCTTAACATACTTGCTTTGTATTCCCTTGTTTGTGCCTAGAAATGCATCATGACTTTTGACTACCATGCTCTCATATCTTGGCTTTACTTTGTGAAGTTCTTGGCCATATTTTATCATGCTTAAGGTCTGTTGGCCACTAATTTGGTCTTGTTTAGCATGTTTGGTATAGTTACTTCACATTTTGGCTTGTGAGCCTTGAATGTGTGAATCATAAACATGCATTGGTTAGGCTATTTCAATGATTTGGAATCATTTAACATGCTATTTCAGTCCCTATACCATGCTTACATGTCTCCATTTATCATCTCATTCATGCCTTGAAGAGTTGGCCTTTCATGATTAGGAATAGGTCATTGTGCATAGCCCTATGTTTGAGGCTTTGGGGCTGCCATATCAGGGGTATTTGGGGCTTATTTTGCATGTTAAAATTCTTTTTTTTTGGTTGTATGGTTCATGCCATGTTTGCTTGGGGTAGTGGTAATAGAATGCCCCTTTGTTATGCCTTAGCTTTGGGCCTCTTTGACTTGCATGTTTGTTGTGCATTTTGTCCATCATTTGGGATGCTTTTGGCCACTGTTTTGGGGTGGGCTGAGGACTGCCCCTTTATGGTTTAAGTCCACCATTGCTCCTTGTCACATGTTTTGTTGCATGTTTGATTCATGATGTGTTGTCACATGCTAGTTCTTTTGCATACTTGCCATGACATGTTGCATTGCATTTGGCACGCCTTGCATCTTAATCTTATGTTGTATCTTTGAGCCATGTTTGCATAACATGCATTACATTGCTTGGTTTGGGGTGTCAAGCCAAGTGTGAGGATTGAGAAGTGTTCATACTCCAAGTGATGTAACACGTCTCAACTCTCGGTCACCGAGGCCTTTGACTTTGACATGATAGGGCCTTGGTATTCATTTGTGTGTTGCATGGATTTTCATTGAATTGCAACCTTGGCCTCTTAGGCCATCATGCATCAAAATGCACAATTGATGGCCCGAGGATCGAGGGCCATGCTCCATTGAGTCCACTGCATGATAGGGAGTGTGACCATGCTTACATTCGCTTGAAATTCCATGCCATACACTGTCTGTCCTTTGTTGCTGTCAAAAACCAGTTCTGCAGGAATTTTTGGCCGACCGGCCGTTTATAGTGCCGACCGGCCATGGATGAATGGCCGATAACATGAAGTCCAGCCGATGGACATTTTCCATGGCCGGTGGGTATTTCCTTTAGCCGATGGTGCTCTACAGTGTGCAGGGAATATGTCCCAAGACTTTGGCAGTTTTCAGAAAAGCAGGGCAGTGTAAACAGAGGCAGCGGTGGCATGGTACGGGTTTTCCGGGCGAAACGGACTCAAGCATGCATCATTCGCACATTCCAAGGCGGGGCTGTGGCCTTTTCCCTTCTGCATTTATGTTGTTAATTAATTAGGAGTTCTGTAATAATTAATTTAGTATTATTTATTCGGATTGTAATATTTATTTGGACCCTCCGAGTGAGGGCAATTGTGTAATAAGTGTGTGTGAGTGCGTGTATGTCTTTCAATCCCACGTCTTTCTTCCCTTTTATTTACCTGCTTATGATGGTAGACCAGGGCACGTTTAAATTAGCATACAGTATGATAGCATGTTTGCATTCATTCATCTGTTTTGCATGCATCGGGCTCGGCGCATCATTCTAACTGCATCTGTATTTCAAATCCAAATTGAATACGTGTTAGTTGCAGCATTTCACATGTCATTGTAGATTAGCCGAGCCTATCTAAGTTGCATTCTGCATGTGTTGCATTAGCCATCTTAACATGAACTAGGATCATGCACTTGATTACTAACTAGTTTCTGTTTTGACTTGGAGTACTAGGTGAGCTTTTATGCTTTAGCATACCGCATGCGTGTGAGTGTTGCCATAATAGCATGATTACCATGAGGCTAGCTGCTTATGTGATATAACTGCTTGAATGCCTGTGGGTGGAGGTTGAATCACCTAAATTGGAATAATGCATTAAAACTGTGAGTTTTAAAGCCCACTAGATAGTGGCAAAACCTTCTTTTCTAAAGCCCACTTGAGGGTGGTAAAACCTGTAGCTTAGCCTACTTGCGAGTAGCAAACCATTTTCAAAACAAACACGCAATGTTTTGTTTCAATCTAGGCGATTTGGTCTATACTTGTTTGCTGTGCGCATAACATAGTAATTCTAGGCTAATAACCGGAATAAGAATACATAACGTTTTCAAAATTGGATATCATGGTTAGTAGAGGCCGGTCTTCGGACCGGGCGAGAGGGGGTTTCATAGCTGACCTTCCCCAATCGTACCCAAGTTCCCGAGCCGAGGCAACTTTGGTGATGACGGACACGTGGCCTTTGGCACCGAGTCAGGGTTTCCTAAATTCCCATTTAAAAAATATTTAGGTGGCGACTCTGTATCTGGCAAAGCAGTCCATGTTTGGCACTTCTTTCAAAAATCTGTTTTCTCAAAACGATTTGCCGGATTTGGACTCTTTGGTTCAGATTAAGAACCGTGACAATTTGAGTCCGAACTGTAGTAGGCCACAAGATGAACAGGGGGGGGTTCACCCCCGGGGCGTTCGGGGACGTCTACAGTTTCTGGCGACTCTGCTGGGGAGTTAGAGAGCTTGACTCGAACTCATGATATCTGGTTTTGATACACTTGTGTGTTTCTTTGCATTGCATGCATTGGTGCGCCTAGGACACCGTGTTGGCCATCTGCTATTCCTGAACGGTTTGCCGGAGGCTTGACTTTGTCAAAGCATGCCATAAGGCTGACCGGTTGCGGGCTCTGCCAGCATGGGAACACAAACCCCGTTTTACCGGGGCACCCTTTTGACCATTCGACCTAGTGCATATTCGGAATCCATAGTGACCATTCCAAACTAGGACAGGTTGCTTACCCGATGTTAGGTTGTTTGAAACCGCTACGTGCGTAGTGAAACCCTAGCTCCTGACAAAATAGGACAGGGAAACCCTACCCAACATAGGGGTGTTTTGGCTCTCTTTTTACATGCTATGTGCTTTTAGAGTGTATCTCTACAGGGAATGCATGTATCAGTTTGCAAGTCTGGGTATCAGGCTGCGACATCAGTATTTTCAGGAATCAGTTATCTATGGGTATCAGATTCAGACTTAGGGGCAACAATTCGGAAACAGTGATCAGTGTTTGAGGAACAGTGTATCCAGTTTTTCGACCATATACCCAAATATGTGTTGCATGTTTATTTTACGCGTTATGCTGTCCGATTGTCTGTTTATTTATTCGCTTTATTTATCTTTTTACTAGGTAGTTGAGCACGATTGCTTCTAACCCAGTAGATATTCCCCAAGCACTCTGGACTAGAGGTCGTCGACTCCATCGATCTGAGGATCTGGTAGACGGACAACCAGTGTACCACTCTCTACCCCCGGTTACTAGACGGAGGACGGTTAGGCAGAGGGCATCAGTACAGCAGTCAGTTCAGAGGGCCTTATCTACCCCACCTGAGTTCAGTAGGGATCAGGGTTTTGTTTCTCCTACAGAGAGAGAATATATACCGGTAATTCAACCAGAGCAAAACAGTATGGCCAGTTTAGAGGAGATGGTGCGCCAACTCCAAGAGAGTATGAAAATGATGCAGCAGGATGCTGTCCGACAGGCAGAGTTCGCCAAGCAGCAGGCCACGGTTATGAATGAACAAGCAGAGTTAATTGTAAGGTTACAGCAGCAAGCCGGAGCCTCTGCTTCGCAACAAGTTCCTCCCCCACCAGGAGTTCCAACCCTCGGGGAGACAGCCAATGCTCAGAATGATACAGAACTTCCCACAGGACCACCTCCACCCCCGATCCTACCCCAAATCCAACCTCAACTATCAAAGACACCCACCAACCTACCAGACTCTCCCTTTGAGTTTGAGACTGATCCCACCGCACTAAAGTTGAACAAGCTTGAAAAGCTGTTCAAGAGATCCCAGGGAGTCAAGACCATCCCCGATATTGAAGACGGGTATACCGACACAGCTGTGACGCTGCCTGACAGATTCAAAATGCCTCATATTGATCGATTTGATGGGTCCGGGGACCCCATGGTGCACCTGAGACTGTTTTCAGATATCTTAAGGCCAATGGGCCTCAGTAGACTTCAGAAGCTGTCTTTATTCGGCCGGACCCTGTCGGGTGTGGCGGCCATATGGTATGCCAAACTAGAAGATGATGTCAAGAGAAACTGGGACGAGATGGCTGAGGCCTTCATTGCGCAGTACTCATACAATACACAAATCGAGATTACAACCGCGATCTCGAGACAACAAGGCAAGAGCCTAAAGAAGTTTCTCAGAATTCGTGACCAGATGGAGGGCCAAAGCTCGATGATGACCTTAAGGCCTACAGACAAAGACCAGATTCGGATGATTGTGCGCAATCTTCAGCCGAAGTTGATGCAGAAGATGATTGTACTCCCCTTCCCTACTTTTTCTGACCTACATGAAATGGGGGTGCAGATTGAGGACGCCTTGAAGCAAGGCTTAATTGATAATGACCGGGAGCAACCCCGAAGGACTTTCAACCGCAACGCTAATACAGGCCCGAGCGGCACTTCAACTACAAGAGCCTCCGAAGTGAGCATGGTCACCACCAACCCCCCTCCAAGAACCATGGCGGCTGCGCCATTCTCTGGTGCGTCCGGAAGTAACCCACAAACAGCCAAATACCCACCCAAAACACCAGAACCTTCGCCCACTGTATATGCCCTGTCCAAAGCTCTGGGGTACTAATCAGAAAAGGGCACTTGAAGCCCCTAGAGCCGCGACCCTTACCAGAAAGACTTCCGCTACCCACAACCCAGCCAAGTATTGCGCATTTCACCAACAGCACGGTCATGACACCGATCTGTGCTTCCGATTACGTCATGAGATTCAAGATCTCATCGATAACGGGGTGATTCTGCCTCCCGAGAAACCCAATGTTACTACAAACCCTCTCCCCACACATAACCAAGCTCCACCGCCCAAAAGGATCAACTTCATTCAAACCGGGGTCGTGCCTTACGATCCTAGCATTTATATCACACCGTCCCACCTGCCTAAGCCGGAGGTGTCCCTCCCTAATTGCACTGACTTGTGCATGATGGACATCTCCATAACCCAATCCAAGCCAGCGGTGGTGACTACGGGGACAGGAGAGAGGAGATTTCAAGGAAAGGAGGTTGGTTGAGCCAGAGTCTGCGGAATCTGGGGGTTGTGTTGAGAAGACGTATAGACCGGGTGATTACATTACGTCAATAGGTCAGGATGGGCCAGATGTGGAATTGCCTACGGAAGGAGAGCTGTGTGTAATCCAAGGAGATGGTCTGGGACAAAGAACAGATGATTTGACGATTGTGGAAGGAGACCTTGCCAATCTCCAGTTTTACAGTGACCAAGACCCAGGGGACTCAGCAGTCAGCTGGTTCGATTACGAGGATCGACAGAGGCCATCGGGTGGTTGGATGATCAACCAGATATCGTGGAAGAGTTCCAACCAGAACAGGGCCCGCAGGGGCAAGAATGGCAGTGACGGCCGGAAGGGTCGAAGAACAGAGTACATCGCCGGAGAGCGCCGGTATCAAGAATTTCGCTCGGGATTGGAGCATTTCGAATACGGGGATTATTGAACAGACAGTTGTGTTGACACAGCCGGAACAAGGAAGATTTGCAGATTCCGAGAGAATCAGGAAGGCAAAGGCCCATGTAGGGACTGAAACTGCTGTACGCACAGAAACTGAGAATGCTGCGGGCATGTGGATGGAAGGTGCTACAAGTACAAGAACCGTCATACCAGAGCCGGACAGATGTCTGTCAACTGCTGATGGAATGTGGTGGGAAGATGAGGATTTGTGTCTTGCCCACACGATGAAGATTGGGGGAAACAACCAACCCGATGATACCTGGTACCTTGGAGAGGTTGACCATATGACGCGGAGCGAGCGGTACTTCAAACCCCCGCACCTAGATCAGCCAGAGGCTTCTGGGAAGGAGAAAGAGGCTGAGAAGCAAAAGGAGAAGCAACTTGAGGAAGAAGCTGTGCTCAAACAGCTAAAAAAGATACAAGCAGACATCTCCATCTGGGGACTGCTCATGGCGTCACGAGTGCATAGACAGGCTGTCCTCACGGCCATGGACAAAGCCAAGCTTTCAATAGAAACCACGCCAGAACAGTTGGTGGGATTAGTCCTTCCGGGAGGAGCTACCCCGACGCTGACTTTTTCGGACAAGGAATTGCCACCCGAGGGGGCAGACCATAACAAGCCACTCTACATTTCCGTGGAGTGTAGGAATAAATGGATACCGATGGTTCTTGTTGATACCGGATCCGCCATTAACGTCTGCCCAGCAAGGACAGCGTATGCGGTCGGCTTGAAAACCGCGGACTTTGTACCAACAGCCCAGGTAATCCGGGCATATGACAACACAAGCCGAGAGGTGATGGGAACAGTTAAAATCCAGACAAAAGTTGGGCCGGGACAGCACGAGATAGATTTCCATGTCCTAGAAGTCCCGCAACTTTTAATATGCTTTTGGGGCGGCCGTGGCTGCATCAGGTAAAGGCAGTGTCATCCACTTTGCATCAAATGGTGAAATACCCCTATGGGAAGGGAGTAGCCATTGTTTTCGGGAATTCATCAATCCATCCACCACCGGAGGTATCCACGCCTGTTCTAGAAATCGAGCATGGCATGGAGGATGTGTTCATATCAGGTTTTACCCTAGCTGAGGCTCAGGTTGTACAGAACATCATGGCTGCTAACGAGGGGATATATGTCAGTGCCCAAGCAGTGTATCTCATGAACAAGCTCCAATACATCCCCGGGATGGGATTAGGAAAGAGCGACCGCAAGGGCGTCGCAGCATTGGCCGAAGTGCCACACAACCCCCATACCTTCGGCTTGGGTTATCTGCCCACCAAAGAGGATTGGGTAAAGGAAAAGAGATGGCTGGGAGAGCCAGAGCGAAACAGATAGGAAAACCCTTTGAGTTGATGCATCGGCCCATTCAGGGTACCCTAAACGGACGCTTTGTCCGGGAGGGGGAAGATTTTCCATTCTGTGGCTTCCTAGAGCCGTGGTTGAACGCAGAGAGGAAGCGCGTGCCAGGGTTCGAGATTTTCTTTGACCTACAGTTACCTGGGGATGATGTTGCTGAAGAACAGATAGACCCGACAGTTAAGGCTGAACAGAGCAGGAAAATGGAGTCTGAGGACACCGAGCTTGAAATGGGGGTAGCACTGGCATGTCTACTCTCAGATCCTTCGATCGACCAGCTGTGCTTGGGGGATAACTTCTCGGTGTCCATGATCGGGAATGAAATGGCTGCAGGCCTACCATCAACTATTTTGGATGCATCCATCGCACCCTCCCTCACCTGGCTGTACGAGGAGGGATTTTTGTCCAGTAGCACTAGGTCAGGTAGTGAGCCGGAATCTGATTCCACCGAGTCCTGTGAGTCGGAATCAGGTTCCAGCTCGACTGAGTCTGAGTTTGGTATTCCTGGGGGTGATAACCTGGATGCCGCAGTCCTGTCCAGGTCGTCTTTTTCTTTCTCTTTTGAGTCTGTTGTAACAGAAGAATCAGACGATTTGGAAGCACTTAATGAGAATGAGGTGAATGTGGTTTCCGAGTACTTTTCTGTGCCTTTGATTTATTGCTTAAATCAGGATTTCAAAATTTTGATGAAAACGACGAGGAAGAAATTCCTCCGGTTTTGCAACGTTTAATTGATCAAGAGCAGGAAAGATTTGTTAAACCTTTAGTTGATGAAATCACTACTGTGAATATTGGTACTGAGAAGGACCCGCGGCTGGTCCAGATCGGGTCCACGTTGTCTTCGGAGGAATGCGAGCGCTTAGTCGCTTTATTAAAAAATTTCAAAGATGTTTTCGCGTGGTCCTACGAAGACATGCCTGGGATCGATCCTGAGATTGTACAGCACCGGATCCCCCTTGACCCCGATGCCCGACCTGTCAAACAGAAACTCAGGAGGATCCGCCCTAATTGGGCCATTAAGATTAAGGAAGAGGTTACCAAGCAAATCGATGCAGGCTTCCTGCTGGTATCCGAATACCCGACTTGGTTGGCCAACATTGTTCCAGTGCCGAAGAAGGATGGCAGAATCCGGGTATGCGTGGACTTCAGGGATTTTGAACAGAGCCAGTCCGAAGGACGACTTTCCCTTGCCACACATTGATGAGCTGGTAGATTTCACAGCGGGGCATGCTTTGCTTTCGTTTATGGATGGGTTCTCAGGTTATAATCAGATAGTAATGGCACCCGAAGACCGGGAAAAGACTGCTTTCACCACCCCGTGGGGTACATACTGCTACAGAGTGATGCCATTTGGGTTGAAGAACGTCGGAGCTACTTATCAACGGGCTGCGACCACAATATTGCACGATATGATCCACAAAGAGGTTGAGGTGTACGTGGACGACATGATTGTCAAGTCCAAAGAAAGAGAGGGCCACTACACCGCTTTGCAAAAGTTTTTCAAAGGATCAGGGAATTTCGGTTGCGGCTGAATCCTCAGAAGTGTACATTTGGTGTTACCGCGGGAAAAATGCTAGGGTTTCTGATTACACAAAGGGGCATCGAAGTCGACCCTTCCAAAATCAAGGCCATCCTAGAAATGCCACCACCAAGGACTGAAAAGGAGGTGCAAGGCTTTCTGGGTAAAGTGCAATTCATAAGACGGTTTATCTCAAAATTAACCTTGACTTGTGAACCACTTTTTGGTCTCCTGAAGAAAGGAAAGAAATTCCAATGGGACGGCCGATGTCAAGCAGCTTTTGAACAGATCAAAGAATATTTACAAAACCCACCCGTGTTGTCACCACCGGAGCCAGGGAAACCGTTGATATTGTACCTTTCAGTAACTGAGACTACAATGGGCTGTATGCTCGCACAAGAATCAGAGGACAAGGTAGAGAGGGCCATCTACTATCTGAGCAAGAAGATGTTGGATTACGAGACCCGCTACACTCCGCTGGAGAAGGCTTGTTTGGCTTTGGTATGGGCTACCAGGAAGCTGCGGCACTACCTGTTAGCTCATTCCGTATGTTGGTTTCACGACTCGATCCCATCAAATATCTTTTCGAGAAACCGGCACTTACGGGTAGGCTAGCTCGATGGTTGCTGCTCCTCTCTGAGTTTGACTTGAAGTATGTGACACGCAAGTCAGTCAAGGGGAGAGTGGTGGCAGAGTTCCTTGCCGACCACCCGGTTGAAGGGGATGAAGCAGTTGAGTATCTATTCCCAGATGAAGCCATTTTGTATGTCGAAGACGAAACTTGGACAATGTACTTTGACGGAGCGTCAAACCAGTACGAGTATGGGATAGGAGTGTTGCTGATAGCGCCCAACAATTCCCGTATCCCTCTAGCATTTAAGCTCCGATTCAAAGTCTCGAACAACGAAGCGGAATATGAGGCGTGCATCGCCGGTCTAGAAGCAGCCCTAGAACTAGGGGCAAAACGGTTGGACGTCATCGGGACTCGAACCTTGTTGTGTCTCAAGCAAAAGGAGATTGGAAAGTCAAAGAAGAAAAGATGATAATTTACCACCAGACCTTGGATTTGTTAATTCCTCGGTTTGAGAAGCTAAATTTCACTCATCTAGTAAGAGAGAACAACAGGTTCGCTGATTCACTGGCAACTCTATCTTCCATGATAGACATTCCGTCTGGAGTCCGAATGCGTCCAGTCATCATTGATCAGAAGTTCGCGCCAGCGTATGAGTCAATTTCTGCCATAGACGAGGTTCAGGACGAAAACCCCTGGTATTACGACATTTGGAACTTCTTGGAGAAGGAGGTGTATCCACCAGGGGCAAATGCCAAAGATAAAAGGGCAATAAGAAGAATGGCTGTTCAGTTCATCATCTGTGGGGGTAAGCTGTATAAGAGAGGTCATCTGGGATGCACAGCTGTGTGTAGAGGCTGAAGAGTCGAAGCGCCTGATGGAGGCCATCCATGGGGGAGAGTGTGGTGCACATATGAATGGAGTAATGCTAGCGCGGAAGATCCTCAGGCAGGGTTACTACTGGTCCACCATGGAAGAGGATTGTATCGGTTTTGTTCGGCGATGCCACAAATGTCAGATCCATGCAAACCGCATGAACATCCCGCCGTCGAAGCTATACAACATGACTTCGCCATGGCCATTTTCAGTTTGGGGAATCGATGTAATTGGGGCTGTCACTCCGAAGGGGTCGAATGGGCATGAGTTCATCCTGGTCGCGATAGATTATTTTACAAAGTGGGTCGAGGCCCAATCTTATGCAGTATTGAAGGCTTCGCATGTCGCGAAGTTTATCAGAAACAACATTATCTGCCGCTACGGGGTCCCAAACGAGATTATTTCAGACAACGGTTCCCACTTCAAGAAGGAGGTGATTGACTTGTTGGAAAAATACAACGTGGCTTTCCATAAGTCATCCACTTACCGGCCACAAACCAATGGAGCGGTTGAGGCCGCCAACAAGAATATCAAGCACATACTGCAGAAGATGGTGGAAACCTATCGGGATTGGCCAGATAAGCTGCCGTTTGCTCTGTGGGGCTACCGGACTTCAATCAGAACTTCTACTGGGGCAACTCCGTATTCATTGGTCTATGGGATGGAGGTCGTCCTACCTATCGAGATCGAGGTTCCGTCATTACGAGTATTGGCTGAGTGCCAAATAGCCGAAGCAGACTGGCAACAGAGCAGGTTTGAGGAACTCATGCTCTTTGATGAGAGAAGACTGAAAGCACTGTACCATGTTCAGGGTTATCAGCGCAGAATTGCCTGGGCTTTCAACAAGAAGTTTAAGTCCAGGAATCTTAAGGAAGGAGATTTGGTGCTCAAAGACAACCGAGCTCCCATCCATGACCCAAGGGGCAAGTTCAGACCCAATTGGACTGGTCCCTACATCATCAAAGCTATCTGGTCGGGTGGAGCTGTGGTTCTGATGGACCTAGATGGCCTGGAGTTCTCACAACCGATCAACATGGACAAGTTGAAGAAATATTACCCTTGAGAGGCTCGCTAGGCCGAAAACCCGAAAGGGCGACCTAGGCAAAAGTTAGAGCACAGAAAATTATAAAATATAAAAACTGAGCTCGCAAGGTTGAAAACCCGCAAAGGGCGGCCTTGGCAAAAATTAGAGCGTAAAAGGAGAGTGAAAACACCCGAGTGAGCCCAAGCCGAACTACGTAAGGCTTGATTCCCATCTTTGGGATACGTAGGCAACTTCGTCCTGAAGTCCAGCCACAAACTTTTCCCCGATCAACTCGGTCCATTTGATCATCTCAACCATCTCTGTCTAGTCAGCATTCGAGAATTTTGATTATAATCTCCGGTGCAGTGCTACTCAGACTAGGGGCAACTTTCCAGTTGTTGGGATTCGGGATTGTGCATCTCAGTGACAAATTTCAGGCATGTTCAGTTCTGATCCATATCAAAATAGTTTTGAAAAGTTTTAATGAAAGTTGACTTTGTTCAAATTAATCTTTTTACAACTAAGACCATTTCTGGGCCAAAACAGGAAATTTTCAGTACCACAATCTTCAATTTCATTGATTTCAATACAGAGTTCTCCTGCTCTTGCATACAATTGAAGTTGCTTTTTTTTATTACAATCATAAAGAAAACTTGAAAGTTCTAATAAAGCAATAAACCCGGGGCATAGTCAAGTCAGGTGTCCCTGCGCCTCCTCCCAGAGCTAGTCGAAGTCTCTAATGCCAAGCTAGGCCCATTCTGTGCCTCTTCATTGAGCCAATCCCAACACTCATCAGACAAAGTGCAATTGAAAATAGGAGTGGGGGCCAGGAGCTCTCTAGTTCTCTATGCTGTCGCATACCGGGCAAGCTGTGTGCCTCGGATCGGGAATGCAGCTGGGTATTCTATCTCTTCTGGTGGACAAGTCTGGTCATGACCGAACTGACGTCGGATCCGAAACGGAAAGTAGAAGACATAGTGAGTCAAGCCAATCAGCTAAATCCCAGGTTGGCGAGTCATACTGTAGCCCATTGCCGGTAGATGAAGCCAAGGACATCGCCAAGCAATGTGATCCGCGGACAAACTACACATGCAGTCAAACCACCAACCCTCATCAAGGGCGTCGACTAGGCGTTGCCTGAAGAAGTAACCACGGGCTGAGTATGTTGGGCAAGAGTCCACAACCTGCAACTTGTCCATTAACCACATCTGGGGAGGGATGAAAAATGAGAGAATAAAGAATAGAGAGGTGTACGATGAGAGAAAAGTATGAAAAGGGTTTTGTGAGAAAACCGAGCTTGAGAGCCGAGTGATATGAGCAATACATGTGAGAGATTGGGTGGGAAACTTTACCTGCAGTAGTAGTGGACTCCCCGCAAATTTGGTTGCTTCGCGACGATAGAAAGCATCCAAGCCCGTCAACGTCTCAGCCAGAGTCATGACAATGCAACTCTTACCCTCCCTCAAACCTTGGGTAACTTCAATCAATCGGACGCTAGATCCTCCAGAACCCGAGGCAAGTAAGAAATGAGATAGCATACACAAACAAAGTGCGTGTTGCCAAAAACCTTGCCAATGACGGTCGCCGCGGTCACCGGTGTCAGAAAAACGGCAAACCAAACTCGGAATATCCAGCATTCCGTCACAAATCAGAGATCGAGCGTCAGGAATTGAAAGCCCGCACATTTGTCCTAAGGTTTGGGCATGGCCAAAATGGAATTGGGGTAGGATCTCTTCATTGCGCTCGGACTCCATTAAAACTTGAAAATTTTCAAAGGTAGGACATACCTCTTGCCCGCCGAAGCTAAAAACATGTGTCACCGGATTCCAAAACCTTGCCGCGGTATGGAGAAACGGAAAGTGCAGCGGGGTACGACCCAAAGTGAATAGTGCGTTTATGCCGAAACCCCGGAAATTTAGCTTTTCCGAGCCATCCAAGTTGTTAATCCAAGCTGCAAGATTTTGGGCAAGAAATTCTTCCATTTGGAGCAAATCAGTGTTGAAATAAGAAGAACTACGAAGCTGGGGCCTTTTTGGAGGGGATAAGGTTGAATGAAGGACAGGTGTCAGCATTCTGCTGGTTTCTTCCACTTTTGGCCGGCCGGCCGGCCAAGTATAGTGCCGACCGGCCATCACTTTTGGCCGGTGGAGATTTCTCATAGCTGGTGGCTTTTCCCTGTGGCCGGTGGTCTTCCCCCTGGTTCCCTGAGTTGTTTATGCTGAGAAGTTGGGGAATCCCACCATTTCCAATACCCTCCAGTGATCAATTCTTGCGGGGCCGCGCCCATTTGCTTATCGAGTTGTTGTACATTTGCTTATCGAGTTGTATTTCACTCTCTTTAAGTCTTTGATTTGCTTATCGAGTTGTACTCGCACTTGGTTGGTTATGTCGAGTTTCTCTTCTTTGTTTATCGAGTTGTAAGTGGGTTCACTACCTGATTATTACGATGCGAATGCTCTATTTTCAAATGAATTTCATCCACATTGTTATATGATGCCATGCGATGCGATGCATAGAACGTGCAAATGTAACATCTTTTGAACCAAATATCAGTTTCATTTCCGTCATGTGTTTTGCAAGAAAATACATAGTTTTGAAAAATGATGATAACAAACCTGCCTGAGGCAGTGCAATGTGCTTGAACTGCCAGTAAAAAAGGAAAGTAAAGCGAAAGGAAAGTAGGGCAGCAGAGTATCAGGATTGCTACTGATAACCCCCTCCTTTTTCTTGAGGTCGATACACCATCTGCGCCCTTGTTCAGGGTCAATTATATGGTTTGGCACCTTCATTATTCAAGATATCGCAAGAAAGCGCACTTTTAAAACATTAGTAGGCTTTCGAGTTGACCTCAGACCGTATCTTTTTGAGCGACGCTTTGTACGAGCGAGGAACATCCCTTCCCGTGTCCTTTTGCATCTTGTGAGCTCCACAACACGCTTCGATTGTACTGTGTTGTAGTGCTTTGCATTACATGCCTCAAGTTTTTTTATATACACATTGCTTGCGTAGACCGCATGCTTTACTTACATGTGTTTGAGTCTCTTTTTATGCACATTGCTTGCGTAGACCGCATGCTTTACTTACATGTGTTCGAGTCTCTTTTTATACACATTGCTTGCGTAGACCGCATGCTTTACTTACATGTGTTCGAGTCTCTTTTTATACACATTGCTTGCGTAGACCGCATGCTTTACTTACATGTGTTCGAGTCTCTTTTTATACACATTGCCTGCGTAGACCGCATGCTTATATTCAAATTCATTACTTGCGTAGACCGCATGTTTTGCTTGCGTGGACCGCATTCTTATGTTCAAATTCATTACTTGCGTAGACCGCATGTTTATAATTAATTTCATTACTTGCGTAGACCGCATGTTTTGCTTGCGTGGACCATATTCTTATGTTCAATTTCATTGCTTGCGTAGACCGCAAGCTCGTGTTCAATTTCGTTGCCTACGTAGACTGCATGCTCCACTTACATGTCTGTGCCTTCACAGCTTTGTTATGCTTCCCACTTGCTTTGCGTTGTCACGCATTTTCAAGTACATTAATATGCATGTTGCTAATCACATTGTACCTGTTAAGTTTGTTTTCTTTGCAGGCACGATTTGTATGTACGGTTCATTTGCGACTGGTGGAACCAGACGAACCGGACAGGTATTGTATCCTCCGCGTGAGACGTATCGAGAATCGCATAATTCTCTTACATCCTTTCTGCATTGTAGTGTAGTTTGGTGTATGCTAGCTTAAAACTGTTGCATGTGTGCTTCGTTACAGCTTTCTTTGCATGATCATAAGTTATGCCCGGCTCTGTGCATCGTCTTGCATTTTGCCCCTGCCTTCGGGCGCATATCTTGTTTGTCTTGCATGTTTGTCTAAGTCTTCGGCCTTGTCAAAAATGGGTCGTCTCTGGGCTTTGACATTCACTCCCGTCATTGTAATGACTTTCGAGTTCTGTCAAAGAGGGGCAACTGTAGACACCCTATTTTTGACCGTCCTCAAGACTTGGACGTCACTGATTGAACACTCAGTGATCACCCTTGTTCATGTTCGTTTTGAGTTCCCGGAGGCCTCGGCTGCGCGCCTTGCCTCAGGATCTCTTAACTCGTTCGTTTAGTGTTTGGTTTTGCACCAAACACTTGTGTTTTTGCCTTGGAAGGCAGGGAATGGCTTGTCGGTCATCCCCACACTCCACCGGCCCTCCCTTTACATCACCGGCCATTCCTTGTTGCTACCGGCCGTGGTTGCGTGGTATCAATGGCCGGTCGGCACTCTCTGTGGCCGGCCGGCACTTTATTTGGCCGGTGACCTATTTTTCCGGCCGGTGACCCTTCTGCACCCCTTCAGGCTTGGTGCATGTCAGCTGTGCCAGCTGGAATACACCAACACCACTCCCCATGCACGGGGATGGCTGTTTTGAGCCCTTGACCCCCTAGTTCCTTCTAGAAGGATGAACCCTTGGCCAAGCTTCTTGGGGAAGCTTGGCCAACTGTCCCAGCTTCTTCAAGAAGCCATGAACCATTTGCACCCTTTGCTCCTTTTCATTTAGCTTCCTTGAGAAGCTTAGAGCCTTTTCTTTGCTTATATAAGAGCCCTTCTTCCTCCTTTGTCTAGGGTTAGAAGTTTTGAACAAAAAACCAGAGAATATATACATACACATCTGTCATATACTCTCTCTCTCTATATCCCCCTCTCTCTCATCCTTTGTGTGTGTTTTGTGGCCTAAAAGTGTAGTTTTACCTTAGTTTTGCACTAACACACACACTACCACACCTTACTTCGACCTTGAGGGACTTAGAGGGTTTATTCTTGAGTTTTTGGACTTGTTTTGACCAGAAGAGAGTGGCTGGACCTGCTGTTCTTGAGGTGTTCTTCAAGGGTAACTACTTTGCTTTAGTTTTCCCAATTTTGCAACAGCTTTTTACTTGTCTTGCATGATGATTTGAGCTTTGTGTATAACTAGAAAAAGTCTTATATTTGCATGCTTTAAATACTTCATTAAGGTCATTTTGTGGTTTGGGGTCGAAATCACCCTCTTAGGCCTTATTTGGCCCTTTTGGTGCTTCCATTGCTAGGCTTTATTTGCTTGAGTGTTTTGTTCTTTTCACCACTGAAATCCAGTGGATTTTCAGTGGTAAAGAAGAGGGTTTGAAGTCTTGTATAGGGGAGGGACACCCCTCTCCCCTTTGTCCCTCTTTTATCCTTGTTTTGGCTTAAAGGGCAACATGCATGCTTGGTTTGTTTTTGGCTCCATATCAGATGTTTTTGGTGCTATTTAGGTCACATGTTATCTCTGTTTTTGGTCGGATTTGTGGCCCTTTGCATGCTTAACATACTTGCTTTGTATTCCCTTGTTTGTGCCTAGAAATGCATCATGACTTTTGACTACCATGCTCTCATATCTTGGCTTTACTTTGTGAAGTTCTTGGCCATATTTTATCATGCTTAAGGTCTGTTGGCCACTAATTTGGTCTTGTTTAGCATGTTTGGTATAGTTGCTTCACATTTTGGCTTGTGAGCCTTGAATGTGTGAATCATAAACATGCATTGGTTAGGCTATTTCAATGATTTGGAATCATTTAACATGCTATTTCAGTCCCTATACCATGCTTACATGTCTCCATTTATCATCTCATTCATGCCTTGAAGAGTTGGCCTTTCATGATTAGGAATAGGTCATTGTGCATAGCCCTATGTTTGAGGCTTTGGGGATGCCATATCAGGGGTATTTGGGGCTTATTTTGCATGTTAAAATTCTTTTTTTTTGGTTGTATGGTTCATGCCATGTTTGCTTGGGGTAGTGGTAATAGAATGCCCCTTTGTTATGCCTTAGCTTTGGGCCTCTTTGACTTGCATGTTTGTTGTGCATTTTGTCCATCATTTGGGATGCTTTTGGCCACTGTTTTGGGGTGGGCTGAGGTCTGCCCCTTATGGTTTAAGTCCACCATTGCTTCTTGTCACATGTTTTGTTGCATGTTTGATTCATGATGTGTTGTCACATGCTAGTTCTTTTGCATACTTGCCATGACATGTTGCATTGCATTTGGCATGCCTTGCATCTTAATCTTATGTTGCATCTTTGAGCCATGTTTGCATAACATGCATTACATTGCTTGGTTTGGGGTGTCAAGCCAAGTGTGAGGATTGAGAAGTGTTCATACTCCAAGTGATGTAACACGTCTCAACTCTCGGTCACCGAGGCCCTTGACTTTGACATGATAGGGTCTTGGTATTCATTTGTGTGTTGCATGCATTTTCATTGAATTGCAACCTTGGCCTCTTAGGCCATCATGCATCAAAATGCACAATTGATGGCCCGAGGATCGAGGGCCATGCTCCCTTGAGTCCACTGCATGATAGGGAGTGTGACCATGCTTACATTTGCTTGAAATTCCATGCCATACACTGTCTGTCCTTTGTTGCTGTCAAAAACCAGTTCTGCAGGAATTTTTGGCCGACCGGCCGTTTATAGTGCCGACCGGCCATGGATGAATGGCCGATAACATGAAGTCCAGCCGATGGACATTTTCCATGGCCGGTGGGTATTTTCTTTAGCCGATGGTGCTCTACAGTGTGCAGGGAATATGTCCCAAGACTTTGGCAGTTTTCAGAAAAGCAGGGCAGTGTAAACAGAGGCAGCGGTGGCATGGTACGGGTTTTCCGGGCGAAACAGACTCAAGCATGCATCATTCGCGCATTCCAAGGCGGGGCTGTGGCCTTTTCCCTTCTGCATTTATGTTGTTAATTAATTAGGAGTTCTGTAATAATTAATTTAGTATTATTTATTCGGATTGTAATATTTATTTGGACCCTCCGAGTGAGGGCAATTGTGTAATAAGTGTGTGTGAGTGCGTGTATGTCTTCCAATCCCGCGTCTTTCTTCCCTTTTATTTACCTGCTTATGATGGTAGACTAGGGCATGTTTAAATTAGCATACAGTATGATAGCATGTTTGC
Organism: Camellia japonica; assembly: GCA_030407325.1. Lineage (NCBI taxonomy): Eukaryota > Viridiplantae > Streptophyta > Magnoliopsida > Ericales > Theaceae > Camellia > Camellia japonica. The sequence continues at coordinate 32,971,048 of JAPPVO010000002.1, read as the reverse complement.
ATTCATTCATCTGTTTTGCATGCATCGGGCTCAACGCATCATTCTAACTGCATCTGTATTTCAATTCCAAATTGAATACGTGTTAGTTGCAGCATTTCACATGTCATTGTAGATTAGCCGAGCCTATCTAAGTTGCATTCTGCATGCGTTGCATTAGCCATCTTAACATGAACTAGGATCATGCACTTGATTACTAACTAGTTTCTGTTTTGGCTTGGAGTACTAGGTGAGCTTTTATGCTTTAGTATACCGCATGCGTGTGAGTGTTGCCATAATAGCATGATTACCATGAGGCTAGCTGCTTATGTGATATAACTGCTTGAATGCCTGTGGGTGGAGGTTGAATCACCTAAATTGGAATAATGCATTAAAACTGTGAGTTTTAAAGCCCACTAGATAGTAGCAAAACCTTCTTTTCTAAAGCCCACTTGAGGGTGGTAAAACCTGTAGTTTAGCCTACTTGCGAGTAGGAAACCATTTTCAAAACAAACACGCAATGTTTTGTTTCAATCTAGGCGATTTGGTCTATACTTGTTTGCTGTGCGCATAACATAGTAATTCTAGGCTAATAACCGGAATAAGAATACATAACGTTTTCAAAATTGGATATCATGGTTAGTAGAGGCCGGTCTTCGGACCGGGCGAGAGGGGGTGCTCATAGCTGACCTTCCCCAATCGTACCCAAGTTCTCGAGCCGAGGTAACTTTGGTGATGACGGACACGTGGCCTTTGGCACCGAGTCAGGGTTTCCTAAATTCCCCCATTTAAAAAATATTTAGGTGGCGACTCTGTATCTGGCAAAACAGTCCATGTTTGGCACTTTTTTCAAAAATCTGTTTTCTCAAAACGATATGCCGGATTTGGACTCTTTGGTTCAGATTAAGAACCGTGACAATTTGAGTCCGAACTGTAGTAGGCCCACAGATGAACAGGGCGGGGGTTCACCCCCCCGGGGCGTTCGGGGACGTCTACACTATGGATGCAATGAATACAGTTCAAAATATGTTCATCATTCAGTTGATAAAAGTATCATTTCGGAAAACAATATGATTTATCAATCTGAAAATAAATATGATTGAACATATCTTTACAACATTGTTACTCACAGTGGGCTCCTCGGTACACGTATTATTGGTCTGGGGTCCTGTACGGGGGCGAAATATCCTCTGCTTTCCGTACTCCTTGGACGTCAAGCTTCTTGTGACGGCGTCTATCTCTGCAACACAAAAATGGTGAGCTGCCCGGCGGTGGTGTGCCGGAAAGTCCCTCCGACGATCAAGTCAGATCACTTGGGGAAGAAGAAGGCTTATCAGAGAGAGATTTTTTGATTGATTGAATTCGCTTCCCTCTAACGTTCCTCTTCCTCAGTATTTCTAGGCTGGCCATGCAGCCCAAGATTGTGCGCGCACTACCTCTGCTGTCCTTCCCTGGACAGGTGGCAGTGCTCGCCTCTCACCACCTTACGCGTGTAAAGGTTTTGTCCTTCCACCAGTACACACAGAACTGTCCAACGGTATTAAGGCGCGCGTGGAGCAGATATCCTCTCCCTCACGCCATTGGCCCAGGTGGCACACCTAACCGGGGTACCACGACCGGCCTAACACTTGTGGAAAATCGTCATCACGTGCACTTAACCGTGCTATGTGTCACCGACCTGTGACTTGCGATCAGGCGAAAGCCTAACCACCTCGGCCGAACTACTCTTGACCGGTTCATCAGGACCACCTGGTTGCGAGGCATGCCGGCCTCTAACTGTTCCAACTTCCATCTCGGTCGCACGAAACCGCTTCATCTTGGCTGGACGGTTGGAGGCATTCCGGCCTCGCCGCACCCTCAGTCTAGCCCAGGTAACCCTTCAGCTTGGTTAATATTCGCCACTGCGAGCTTCGCCCGACACGAGCAACCCACAGCTCGGCCACACCAAGACGTTGACCGGTCGACATCTTCGACCGCGCAAGCCAGTCCGCTCAGCCGTTCCAACCGAGCAATTTGCTCGGCGCCGTGTAGTCCGTAACGCTTGATGTTATCTTTGCTCGGCCGTACTAACCGGCGCAAGTCTCCCCTCTCAATTGCCCCTTAACCCCATCCGAGCCGATCGTGATTGGGGTTACCACTGTGTCCGAGCTAAGGTTGAGTTGCGCTCTTGCTAGGCAGAGCTGGATTGAGGGAATGTCTGCCGCCGAGCCACGGTTGAGCTGCGCCATTACCGAGCCGAGCGTAATTGGGGACACATCTGTCGCCGAGCTATCTCAATTGGCCGGCCATTACCTCCGCAGTCCCATCAAAGGTCGTAGAGCCGTACTGACAGCCGCTTTTCAGAGCCACGTGGCTCCATGCCACTGGGTCGTGCATCCAGCTGTCCCCCACGCCTTGAATTTCAAACGGCTGCGCCGTTTGGTGTTTTCCCCCCATCATTAAACATCATTCGAGGGGTCATTGTGCCCCTTCACTATTCATCTTCTTTCTTGAGCACAAAAGCAAAAACCCTAGCTCCCCAAAGCTCTCGAACCTCTTCTGCATCACTGCCTGTGTCACATCCTCCATTTCAGTTCCTTTCGAAGGCTGCAGTCAAACCCTCGAGGTTGCATTCGCCCTCGCACCAGTCTCTGGTAAGTCCTCTAATACCCCTTTACTGCTTTTTGTTTCCATTGTTCTTCGTGTTTTTGCTTTGGGATATTGGCATCACAACGGTGCCCCCTTCCCATTAGATCAATAGGGGAACACCCTAGGAGAACTGGAATCGATGGAGTGGAGGGGGCCCTCGTGACCCTGTTTCTCCGTAGCTTGAATGAATGAGTATTGAACATAGGATAAACTGGATGAACAGTTTGAATGCAAATAGAACCGAGCTAAATACTCATTTAGATCCTCAGTAGAGCTATAATCGGGCAAAAAACTGTTTGTGGCTTCTCGCGGAGGCTGCGACCGGGCTGAACACTCCATTAGATCGGTGGGTAGAGTGAACCGAGCTAAAACCCTGAAACCTTCGCCCAAACCATGACCGAGCTGGAGGATCAACTCGATCCTTCCATAGGTCTTAACCGAGCTATAACCGAACTAGGAGGCTTAAGCACACATGTTGTTGAACCGAACCGAGACTCATCGGTCAAAACACCAAGTCCTTCACTGCGCTATTTCCAATAGGAGCCGCGCAATCTATGCCGTGCTAACCCTTGGCCTTATTTTTTAACATGCAGAACAAATAGGACCGACTAAGCCAGTCAGCATTGTAATTGGTGGGGCTCAAAGACCGAGCAAACACACCAACATTTTTGACCGAGTTACACACCAAACCAAATAAAACCGAGATAATGGGGAAGTACCGGTTCATGGTTAGCACGCCCGATGCGATGGCTGAGTTCCGTAAGGAGTACAACGTCCCGAATGACGTGATCTTAGAGCTCGCTAAAAAAGGAGACACACCATGGGGAGACTTAGACCGGTGCCCCTTCACGGTCGTTTCCATTGTTGAAGGAGGGCTTTACTTCCCCGTGCAACCTTTGATCTGCGAGTTTTTGAGGCAGACAAGGCTTTGCCCGAGCCAAGTCTCAAATAACACATACAAGATAATAAATGGCATCGCCGAGCTGAACCGAAGGCTCGGTCTCAATCTCGGCCTCGCAGAAATTTTCCACCAATACAGCCTAAGTAGAAATAAGAGTGGGCTTTGCTGGTACCTCAAAGTCAAGAAGGGCCGAGCAAAACTCATTGAAGGCAACCCAGACAAAGAAACCAACGACGACGACTTCCTCTGGGTGTCCGGTAATTACGAGGACACCGAGGCGCCCATACCGGGCTGGTACATTAGGAAAGATTTCGGCCGTGCTGGTAAGTAGCCCGGCTGACCGCACTATCCTCTTTCTGTATTTCGTTTTTGTCATCTTTTGCCGGTCTAACACTTGTCTTCTTCTTGCAGATAGACACTTGGCAGCGGACTACCATCAGGCCGACCCAAAAGCCATCCGAGCTCTGCTGCGTCACCCAGCAGAGGAAAGAGCGGCATCAAAACTTCTCGGTTTCGAGCAGACCTACAACTACACCGCACCGCGCAAGAGCCGGGTGACCGACTTCCTGCGTGCGCCATCCCCAGAGCCAGATCCGACTTTGCCACCGATCAGACTCGTTCCTCTTACCGCCGAGCAGGAAATGGCGAAGATCAGGGCTATCAAGTCCATGATTACTGGAGAGGAAGGGGAGTCCCAACCTCCAGAGGCAACCGGGGGAACATCCTCCACCCCCGCCATGCAAACAGAAGGAGCGGTGCTTGCTCTCGCCACCGAACAACCGGCTGGCCGGTCTAAGAAAAGACCGAGGAAGGAGAAAGCCGGGCAAAGCCTTATTGACGAAGACTCCACCGAACTAGCCTCCAACGAGCTGGGCGACCAGGCCGAGCAAACACAGACCGGCAAATCCAAGGGCAAGGGCCCAGCCACCCCTCCGGTCTGGGCGCCCGAGTTCGTGTACCAAGGCCGACCAGTTTCTGCTGAGGATTCGGTCTATGCTGACAAGGATTATTCCCTTGGTGTCAACATGACCAAGGGGTTAATCCTTCCAGCAGACATGAAAAAGCATGATGAACTGTCCGACCTGAAGGTCCTACGCTCGGCGGCAAAATCCATCGTGCTGGTAAGATTTCCATTTTTTGCTTCAACTGTTTGCTCGGTTTTTGCTCGGCTCCTCGAACACTTACGATCTTTCCCTTGTTTTCAGGCCGCGCAAAAGAATTACCTGGCGCACGACCGGATGATAAAAGTGCGGCAGAGCCTTCGGGATGCCATTGCCGAAAACAGCGCGCAAAAGACCGAGATAGCGCAGTTGAAGACGGCGCAGGACGCTATCGCGACGGAGCGAGATAAGCTGCAGCAAAAAGTTGACCGAGCTGATGCCGACAAGCAACGTGCCGTGAAGTCAACCAAAGCGCGGTATCTCGCTGAGCTGAGGAAACTGCGTGATGCGCACAAAGCCGCCATGGACAAAGCGGTCGACGACGCCGAAGACCGGGGATATGCTCAGGGCGAGAAGACGTACGAGCGGTAGGTCCAAGCGACCAAGGACATCTTTTTCCAGTGCGGCTGGAAAGCCGCCGTGGAGAAAGTTGGCCTTGGTCAGGATTCTGCCATGTTCATCAACCCCCCTGCTACATATATCCCGGTCTATATGCAGGCGTATGCCAATGCCGCGCAAAACCGACTTATAGCAGAGGCAAGGAAAGAGGCTGAGAAAGAAGCCGCCACCGCACAACAAACCGAGCAGACTTCACCAGTGGCATCTCAAGATGCTGAAAACGAAGAGGTCATTGATCGGGAGGTTGTCGCGGTGAAGGAAGCTGACGATGACGCCGAGAAAAACCTGCCCGAGCAAACAATCGTCATCGGCGAGCAGACGGAAGAGACGGCCGAACAAAACCTTGCCCTAGACTGAAGATTTTTCTTTTTTCATTTTCTTGCTTTCCTTTGTTTTGGAATGTAACCGGGCTATGTCCCCCCTCTTGTACTTAAATTCTCTTTATCAATGAAAATTTCAACTTTTTGCTCGCTCATGGTCTATTCTTGTTCGGCTTTCGTATATGTGAATTTCTTGCTTCAAATGTTGATAAATCGCAACTGCCAGGTCGGTTTAGCCGCGCAATATGCCAGACTGAAAGCACCTAGATCGCTTTCAAACAGATCTGGCAGCTCGGCTCCTCTAAACGGACAGACTTGGCTGAGCAAAATCTTCTTGGTTTCGACAAGTCTGCAGAATTACAGAATCTTATACGTCAACGTGACCGAGCAAAATCCGCTTGTTTTAACGTAGCCGAGCAAAATCAGCTCGCCTTCTAAGTTGGGTAAGCCACCAACATTTCCTTTCCGCCGAGCAAAGTCAGCTCGGCCTCATATCAGTTGGACAAAACACCAACACCATGGATTCTGCCGAGCTAAATCCGCTCGTTTTTCATATTGGACAAGGCACCAATATGCCGGTTGGGCCGAGCAAAACCAGCTCGGCCCTTACATTGGGCAAAACACCAATGTTTGAGTCAGGTTGGTCATGACGCCAACATTCCAACTAGGCGAGCAAAACCAGCTCGGCCCTAATGCGAATTGTTCCATACGTGAACTGTTTGTGCGGTCTGCTTCCATTCCGGCGAGAGGGAATCAATCCGGTCCCATTCAGGTCGGTCTCCTTGCCCCTGGCATTCATAATTGCCTTGTATCTTTGCGAGAACATTGGACGAAGACGTAATACCGAACAACAAGAGGGCTAATTTTCATTACAAAAGTGTTGCTATCTTTTACATCAAGTGCCAAAAGGCTAAATGTCTAGAAATGCTAAACAGTACAAGCAATTACACTTTAAAAGTAAAAGACCTTAAGGTTTGCTGCATTCCATGGTCTGGGGACAGCCTTGCCGTCTAAATCTTCCAGATGGTATGCCCCTTTACCAGCAAGACCAATCACCTTGTATGGTCCTTCCCAATTTGCACCGAGCTTTCCTTCACCAGGGACCACCGTGTTGCCAAGCACCTTTCTCAAGACCCAGTCCCCAATCTTGAATAGCCTGGGATGCACAGCCTTGTTGTATTTTCTGGAGAGTTCTTGCTGATAGGCCGCTACGTAGATCAGTGCTCGCTCCCTCCTTTCCTCAGCAAGGTCTAATTCCAATGCCACGGCTTCACTGTTCAGATCGGGCTGGAAACCTTCAGAGCGGATGGTTGGCATGCCAATTTCCAGCGGGATGACGGCCTCCATGCCGTAGGCCAAAGCGAATGGTGTTTCCCCGGTCGACCGTCTTGGCGTAGTGCGGTATGCCCAGAGCACATTGGGGAGTTCCTCAGCCCATTTTCCCTTAGCTTTCTCAAGCTGCTTCTTCAGCCCGTCCAAGATGGTCTTGTTTGAGGCCTCTGCTTGGCCATTAGACTGAGGATAGGCCGGCGTCGAATTGTAGAACTCAATCTTCAACTCTTCGCAAAATCCACGAAAGAGTCTCCCGTCGAATTGAGTGCCATTGTCTGAGATAAGGGCCCTGGGTATACCGAAGCGAGTGATGACGTTTTGCCAAACAAACTTCTTCACATCCTTTTCCTTGATGGTCGCCAGTGGCTCGGCCTCGACCCACTTGCTGAAGTAGTCGGTGGCCGCGATGAAGAACTTGCGATTGCCCGGTGCTGCTGGGAGTGGTCCGACAATATCCAATCCCCAAAGTGCGAACGGCCAAGGACTTGAAAAGGGTAGCAAGTCTCTAGCTGGCTGATGGATCTGGTGAGCGAATTTCTGACACTTTTCACACCGGCGAACGTATTTCTGCGCGTCCGCCTGTATGCATGGCCACCAGTAACCTTGGGAAATTGCTCGGTACGCCAGAGATCTGCCCCCTGTATAGCTTCCACAAATGCCCTCATGTATCTCATAGAGGAAAGCCTCCACCTTGGCGGGGTGGACACACTTCAAATACGGCCTGGTGAAAGATCTCTTGTACAAGGCTCCGGACGGGGAGAGCCAAAACCGCTCTGACTTTGCCCGGATCTTGTGGGCCGCCTTCTTTTCTTCTGGTAGAACTCTATCTTTCAGGAAGGCAATGATGGGGTCCATCCAGGAAGGGCCCAAGTCGGCGCAGAGTATCTCGGTTGCTTCTAGTTCCTCAATGCTTGGCCGAGGCAGAAACTCTATCATCAAGGGGTTAGGAAAAGCTGTCTGAGTGGAGGTGAGCCCAACCAATTCGTCAGCCGTGTTGTTTTCTTCGCGGTTTATCTGTTCCACTCTTATCGTGGAGAACTTCTTGATCTCTTCCTGCACCAACGCTTGATACTTGGCCATTCTTTTATCCCTTGCCTCATACTCCCCTGAGACCTGATTGACCACCAGCTTGGAGTCGCTGAAAACCATAAGGGCTGTGGCTTTCATTCTCAACGCGCTTCTCAGACCGGCGAGGAGGGCTTCATACTCTGCCTCATTGTTGGATGCCGGGAAGCCGAGCGTAATTGCTTGCTCAATAATCAGCCCATCTAGTGAGGTCAGCATAATTCCCAGCCCGGCCCCATGCCTGTTGGACGCCCCATCGACGAAGAGCTTCCACATCTCGCCAATGAACAGCTTCCAGCAATCAGACGGGTTTTGGGAACTTCTTAATTCCAAGTTTCTGGTTGGCTCATTCTGGTCTTTTTCCACGTCTTCATTGGGTTTATCTTCCAACAAGCCGTTGAATTTTCCTAGTTCGGTCGAACTTTGCCCTTCTCCCTCTTGGGAGCCACCACTTGTTTCTGCTGCCAGAACCTTGGGTTGTGCTAAATCCGCACCCACCAAATCAATCGGGCAGACCGGATGCGTCCCAGGGGCAAATTCCGCCACGAAGTCTGCAAGTGCTTGAGCCTTGATTGCGGTGCGCGGTCGGAACTTGATGTCATACTGCCCCAATTCCACGGCCCATTTCAAAATCCTCCCAGTGAAGTCTGCCTTTTCAAAAAGCACCTTGAGCGGGAACTCGGTTAACACAACTATTGTATGGGCATGAAAATAGTGCGCCAGCTTTCTGGATGCCATCATCAGGGCCAACGCCAATTTTTCCAAAGGAAGGTATCTCGTCTCGGCCGGGAGCAGAGTTTTGCTAACATAGAAGATCGGTAGGTGCTGGATGCCTTCAGCACGCACCAATACCACGCTTACCGCGTGTTGAGAAACAGCCAAGTAGAGGTACAGCTCTTCACCCGGCTGGGGTGTGACCAGAATAGGGGCCGAGGAAAGATACACTTTCAGGTCTGCTAGAGCGCGGTCGCACTCGTTATCCCAGAAAAACTTGGACTTCAAAGTTTTAAAGAAGGGCCTGCAACGATCCGAAGACCGGCTGATAAATCTGTTCAGCGCGGCTGCCATCCCGGCAAGATGTTGCACGTCCTTTGTGGAGTTTGGGCTTTCCAGCTCTTGTATTGCTTTGATTTGAGATGGGTCGGCTTCAATTCCTCGGTTTGTGACTAGAAAACCCAGAAACTTCCCAGTGCCAACTCCAAAGGCACACTTGGAGGCGTTCAAATGAAGCTTGTGGTACTTAAGTATGGCGAACATTTCTACGAGGTCGGCGAGGTGTTGGGACTTCTCCTTACTCTTCACCACCATATCGTCGATATAGGCCTCCATTGTTCGGCCCAAGAGAGGAGCGAACATCTTTGTCACCATCCGCTGAAAGGTTGCCCCGGCGTTCTTCAGTCCGAACGGCATGACTTTGTAACAATATAGTCCTCTGGGGGTGGTGAACGACGTGATCTCTCTGTCCGGTTTATACATGGCTATCTGGTGGTAGCCGCGATATGTATCCAGGAAGCTAAACCTCTGATGGCCAGCGGTTAAATCCACCAGCTGGTCAATTCGAGGGAGGGGAAAGCTATCATTCGGGCAAGCGCGGTTGACAGTCTTGTAGTCAACGCAGACTTGCCATTTGCCGTTCTTCTTCGGAACCACCACCGTGTTAGATATCCACCGAGGGTATTGCACCTCCTCTATAGCCCCAGCTTCCAACAAATTCTTCACCTCTTCTGCCACCACTTCAGCATGGTGCAAGGCTGAGCGGCGCGTCCTCTGTATGACTGGCCGTGCATTAGGGAAGACATTCAACTGGTGGCAAATGAAGCTTGGGTCGACGCCAGGCATATCGTAAGGCGTCCACGCAAACGCCTCCAAGTTGGAAACCAAGAAATTGATATAATCTGATCGTTCGGCGCTAGACAAAGATGATCCCAGGAGGAAGAACTTAGTCGGATCGTTTTCGTCAATGCGCACTTCCACCAAATCTTCGACCGATTTTTCCTCGGCCTTTCTTCCCACATCGTCAAGGACCTCCTTTCCCTCGGGCCCCTCGATCATCTGGACAAACCCTTTGGCTGCTCGGCTGCCATTTACCGCAACGAAGCATTGTTTTTCCATCACCTGGTCTCCCCAAACTTCTTCGATCTGCCCGGTGGGCGCAGGAAAGCGCATAACTTGGTGGAAAGTTGACACTACTGCCTGCATGGTATGTAACCAACCTCTGCCCAAGATCAGGTTGTAAGTTGATGGAACTTTGAGCACCCAGAACTCCACTTGCTTTACTACCGAACCCGCTTTGACCGGCAAAATAATCTTTCCGATTGGCCACTCTGGCTGTGAGTTGAAGCCGACCAAAGGAGACGTTGCAGGGGCCAAGTCTTTGTCTTCTAACTTCATCTGCTTGAACGCGTCATAGTACATTATCTCGACCGAACTCCCCTGGTCGATCAGAATTCTCTTGATATCAAAGTCTTTAACGCGAAGAGTCACCACCAAGGCATCATTGTGCGGCATCTGAACCCTTTCCAAGTCTTTGGTCGAGAACGAAAGGACGTCTATTTCTTCGATTTTTCCCTTCTTCACGGCGGGCTGGACAGAGAGTACTTCCCTCATGTGCTCGGCCTTCTTGATCATCCCTCTAAGCTCGCAGACCCTTGCTGGTTCAATGATGCCGTGGATGACGTTGATTACACCTTGCGGGGGCGTCTCTAGGGCGGCCATTCCATTAGGCTCGGTTTGTCCAGTTGGCGCGGCCTTGACTCCCCCATCTATGTATTGGTCAAGATGCCCCGCCGCCACCAATTCCTCCAAGTGCTTTTTGAGCGGCAAGCAGTCCTCTGTCCGGTGCCCCCGTTCTTCATGGAAGGTGCAGCGGTATTTTGGATTGAAGCCCCTCTGTGCACTCCCCAACTTGGCTGGCCATCGGACAAAGGGTTCACCTCGGATCTCGCTCAAGATGCGATAGATAGGGATCTTGAAAACCGTGGTGATTCCAGTCCGTGCCTTCAATTTTCTCTTGGCATCTTCTGCTGCGTCGCGGGGTGCATCAGCTCGGTCGTTTCTACGACCCTTGTTTCTGTCATCGCGACCGGTCCCACGACGCTGATCTTTTGATCGGTCACTTGGGCGGTTTTCCTCCTGCCCGACCGAGTGAACCTTCCCCGTTACCCTTCTGTCCACCGCGACCAGATTATCCTTCTCGGTCGCAGAGGCGGCGTCATCTTCCACACGAATGTGTTCGTTGATCCGCTGCATCAAAGATTCCATGGTGGTGGGCTGATGCATTGTGAGTGAATCTCGCAGCCTATGTCCGACTGGAAGACCCCTCTTGTATTAAGTGATCGCCAGATTGGTAGGGCAGTCGAGGATCTCGTTGTAAGTTTCCCAATATTTCGCGTTGTATGCCTTCAGCGAACCTCCAGACTCCATCTTGACGCCCAGGAGATGGTCGACCTCCTTCGGCGTTCGAGTGTTGGTCTTGAATCTGGTGACGAAGGCTTCTGCTAGCTGTTGCCACCCCTCTATACTCCCCTCCGGGAGCCTTTCAAACCATTTCAAGCCCAGCTCTCCCAAGCTTGCTGGGAATATGAGACACATCAGAGCGTCGTTGCGCCGGTGGCCAGCCATCACCTGCCGGTAATGACTCACGTGCATATACGGATCCGTCTTGCCGTCGTACAAAGTGAACTTTGGCTGGTGGAATCCTGCTGGGAGCGGTGTGCTCTCGATCTCTGGAGACAACGGCGTGGCTGTAAGTCTTGCCAGCTCTTTGTCCACCAGCGCAGGGGCCATGACTCTGGGCGCTGGCATCACCACTTCTTCACTGCAACGAACTGGGGCACTCAACCTCTGGAGCGCCGGCACCCTCTGAGCCTCTCGACGGCGCGCCCTTTCCTCCAATACATCCCTCAAGTCCCTGGAGCGTGTGGAGAAAGAGGATTGCGACGTCGACATCGGGCGTGAGAGGCGATAGGTGCTGTCGCGAGTGAGGGACCTGCCCTGTCTTTGGTCAGAATCTCCAACCCCATAGTTCCTGGTGATGGAGATAGAGTGAGTCCTCCTCTGGCGGCGACTGCTAGAACGAGGGGAGGGGGTGCGCTCACTGAGGTTACCCTCTCCAGCTACACCCTTCCCTTTAATCTGGCGCTTCAGCAGCTCCATCTCCGCCGCCATCTTGCGAATGAGGGCGTCTTGGTCTTTGAGTCTGTGCTCCAGGCGCTGCGTGCGGGACTCCCCCCGACGTCGGCGGCCTTCTAGGCTCTGCGAGCGATCTGAACTTCTCCCACGCTTGTCTCGCGCACCTCGCGAAGAGGTTTCCAGACCTGCCATAGCTGGAACATTCGGGGGGCCTTCTCTTCTCCGGACATACTCTGGAGTAACACCATCGACGACGGACAGCGGAACTTCGTCGTTGTTGGCCATGGAGATGGTCGAAGAAGCTCGAAGAACAAGGGTTGAATATCAAAGACTTCCCACAGACGGCGCCAATTGTACGGGGGCGAAATATCCTCTGCTTTCCGTACTCCTTGGACGTCAAGCTTCTTGTGACGGCGTCTATCTCTGCAACACAAAAATGGTGAGCTGCCCGGCGGTGGTGTGCCGGAAAGACCCTCCGACGATCAAGTCAGATCACTTGGGGAAGAAGAAGGCTTATCAGAGAGAGATTTTTTTGATTGATTGAATTCGCTTCCCTCTAACATTCCTCTTCCTCAGTATTTCTAGGCTGGCCATGCAGCCCAAGATTGTGCGCGCACTACCTCTGCTGTCCTTCCCTGGACAGGTGGCAGTGCTCGCCTCTCACCACCTTACGCGTGTAAAGGTTTTGTCCTTCCACCAGTACACACAGAACTGTCCAACGGTATTGAGGCGCGCGTGGAGCAGATATCCTCTCCCTCACACCATTGGCCCATGTGGCACACCTAACCGGGGTACCACGACTGGCCTAACACTTGTGGAAAATCGTCATCACGTGCACTTAACCGTGCTATGTGTCATCGACCTGTGACTTGCAATCAGGCGAAAGCCTAACCACCTCGGCCGAACTACTCTTGACCGGTTCATCAGGACCACCTGGTTGCGAGGCATGCCGGCCTCCAACCGTTCCAACTTCCATCTCAGTCGCACGAAACCGCTTCATCTTGGCTGGACGGTTGGAGGCATTCCGGCCTCGCCGCACCCTCAGTCTAGCCCAGGTAACCCTTCAGCTTGGTTAATATTCGCCACTGCGAGCTTCACCCGACACGAGCAACCCACAGCTCGGCCACACCAAGATGTTGACCGGTCGACATCTTCGACCGCGCAAGCCAGTCCGCTCGGCCGTTCCAACCGTGCAATTTGCTCGGCGCCGTGTAGTCCGTAACGCTTGATGTTATCTTTGCTCGGCCGTACTAACCGGCGCGAATCTCCCCTCTCAGGTCCGACCAAGACAAATAAAGCGAAGCAAAATGATACAATTACATTCAATCCTCTGTCAATACCATCGATTCGATTGTTTACTTATTCAATTACCATTTGTCTTTACTCGTTCAGTTCTAATTTTTTATTTATTCGATCTGGTTCAATCTAATGCACTTGTGAGATGCAAATGATCATGAAAACACTTTAAAACCATGCAAATGAAAACCCAGAAAGTGGAAAAGAGAAGTGAAAAACAAACCAAGTTTATCCAAAAAGGGCCGCACATGCGGGGGTCCCAGCTGCACATGCGGGACTTTCACCGCACCTGCCCCCGTAGGTGCATATATTTCAGTATGTCCAGCAAGAATTACCCTGTCTTCCGCACGTGCGAGGCCGTAAGCCACATGTGCGGCAGTGCTTCAATGACAATCAGAAAATTACTCTGTTTGAGCAGTGTGTTTTTTTGCAAAAACAACCCTATTTTCATGTAATTCATTCCCAAAAACTCATATGAACATGCTCAACTTTAAGTCTTGATTATGAAACACAAACCCAAACTTGTAAACAAGGTTCAAATGGCTAAGTTGAAAGTTCGAGACTTCAACTAAAAACATAAACACATAACTAAGCATCTCAAAGCTTCAAGTTATAAAATTGATGAGAAAATCCTTTCCAAACTGTTAGACTTATGGAGATTATGCAAGAAATTAAATGAATGAAAGCAAATGTCCATGAAATATGCCATGCATGTTGAATTTAAGGCCAACTTCCCATAATTCTTTTCTATCTTGGCTTGCATGTACTAAAGCCTCTAGTTCCTTGTAAATTCTCCTCATTTGTATCTTAGTAGATGATAAATAAAGGAGCTTTAGTTTCAAGAAATTGGAAAGAAAAGTTTACCTATTTTTGATGATTGAAGAGAATTCAAGCCAGGTTCCCAACTTCCTCCTAGTTCTTCCTTCATTTCCTCTCTCCTTGTTGAGTTCTATACTTAAAGCACCTCCACTCTCTCTCTCTCTCTCTCTCTCTCTCTCTCTCTCTCTCTCTCTCTACGTGTGGTATATCTATCAAGCCCACTAGTTCTCTTCTTTGGTCAGATGAGTAGAATACTCCATGATAATAGCAATAAATAATAATAATAATAATAATAATAATAATAATAATAATAATTCATTTCTTAATTAACTTGTAGTCAAGTAATTCAAATTTAATTAATCTCATTATCTTATTCATTTCTTAATTCCACTACTTAAAGTATACTAATGTGAATTAGGCTCTAATTCCTATCCCATGATTTATTTCTAACTTATTAAAATTAATGAATCAGACAGGTTTCATATTCACTTTAACCTATCTGTCCGCAATAATACAACTCAAGTAATCACATGGCATCACAATAACACTTCATAACATATAATCACATAATTAGCGATAAACACATAATCAATTTAATTAATTTATTTAATTAAGGAGGCGGTTGTCACACTTCGCTACCTACATATATATGTATATATATATAAGGGAGATGGGTGAGCCATTATCTAGTGAATAGTAATACAGTAAAGTGATAAATGAATGAATACCAATAAACTTTATTAAAACCAAGCACAAGCTCATTTCAAATATAATATAATTTGTACATGATAAACAAAACTTATCTTGCATAGACATAGCGATGAATATTCCAAGGCTTTGCAAATAACTTGTCCACAAGAAATGGCAAAGAGCTTAGTTAGTAAAACGTTATTGGCCTGATTTCCCAATAACAAACTTGTTCTAGGAACTCATCTCAATACTGTTGGAAAATTTGGTTTTTTTATAGGCTTATTTTGGGCCAACTTTGAGCCCAAATTTG
The DNA here is from genome assembly GCA_030407325.1 of Camellia japonica. Taxonomy (NCBI): domain Eukaryota; kingdom Viridiplantae; phylum Streptophyta; class Magnoliopsida; order Ericales; family Theaceae; genus Camellia; species Camellia japonica. Next base: position 32,956,021 of record JAPPVO010000002.1, on the reverse strand, counting down.
AGTGGGTCCCAAACATCTTTTGGGGTGGGTCCAAAGAGGTGACGTGTTCCTTGGCGCATGGCAAGTCACACGGGGAAGACGGTTCGTCAAAATGATTTATGAGTGAATGGGAACTTGACGTCATTTTCGGGTTCGTGGAGTGGACATTTAAAGAAGTAAAATGTGGGTTTCCTTGTAAGGCTTGTCCCACATTGGAAACTTAAGAGAACTTATGTGTATATATAAGTTCTAGGTGGCAACACTTGGGTTGGGCCCCTAGGGGCACCCCAAGTTTGTAGAAGGGAGGAGTTATGGACAAAGTGAACCTTAGCCCAAACCACCACACACGCCCCGCCGCCGTTGTCCGTCTGACTGGTCGGCCGGGCGCGGGTGTGAGTTGTGGGTCAGGTCGGTTCTATATTAATTTTTTAGACAAAAATTTATTTCAATTTTTTAATGAAATTAAATTCTAATTTTGTGCCAAAATTGAATTTAATTTTCTGTCCAAATGTTACCTCATCCAGTCTAATTTTTCCAAACAAATTAAACTATCCAAACCGTTTTTTAAATTTGTTACACCCAGACAAATACAGTTTCGGCACAGAACAGATTTAAGCTGCTGCCCAGACAGATTCAAATCTGCCAACAGTTTCCAGCAGATAGAAACTGCACAGCAGTTATTTGTTTGCACCTGTTCTATTTGAAAACAGATCTGTTCATTTGAAATTGAACTTGTTCGGACAGCCTCTATTTGCCTATAAATAGAATCCATTTCCAGCAGTCTTTGGCATTCCAAAAATTTATTTTGTTGCCTTCCTTTTGCTCTATTACATCAATTATTCTTTATATTATTTTAGGAAAAAATTTAGAGAGTTTAGAACATAGGTTTTGTTTCGCCGAACTGTCTTAAAAACAAAGTGCCACACACTCGACTTGATTTTTTTGTACTTTTAAATTTCGGTAAAATAAATTCTGTAAGTAATTTATTTTATTTTGTTTGACTTGTTTCATTTTTTTTTTTACAGAGAAGATTGTTCCAACAAATACATGATACAAGAGTATATGATGTTCATTCATAGCAAAACAATAATATAGTTTCTTAAACGTATCATAAGTTTGCATTTCAAATCATAGGTTTAACAAACATAACTTTACTATACTACTACTCACAAATAGCTCCGTACAAGGGGTTTCCTCATCCGAGTGCTTAACCTACACAAAGCATGAGTGAGACATTGAAAACACACAAACTAACAAGCTTCTAAATTCACTTCAAGTGTTCTAATTTAACCTAATGTTTCTTAATATTTTCTTAGATTATCCAAGACTTTTTTAAGCCTAATTCAAGACTAAGTCAAGTGTCAAACATGTTTCGAGTGCATGCTTAGAAGCATCCCAAGTGATCAAGGCTTAAAGTATATCAAAGTGTGTTGAGAACATATGTCGAAGGGCCTTAAGTATTCTACAACAATTTCATATGTTTTATCTTGAAAATATCATGTTTAGGTATTTAATGTTTAATAAAATAATAAGAAATGAAAGGAAATTAAGTTAGGAGAGGAATTAGCATGAAATAGTTAGAGAGAAAATGAGTAGTCTTTACTAATTTGAGCATATCTATTTGTGTACTTAGAATTTGAATGTGAGACTACCACCATTGGAAACTAGATTTCTGGGGCTTGAATTAAGACTCAAGAATTGCTTAAAACCGAATCTGGATGAGAGAGATACGCCTATTTGGAGTTAGGCTAAAATAGGAAAATCTGCTTAGGCGGATTTCTAGGGTTGCATGGGCGGATTTAAGCAATAGAGAAAATTGAGTTTTGGGGTTCAAACCGCTCGAGCAAAAGTCAAATTTGCTCGAGTGGATCTGGCTGCTTCAGAATACTTGGTTTGAGTCCGAATATCCGTTCATTTTCTTACCTTTTCCCCTTTCTTTCTGGGGTTTCAAGACATGATTTTGAGCTTCCAAAACTCTTGAAAAACATGAGGAAACATAAAAATAAACTTCTTTTAAGAATAAGATCATCAAAACTTCAAGATTTCTAACTTTCTAGCTTCATTTCAATTCTTTTGTAATCTTCTTCCTCTTCCTCCTTTAAAACATGATTTTAAATATGCAAAATCATCAAAAGCTATGAGAAATCATGAGAATAGAACTTCCTATGAGCTAAGAACATCAAAAACAAGATCAAACTAGCAAGAATTTGAGACCCACTACTTGTTCTTCAATTACCCTAAGTCCTCCTTGTCTTTTCTCTTCATTTCTTGCATGGTAACCCAAATTAACTCTAGTTTCTTCTTAATCTTAAGTGATTGATAGTTTAGCTACAAGATTTAGGGTTTAATTTTACCTCTAGGATGATCAAAAGTGGTGATTTGGGTTGAAATTCTTGAAGTTCTTCAAGCTTTTCTTCTTTTCCTCTTCTTTCTCCTTCTTCTTGTTCTTTCTGTTTTCTTCTAGTCTCTTCTTGTTTTCTCCAGCAGAAGCTTCTCTCTTCTTGACTGGGTTTGGCTTATATAAGGTATTGAAGGTAAGACAAGAGTTATAAGGGACAAAAAGAACGGTGTATGTGTGTTTTATCAAATTGTCTAATTTTATTTGCTTAGATCAACTAATCTTGCTTAATTAAAGGGTTGTTTAGGATGTGCTATATAAGTGCATTTTTGACTTTTTAGCTAAAAAAGTAGAGAAAAAAAAGATGTATATTTGGGATAATTTTTTGACTTTTTACAAAAAGATGTGTAATAAAATATTTTAGTAAAATTAAAATGACCATTTTACCCTTGGTGATTTTTTGACTTTTGGGTAGTTGAATTCAAAGGGTAAAATAATAATTTTGCCCTCTAGGCTTCCCCCACAAGCTTCCCCCAAATAGAATGAACTTTTTTAACTTTTTTAGTAATTTTTTGACTTTTTGGGGCCCACTAATAGTTTCAATTAAGGTTTATACTAATTAATCAAGATTTAAGCTTAATCATACTTAGCTTAATTAATCCTAATTAGGGCCCACTAATCATATTTAATCAACACTAATCCTGATTAGTAAAATAACATATATTATTAAAATGACGAGTACATTAGTCTAAGATCTTCACACTCCTCAATTAGTGCATTGGCATATCCTAGAATTTACATATTCTAAACTTAATATGTCCCCTAACTCTTAATGATTTTTAAGTATTTCTATTCTTAAGTTTGTCTCATCAAGGCATGTTTTTCACTTATAAATTTCTTGCCAATTGTATTCATCTTCTAGGGTTTCGTCTTGTCAATTTATATTTCCATCTCTAGAGTATTGAAAGGTAATTAAATCAAGTTAAGCATTCGGTCATGTTATGTAAAAGCGCTTTTGATGTGATACATACTTGCTTGCTATATTCAAGAGGGGCCTAATTCTTAACTCTTAATTATGAATAGTAGCATTCTTTTGTTCAAAGTTTCCTAACTACCCATTTCTAAGCTTACATTGAGTACTTAGTCTAATAAGATAGTTAATTTAACTTAGAATATTTGAGAGTAGATAATCATACAGTCATAGCATGCGGTGTTCTTTGGGGTGTCACATTGGGTCTATAAGCTTATAAGAAATAATCGGATAATTTAATTTGTTCATTTTATTAGATGTTGTGTATATGTTAAAATGGGCTACTTTGGGATTTTTTTTGTAATTGATTTGATAGTTGTAAGAGAAAAAGTGAAATAATTATACTTTGAATGTGACATTTTATTTTATTAACTATTTTAACCTATTTTATTTTTCTTGATTATTTTAACCTAAAAATTCATTGGTAAACTAGGTCATAAAACTCATAAGACTGACAAAATAAATAGGGCAAATTACAAAAATGGTCCCTATAGTTTACCCGTGGTTTCATTTTGGTCCCTGCACTTCTAAATGTATCAATTTTGCCCTTGTAGTTTGATTTTTGGCTCGAACTAATCCAATAGTTAACCATCATTGGGATTTTCGATGGAAACCCATTTCCCCTAAGGGCAAGGTTGTCATTTTGACACCCCCATGCCTATTTTCCCGCTCGAATATGCAGCCCACATGATTTGTGTAAACAAATAGGAGATTAGGGTTAGGAAAGGAGTTAAGAAAGGGAATACAACAAATTGGTGAGAGTTGAGGCTTGAATTCAGAGGTGTCTGAAGGAAATCTGATAAGTGAATCAAATCCATTAAAGTAAGAAAGCAGCAAGCCAAGTCGATGACTCTGAGAGATGCTTCATCTGGGAGCCCTCAATATGGTATTTGACTTTTCTGACAAACATTTGTTTGTTTATGTATATTGTCGTTTTCATTTTGGTCCCTCTACTTCATAGTGGTTAAATGGTGATTTATGTATACATATAGGTTATTTGTATTTAGATTTACCTTCTTCTTTTTTTTTTTTTCTTTCTTTCTTTCTTTATTTCTTTATTTCTTGTTGGACTAATCTGAGATGCACCTTTCTATATGTTGGATTCTTTGTTTTGTTCCCTTTTTTGTTGACATTGGTTCCCACACAAATAGACATGCACATGGGGAAAGTAATCAACCCCTGACAAATTTTGCTTAATTTATTTTTTTATTTAATCTCACAGATTCTGATAGTGATTACTTCACTTTAAAAATGCATCATGGGGGAACATTTGTATGTAATCCAAATAGGTTGTATGTGGGGGGGGGGGAAGAAACATACTTTGACTACTGCAAAGCTGATTACATGAGTATGTTATACATAGAGGATTTGGTGGAGAAATTGGATTATACTGGAAGCATGTCATATTACTACAGAATGCCTGAAAAAGATCTTACTGGTGGGTTAGTCAATGTAAAGAATGACGATGAGATGATGGGTATGCTGAAATTCTTGAATAGAAGTAGGCACATTGATTTTTATTTGGAACAGTATCCTATAACACAACCTAGTTCAATGCTAATTGATGACATTGATGAGTTGTTTGGAGATAAAGATGAGTTTCATAGGTATATGGATGTAGTAGAAGCTCAGTTCCAAAAGGATGGCGATGAAGAAGCTGAGTTAGAGTAAGGTAAGGGTGTAGCAGAAGTTGATGGTTTGTTTGATAGTGGATATGATGAAGGTTCTCAGATAGAGTCCACAGATTTGGAGGAATATGAGGATAGTGAAATTGATGAAAATGAAGATGACATGCTATTTGAAACTCATGTGGATATGAATGTGGAATGGGGTGGTTTAATGAGGTATAATGTCATTGATGAAGCAACTACTCATGAAGCACAAGTTGAAGAGATGTGAGAGGATGAGTAAGCTTCAAATGAGCTGAAAAGCATTGATTCATCAACTGAAGGTGAGGATAATGGGAAGAAGAAAGAAAAGTACCCTCAATTTAATATGCATACAGATATGGTTGAGCCCCAATTTAAAGTTGGGATGTTGTTTGGGACTTCCCAAATCTTTAAAGATTCTGTTAGACAACATGCTATAAAGACTGGAAAATCAATCAAGTTTGTCAAAAATGACAACCTTAGGGTGAGAGCCAGTTGTAAGCCTCCATGCAAGTGGGTCCTTTTTGTATATAAAGTTCAAGGGGAAAATAGTTTTCAAATAAAAACCTACCACCCCACACATAACTGTGGCAGAATTTTCCACAATAGACAAGTTAATTCCACTTGGTTGTCCAAACAGTACATGGAGACACTTAAGACCAACCCTACATGGCCCTTGTCTGCTTTCCAAAAAGCTATGCAGATGGACCACAAAGTTGGGGTGTCAAAGAGTCAAGTTTATAGGGCCAAGAGGAAAGCACAAGACCTAATTGAGGGCAGCCATGAGGAACAATATGCAAAGCTATGGGATTATTGTGAAGAAATTAGAAAATCAAATACCGGGTCAACCATTATTATGCAGTTTCATGAGATTCAGCCAGAGGATGAGGATGAGGATAAGGATGGGGATGATGTAGGGAAGTCCAAATTTGAAAGGATTTATGTATGTTTGGGGGCTTCTAAGAAAGGCTTCATTGCAGGATGCAGGCCATATATTGGAGTGGATGATTGCCATTTGAAAGGTCCTTACAAAGGCCAGTTGCTTCAATCTGTGGCCATTGATGGTAACAATAACACTTTTCCAGTGGCTTTTGCTGTAGTGGAAGGGGAAACAAAATCCTTCTAGAAGTGGTTTCTGGATACTACAAGAAGATCTATGGATAGGCAACCACAAAGGGTTCACAGTCATGTCTAATAAACAAAAGGTAAAGGTTTTGGTATTCTTTCACTTAATTTAATTAGTCTTTTGTGGATAACCTATATTACTTGCTTTTGGCTTGGCTTTTAATTGTTGTTGTCTTGGTTTTTGTTTTGTTTTGTTTTTGTTTTTTTTTTTTTCATTTATTTTTGTCATAGGGACTGATTCCAGCAGTTGCAGAGGTGCTTCCATATGCTGAGCACAGATTCTGTATTAGACATTTCTACAACAACTTCAAAGACAACTTCAAGGGCATCCATTTAAAAGAAATTTTGTTTTGTGCAACCAAAGCCACACATGTGCAAAGGTTTCAATATCATATGGAAGAGATGAAGAAGACAGATGAAGATGCTTTCACATGGTTGGCAGACAAACCACCTTGCTTCTGGAGCAAGTCCCATTTCACAACATACAGCAACTGTGATGAGTTAAACAATAACATGTGTGAGAGATTCAACAGTTTGATTCTAGATGTAAGAGGTAAGACTATTTTGCCACTGCTTGAGGATATTAGATTTATTTTGATAAAGAGGATGCAAATAAGGAGAGAAAAAATGAGGGCATATGAGGGTCCTATATGTCCTAACATCCAAAAAAGACTAGAGAAGAGGAAATTGGATGCATGCAATTGCATTGCAATTTGGGCAGGGGAACAAACGTACTAGATCAACTTCTTCAATGGACAACAATTTGTGGTTGATCTAGAAGATAGCACCTGTTTACGCAGAAAATGAGAGTTAACTGGTATCCCATGTTGTCATGCAATAGTAGCCATTTATGATAAACATGAGAATCCTAAAAAATATATGGCACACTGGTTTAAGAAAGAGACTTATATGGCCTCTTATGAGCCACTAATGTATCTCATCAATGGATCTGAAATGTGGCCTAAGTCAGTGTTAGATGCACCACTGCCCTCTAGAGTCAAAAAACAACCAAGGAGGCGAAAGAAATTGAGGATGAGAGAGGCAGATAAACCCCAAAACCCCTACAAGTTGAAGAGAAAACACACTACAACCACATGTGCCACATGTGGTCAGCTTGGACATCATAAAAGAAGTTGCAAAGGTCAACCAGTTAAAGGCAATGCTATAAAGGCAAACTTACCTGTAAGTAAAGTTATTGTCAACTTATTTCACTCTTACATTGCAATTTGTATGAGGCATTGATTGATTAATTACATTATATTTCACCATGTTTGAAGGTGAGGAATAATAATAGTTCAAGCCAAGTTGAAATACCTCCAATCGGTACTGAGCAAAACATGGCAAGGAAGAGTAAGGCAAAGGGTGCTGCTGCAAGAGGTAGTGGCAGTCAACCAAGCATGGGCACTAGGGCAAAGATAGCAAATGCAATACCTGTTGGCAGTCAACCAAGCATAGGCACCAGGGCAAAGACAGCAGCTACAAAACCTAGTGCCAGTCAACCAAGCATGGCCACCAGGGCAAGGGCAATAACTGCAAAAGGTATTAGCAGTCAACCAAGCATGGCGAAAAGGGCAAAGACAGCACCTGTAAGAGCCAGTGGTAGTCAACCAACCATGGACAATAAGGCAAAGTCAAGGCCAAGCATTGAACCATGCATGTCTACCATGGTAAGGTCAACATCACCACGTGGATTTACTTACCTTTCCACAACTCAGTCATCAACATCTACACCTAAAGACTAATTCATGTTTAGGAGGAGAAGATTTGTGTCCTTGTCTCCACAGAAACAAGCTGCAACTAGTGCAACCAACAACAAGACTGCAAATTAGTGGCAGTCAAGGACAAGGCCCAATTGTGTTTTGTACATAAACTGCTATGACCTACTATTTTTTGCTAGGGTTAACAATGTTGATCAATTTTTTGTAATTACACTTTTTGACTAGATGTGCTCATCATTTTGCTAGTTTGTAATCACTTTTGTTGATTAACTATTGTATTTAGTTTGTCTTTTGTTGGTGAACAATGTGATTGCCTTTTGTTGTTTAATGAATGAATATTGACCAAGTGTCTTTGTTTTATTCTTATTGCCTTTTGGCATTGTATTGTTCTGTTTGTTGGAAATGCCAGTTAATATTACCAAATCACAACACATTATACATTTGTATGTAATCCAATTGCAGTCTAACATTGACCGCAAAGCTTACAAAATTCAATACATAATCTTCAAATAGCATTGTAATTCACAAAAATACAAAACCCATTTCATTTCAGTCATTCAGACAACATTACATATGGTTATCATTGCATATGCTATTCTAGCATTATTTACAAAACTAACACAATCCAAATTCAAAACATTAAAACATGAAACACCTACATCTACAATTCTCATTCCCACTATGTCGAATCATTGTCATTGTTGCTACCAGTAACTTCCCCATCTTGCTCTATTGTGAGGTAGCACCACAAGAAAAATATCCATGACATCACTACAAAAATCAGCAGCTTTCTCTTCCACTATGCAATCGGACTTGGTCTTTAATGACCCCAATTCTTCTAAGTAATCCATTAATCACCTCTTGAACTTGGGTACAAGCAGGAGGATCAACCCACATGAAGAACCCACAAGCACCCTTACTTTGCATTTATCAAAAAAAAAAAAAAAAAAAAAAAAAAAATTCAACCGAGAATGATTCAACAGAGGAAATATATATATATATATATATATATCTATTTTCACTTACTCCATATCTGCATTTATCAAACCAATTTTTTTTTTTTTCCTTTCAAAATAGCATGATTGAACACAGGAAAAGATATATATATATATATATATATAACTTACTCCATAACGGAGACAACCTAGAAACCTTCTTGAGGGATTATTCTCAGTCCAAGATGTGCATACTCAAGCCCTCAACCCACATTGGCAACAAATTGATTCCGTTTTCTTTCTCTCCTCTTCTTCGTCTTGCCCTCAACCTACATACGTAATATATTATGTACATATATCTATTTATCAGTTGCAAAATTGGGGGAAATGGGTATGGGGGTGTCGAAATGACAACCTTGCCCTTGGGGGAAATGGGTTTCCGTTGAAAATCCCAACGGCAGTTAATTATTGGATCAGTTCGAGCCAAAAACCAAACTGCAGGGGCAAAATTGATACATTTAGAAGTACGGGGACCAAAATGAAACCATGGGTAAATTATAGGGACCATTTCTGTAATTTGTCCAAATAAATAATTTAAATTATTTGAGTAGATTGTGGTGAATTTCATAGATCAAACTGTAGTGTATAGTCCACTTGGTGAAGTATAGAAACAAGCAAAATCCCATCTATTCAGCAGTTCAGGGACAATTTTTTTTCTTCTCTAAGAGCATTTTTAATGGTGTTCTTAAAATTATTTGTTAAATTATGTTATATGATAAAAATTATCAAAAGTGGGATCTATTTGTGTGCGTGAAGTATTTATTAATTTAGAGAATGAGTATGTGGTGCAATGGGGATGTTAAAAGTATGTGTTAAGATGTATGTTAAAAATTAAAAAAAATGTAAAAAATTTCATTATAGTTATTTTCTCTCTTACAACACAGCCGTTAGTAACCTTAGGCCTCATTTAAAAATGAATTATTTTAATAATTTTTTAATTTTTTTAAAAAAAATATAAAAAATAAAAAGAATATTATAATAACTTATAACAACTATCATAACATCTGCCGCAAAATACTTTCCTTAACAACACCACTAACTTGTCCATCCCAACATTAAAAATGGGCTAAACTTGGTAATTGCATGACTTCTGACACTAACATCTCCACTGCGAAAAATGTTTGGGAGCACTAATTAGTGCTCCCACTAATTAGGTGGCAGTGGGTCCCGTCAGTAATGATGTGATATTTTGGTCTTGGAGTTATATTTTTTTTTTTTTTTTACTTTTTTAATACATTAGTACTATTAGTGGTAGTGTTTTTAGTGGAATGAATCACTGTTGTCTCCACTGCTAATGGTGTAAGACATATTCTGACATTTCTGCAATAAATTTCAAATCCATTTGAATAGGCAATTGCGTAAAAAATAAATAAATAAAAGCAACTAAACCAATTTTGAACCACCACAATCAGGCTCGTTTGAGAACTAAACGAATTTTGAACAACCACAATCAAGCTCGTTTGAGAATTTCACTTTGCTTAGTTCTAATTTTTTAAACTTAATTTTTTGAAAATTATTTTTTTTTATTTTTTTGTTGTATAATTTTTTTAATATTTTAGGTAATTTTTTTATTTTTAAAATAAATTTAATATAAATAAAATTAAAAAGTATAATATTTGTGAAAAAATATTTTAAAAATTTACTAAATATCAAAAATATAAATAAATATAAAAATTCAGTACACTTTCGTATTCTTTCGTATTTATTTTTAAAAAATATTTTTTAATAAATATTTTACTTTTTAGTTACATTTAGGTTAGGTACATTTAAAAAGTAAAAAAATTACTTAAAATATCACTAAATTTTTTTATGAATAATAAAAAATTAAATTCAAAAAATTAAAATCAAAGAAGATGATTAGTATTTTATTTAATTTTTTAAATTTTTTATAAAAAAAATTATGTAAAAAAATAAATAGAGTAATATAATATTTTTTTTAACTTTTTACTATTTTAGTCCATCCCAAAATAAGACCTCAATATAATATTCCCTCCCTCCGTGGCGTTTCGACAACCTCTCCTCAACTACAATGGTGAAGGCCATATCTCGGTGGAACTCAGCCATGTCCCAGCAGTACCAATATTTGCTGGACAAGTCCACACTACACGTTCTCCATTGTTGGATTGCGTTCGCAGCCATCGCGATCATCTAAGTCAGCTTTTAACCCATTTTAGATTACATTACCTTTCACATAACTTACCCACAAAAAAGACAAAATAAGTTAAAAAGATCAAAAAACTAACTTTTAACCAACTTCTCAAAATCTGAGTCTACTTCGTCCACAGTTTCTATATCGTTTCATACGCTCTCAGAATCTACATAATTTGGTGAGTTGCGTTTCGCTTCTATCAATCGATTTCATCCTCATTGTTTTTAAATTGGGAAAATTTTCATAATGAGAAAATTAATGGGGAAAATGTTGAATGTTAGCCTAGTCCATGGACAATACTCAGTCTAAGAACGCTTGATTAATAAGCCATGAACAAATTTTTATTTATCATAGAATTTTCACGAACAAATTGAATTGATGCTTAATGCTCTTCGATATTCATTTTGGAATTGAATTCTCTCATCAGTGGCGGAGTTAAGATTTTGGTTCAGAAAGAGCACTATTAAATTAAAATCTTAATAAAAATCATAATTTAACATAATTTTTATTTGATGGTAGGATAAAAAATTAGTGCACTGCAAATGTTATAGTGAAATATAAAGTCAAGTTAACTAACCATTAGCTTTATTGTTATTAATTTAATTTATGTATGATGATCATCACGGTTTAAAAAATAATTACATGCTCTCATAAAATATGAAGACAAAATTATTAAGATGCACATAAAAAAAGTGATATAGAAAGGATAGAAAAAGAAATGAATAAATAATATACATAAGCTATTATATATTACTTATTTGTTTCACCATTTTGAATCGTTGAATTACATAGTTATATATTATTAGTTATCATTAATTATGTAATAATTATCTATTATGTAAGAGGTGATATAAAATATTGACAAAAAATTAGTGATAAATAACATTTATCTAATATAAAATTTATAAGAAAATTTTTAGCGTAATTAAACATTTAAAGTGAGAAATTAAATATTTTTATTAAAAAATAGTGATATAAAAATTTCAAGTTATTACTTAAAAAGGATTAAATTAAAAAAATACTTTTTTTATTAAAGCCAAAAGAATACATTTTCAAAAGTTTTTTCCCGCGAGCCTCACATGCCTCTACTCCAGTCTCTCAAGTTGGCCATCAAACTTAACATGTTTGGACTTAGTGGCCTATTTTCACTTCTTAAGAATTGATGAGTAAAATATTTATACAAAAAAATTAAGAACAATTTGACATTGGTGATTATATATTTAAACTATATTTGTTTAAACAAAAAATGAGCCACAATTAAAATTTCAAGAGTAAGCATTCATTTTAATTTTTTCATGAATGTCCTACTCAGCAAGCATTAAAGGTGAACAATTCGAATTACGAGATTGACCTCAAAATTAGCTCACCAAACTAAAATACTCCCTTAAATTGAGACGGTTAATTTAAAAGAATCTATAATTTTAAATAGAACTAGCATATCATCCGTGCTACGCACATAATTGAATTTAAAAAAATATATTTATGATTATGTCAAATATATTTTTAAATTATTAACATAAAATATACGTAATTTTTTTAAAAAAAAATGTTAACATTTCATAATTGAAGTAATAAAAATAAAAATTGATTACATTTGTTCGAAATTCATTGAATAAATAAAATATAGGGGCCTTTACATACAAGTCTCATTTTGTGAACTTATAATCCATTAAGTTCTAAATAAAATTATTTGCTCCTTCAAGTCCCATTAATTTTTAATAGCCCAATTTATCCTTCCAAGACCTCCTCATAGCTGCCAAACATCATTGCTGTCTTCATTCTCTCTCTCTTCACAGTTGCAATTTGAAGTTCTACGCAACTTCAGTTCGACGAACATGGGTGATTTGAGTTCACAAGGGTAATCTGGGTCTTGATTCGTCATTGATTGAAGCTCGATCAATCAATTTCGCAGGTCACTCTTCGACTTCGAATCTGGATTTCAGTTCGAGATCATGACTTCTGCTCTTGAATTCATATGCGACTCGCATCAAACCAGTTTCGAATCTGGTTTTTGTTCACTTGCGATGAAATCATACCTGGGCTGTTCTTTGGAGTTGTTTTGGACTCGATTCACTAAAATCAACATGTGGTTTCAATTTGTTCTCTGAGTTCGTGACTCAAGGAATCCAAATCTGGATCCATTTCAGATCGCCCGTGAAGCCTACTCAAGTTCCACCTAATTGAACCAAGAACAGGTCAAGAAGTACGCAGATCAAACTAGGGCTTCGAATCGAACCCCAAATTGCAACCTTCCAAGTCAAAAAGTTCACCAGATCTGAAATTGTAACCCTATGTACTCGACTACATTGTTCTTCTGAATTCTAATTTGAAATTGAGAGCATTCTCTGTTTATAATATTCTCAATTTTAATCATGAAAAAAATTGAGAAATTTCTCAAAATTGATAATTATAAATTTCTTAGTTTCGATAATATTCTTAGTTCATACTAGAAAAAATTGAGAAATTTCTTAGTTTTGATAATTATAAATTGGGAACATTCTCAATTTTAAAATTGAGAACATTCTCAGTTTTGTGATTAAAAGGTAAAATGTCTTTTTACCTATAAATGGGACTTAATGGTTCAAAAACTTTTTGACATGACCTAAGCTACCACCAAATATGTAGATAGGACTTTTTGGTAATTAATCCTAAAATATATTATAACTAAAATCTAAATTGTTATGAGTCTTCTATCAGCATTCATGCATTGTCAACATGATAGTATTATAATTGATGAATAACACATATATTATATATTTATAAAATGTTATACTTACGTATTTTTATTTTTTTTTTTAACCTTCTAAAACGAAGGTCATGCACGGTGCACAATCTAGTTGACGTAGCATTGTTGGTACATGTATGATAAATGCATAGACATGGTCTTGGCATGATGCAATATAATCTTTAATCATTCTAACTCCACTGTCCTATAAAATTTTAGAATTATAAAATTGTGTTTAAAAATGTAAGAATAAATTATTTATAATAAATTTTATAGTTTCTTACCTTTGATCTCATATTCTTCAAATATGATGATTGATATCGCAAGATAAACTCTGCCCGTTTATCTTGAATAGTCAGATTTATTGAACCAATACTGTCTTTGACCACAATGTTAACATTGTATCTAATAAAAAATAAATTAAAAAAAAAAACACTTGTTAAAAGGAAATATTGTGCCTAATAAAAAATTAAAACACTTGTTAAGTTTGAATTATTATTGTATATAGCAATTATTTACCTAAAGAAAATTACCTCGTTATAATATCAATATCATCATGTATGCAGTGATAACAAACAATGTCACCATAATGATATTTATTGAAAATCTTATAACTCTTCTTTATTAATCAAAACTGTAGCTTACACTTGTATTTATATTGTAAACAAAATATCTAATCCTAACTAACTCTCTTTAACCATATGTTTAGTCTAACCAACTATATAACAAACTATCTAACCACCACATTTGATTCCATTGTAGCATGCCATCTTAACACTATTATTACAGGCCTGTGATGAACAAGCTATTACAGGTAAAAGCTGCAGCTCAGGTTTGCTGTGAGATGATGATGATAAGATAACTTCTTCATCCCTCCTCAAGCTAACAGGGCAAGGAAGCACTAATAGCTTGTCACGAAGATAATGAAACCGAGAAGGGGAAAGAGGTTTAGTGAAAATATCAGCCACCTGATCAACTGTAGGAATATATTTAAGCTCAATCTGTTTGGCAACCACTTTTTCTTGAATAAAATAGTAATCGATCTCGATGTGCTTGTACAGAGAATAAAACACAGGGTTGGACGCTAAAGCCATAGCGGACAAACTATCATACTAGATAACAAGAATATCAGCGGAGGAAACACGGAAATCCTTGAGCAACTGCTAGATCCAAGTGAGCTCAGCTGTGGCATGAGCTAAGGCTCGATATTCAGCTTTAGTGGATGACCGAGAGACAGTAGCTTGCTTTTTAGCTGACTAGGAAATCAAGTTTGAACTAAGATAAACACAATAGCCAGAGGTAGATTTTCGATCAAAACTGTCACTGGCCCAATTAGAGTCTGAAAAAGCAGAAAGAGAAAAATGACTAGGTGTGAAAGAGAGACCATGAGACAAAGTCCCCTTAACATACCTAAGAAGCTTCTTAACTACTTGAAAATGAGCATTGGTGGGAAGATGCATAAACTGACAAGCCTGATTGATAGTAAATGAGAGATCAGATCTAGTGATAGTCAAATATTATAGACCACCTACTAAACTCCTATACAGAGAAGGCTGAGAAAATGACAGAGAATTAGCTGCAAAAGGTACTGTTTTAACAACCATAGGGGAAGAGCATGGTTTGCAGTCTTACAAACCTTCTTTGTGCAATAAGGCAGCTGCATACTTGCCTTGAGATAAGAAATAACCATGCTCATGAGTGTGAACTGAAATTCCCAGAAAATAGGACAGAGAACTAAGCTCTTTCATTGAAAAAGCCTTGTGCATTTGCTGAAGAAGTTGTGCAACTAGAGCAGAATCATTACCACTTAGTAAGATATCATCAACATATACCAAGAGAATGGTGAGACTAGTAGAAGTTTTCCTGATAAAGAGAGAAGTATCAGACAGACTGTTTGTGAACCCCTGAGAGAGCAAGAAGGCTGAAAAAGTAGAGTACTAAGCCCTAGGGGCTTGCTTGAGAGTTTGCAAACATGAGTAAAAGATTGCACAAATCCTGAAGGCTGCAGCATATAGACCTCTTCCTGAAGAATGCCATGAAGAAAGGCACTAGAAATATCAAGTTGTTTGATAGGCCATTGAAATTGAAGAGCAACACTTAAGAATATTCTGATTGTGGGTTGTTTAGCCACCGGACTAAAAGTCTCATGAAAATCAATTCCTTCTTGTTGCAAAAACCCATTGGCCACCAATCTAGCCTTATAACGAGCAATTGTACTATTAGAATCTCTTTTAATGCGAAAAACCCATTTGAAAGGCACTGAGGAACACCCAATGCGAAAAACGCATAAGAAGGTCAACAAGGTCCCAAGTGCCTTGTTGTTGAAGAGCCTGATATTCTTCCTTCATGGCTTGAAGCCACACAGGAGATTGAAGAGCAACCTGAATAGAGGTAGGTTCAGTGTCAAAAAGAGAGGCAGTAGCAGAATGGCACTGAGGAAGTTTGTGTTTGGATCTAGTAAGCATGGGATGTGTGTTAGAGACAGAAGTAGGAAGAGAAGGAGGAGGTAAGTCAATGGTAATAGAAGAAATAGGAATAGGCTAAGCATGAGCAGGAGAAGATGAAGAAGGCTCAGAAGAAGAAGAAGGCTCAGAATGAGCAGTAGATGTTATAGAATAAGATGGAACAAAAGAAGCAGAAGGCTTAGAATGAAGCACAGATGAAGAAATGGGTGAAGAAGGCCAGAAAAAGAAAGTAAGAGCAGACAAATCTTAAGATGAAGGAGAAGGAACTAAGAACTGTTGAGACAAAGGAAAACAAGATTCATTAAAGACTACATGCCTAGAAATGTAGACTTTGCCAGAAAGAGGATCAAGACACCTATAACCCTTAATAGTAGGATGGTAGCCCAAGAAAACACAAGAAATGGATTTAGGTGCCAGCTTGTGAGGAGTATAAGGCTTTAACCAAGGGAAACATTAGCAACCAAACACTTTTAAAAATGAAAAATCAGGTAAGGTATGGAACAACATTTCAAAAGGAGTCTTGTGATGTAAAACACTAGAGGACATTCTGTTAATAAGAAAAGTAGCTGTGGCAATGGCATCAAACCAAAAAGTAATTGGAATAGAAGAGTGATGAAGCAATGCTATTGTAGTTTCAGTAATATGTCTATGTTTGCGTTCAGCTATGCCATTTTGAGCCTGAGTATAGGGACAACTACTTTGATGAACAATACCATGAGAAGACAACAAAGTATCAATTCTTTTATTAACAAATTCAGTACCACAATCAATCCTAAGGATCTTAAGTGAAACTGAGTTTCAATATAGGCTTTGAATACAAGCAATTTATTATACACCTCACTCTTGTAATTCAAAGGATAAACCCAAGTGAATTTACTATAATCATCCACAAACAAAACATAAAAACGAAATGGGGCATTTGCCATTGTAAAAGGACCCCACACATCACTATGAACCAAGGCAAATGGACAATTAACAGAAGTATTAAACAATTTGAAAGGAAGACTATGAACTTTAGACACATTACAATCAATACAAGACAAGTCCTTATTTAATGAACGTTTATTTGGTAAAAGAGCAGCCACATGATGAAGCTTTAGAGAAGATGGATGGCCTAATCTGTGATGCCAAAGCATATCAGACACAGGAGCAGTAGTGCTAGATTGAAAAACTTGGGGAGAGAATTGCTCAGAAAATGGAATGAATAGGTAGAGGCCATTGACATTAACACCTCTATGCAGAACCTTGTTCGTGCATTTGTCCTGAATGACAAAAGTATTAGTGTCACGACCCAAACCCGCCCTTATGGGTTTAGAGTCATGATCGGCCAATAATCCTAGATTACCTTCGACCTTAAACACAAAATTTCAAAATATTTAATATATCGGGGCTTAAAGCGGAAGCAAAACAAAAATAAAAATGTCCATTGAGCTTGTACCTACATGATACAATAATAAATTATAAACGTATATAAATCTTATATATCTCACACACATATATATATAAGACTCAGCAAAATACCAAACTTTGACAAAGCTAAGGTGTAGACACCCCATTTTTGACCGCCCATAAGACTCAGACGCTTGGTTCAATGCACTCAATGATGAAAGTTGAATTATGAATTCACAGCGATTCAGAATCAATCAGGCTTCTGAAATAACCTCACGTCTTCAACATATACGTTGTTTAAACCCATAAGTTTCATTTTTGGCTATCAAGGCTCGGCCGTGCATCAGTGATGGCCGACCGTGGCTATGAATGACCGGCCGACCTTCGATGGTGACAAACACTGTTCTAGGCGGGAGGCCACCAGCTGTCCATTTTTGAAGATATTTATCACCTTTTGAGCTCGAATTCTATAAAACTGAAGCTCTGGGATTGTTTTGAGGGTTGAACAAAATTCTAGAAGTGATATATACACCTTGAGAGCTCTTAACTCTTCATTCTTCCATTGCAAGTCATCTTTAAGCTAACTTAGCTTGCTTATACCACCTATACACACCATATACAACCTTGTCTTACCACTCTAAAGCCTTGGTTGATCTTGGAGAAGTGTAATTCAAGCTTGAGAGTGCATTGAAACTAAGTTTGGAACATCAATGACAAGTTTACTTCTTGAAAGGTATAAGCTTGTTTTCTCTTCTCTTGCCTTCATTTCTATCATTTACTTCATGCTTCTTGCTGTTTTGGATTGTTTTGAACCTGTTTGAAGTATTTGGAGTTGGGTTTGAAGAGTTACCAAAAGGGTAGAGAGAGCTTGCTCTTTCTATACCTTTATTCATAACTCAAACCATCTTCTTTTCACTCTTTTCCTTTGGTAGTTACACTGATTTTCAGAGGTTTGCAAAGGGTAAAAACCATGTTTTGAAGCTTCAAAAGTGGAGAGGTTAGCTACCCCTCCTTATCCTTGTTTATTAGCCTTAATTCTCATCTTTATTGTCTAGGTTTTCAACCCCTTTTCATGCATGTTTTACCTCTGATTTTCATGTATTGAGGGCTGTTTTGAGGTTGTCTAGGTCTTTTCAATAGGTTCATACCTTGCTTAATACACTTGTGGTCTCATTAAATTCGCATACTTTTTACTTGTTATGCTTTCTTTGTTCATTTTCCATGTTTGGAGTCTAAGTTTACTAATCAATCAACCATTCATATCTTTCATTCTTGAGAATGGTTTTAACCAATTGAGGTTGTTCAATACATGTAAAGGAGACCTACACTTAGTAGCTTAATCTCTTCGAAGATTCATCATCAAGAGTGTAGTCTCCTTCTTATGTCTTAGAAGAACCTCTTGTTTGACATGATTTCTTGTTTAGAGGACTTGAACATCACATTTGGACAAATAGACTAATGAATGGCAATGACTAAAACAATTGGTTTAAAACTTGGATTAACACACTTAAAGAAAATGGCTTAATAGCTTGAACTTGGCCGGACGTTATGCCAAGTTTCTTGTGTCAAGGGTCATCAAGCATCAATTCATGATCTTTTTGATGTCCTTGAAGCGTCTCAACTTCCTTTTTTGAGTTCATTCCATGACAAAAGTGAGGCGTGGTCATTTGCATTACATTCATTGATTTTCGTCCAAAATGATCTCCGAGATCATCAAGTGATCAGAGCGCTCATTGATGGTTTAAAGTCAATCCTAACATTCTCTTGAGGCTTTCCTATGACAAAGAAGGAAGGAAGGACAAACAGAGCTTGAAAATGCTCTATTTGCACTGATTTCACCTCCGAGCACAGAAACAGAATTTTGCACCAAATTAATGCACGGCTGGCCCTCTGTAGGCCCAGCCAGCCATCAGTGATGCACGACCAGCCCTTGGTGTGTGGCCAGCAGTTCAATTTTGTAGAAACAGAGGTAGTGGCTGAAGGTGAAATAGAGGCAGCCTGGGCAGACAGAGTAGCTTTCAGGCGATGCGCATGCAACCTCCATCCATCTTTCTTGGTGTCCTTATCAAATGCGTTTGATCGTTTAATTGTTTCATTAGCATAATGAATTATGTTATAATATTCAATTAGTCTAATTAGTTGTAGCTAATTTATTTGGTGTTGTAATATTTAATTAGCTTAGCCTAGTTAGATTCTTAATTAATTAGCATAGATAGTTAGTTAATTATTCATTTCAAGTGTTGTAATAATTAGTTAATTAGTTTAGCTATTTATTCAAGTTTTGTAATAATTAGCTTAGCTTAGCTTAGCTTGGTTAGTTAGTTTATTCATTTGGGCTCTCCTTCGTGAGAGCATGTTGTAATAATGTGTATATCTTCCAACCCCACGTCTTTCTTCCTTTTATTTACCCGATTTTGATGGTTAGATTAGGGACATGTTTCAATTAGCATACCTTATGCCTTATGCTTGCATCCATTCATTTCATATTGCATACACCGAGACTCGGCGCATCATTCAAACTGCATTGTTGTTTCAATACTTCTTTGAATACGTGTTTAACCGCATGTTATCAAAATCGATCCATATGCTATATTAGTAACCGAGCCTATTAATTGCATTATTGCATTTGTTGCATTAGACATTTGACATAATTAGGAATCATGCATATTTTTTCTAACTTGTATCTTCTTAGCTTGGAGTACTAGGTGAGTTTTAATGCTTTAGCATACTTGCATGAGTGTGAGTGATTGCCATGACTAGCATGCTTGCTGTGGGGACATAATTTTTGAATGACAACACGTGGCTGAGGTGTCATCGAAGTGCCGGCCGAGGTGTCACCGAAGTGCCAGCCGAGGTGCCACGTGTCCTGGTCATGACGCCGAGATCATCTCAGCTAGGTCGAGGTTATCTGTGAAGATACCGGAATCCGGGATAAACAGATAAGGGACAAGAGTCCTAGAATAAGAAATGACTTCAGTTTGGGTAAAGATAAGACTCTTAGAGAGTTTATCCCAATCCTACTGGGAGTCCAAGATTAGCAGTAATCCTAAGTCCATTGAAGCTAGGCTTCTATTGGGACTAGGTTTGTGTTAGCTATAAAAGAGAGGCACCCTCATGGGTCTAAGGTATGTTTTTTATGCTCTGAATAGTGAGTTAAGCACTTTTGCTATCTTTGAGAGATAACTGACCTGATCGTCGGAGTGCCTCTAGGTGGACGAACCACCGCCGGAATCTCTTATTTTTGTGACAGGTCGTTCGGGTTTAATCTATTATGCCAGTGTTCTCCAGCTGAGTGCTTGATTGGCATTGTGGTCGAAAATTGACATAAACAATTTGGCGCCATCTGTGGGAAAGAAAGGAGAATAGATGGCCAACGACGGACAGAAAGAGAAGGTTAAGGACGATACCCCTACTAAGAGTGGAAAACATATTGACCTTGACATCGAAGAAGACAACTGCAACGAAGAGACTCGTGATAAAAATCACGAAGGAAAGGACGTCGGCCAGGAGGGTGGCGTACCGAAGAAATCGGACCGGAGCGGGTATTATAACAAGGACGACCTCCAGGTATGGAAAGATAGATGCCTGCGGAGGGACGACCAGATGAAGGGAATGGCGGACAAATTGGCGGATCTGCAAACGGTCGTCAATTTCATGATGCAGAACAATGTCATGCAGCCACCATTCCCGTTACAAGATACGCCGATTCTAGCAGCCAAGAAAGGTGCACAGAAAAGGGGGCAGAAAACAGTTCATGTAGTCCCTCTGCACGACAGGACCAAGGGACATTCTCACTAGCCTTCACGGGAGGCCGGGCATGGAGAATCAACGAGAAGAGAATCCCAAAAGACACATCGAACCAAAGAAGACTGCACCAAAGAACATTGGGATGTTCAAGGAAAGGAACTCTGTTTCGATACGACCAATGGAGGGAAGTCCAAAAGGACTCACAATGACACTGGAAGTAGTGCACCAAAGAGGCTGAAATCCAGAGATAGCCGAGCTCCTGGACGAACCAAGGAGGATCTGAGGGATTACCTCCAGAGAAAGCGACAAGATGTCGAGGTGACCTCTCTGGTCAAGTCGAGGACACCGTTCTCGGTAGAGTTGGACAAATTTGAGGCCCCGAAAAGATTCCACATGCCGAGATTCCAGATATACGACGGTAAGTCAGACCCGAACTTTTACGTCGGCTTGTACCTGAACTCGATGGCATTATACACCGGGAACGAGCCGTTGCTCTGCAAGGTGTTCCCCTCGTCCTTTGGGGAAATTGCATCAGACTGGTTTCACAAGTTGCCGAAAGGAACTGTGAAAACCTGGGAAGGCCTGGCCGAGATGTTTGTGGCCAGGTTTGTGATGAACAAACTACAGCCGTTGAGGGTGGACTCCCTGATGGCTCTGAGAATCAGTGAGGATGAAAGCCTTAGGCCCTATGCCAAAAGGTATTACGAGGTGTTTAACCGAATACCCGCGTGCAATCAAGAGGTGGCGGTCGTGTCTTTCAAGAACGGCCTGAAAGATGATTGTATGCTTCGAAAGTCATTGGCAAAGACATTGCCAAAAAGTATGGAGGAACTCATGGCCAGAATTGAGAAATATGCTAGAGCCGAGGAAGACACGCGGGGGCAGAGGGCTGGAGAATGATGCTTGGGAATTGGATTTTACAAGCTAAGATTAGTTTAACACTTGTTGAAATTTTAAGAATTTACAAGTTGAAGTTAAACCGAGGTCATGTTTAACACTTGTTGAAATTTTAAAAATTTACAAGTTGAAGTTAAATCGAGGTCATGTTTAACGCTTGTTGAAATTTTAAAAATTTACAAGTTGAAGTTAAACCGATGATATGTTTAACACTTGTTGAAATTTTAAAAATTTACAAGTTGAAGTTAAACCGAGGACATGTTTAACACTTGTTGAAATTTTAAAAATTTACAAGTTGAAGTTAAATCGATGTCATGTTTAAAACTTGTTGAAATTTTAAAAATTTACAAGTTGAAGTTAAACTGGCGTCATGATTAAAAGAATGAATGATATAGGTTCTATCACCTCAGGATGCCGAGGTAATAGAACCTAGGGGGCAGTTATGGGGACATAATTTTTGAATGACAACACGTGGCCGAGGTGTCACCGAAGTGCCGGCCGAGGTGCCACGTGTCCTGGTCATGACGCCGAGATCATCTCGGCTAGGTCGAGGTTATCTGCGAAGATACTGGAATCCGGGATAAGCGGATAAGGGACAAGAGTCCTAGAATGAGAAAGGACTTCAGTTTGGGTAAAGATAAGACTCTTAGAGAGTTTATTCCAATCCTACTGGGAGTCCAAGATTAGCAGTAATCCTAAGTCCATTGAAGCTAGGCTTCCATTGGGACTAGGTTTGTGTTGGCTATAAAAGAGAGGCACCCTCATGGGTCAAAGGTATGTTTTTTATGCTCTGAATAGTGAGTTAAGCACTTTTACTATCTTTGAGAGATAACTGACTTGATCGTCGGAGTGCCCCCGGGTGGACGAACCACCGTCGGAATCTCTTATTTTTGTGACAGGTCGTTCGGGCTTAATCTATTCTGCCAGTGTTCTCCAGCTAAGTGCTTGATTAGCAGTGTGGTCGGAAATTGACACACACACTTGCCATGAGGCTAACTACTTATTTGATAAACTACTTTAATGCCTATGGATGAAGGCTTGTTGCTTGAATTGGAACGATTCAATAAATGTAAGTTTTAAGCCTACTTTGTTAAGTGGAAAATTCGCAAACTTTAAGCCTACTGGAGGTGGCAAAATCAAACCTTTTTTGCAAACAAATATGAAATTAAATTGTTCTAGCTTGAGCAAACTAGTCTATACTTGTATGCGCGCATCACATAGTAATGCTAGCTTAATAACCAGAACAAGAACACATAATGTTGATAAAAAATCATATCATGATTAGTAGAGGCCGATCTTTGATCGGGTGAGCGGGGGTTCTCAATCCATGACCTTCCCTTCTCGTACCTAAGTTCCCGAGCCGAGGCAACTTTGGTGATGACGGACACATGGCCTTTGGCACGAGTCATGGGTTTCATAAATTTTCCCAAAATAAAATATTTAGGTGGCAACTCTGTATCTGGCAAAGTAGTCAAATTTTGACATTTTTGATCCCAAAATTGATTTTTCAAAAGATTTGTCGGATTTAGACTCTTTGGTGTTTATCAATTTCACATTGCACTTGTGAGATTAGATTCAGAACCGCAGAAGTCCGAACTGTAGGGCTTCTTTCGAGTTTCCGAAAGAGGGAGCGAAAAAGCCGAGCTACATAAGAGGGCTGATTTTCTTGGCTCTACTCGAGCCTAACTTGCTCCATTCCGGAAGCTCTTTAAAAGGCTGACACGGGTAGACTCTGAGGCTTTCTCTATCCTTGTTGCTTAGTTTGCTTACCTACAGATACATATAAATAGTGAGTTAAAGCCCAGTGAGTAATAACAGAATAAAGAGGTTAAATGAATGAAGTTCAATGATAATACAAAAATCTGTCTTACAATTTCGAAACGATTCTTAAATCATTTTCAAAATAAGGCATTTGCCATATTATATCAAATTTATAACGAAACATTTTCCATATCAAATCCTTAACCAAAACATATATTTCATTTTCCGAAACAATCCATTTCAATAGGCAAAACAATTCGATTAGCCATCATATCAATCCCTTGCAATAATAAAAACCATTGTTTGATAGCATCTTCAATACAATTGCAATTTCAATTCAATTATCAATAATTCATGTTATCCTAATAGCAATACTCATTCAATGACAATTTACGTAGTACATCCAATAACAATGGACCATAACGGTCTAACACTAGAGATCTCCATGTGCCAATCAATCCAAAAGCCATGGTATTATTTCCCCCAAGCAAGGGCCTAGCCATGGTATTGTTTCCCCCAGGCAAAGGCCTAGCCATGGTATTGTCTCTCCCAAGCAAGGGCCTAGTCGTGGTATTGTCTCCCCCATACAAGGGCCTAGCCATGGTATTATCTCCCCCAAGCAAGGGCCTAGCCATGGTATTGTTACCCCCAAGCAAGGGCCTATACTCAATGGATGCCACAAAACCATTTCAAAATAGAACTTCATTTCATTATGAGAAAATAACGTTTCAATAGGTCATTCAATCAATCATATATCAATTTTGATAGTAATAACATTTTCGGAAGTAAAATAACTTGAACATATCTTTATAAAGTTATTACTCACAGTGGGTTAAGTCGATATAAGGCCTCGGACGTCCACCTAAACAAATCACATAACAAAAACACAATGAAAGCACCATTCAATATTCATTTCATTTTAATTCAACTCTTTTTATGTGTTTCTAGCTCATTCCATGACTATGTGAGTCCAATTGGTGCCTAAGAATACTTAGAATGTCATGAGAATGCAATTATGCATTAAAAATAGTTAGTCAAAAGTTGCTGAAAATAGGGTCCTCGCTTGAGCGCACCTTTGGTCACTCGAGCGGTCTGCAAAGCTCTGTAAAAATACTGGTTGGCCTTAATGTTCACTCGAGCGGTGACTTTACCGCTCGAGCGGCTAGCAAATTTTATGTACTTTCAAAACTAACAAAATAATTTCCAAACACATTTTCAAAACTTAAACTCTTGTATGAACCAATTTAAACATGTAATTTTATTAATAAAGATGAACCCATGACTAATTTTCCAATTTCTAATATGAAAATCTCTTTGATCATTAAACCAATAATTTCATGAATATAATAATTTCAACATTCTTCTTTCTTTGTTTTATAAAAAATAAATTAAAGCTATAAAGCCCTTTCAAAAATATGTACATGTAAAAAATTTAAATCACAATCAAACTAATTTTGATTCGCAAATATAAATTATAATTTATTTCCAAATTGTCCAAATTTAGATTTAATTTATTTTCTCCATATCAAACCCAATTTCAAACCCACAAATTTTAAAACATGAAATAAACTCTCAAAACTCTTGAAAATTTCATGTGTATGTAAAAATGGAATTCAATTTCATTATTAATAACAAAAATCAAACTTAAATAATGAATTACAAAATCAATTTCTTAGAATTTCAACTTAACTCAATTTTTAAGCAAAAACTTAATTTATGATCATAGATGTTCCAAAATGTGTTTAAATTGAATAAAACTTTTAAATTCAATTATATGCATGGACCAAACAAATTCATAATTTTCATAATAAAATCAAAACTTTGTCTTACTTTAGGATTAATTCCAAATTTCCTTAAGTTTGATCTTTCTAAAGCTTTTTCCTTTTTCTCTTCAAAATATGAGACTGAATTAGTTCAAATTCTTTAAAATCCATGATGCATGTATAATTAGAGTATTAAATTTGTAAAATTTATTCATGCATGTAACAATGAGACTTAATTTCATGCAAAATCACAACATCAAACCCAAAATAATTAATTTCCATAACCATGAACCTAACTTAATATCTTCATCTTTGTTTTCTAATTTCTTCCAAATTATATGAAATTGAACCCAAACTCATCTTTAATTCAAGTGTAATATAAGGATTCTACAAAATTCAAACTTGAAATCCTTACCTTTAATCTTCAATTTGATATATAATTGATGAATTCTTGAGCTCCTTTCTCACATTACTTCTCTTCTTGTATGCCATTCCTTTTACTTGAACTCTCCAGGACAATAGTTTGAGTTCCCTCCTCTCTCTCTCTCTCTCTCTCTCTCTCCCTCTCGGCTCTGTTTTGTCCCAGCACACTATGACTTGATGATGTATACATATAAAGCATTGTTGCCTTGTACTTTCCAAAACACACCAACATCCCCTTTTGCATTATAATTTTATTAAAAATAAATCAATTACATTTTAATTTAATTGAACATCAGTTAATCTTAATTAATCTTGATTAGACCAATCACAAATCCCACATAATTTAATTAGTCTAATTGGTTTCAATTAAGGCCCAATTAATTATATTTAATTTTTACCATTCTGAATCAGATTTTTAATCAAACACCCAAAAGAATCCAAATATTAAATTAAACTTGTTGTCATCATCAATTTTGATTTCCCAAATCATTTAGGCCTTCAATTTCTAATTAAACTCAAATTTCCGTCAATAAATTACATATTCAAATTGGACACCCCATGAATAAATTTAATTCATAATAATCACAATTTCCAATCTTCATAACTTGATTAACTCCAATTCGGACCCAATTAATAAAATATCAATTTTACTAAACTGAATCGAATATTTAATTAAACCCCCATATGGTTTGATACTCAAAATTCAAATAATTCAATTTGTCAAGTTCACCGTCTTGAGCCACTTAAGCTTTTAATCTCTAATTCCGAAATAGCTCTTTTATAAAATTACATATGAATCAACACCAACATTGTTCATCAATTCCACAATTAAATTAAAATAATAATTAATTAAAATCCAAATCATCTTGATTCATTAAATATAAAATATTATATATGGCAGGGTCGTCACAATTAGCAACAAAAATAGCAAGACAATTATGAGAGAATTGAAATTTGAAATCAATAAACTGAGATTTGGTGGTAGAGAAGAATCTGCCATTGAAAGGCTGTGGATCTTGCTCACGAGAGCGCAAAGCTCTGATACCATATTGAAAATCTTACAACTCTTTTTTATTAATCAAAATTGTAGCTTACACTTGTATTTATACTGTAAACAAAATATCTAATCTATACAAACCTAAATAACTCTCTTTAACCATATGTTTAGTCTAACCAACTATATAACAAACTATCTAACCACCACAACTGATTCCATTGTAGCATGCCATCCTAACACTATTATTACAGGCCTGTGATGAACAAGCTATAATAGGCAAAGGCTGCAGCTCAAGTTTGCTGTGAGATGGTGATGAAGATTGCAGCTCAGGTTTGCTGTGAGATAATGATGATGAGAGAACTTCTTCAATATTCAACTTTTTTTATAGTAGTTTTTGCACAAATCAATCCAAAGGTTATCAACATTAATTTGTTCGATGTACCCAAGTATTCGAAAATATGAAACCTACAAAATATTTAAAAAAAACATAAATTAATCTCTCTTTATGAACAAATTTATATACATGTCATTTAACTTTCATTACTTAAGATGATAACAATTCTTACCTTTGGCATAGGTGCAAAATCACGTATTCGAATTCTTTTGGCATTTGATATTACCAATGACTATGGAATTGAGAATCTATTTTTTCGATTCTAGGATACCAACTTTTGTGATATAGGATTCATAGCAAGCCTAGATAAATATGTCAATATATATATATATACATTGTGTGTGTCAATTTCTGACCACACTGCCAAACTAGTACTTAGTTGGAGAGCACCGGCAGAATAGATTAAACCCGAACGACCTGTCACAGAAAGAAGAGATTCCGGCGGTGGCTCGTCCACCTGGTGGCACTCCGACGATCAAGTCAGTTATCTCTCAAAGATAGCAAAAGTGCTTAACTCACTATTCAGAGCATAAAAAGCTTACCTTAGACCCATGGGGGTGCCTCTCTTTTATAGAAGCCTAGCTTCAATGGACTTAGGATTACTGCTAATCTTGGATTCCCAGTAGGATTGGAATAAACTCTCTAAGAGTCTTATTTTTATCCAAACTAAAGTCCTTTCCCATTCTAGGACTCTTGTCCCTTATCCGCCTATCCCGGATTCCGGTTTCTTCGCAGATAACCTCGGCCTAGCCGAGATCATCTCGATGTCATGACCAAGACATGTGACACCTCGGATGACACTTCGGTGTCACCTCGGCCACGTGTTGTCATTCAAAAAATTATGTCCCCACAACTGCCCCCTAGGTTCTATTACATCGGCATCCTGAGGTGATGGAACCTATATCATTCCTTTCATTTAGCACATCGGCTAAGTTCGCTTTATCCTTCATTACCGAGGTCATCATTCGTCGGCTCAAATATGACCAAGACTTAGTCTGTTTTCATTAATGCCTTAGAACCAAAAAACCAAGTTTTGTTCAAGTTTCACAACCGAGATCGTCCTTCTAGCCGAGGTCCTGCTCTATTAAATTAAGAACTCCAAGAGTTTCATCACGCGTATGAGCTGTCACGCACAGCAACTCAACCGTTTTTTCCATGCGTCTTTCCCCCACTGAGCCGTGCCTGACACGCGCCATTAATTCGAATCGCACTTGCGTGCACCGTCTGACAAACACGTCGTCCTAGGCACACTAAATGCATTTTTGCCGCCATTTCGTGTGTTTGTTCAAAATGACTTCTCTCTCTCCGTCTTCGTGCAAGCTTTATCTCTCTAACTTTCTCTAATCCTCTTATTGCTTCAAGCTCTAAAGCTCTCTACAATCACCGCTGTTCACCTCCTCCGGCGAGGTTTTTGCTGATCCTTTCCGTTTGCTGCCATCATCTGACTCCGGCATACTCAACACCGGCTTTATTTTTCTTCGGTGAGTCACTATATCCTCCTTTATCAGTCTGTGTTTTTCTTTGTACCTTGTACTTTTTTCTTACTTTTTGAAACAATGTAAGCTTTAATTTGACCGACGTGTCATTTTTGTAATCTAAACAATCATTCTTCAATGTCAGGCCGAGGTGCCTTCTTTCCTTATCTGAATGCATATACAACTTTTTTCCCTTTCAAGTGCTTTGAATGTTTGTCTTCTTTTTACTCTTGCATGATTCTATACTTAGAATAATTCCCATGTCTTCAATGTACACCTTAACTGTGCAACCTCCTTGGGGTGGAATACCTCGGTTAAACCACTATCAATTTACTTCGGCAAGTACATAGGTACTTCTTTTCAATACAACCTTGGCTTAACTTGTAAATTTTTCTTAAAAATTTCAACAAGTGTTAAACATGACCTCAGTTTAACTTCAACTTGTAAATTTTTCTTAAATTTTAACAAGTGTTAAACATGGTCTCAGTTTAACTTTAACTTGTAAATTTTTCTTTAAAATTTCAACAAGTGTTAAACCGATTTTGGCTTGAAAATTCCAACTCCCAAGCATCATTCTCCAGCCCTCTGCCCCCCTTAATGTGAACTTAAGTTCCACTTGGGTTCTCATTAAGCATGTGGCTCTGACCTCGTTGCCGAAGTCTATATTTAAACAGAGACTAGCCGATGTTCTCAACCTTGGCTCTTCTGTTAATCTTACCCAAGTGCACTAAGTTTCAATCTGTGTTTGACTCTGCCGATATGGTAAGTCCAGGTTAATTCAACTTAGTTCAACTCTATTATATGCAAGTAGAAACTCTGCCATATAATAGGTCTAAGTTATTCGTCATGTTTCAATCAGAAACATCGCCAATTTAGTTCAACTCTATTATATGCAAGTAGGAACTCTGCCATATAATAAGTCTAAGTTATTCGTCATGTTTCAATCAGAAACATCACCAACTTAGTTTAACTCTATTATATGCAAGTAGGAACTCTGTCATATAATAAGTCTACGTTATTCATCATGTTTCAATCAGAAACATCGCTAACTTAGTTCAACTCTATTATATGCAAGTAGGAACTCTACCATATAATAAGTCTAAGTTATTCGTCATGTTTCAATTAGAAACATCGCCAACTTAGTTCAACTCTATTATATGCAAGTAGGAACTCTACCATATAATAAGTCTAAGTCATTCGTCATGTTTTAATCAAAAACATCGCCAACATAGTTCAACTCTATTATATGCAAGTAGGAACTCTGCCATATAATAAGTCTAAGTTATTCGTCATGTTTCAATCAGAAACATCGTCATAGGACTGGTCGGTCCTATCGCACAGATTTTAAATTCACAAAAATCAAACTAGCACTTTATTATTACTTCAGTCGATATGCCCCATTGCCAACAACCGAGATGATTCTATTTGGACCAAGTTTGGCCTCCCTATTATCCTTCTTAAAGTTGACAACCTTTCTCAGGATGAGGTCCCTAACCTTCAACTCTCTTGGGCTGACCTTCTTGTTGTAAGCCCTAGCAAGTTGTTGTTGGTATGCCCCCAGCAGAATTGCTGTTCTCTCGTACGTTGCAGGTGGATTTCAACAACATTTTCACGCTTTTTTACATAGGCTTCAGCTTCCTTTTGCATGTAAGGCCAAAAGAATCCCTGCGATATTGCTCTATGGGCAAGGGATCTGCCCCCTACATGGCTTCCACCTACTCCTTTATGAACCTTATATAAAAAGTCTTTAACTTAGGCTGAGCTTTTCTTTTCTCAGACTTAATCATCTAGGTCGAGATCTTGTCTTTTGAAATCTAGGATCTGCTCACTTAGGTTGGAGGGATCAGTTGTGACTGTCTGTGCAGCCCTTAATCTTGTCTTTTGCTTGATGTATCTAGTGTTACCTCAGCCTCGCTTCGGTGAGCCGTTTCTCTTTTCTTGTGTTGACGCCTTTGTCCCCGGTGTGTCTTCATCGGCCCTTGCATACTTCTCTATTCTGGCCATGAGTTCCTCCATACTCTTTGACAGTGTCTTTGCCAGTGATTTTCGTAGCAAACAGTCATCTTTCAGGCTGTTCTTAAAGGACACGACCGCCACCTCTTGGTTGCATCCTGGTATTCGGTTGAACACCTCGTAATACCTCTTGGCATAAGCCCTAAGACTTTCATCCTCACTGATTCTCAGGGCCATTAAGGAGTCCACCCTTAATGGCTGTAGTTTGTTTGTCACAAACCTGGCCACAAACATCTCGGCCAGGGCTTCCCAGGCTTTCACAGTTCCTTTCGGCAACTTGTGAAACCAGTCTGATGCAATTTCCTCAAAGGACGAGGGGAACACCTTGCAGAGCAACGGCTCGTTCCCGGTGTATAATGCCATCGAGTTCAGGTACAAGCCGACGTGAAAGTTCAGGTCCGACTTACCATCGTATATCTGGAATCTCGGCATGTGGAACCTTTTTGGGGCTTCAAATTTGTCCAACTCTACCGAAAACGGTGTCCTCGGCTTAACCGGAGAGGTCACCTTGGCATCTTGTCGTTTTCTCTGGAGGTAATCCCTCAGATCCTCCTTGGTTCGTCGTGGAGCTCCGCTATCTCCGGATTTCAGCCTCTTTGGTGCACTACTTCCAGTGTCATTGTGAGTCCTTTTGGACCTCCCTCCATTGGTCGTGTTGAAACAGAGTTCCTTCCCCTTAAACATCCTGATGTTCTTTGGTGCAGGTTTCTTTTGTTCGATGTGTCTTATGGGATTCTCCATGCCTGACCTCCCGCGAAGGCCGGTGAGAATGTCCCTTGGTCCCGCCATGCTGAGGGACTGCAGGAACCGTTTTCTGCCCCCTTTCTGGGCACCTTTCTTGGCCGCTGGAATCGGTGTATCTTGTAGTGGGAACGGTGGCTGCATGACGTTGTTCTGCATCATGAAATTGACGATCGTTTGCAGGTCCACCAATTTGTCCACCATTCCCTTCATCTCGTCGTCCCTCCACAGGCATCTATCTTTCCATACCTGGAGATCGTCCTCGTTATAATACCCGCTCCGGTCCGATTTCTTCGGTACGTCGCCCTCCTGGCCGACGTCCTTTCCTCCATGATTCTTATCACGAGTCTCTTCGTTGCAGTTGTCTTCTTCGACATTAAGGTTAATATGTTTTCCACTCTCAGTAGGGGTGTCGTCCTCAACCTTCTCTTTCTGTTCGTCGTTGGCCATCTATTCTCCTTTCTTTCCTACAGACGGCGCCAAATTGTGTGTGTCGATTTCTGACCACACTGCCAAATTAGTACTTAGCTGGAGAGCACCGGCAGAATAGATCAAACCCGAACAACCTGTCACACAAAGAAGAGATTCCGACGGTGGGTCGTCCACCTGGAGACACTCCGACGATCAAGTCAGTTATCTCTCAAAGATAGCAAAAGTGCTTAACTCACTATTCAGAGCATAAAAAGCATACCTTAGACCCGTGGGGGTGCCTCTCTTTTATAGCCAGCACTTACCTAATCCCAATAGAAGCCTAGCTTCAATGGACTTAGGATTACTGCTAATCTTGGACTCCTAATAGGATTGGGATAAACTCTCTGAAAGTCTTATCTTTATCCAAACTGAAGTCTTCTCCCATTCTAGGACTCTTGTCCTTTATCTGCCTATCCCGGATTCTGATTTCTTCGCAGATAACCTCGGCCTAGCCGAGATCATCTTGGTGTCATGACCAAGACACGTGACACCTCGGCTGACACTTCGGTGTCACCTCGGCCACGTGTTGTCATTCAAAAAATTATGTCCCCACATATATCATTATGAAAATTATATTGTCATATATAATTGGTTAATATTATACAATCATAACATACCACACTCGAATATGATTTGTATAACGGAATGAATTATTAGTATATAACTTGTATTTGCATGCAGCGAGACATGGACCTAGAAATTAAGAAAATATAATTTATTAATATCAATATCTGTATATGCATATAGATATTATAAAAGTAAATGAAAAATAATCTTACCATGATAATCTTTAACTATTAATCCAGTGACAAACAAAATGTTATCATTCTCTAAAGTATGATATAGTTGCATGCCATCAGTTGTTGCAAACACATCCCATAGAGTTAGTCCTACTAATGTGAAACTGTTTTTACAATTAAATATAAAAAAAAAGTTCAGGTTAGGAAAAATAATATAATTCGTAGAGTATTTCAAATTTGGTAAAGGCACAAAAATATGTTATAGTATCATTCCTTGTATCAAGTATTAGAATCTCTTTTGTAATTATCACGATTTGCAATACCTTGACATTAGTTACACTAACAACCAAGCCAATCACATTTGCATATTTTAGCATTGACATGTTTGTTGTTTTGATAGTTTAAATTTTTTGTATTGGTAATAAATTATATAAATATGTAATCTAGATTATAATTTGGTAAAAGTAACATACCTATTAATTGAACATCTTGATAAAGAAATTGGCCAATGTCTAATAATTTCTTAATGAAATACCACTGAAGTGGTATATTGTCATCATAATCAAATATGTACACAATTGTTGTATCATTAGTAAAAGACATCTTATAATAATATGACACCAACTTGAATTTCTCATCAGTCAATGTAATATGAACTCCTCTAAAACAATATATTTTTCCTTCAATTAAATATTCTTTGAAGTAATCATATTTCTCAGAACATACAGTTCCTTCCATGGCATCACCCTTTGAAAAAAGGTAATAAGTACACATTTTTAACATAATATAAAATAAAATATTTAACAATTATCTCATGATAAGAGTTATAAATACCTGTCCATCAACAAAAATCATTCTGAATTTCATATTTCTCCCAAGACGATTAGTCACAGATAACAACCTGACTAATTGAGTTTTATCGCTCCAATTACTTGCATATGGATGTAAATTAGCAAAATAGTGATATCTGATAATTCTATCCCCTATTAACAATGTAGATGCATATGAGCAAAATATGAATTTATAATTTTTATACGATGTATCT
Source organism: Camellia japonica (assembly GCA_030407325.1). Classification (NCBI taxonomy): domain Eukaryota; kingdom Viridiplantae; phylum Streptophyta; class Magnoliopsida; order Ericales; family Theaceae; genus Camellia; species Camellia japonica. Next base: position 32,921,992 of record JAPPVO010000002.1, on the reverse strand, counting down.
ATAGATATTAAGAAATTTGAAAATGAAAATATTGAGAATTATTAATAGAAAAATAAAAAAAAAGTAATTAATTATTATACAACAAATATTATACAAACATATTTTGTAAGGGTAAGTAATCAATTATTTTTCGTATTTTTTTTTTATTTTTAGTGAATATTTTTAAAATTTTAAATAATATTTTTAATTTTTTCGATACACCTTACTTGGATGTATCTAAAAAAAAAATATTTGTAAAAAATATTTTAAAAAATCAATAAATACACGAGAATTACGAAAATGTATTGAACTTTTTTTTTTTTTTTGTATTTTTGATATTTAGTGAATTTTTAAATTTTTTTCCACAAATATTATACTTTTTAAGTGTATTTATTTTAGATTTATCTAAAAATTAAAAAATTCTTAAAACATTAAAAAAAATTAGTGAAATAAAAAAAATACAGAAAATAAAAAATTTTAATTTTCTAAAAAATGAATCCTGAAAATCCAAAACTAAACAAATTGAATCATTTTTTTTTCAAAAAAATACAATTAGTTAAAAAAACAATCACAAATTTTTTAAAATAATATTAAACTTTTTACGTGTATTTATGTTAGGTGTATCTAAAAATATATTTAAAAAAAATGCTTAAAATATTAAAAAAAGATCAATGAAAACAAAAAATTTTAATTTTTTGAAAAGTGAATTGTGAAAATCAAAACCAAACAAACTGAAACACTACAACAAAAAGCACATTTGGTGACCAATTTTAGTCGCCAAAAATACAAATTTCGTTGCCAAAAGAATTGGCGACAAGTACACAATTGGTTGCCAAAGGCCTGTCACTAAAATTATTGGCGACAAAATGATAAATTGTCACCGTACATAGACATTTAGCAGCAAGCAAAAATGGTCGCCAAAAATCATATATTTTGTCACTGTAAAATTCTAATTTGTCACTAAAAGGTTAAAATTTGGATAGACTATGTAGTTTTAGTGACAAATAAATGCGTCAGCAAAAGTACTATTTAGCAACAAAATTAATTTGGTCCCTAAAAATCAAGTTTTTAGCGACGACTAGGTTTTTTGTTGCTAAAAGTTTTTGGAACAGCCACTAACTTTTAGCGACAAAAACAATATGTTGTCGCCAATTATATTGACAGCGACCAAAATACCACCTGTAACTAAAAATTCCCTACACAAATTTTGATTTCAATAATTTTCCTGTTCAATCCAAAACACCTGTTTTTCTCTACACAATATATACACAAATGTAATGTAAATAATAATACACCTGTGCAAGACATTCATAATAATTCAAAATTAATAGCTATTTAACATCCCAATAAACATAATTACAATTCTCAGACAATCTAAATCATTCATACCAAAATACTTACAAACTATTAACATCAAACCCACAAATACAAAACCAAACATTTTGATGTTAAACATCTAACCAACAAGTCATTTACCAAAATCCTACGTCAAAATATTTGCAAAAACACAACACCAAATATTTTGATGCTAAACATTTAATCCATAAATTATTTACCAAAATCCTATGTCAAAATATTTCCAAAACACAAAATCAAATCTTCTGTTGTAGCCCGAACTATTTTCCACCATTGTCAATTTGTCACATGAAAAAAGAAAAACCAATATTAGATTGACCAAAAAAAAAAAAAAACTTCGATATGAATTTCACCATTTTGATTTTAATTTTGTAACGGGAAGTCTAATCGGGTGTTGTTTACTCATACAAGTTTATTTAGTCTTGAGCTAGTTGCCCGTGCTAAGTTTCAGCGGTTTCGGTGGTCATTTTGCAATTTCGCCCCCCAAACGAGCCTTTTAAGTCTTGTGTTTTACAAATTTCCTTCTAATTTTCTAATCGAAAATCCAATCGAGGTCCCGTTTGTTCCTACAAGTCAATTTTGGCTTGAGCAAGCTGCTCATGCCAAGTTCCGGCGGTTTCGCAGGTTATTTTGCAATTTCGGCCCCCGAACGAGCCTTTTAAGTCTTGTGTTTTATAATTTTCCTTCTAATTTTCTAACCAGAAATTCAATCAACGTCTCGTTTGTTTCTATAAGTGTATTTAGGCTTGAGCAAGTTGCGCGTGCCAAGTTTCGACTGTAACGCCCCAAAATATTACCATAAATACATCCACAAACATATACAAATGATAGCATAAATCAGAGCCTCAGTCCGTTCATTACATGAAGTTAATGATACAAAAGAGTTTGGCAGAAATAGATGTCCTATTGGTTTACATCTTTCCAAATCTTGACTTGGTTACAACAAAATAAGTTTCGCTTAATACATATTTAGCCTTAGGCTATACAAAATAAACAAAAACATGAAACTCTTGCTTCCCAAAGATCCTTCCAATGCTATTGCCTTGGTGGAGGCATGCCATCATTACCTGAAAATGTTATTCTCGAACAGAGTGAGCCACAGCCCAGTAGAAACCATCTAACACAATATATGAAATTTAGCAAAAATATAAGTACAAGTGCGTAAACAATGCCTATGATAAAACTTTTCACAACTTCATAAACTCATAAGATATCAATTTCAAGTCTTAATCCATTTACTTTCAATTCATTTTCTGTTCACTTATCTATCTCCATTCATGAGTCAATTTCGTTATTTCTCAACAACCGAACTGAGGCTACAACTCAATAATTTTCAAATCATACAACACATATGCATAAACACTTCAAATTTCCATTTCACGGATATTTTGTCCGTAGGCAGCCGTCAAACGAGACACATGTAAACGTAGGCTATACAAGCACTACCATTGCCATTTTACGGATATTTCATCCGTGGGCTAGGCACCCATGTATAATTTCGGGACTTTCACCCAGGACACTCCAGCCAACTTAATTATAATGGAGTCCATCCCCTTTCTCCTCCCAAACAATCATCCCTACATATGCAGTGTATTCAAACACATAATCAAATGTGGAGCACATCCCCTTTCCACTTCCAAACAAACATATATATACAATGTATATAAATACGGTCATATTCAATGACAACCATCAAAAGATTAGTTTCAATTTACTTAATTCATATGCAATTTCTACAACAGTCACAGCTATCCTCCACCGATAGCCCAATACAGTTATCTCTAAACAGATATTTAATCTCAAACAAATAGTTTATTCAAAACTTCCAAAAGAATGAGTTAATACATAACCAATCCCACCATTCATGTCAATACCCTCTCAATTTCACATTTTCAATGTCAATTCCAATTATTTGTACAAAATAATAGTTTGATCCAATTAGGGCAATTTCCCCATTTTCCCCAAATATTTGCCAAGTGCCAAAATCATCAAATTAAACATAACACAACATCATTTTCAAACCCCACAAGCATTTATTTCACCTACACACACAACCCTTCTTTCCATTCTTTACCCAAACCCTAGGTTTGCCTCAAACACCCCCAAATCATATCCTTATTACACAAAGTACAAATAACTAAGCTAAATATCATATGAAAGTGTAGAAAAGATCCCTACCCCAAGCTTAGAAAAGAGAGAAGGGAGAAAAGCCCAAAAGTTGACGGCGACAAAACAACAACTTGCTCTGATCAAAACGAAGCCCTTGACAAGCTCTACACTTAATCTCAAAGGAGCAAGGCGAGGAGATGCTTCCAAGTGAGTAGATCTAAAGATCTTTGAGCAAAAAGTGATTTTGGAGAGGGAGAGAGTGACTCACGGCTTGGAGAGGGAAGAAGAGAAGAAAAAGTAAAGAAAATGTTAAGTGAGGGACCTATTTATAGTGCTAGTTCAAAGTAAAATAAAGTCCCAAAGTCAACTCAAAAGATCAAGTCAAAATCCCCCAAAAGTAAGGCCCAAACCGGACTAAAATCTGGAAAAAAAGTTCACAGGTGTCGACCCTTGCAGGAGAGGTGTCGACCCTTATGAAGAAAAGCTAGAACACTTATGTTTGACAGCAAGCAAGGTGTCAACCCTTTCCAGACTAGTGTCGACACCAACACCAAATTTCAACAAGCAATTTCAGGACAAGGGTCGACCCTTCCTAGACTGGTGTTGACCCTTGAGGCCAACAACAAAAGGAAGGTGTCGATACCACCAAGGTTGGTGTCGACCCTAGAACAAGATTTTTAGGTTTCCCAACGACTTTTCAACGTAAACAAGTGTGACGAGCAATTCCCAACAAGTTTAAATCAATTTATACTCCAAAACTAAGATACAACAACCCAAAGATTTCCAAAATAAAATAAAAGATTCAAATACACTCCCCAAAAGTTTTGAAGTACACAAGTGCTACATCGACGATTTCAATGGTCATTTCACAATTTCAGCCCTCAAACGGGCCTTTTAAGTTTTGTGTTTTATAATTTTTCTTCTAATTTTCTTATTGAAAATCCAATTGAGGCCCTGTTTGTTCCTACAACTCTATTTAGTCAAGCTGGCTGTGCCAAGTTTCGACAATTTCAGTGGTCATTTCGCAATTTTGCCCCCTGAACGAGCCTTTTAGGTCTTGTGTTTTACAATTTTCTTTCTAATTTTCTGACCGAAAATCCAATTGAGGCCCCGTTTGTTCCTACAAGTCTACTTAGGCTTGAACAAGCTGTCCGTGCCAAGTTTCGGTGGTCATTTCGCAATTTCAGCCCCCGAACGAGCCTTTTAAGTCTTATGTTTTACATTTTCCTTCTAATTTTCTAATCGAAAATCCAATCAAGATCATTTTTGTTCCTACAAGTCTATTTAGGCTTGAACAAGTTGTCTGTGCCAAGTTTCGGTGGTTTCAGTGGTCATTTCGCAATTTCAGCCCCCCAAACGGGCCTTTTAAGTCATGTGTTTTACAATTTTCTTTCAAATTTTCTAACTGGAAATCCAATCGAGGTCTCGTTTGTTCGTACAAGTCTATTTACGCTTGAAAAAGCTATCTGTGCCAAGTTTCGACGGTTTTGGTGGTTATTTCGCAATTTCGCCTCCCGAATGGGCCTTTTAAGTCTTGTGTTTTACATTTTTTCTCTAATTTTCTAACCAGAAATCCAATCGAGATCTCGTTTGTTCCTACAAGTCTATTTAGGCTTGATCGAGCTGCCCGTGCCAAGTTTCGGTGATTTCGGTGGTTATTTCGCAATTTCAGCTCCCAAACGGGCCTTTTAAGTCTTATGTTTTACATTTTTCCTTCTCATTTTCTAACCAGAAATCCAATCGAGATTGCATTTGTTCCTACAATTCTATTTAGGCTTGAACAAGCTGTCCGTGCCAAGTTTCGGTGGTTTCGGTAGTCATTTCATAATTTCGGCCCCCGAACGGGCCTTTTAAGTCTTGTGTTTTACAATTTTCTTTCAAATTTTCTAACCGAAAATCCAATCAAAGTCCCATTTGTTCCTACAAGTCTATTTAGGCTTGAACAAGCTGTACGTGCTAAGTTTCAGTGGTTTCGGTGGTCATTTCGCAATTTCGACCCCCCAAACGGGCCTTTTAAGTCTTGTGTTTTACATTTTTCCTTCTAATTTTCTAACTGGAAATCCAATCGAGGTCTCGTTTGTTCCTACAAGTCTATCTAGACTTGAACAAGCTGTCTGTGCCAAGTTTCAGTGATTTCAGTGGTCATTTCGCAATTTCGGCCCCCAAACAGGCCTTTTAAGTCTTGTGTTTTTCATTTTTCCTTCTAATTTTCTAACCGGAAATCCAATCAACATCCCCTTTGTCTCTACAAGTCTATTTAGGCTTGAACAAGCTTTATGTGCCATGTTTCAATGGTTTCGGTGGTCATTTCACAATTTTGGCCCCCGAACGGGCCTTTTAAGTCTTGTGTTTTACAATTTTCTTTCAAGTTTTCTAACTGAAAATCCAATCGAGGTCCCGTTTGTTCCTTCAAGTCTATTTAGGCTTGAACAAGCTGTCCGTGCCAAGTTTCGATGATTTCAGTGGTCATTTCGCAATTTCGGCCCCCAAACGGGCCTTTTAAGTCTTGTGTTTTACAATTTTCCTTCTAATTTTCTAACTAGAAATCCAATCGAGGTCCCGCTTGTTCCTACAAGTCTATTTAGGTTTGAGAAAGCTACCCGTGGTAAGTTTCGACGGTTTTGGTGGTCATTTCGCAATTTTGCCTCCTAAACAGGGCTTTTAAGTCTTCTGAACCAAACTATTTTATAGTTTGTTCAACACAACCAGAGATATTAAGTGAAATTATTGTAGTGATTTGAAAAATAAATTATGAAAAATATACTTACAAAAGTGTTTGTCAATAAGATTCCTCTGATGGATAATCATCTTCATCAACCTGTATGCTTGCCCGATCCATGCGCATCCTCATAAACTTCTCAATCTCTTCAAATCTTTTGTTTTGCATTTCAATCATTTTAGCTTGCTCTTGTGCTACCAGGTTCTGGGCTGCAATTTGTTCTTGCTGGACCTCGGACAAATTCTTCAATAACTCTAGTTGTTTTTGTAGGCTCGAAACCACCTCAATATGTGCTTGTGCAGTAATAGAAGATCTGGATAATGATGGTTTTGGACCAACTCCAAAGCCTTTTAAGTATCCCGATTTCTTTCCAAGAATCTCAATTGACAGCTGTTTCTAAGTTAAAGGTACTGCCCTAGGCTCTAAAGACTCTTCACATCACTTTTTCAAAGCTTCCTATCAATTTGTAAACAACTTCAATAAATACCACCATTTACATAAATATGTAACTCTATTAATTGGCATACTTACATGTAACTGACCACATATTGGGGCTACCCAATCCGACTTTCTCTTGCTCCAATGGGAATCTTTGTAGAAGTCTACAAAGTCAGTCTTCTTGGTACCCTAATTCCATTTAAAAGTAAGCATACATAATTAATTTTAACTTAATAAATGCATCACCTGTTTATATTAATTTTAACTTAATAAATCACACTTTTAAATATAATAAATGCATCACTTGTTTATACATTGCAGCTTGAAATGACTTGGAGCCCATTGTATGATTATATGGTAACCTCGATTGACTATCCCTTACTTTTTTAGCCAGGTTTTGCAAAATTAATTGATTAGTAAAATTAAATTGAAATTACAACATGATTCTTTAAAATAGGAAATTTTACCTGATAATCACCATCAAGCCATATATGATCGATCATGTATACCCAAGCCTCATAATCGACCCCTTTGTATGGTTTACTATAAGGGTCAACACCAGCGTCTACCAATTTCGAGTAATGAGTCTTCATCTTGTTATGCCAACTTTTGTAAAGAGTTTTACACTTTTTATTGACTCCTTTCCAAACCTCTTCATCCTCATCATAATCAACAATCTCAAATTTATCTTGCAAATATAATGAATGCTTTTATTAATATCAAAATGCAAGTAATGGTGATAAGCTAATTATTTGAAAAATAGCAAATACATGTACCCGAACTACTTGAATGATTGGGGCTTTATGAATCTCATCAATCTTGTCCCACTTTCTTATACCAATGATTGGAGCAACCATCCTTATTTGTAAGCCAAGTTCATTTGCAAATGGAGTGGCATAAGGCCCTACTGGCACCTTTGTATCTGCAAGGATCCAAACAGGAAGTTTTTCACCACCATTGTTAGCTATGAGACATGCTATGCTCTTCCCTCGAGTCTGACCCCTGACTTGTCTAGAACAAGTATGCAAACTAGTTATAGATGGTGCATCATGGGTAGTAGTTGCATTTGTAGATTGTGCAGCTTGGGTAGTAGTTGCATTTGTAGATGGTGCACGCTGGATACTTAGAGCATTTGTAGATGGTACACTCTGAGTAGATAGGGTTAAATTAGGTGGTACATGCTAAGTAGGGGCAACAATTCTAGCTGCAGCTTATTGGGAAGGTAGAGGAACTTTGGATGAAATTAATGAAGTAATTGCCCCCAACGAATGATTGCAGCTTTTTTATCTCTCTGCATTAGCCAATAACCTATAACATTTGAATTGTAAATCAAAGTTTAAATTAAAATCACACTATACATGAAATTAATGGAAAGTTATGGGCATGAAATGAATGTCAAATAACATATAAGGATACTCATGTCTTGTCTTCATTTTTTTTCCTGCCTTATTGTCAAATAACATAAATGATTGTACTTATAATCTAGACAACGATTGTATTCTTGCCAAAAAGGAATAAATTTTGTTTGGTTGTAAAATGGTTACCTTTTTTGTATCAAACAAGGATGGGGGACTTTGTAGTATATATGTAAAAAAAAAAAAAAACAAAACAAAACAAAGCCTTGGTGACTTTTGTCTACTCTTTCATACCCCCCTTCCCCTCTCCTCCCCCCCCCCCCCCCCACCAAAAACAAAACTACAAACAATGTAAATTTCATGATGATTGTAAATTATCACCTAACAAAAGAACAGAAAAATTATACATAAATGAAAAAGGAAAAAGAAACTATGTTATCACCATCTTATCAATCATAAAATCTAATAAAGGAAAAAAAAAAAAAAAAAAGTCCTCTTGTAATTGTGAAAATCATGTTACAAAAATCTAATAAAAAAAGCTGAGGATCATAATATAACATGTTAAAAAGGATGACAACTACCATAGAGATTTTTTTTCTTTTTCCTTAGTTGCTTGCCTTTATAAACATGAGATGTTAAAATTCTCTTTATTAGTTTTATGTATATTCATGAGATGAAACAGCATCAAGAGCCATTCAATAGATAATTTATTTGTGACTAAAGGCATTCCCCAATATATTCTAGTTGCAACTTAAACCAATGCCTTATAGACAGTGTACCTTTATCATGAATGTTACATAAAAGAACACTTCAATCCAATAAAACATAGTCCAAGAAACTATCAAGAAATATAATGTTGACAAAACAAAAGTCTCAAACCAATTTTCATGTAAAATGCGATTACCACAATTCTTTCCCATTAGACCTAGCAATAAGTATGTCCCAAAATATAGATCACTATTCACAAAGAAAACCACTACTAGGCTCCAGAGCATCATACCTATATACCAAATTTTAAAGCTTGTCCAAATTCATAACTGGAAAGGGATTTTTCTTTTTTCTTTTTTTATTCCAAATTCACAATTCAAAATAGCTAAAAAAACAATGTCCATAACTTTAGGACCAAAGCATTTCTTTAAATAAACCACATCTTATATTTAGGGATGAAGAAGTCTTTTTTATTTTATTTTTTCTGAAATAGGAGTAAAGAATGTAAAAAGACTGCAATTTTTACAACAAAAATACTTAATCATGCCAAGGTTTCAGCAAAATCACTAAGAGTACAAAAGCAATCATTTTCTTTGACAACAATCTAACAGAAAAGGTGGGAGAGAGATAATTTACAATTTAATAGCATATACAGAGCTCGCAATCTAATAGGGGTTTACAGATTGAGTGGTGGATGAGTATCTGCAACTACAGATTTGGATCCCATTCAAAAACAAAAGTCATTTTCAATGAGTAACAAATTCTAATTTGTAACGCCCTAAAAAAAAATACATAGAAACCCACATTATTGACATGCATAGACCTAAGTAAACAAAACTTAATTCCATTCATCAGAGTATTCCTTACAAATGTGTTACATGTTGATAACAAAAGTAAATGCCCAACGGGCTTACAACTTTCCAAGCCAACACTTGGTTACACAAAAAGAGAGTACTAACTCAAAACACATTAAGCCCTTAGCTTGAATTTACATGTAATACATAAAAGATATCACAAAAAGTCTTTCAGCCTCTAGCCTCCCAAGCTACGTCCTTGGAGGTGGCATACCATTTGTACCTGAAAATAATGTCCCATATAGGGTGAGCCACAGCCCAGTAGAGATATACTAAACCAAATATAAGCAATGACTAAAACAATAGCATTTGATAGATGGTTAACACTTATAAATCATTTTATATCACAATCAGTTCCATGACAATCATGTCCATGTTTCATTTCAATTTTCTTTCCTTATACAAACCCGATACATAAACATGGCTCAAAACCTGGCCTACCAATTCAATGAGACTATGGCTCATATTAACACGTTTCCATATTTCACAATTTCACATAAGATTTACAACTCATATTCAAACACATCCATACTTCAAATGATACACATATTTGCTGTATCAACACTTCAATTTAATACACATATTTGCTGTATTAATGGAGTCCATCCCCTGTCTCCTCCCAAACAGGTTTGAGAGTCCATCCCCTATCTTCCCTCAAACCATGGAATACATCCCCTATCTCCTTCCACACAATACACATATTCCAAGTATATAAACAATTATCATATACAGGAATCAATCAATACATATATTTGATGTATTATTCCAACTGTCATATTCAATGACATATTCAATGTGATTAGTTTTAGTTTTCCCTAATCAACATACAATATCTACAACAATCAAGACTATTCTCCACCGATAGCCCAAAGCAGTTATTTCTAAACAGAAAATAAATACATTAAACAAATATAATATCAACTTTTACATAGGTGAGTGATAAATTAATCCAACTACACCATTCAATCCCATAACTTCCCAATTTCATAATTTCCAATTCAATTTCATATTTCCCCAAATTAATTATACCAATTAATTTATCACAATAATTAGGGCATTTTTCCCTAATCCTCAATATCAACCCTAAGGTCCAATTTCATCGATAATACAACAATAATTCTGTTTCTCAATGTCTTACATACATATGGGTTTTAATATTTGAAAACCTCTCTTTTATAAATTACACAATAACCCCAACTTTTTCAAAAATTGCCTAACATCACCAACTAATCAAAATGACCAAAATTAAAGACAAAGCTCATAAGATGGAGTAGGGTATCCCTACCTCGAAGTTAGAAGCCCAAAGGAGTAGATGAGGAAAAAGCAAAGTGCTCCAAATCCACTATTGTTCAGATTAAAATGTAGCCCACACAACCCTCTATCTTTCTTACAAAGGACCTAGGGTAAAAACACACTAAAAATAGATGAATCCCTAGAGAGAAGGTGTGTAGAGAGAGAGAGAGAGCTCGAATCTAGGGTTTGAAAGAAAAAGAGGATGAAAAAGTGAAGTGTTTACCCGCTGCTGTCTACTGATATAACACAGGCTCGCTCGAGTGAAGAAGTGGTCGCTCGAATGACCAGACACAAAGAAGCCTCGCTCGAGCGTAGAAAACCTCACTCGAGCCAACAATCCAAACCTTCAGGTCTGCAACCCAGAAGCACGCTCAAGTGACAGAATGCTCGCTCGAGCGAAGAAACCCAAACAATAGACCTCGCTTGCTCGAGCGAAGGAAAGCTCGCTCGAGCCAAGAAATGCAACTCTCAGGTCCAGAACCAGACGCAGACGCAGGCTCGAGCGCAAGACTTCTCGCTCGAGCCACCAGACACATCACCCAACTCTCGCTCGAGCGAAGGAACCCTGGCTCGAGCGAAGGATCTAAAACAAGGAGCTCGCTCGAGTGACAAAAGGCTCGCTCGAGCGAAGAACCAAAATTCTGAGCAGCAACCATTTGCTCCCAATCACACCCAACCTGTAACAAACCTGCCCAAAACATCCTATAACTCAAATACAAAGTATTGAAGGACGAAAACAAGATATACAACAACCAACATCCACAGAACCAAGTCCGGATTACACTAATCACTGGAGGGAAAACCAGGGTCGCTATATAATTGATCCAAGTCAACACTCATTTAACTTTCCTAAGCTTTAGAGTGCTTACCAAAACCAATAGAAATCACAGGTTTGGAGGGGAAAAAAAAAAAAAAAAAAAACCTATCTAGTTTGTAATAAGGTGCTCATGGTTAAACAATCAAATCCAAAATTGAAAACTTAATGTGCTCAAGAAATTCAACTCAGAACATGCAAAATGAAACTGAATAGTGAGTAGCGACAATTTTCATCTAAGCAAGCAGACACTAAATATGCAAAATATAGGTATCCATCCACCACGTTCACATCTTCATTCTCCCTTGATGCTTCTTATTTTTCTCTATCCAAACTACAAACAATGTGTCCAAAACTTTAGCAACTAAAATTAAGTCAACAATGAATATAATGGGTTTCCTCATATTAGAAGCACTACAAGTTTGAAAAAATGAAGTTTTCCAATTTATGTCAAACAATCATAAATTTTAAAAACTAAGTCACGAACGATTAAAACTATTTTATAAGAGTCTTCAATTTTTGTAGAGTATAAGCACAGATATGTGCACAGTGAGTTATAAACATCAAACAAAGCACACCTAACAATGCTATTGCTACCAAATACAAATGAGATTCAAAGGTCATGAAAAAAAATTAAAGAGATTCAAAAAATCAGAGAGAGAGAAGTGAATGCCGTCGGTGGTGCTCAGTCGGCGGCGCAAGAGAGCGAGAGGAAGAGAGACTAAGAAGAAAAAGATGAGGAGGCGATGTGAGAGAGTGAGAGAGTGAGAGGGAGAGGGAGACATACCTCTGTTTTGCTGTGCGCTGCTTGAGGCTGTTGATTAAGAGAGAATGAGATGAACAATGGTTAGGTCTCATTTGTTTATTCACCAAAAGGGTCGGTCAAGTCTAAAAAAAAAAAAAAAGGCAAAACGACGTAGTTTCGACAGCTAATTTTTTTGCAACTAAAATCTTTCAGTCGCCATAAGTACCGTTCACCTTTTCTGCGACTATTTCATTTCTGTCGCCAAAAATTACAATCGGCGACCAAAATTTTTGTCGCTATATATTAATTTGGTCGCGAAAATATTTTTGGCTCTCTCAGGCAAAAATTTAAGTTGGCGCTAAACCTTTTGGCGACTAAAAATCTCAACTCGTCGCAAATAGTGTATTTTTTAGCGACCAACAAGTATATTGTCGCCGATTATATAAAATTGGTGACTAATTTTAGTATGGTTGCTAAAAAACGACGCCAAAAATGTTTTTTGTTGTAGTGAATATTTTTGTTCTTCAAAAAAAATACAATCAGTTAAAAAAACACAAGTACAAATTTTTTTAAAGTGATTATTGCATATATAATTGGACAATGTATATTTAAATTGTAGGAGTTAGCATTATTTTTTTAAACAAAATTTTATGAAATAATTCTTACCTTGTTGTAGAATAATGTTATTATTTGTTGTCATTGCAGGTTGTGACACATCTCCATGCAATCGAACGCTCTCGGATATGGGATTTATGACTATTTCATCATTAAAAAATAATTAAATATCCCAAAATAAACTTATGTGAAATAATACAATGAGAATAGTAATCAGATAAGTATAAAATTATGACTCATCACTACAAAAAATTAAGGTTTTAGAGACTAAAATTTAAGGACAAAATTATTTTTTATAGACCAAATATTTTTGTTGCGAAAAGTGTCATCATTATATTTTTAACAACGAAAATTGGACATTAGCGATGAATTATTATCATTTTGGGACCAAATTTTTTGTCTAAAAAAATAAACTATTTTTAGACCAAATTATTTTGTCCCTAGAAGTCTATTTATTAGTGACATTTTCAAAATTTTGTTACTAAAAACCTTGTTTTTTACTTTTCGGGACGACCTTTTAGTGACTATCCTCATGACGATAGAATTTAATCCCTAAATGTCTTTTGCAACAAAATTTTCACTTTTAGAGATCAAAAAATTTAGTCTCTAAAACTCTTATATGTTGTAATGCATGTACAAATAATACGGAAAAATGAATAACATAATTATAGTTTATTCAACATTAAAATATTTGTTGTTATTGTGACTTCTGAGACATCTTCATGCAACTGAATGTCCTCAGTTAAAAATCCAATCACAAATTGAGCCTTCGTTTGGCATGCTAGGCTTTTTGACTTTTTGGCTATTTTAGTCACAAAAAGACAAAATAGAGTTTTTAGTCCAATAAGATAAAACATCACATCCAACCCATAATCATTTTATTTTTTCTCTCACAAAAGTCAAAAAATCAAAAAGCCTATCCCAAACGAAGTTTTTTAGTACCAGACTAAAATAGCCAAAAAATCAAAAAGCCAAAAAATCAACCCGTATCCCAAATGAATGATAATTAAAAAACACAATCATTTTTTTTTCAAAAAACACAATGAGTTAAAAAAATCAACTATAAATTCTTTTTTTTCAAAATACAATCTATTAGTAATGGGTACTTTATGTAAATCTAATGAATACAATTTTTTTTTTTTTTTTCAAAAAATAAAATGAGTTAAAAATCAAATCACAAATTAAGTCAAATGATAATTAAAAAACATAATTTTAAAAAAAAATGCAATGAGTTAAAAAAATCAATTACAATTTTTTTTTTCAAAATACAATTTAATCATCATCAATAATGTGTACTTTATGTGAACTTAATGAATATAATCTATTTTTTTTTCCAAAAAACACAGTGAGTTGAAAAAATCAATTACAATTTTTTTTTTTTTTGCAAAACCTAATCTAATTATCATCAATAATGGATACTTTATGTGAACTTAATGAATATAATTTTTTTTTTTAAAACGTAGTAAGTTAAAAATCAAATTAATTTAAGTTAATTAATAGTTAAAAAACGTAATAATTTTTTTTCAAAAAACACAATGAATTAAAAAATCAAATTATAAATTTTTTTATTTTGCTAGATAAAATATAAATCATAATTTTTTTTTATTTTTTGAATATAGATATGTTGAGAACTTAGAAAGAATGATTGAGTATTTGTATTTATCAAAACAGACCAAGCAAATAGGGAATCTCTATGAACAGCTACGACCTTGGAACTACCTTTGTTCCCCCTACCCACAACCTATGCAAAATCTCTGTAGAAATAAGTCAGCAAATAAAAAAATTAAAATAAAAAAGTGGGGAAAAAATAAAAAATAAAAAATAAAAATGGCCCATCAAACTCAAATCTCCAAACCCAATAGATATTGTTGGTGAAAATATTAGGAAAAATATATTTTATTGATAAATAATGTAAAGAAAATGATATACAAATAGATCAGGCTGAGACACGGATACCTCGTTTTCTTTATGGAGATCAAGCCCACTGCGGTAAGAAGAATCCAAATACCGATGCAGCAGTCACAAAATTATGACTTGTCCCTTCTAGGATACAACAGTCCGACCACTTGTCGTATGGTTCAAGCCAACTCTGCACAAGATGGTGAACCCAAAGCTCCACCGAGAAAAATACCCTTCTTTGCTAGTATCTCAAGTATAGAAAATAGTTGGTGTGTTGGTGTAGAAAAGAATAGAAGAGAGAAACTATTTATAGGCCACTAGGACATTACAAAATACATCAAAAAATAATAATGACCATGAACCTAGAGAAAAGGGAGAGTCTATCCAAATATTAACTTACCATCAAGTTCATGAAATCTAATTAATTTTCATTCATGAACAAGACAAAAGGCTACCAAAGTAATGAATCTTCATTCATGAACAAGATGAGATTCATGAACAAAACAAAAGAATATTCATGAACAAAACATATAAATAAATAAAAGATATTAAAATGGTCCAATAATCCCCCACTCATTTTAATATCAACAAGGACAAAAGAGATTACCAAACAAAGATAGATTAATATGCATCATGAAGGTGTGCTCTGCATTGAACCTTCATTAGTGAAACAGCAACCTCTACTCCAGAGTCAGTAGTGGTCTCAAACTTGAACTATGACTGCTTATGGGAAATAAAGTATTACTGCTCACACATAATAATCCAGGTGTTGACATGAGCTTTTAATAGCCAGCACATTATGGCCTTGTGCTTATCCCAGTTTTCATAAGCATATTTGAGAATAAGCCTTATTCTCATAGAAAGCGGCCCTACTTTCATGCTCACATAGGTGAAATCTGTCAAGGATGTTCCTGTAATTTACACACCCCACTCAACAAGAGCTACATAATTTCATTAAGAGTATAAAAACTCAACCCTCCAACATTACAGGACAAATGCACTTACATCATAAGGATGGATAACAAAATATTAAAGAGTGCATTTTTACAACCACCATATGATTCGTTCTTCCCATTGAACCTGGTTACAGGATCTCTAGTCCCTAGGTTGGGTATCCTCATACATGGTTTATGATTGTATAGGCTTCAAACCCATCCTCCTCGATGTATTCCAGACCCTATCTCTCGCCAAGGCCTTGGTTAACGTATCCGCAAGATTATCACAACATTTTACATAATTCACAATTATGATGCCATTACTCAAATAGGATCTCACATTAATGTGTTTCCTTCGAATAGGTCTGGATTTACCATTATCAAAATAGTTGTTCACTCTACCAATAGCAGCAATGCTATCACAACAAATTAACACAGGAGGAATTGATTTTTTCCAAAAAGGGATTTCATGTAACAAATCTCTCAACCAATTCGCTTCCTCACATGCTGAAGCTAACGCTATAAGTTTAGCTTCCATAGTAAAATTAGCAATTATAGTCTGTTTTTTAGACTTTCAACATATAGCACCACCACCCAAGGTAAAAATAAAACCCGAGGTAGAGAGAGAATCACCTGACAAAGTGTTCCAATCGGCATCACTATATCCCTCAAGTACCGCAAGATACTTGTTATAAAACAAACCATAATTTTTGGTACCAGATAAATATCTCATAATTCTTCCCATGGCTAGCCAATGATCTCAACTTGGCTTGCTAGTAAACCTGCTAAGTACTCCAACAGCATATGCAATGTTAGGTCTAGTACAATCAGTAGCATATTTCAAACTACCAATCATGCTAGCATATTCCTTTTGATTAATCACTTCTTTTTCATTTGTTACAATAGATAAATGTATGTTTGCATCAAAAGGAGTAACAACATGTTTACAGTCTAGAAAATTATATTTCTTTAAAATTTTCTCAACGTAATGCTACTGATCAAAAAAAATGTCATCATTAGTCTTGGTAATTTTAATTCCCAAAATAAAACTGGCTTCACCAAGATTGTCACGACCCAAACTTGACCCTATAGGTTTGGCGTCGTAACCGGCTAGTAATCCTGGGAATTACCGAAGGCCTCTAAGACATATTAACATAATATTAAGGGCTAGCGGAAGCAAATAACAAATATACAACATCCATTGAGCTGTGCAGACTTATATGAGACAAAAAAATTTGAAACTTTTTATATACATATTGTGGGGAAGTGGATTGGAAATACTCTTCAGATCCTGGAAGACGCCAATGATCCTCAGCTAGTCACCTGCAAAGATACAAATACTCCGGTCGGGGGTGCCGGAATTAGCACTCCGACGGACAAGTCAGTTCTTCTACTCAAGAAAGCTTGTTCACTAAGTTTTTAGAAGTGATTCTTACATACCTTTACAAATCTGAAGCTCTTGTATTTATATCCATTCCCTGGGCCTCGGGGCCAGAGTCTACTTTTTATTTATTATTCTTTCATTTGTCCTGATATGCCTTCTCAAGTCTATTCGGCCTTAAGAACGTATTCGGCGTCCCAGTTGAGCAGAATGGAGCCGTTCAGTTCTCGGCTCCTCGGGTATACCAGATTTCGTTCCTCTATTTATTCGGCTCCCACAATTGCCCCCCAAGCGTTCTGTCAATGACAGTTGGGTGAAATGCTTGGTTCCGATTTTCAAATACTCTGAACCGAAGTTTGGGGGTTAGACTTATCACGCGGACGTTTAATTACTCCCCCTTTAATCGTCGTCTCAACTTCCCGACCCTTCATACACGCCTATTTATTATGATTTAAAATCTGATGTCCTTTCGAATCCGTGTTCTATGACGCTGGTTGCTGGGTTGCTCTTCGAATCGTTCTTGCAATTCTTCCGTCTGTGATACTCTCTTCATTTTTGTAAGTTTTCCTCTCCCCTGCTCTGAAGCTTTTCTTAGTTTGTTTATTCCATCGCATGTTCTTATAGACAGTAGGTTATGGCGAAACATTTGAAAGACCTCCTTTCGTCAGACCAAATTGTTGGCTTTAGACGCCATTTCTCTATTCCTGACGATGTCCACCTGTCGTTTGTGGCGGACGGCACTCTTGACATGGAGAGGGAGGACAAAACCACGATTGTCTTTCCCCTTTTGTTAATCTCAGAGGGTGGAGTCCGCTTTCCCCTTCACCCGTTTCTGAGGGCTGTTCTTCGCCATTGGGATTTGATCCCTTCCCAACCCAATGTGAATTTCTTTAGAATTATAATGGGGGTTGTAGCGCTGAACCGTTGCCTTGGAATTAATCTTGGCATTCCTGCCATTCGGCACTGTTATGCTTTGGCCAAGTCCTCTGGTCGGCACGGGCGTTATTTCCTCAAAGCTAAGGATACAGATCATCAGTTAATCACTATGCTTTCCAACTCTGGGAAACGAGTTGATGATGTCATGGTCGTTGTCCGCGGCAACTAGGAGTTCGGCGAAGGGGAGGATTGTGTCGATCCTATTCCTAGACGTAGGGGCGAACCAGGTCGCCGAATGCTTGCTTGTATTGTGTGCTCATATTTGCCATACCCTGTTTTCTTGAGTCTTACGGCTTGTCTTTTGCAGGGAACGATTTGAAAAAAGTCCGAGCTTCAACTGACGACGCCGTTCTTTCGGACATTAGGATTGCTCTTAGTTATTTCGGCCGTCGCAGTCTTCATAAGCAGGGAAGAGCGGCTCACATTCTGCTTTGCTACGAGCCTACATATACAACCTTTTCGGCTGCGGAAAACATACCGATTCCAAAGGGGGAAGATTTTCTCGTCGCTCGTATTTTTTCCGACTTCAAAAACTTAGACAGGTAAGTTTTGAAGGGTCCGATTCGGAGAATACTGAAGTATCCGATACTGCCAAATCAGATCAGTCCGAGGCCGAATCTGATGAGGTATTGGATTCTGCCGATCCTCCCTCTACTTCGGGGCGGGGGAACCTCTCTGTTGACGACGTTCCTCAACGCACAGACAATCTTCTCATCTCGGGATCCACTAACATGGCTGGGTTAAGCCTGACAAAGCTTGCTAAGAAGGCGAATGCGGAGAGGTTAGCTGCACGGCGAAGAGCGGAGGGCCTTTCGACCGAACCGCCCACCAGTGAATCTCCATATTCCCTCCCAGTTACCGAATCAAAATCCTTGGGAATTGTTGAGGAGGCGGCAACAAATAAGAATGCCGAATCCGCATTGGTTGGAAAAGCCGTCCAGGATGTTGAGGGAGAGGCGGAGAAATGCGCTAGGGATCGTGAGGTCGGTTTAGAAGATCACGGCAGCAAATGTCCTCGAATGGGGGGATCGAGTGAGGTTGTGCCCTTTGTGATTCGACTGATGGTAAGAAACATGCCGGTTCCTTCGGATGCCTCGGCGCTTAAAGACCCAGAGGTCGCGTTCGGCGTGGCAACGCCTTTGTCGTTGCCGTGTGATATGGAGGCTTTCCAGTTGGAACCGGATTTGAATGCGACAATGTTAGCCGCGCAGTCGGCCCTTTTGGTGCGTATTCTGACTTTTCCTTCACTTCATCCAAACATTGTTCGCGTTACGTTTTTTTGAATTTTTCTTTTGCAGACCGTTGGTAGGATAGCCAATGTAGGCCGTCGTCATCTCGACGCCGTCAAGCAGATTAGTCATTTACGAAAGCAAGTTAAGGGCCAGAGGAAAAGGGCCGAGGACCAATTTTTAAGAGCGAACCAGGAAGCTTCTCGGGCAGAGGACGAGGTAGAGAAAGCTCGTCATGCGGATAAGTTGAGAGCGGAGGCCGAGAAGAAGGCCGACGATATGGAAGCTGCACTTGGCTTGTCCCAAAAGGCAGTTGCCAGCCTGGAGGCTGAGTTGGCTGAAATGAAGGCGGCGAAGGAGATTGCCGATTCAAAAGGTTTCGAAGTCGGGAAAGAGGCTGGACTCGCCGAGTATGTGGACCAGGTCTCTCGGTTTGAGAATCGGGGCTTCAAACATGGTTGGCACAAGGCCCTTGCTGCAGCTGGAGTTTCGCTAAATATGCCAATACCGTATGAGCAAGTGGACATCGATCCGTTGGAGACTGATTCCGAGGGTTGATCTTTTACGATACACAATTGTTATGATTTCGAGAAAGTACTTTTTCCGTTTGTTTTTGTTATTTTGTATTTGTTTATCGGACATTTTTCATGCGGGTTGATATTATAAAAGTTATGATACAGAAATGGACGTCGATACTTTTTTGTAGTTATAAAATGTTATGAATTCTGCTCAATGTGCTGATGTTTCCGTAATTTTATGGTGATATTTCTTAATAGATCTATAATCTGTCCTTGCCTTAGCCAGGGCGCGAGCGTGAAGAGCCGAATGGTTCATACTCGTGGGCTGGCCGAGGCATCTTTGAAAAGGTGGCTGAGTAAAACGAGGCGGACTAGATTAATAAATCTGCCCTTGCCTTGGCCAGGGCGCGAGCGTGAAGAGCCGAACGGTTCATACTCGTAGGCTAGCCGAAGCATTCTTTGAGAAGGTGGCCGAGTAAAACGGGGCCGACTAGGTTAATAAATCTGCCCTTGCCTTGGCCAGGGCGTGAGCGTGAAGAGCCGAATGGTTCATACTCGTGGGCTGGCCGAGGCATTCTTTGAGAAGGTGGCCGAGTAAGTGGGCTGGCCGAGGCATTCTTTGAGAAGGTGGCCGAGTAAAACGGGGCGGACTAGATTAATAAATCTGCCCTTGCCTTGGCCAGGGCGCGAGCGTGAAGAGCCGAATGGTTCATACTCGTAGGCTGGCTGAGGCATTCTTTGAGAAGGTGGCCGAGTAAAACGGGGCCGACTAGGTTAATAAATCTGCCCTTGCCTTGGCCAGGGCGCGAGCGTGAAGAGCTGAATGGTTCATACTCGTGGGCTGGCCGAGGCATTCTTTGAGAAGGTGGCCGAGTAAAACGGGGCGGACTAGATTAATAAATCTGCCCTTGCCTTGGCCAGGGCGCGAGCGTGAAGAGCCGAACGGTTCATACTCGTGGGCTGGCCGAGGCATTCTTGGAGAAGGTGGCCGAGTAAAACGGGGCCGACTAGATTAATAAATCTGCCCTTGCCTTGGCCAGGGCGCGAGCGTGAAGAGCCGAACGGTTCATACTCGTGGGCTGGCCGAGGCTTTCTTTGAGAAGGTGGCGAGTAAAACGGGGCCGACTAGATTAATAAATCTGCCCTTACCTTGGCCAGGGCGTGAGCGTGAAGAGCCGAACGGTTCATACTCGTGGGCTCGCCGAGCCATTCTTTGAGAAGGTGGCCGAGTAAAACGGGGCCGACTACGCTCGCGCGAAAAAGGCCAAGAGTGAGCTTCGGGAGCTTAAGAAGGTTCGAATGGCTGAGCCGGCGACGGCCGGTCAACTTAAAGTGGGCGGAAATACGTCCCAAGAGGCCCCGGGTTACGAGAAATACGGATGGTTTCAAGGTCGGGGTTGATAAAACCAAGACAGACCTTGCTGAGGAAGTTTGTCGATGCGAAAATCGCGGTTTTAAGCATGGCTGGATCAAGGCCCTTCAAACCGTGGAAGTTCTTGGGTCCCTAGGCATAGATTCGGCTTCACCCCTATACCATCGACATTACCTTCCCTATTCCGAATTTGAAATGGAGAAGAGCGACGATGAGGAGGCCGATTAACCAGAGTAATGCAACAACAGGCTTCACTATGAATAAATAGGCTTTCATTTTCAATGTCCGTCTTTGATCGTAAAATATTTTGATTGTAAAATATTTCTAGTTCAAACGTGTCGATTCATTTTATTGGAATATTTAGATTTTGATTAGAATATTTTGCACTGCATGGTATAAACGTTCAGAAATGCATTAGTCGGCCCTAAGGCGTCATACACCAAAGGGGCTCCGTATCCGGAGACTTGTTTTGGCCAATCGTGACATCCACGAAGGGCGCTCCGAATCCGGAGACTTATTCGGCCCTAAGGCGTCATGCCCCAAACGACGCTCCGAATCCGAAGACTTATTCGGCCCTAAGGTGTCATGCCCCAAAGGGCGCTCAGAATCCGGAGACTTATTCGGCCCTAAGGTGTGCACCAAAGGGGGCTCCGAATCCGAAGACTTATTTTGGCCAATCGTGACATCCACGAAGGGCGCTCCGAATCCGGAGACTTGTTTAGGCCAATCGTGACATCCACGAAGGGCGCTCCGAATCCGGAGACTTGTTTGGGCCAATCGTGACATCCACGAAGGGCGCTCCGAATCCGGAGACTTATTCGGCCCTAAGGTGTCGTGCACCAAAGGGGGCTCCGAATCCGGAGACTTATTTTGGCCAATCGTGTCATCCACGAAGGGCGCTCCGAATCCGGAGACTTGTTTGGGCCAATCGTGACATCCACGAAGGGCGCTCTTAATCCGGAGACTTATTCGGCCCTAAGGTGTCGTGCACCAAAGGGGGCTCCGAATCCGGAGACTTATTTTGGCCAATCGTGTCATCCACGAAGGGCGCTCCGAATCTGGAGACTTGTTTGGGCCAATCGTGACATCCACGAAGGGCGCTCCGAATCCGGAGACTTATTCGGCCCTAAGGTGTCGTGCACCAAAGGGGGCTCCGAATCCGGAGACTTATTTTGGCCAATCGTGTCATCCACGAAGGGCGCTCCGAATCCGGAGACTTATTCGGCCCTAAGGTGTCGTGCACCAAAGGGGGCTCCGAATCCGGAGACTTATTCGGCCCTAAGGTGTCGTGCACCAAAGGGGGCTCCGAATCCGGAGACTTATTTTGGCCCTAGATGTTGAGCTCAAACATGTAAAAACACGAAACCTTGCATTACAACGACATGTGTACAAGTATCAAGCCCACAGGTCGGGTCATTGATAAAATTTACGTAGATGTGTTGAATTCCACGGCCGTGGCAGGCTTCTACCTGACATGTCTGAGAGCCGATATGCCCCTGCGCCTGCAACGGAATCTATCTGATAGGGGCCGTCCCAGTTCGGACCAAGCTTTCCATCGGCCGGCCTCCGGTCGGCTGGTAGTACCTT
Source organism: Camellia japonica (assembly GCA_030407325.1). Taxonomy (NCBI): domain Eukaryota; kingdom Viridiplantae; phylum Streptophyta; class Magnoliopsida; order Ericales; family Theaceae; genus Camellia; species Camellia japonica. Next base: position 32,899,150 of record JAPPVO010000002.1, on the reverse strand, counting down.
CTTTAGGACCAGTTCTCCTGGATTGTAGCGGCGCAACTGAACTCGCCGATTGTATGACTTAGCGAGCTGCTGCTGATAGCGTGCCATGGATGCTAAGGCGCGGTCTCTTCGTTCTTCAATCAGAACCAGGTCCAGGGCGAGCATCATGTCATTTCGGCCTGTGTCAAAGGCTTGCGATCTCAAAGTTGGTAAGCCGATCTCTGGGGTAAGATTGCCTGGGTTCCGAAGCATAAGGCAAACGGCGTTTCTCCGGTAGATCGTCTTGGCGTTGTACGATGGGCCCACAGTACACTCGGCAACTCTTCAACCCATCTGCCTTTGGCATTTTCCAGTCTCTTTTTGATGCCGTCCAAGATGGATTTGTTTGAAGCTTCCGCTTGACCGTTACTTTGGGGGTAGGCTGGCGTAGAGAAGTAAGGCTCAATACCATATTTGCTGCACAATTCTCGGTATACGCCACAATCGAACTGGGTACCATTATCCGAGATCAATGCTCTTGGAATGCCGAATCGTGTAATGATGTTCCTCCACACAAAGCGCTTAATGTCGGAATCTCGTATATGGGTTAGAGCCTCCGCTTCGACCCACTTTGTGAAGTAATCTGTTGCTACGATTAGAAATCGCTTGTTCCCTGGGGCCCTCGGCAATGGTCCTACGATATCAAGTCCCCACTGAGCAAACGGCCAGGGGCTTGTGATAGAATTCAAAGCTTCTGCCGGCTGATGGGTTAGTGGGGAGAACTTTTGGCATTGTTCGCATTTCTTGACATAATTTTCTGCGTCGGCTCTCATCGTCGGCCAATAATATCCCTGTGTTATCGCCCGATGGGCCAGGGAGCGTCCCCCCGAATGGGCACCACAGCTGCCCTCGTGTATCTCAGTGAGCAGCTCCTCTACTCTGTCCGGGTGCACGCATTCCAAGTATGGACCAGAGAGGGACTTTTTGTAAAGCCCTCCTTGTGGATCTAAGTAGTACCGCAGGGCCTTGTTTCGCAGTTTGTGTGCTTCTTTTTTGTCCTCTGGGAGTTGCTCAGAAGAAAGGAATGCAGCAATGGGGTCCTTCCAACTTGGAGCGGATTCTATAATGTTGATGTGGGTTTCCTCCGGAGGGCCGATACTTGGTTCCGGGACGAAACCTACTTCGATGGTACGCTTGAGCTCGGAGTTGATGGCGGAGGCTAAGCAAGCCAGGGCATCCGCGTGTGTATTTTGATCGCGTGTTATTTGGTTTAGTTCATGATGGTCGAATTTCGTCAGCAAGGAGTTAGCCGTTTTCATATAGGCCGCCATACGCTCGTCTCTTGCCGCGTACTCCCCCTTCAGCTGGTTGATTACCAATTTTGAGTCACAAAACACCAACAGCCGCCGCGCGCCGAGCAGATGTGCGTTCCGCAGTCCGGCTAAAAGGGCTTCATATTCGGCTTCGTTATTTGATGCTTCGAAGCCGAGCTTGACGGCCTGCTCAATTACTGCGCCGTCTGGAGACATAATTACGACGCCGGCGCCGCTGCCCCGTTGGTTAGACGATCCATCACAGTATAATTGCCAAATGTCCCCAACATAAATTCTCCAATCTGGCTTTGACCGAACTTCGGCCTTTGGCTGGACGTCATCAGGCTTGAGGTCGGCAAGCCCTCCTGTGAATTCGGCAACAAAGTCGGCAAGCACCTGCCCCTTGATTGCAGTTTTGGGTAAAAACTGAATGTCGTATTGGCCGAGTTCGAGAGCCCACTTCGAAACACGCCCTGATGCTTCTGCATTCCGTAGTACTGATCGAAGGGGATAGTCTGTTAGCACCCTAATGCTGTGTCCTTGGAAGTAATGCATCAGTTTTCTTGCTGCCATGACCAAGGCTAGGACGAGTTTTTCCAGCGGTAGGTAGCATGTTTCGGCGTCCACCATTGCCTTGCTCACATAATACACTGGCTGTTGCTGTCCTTCCTCCTCTTTTAGTAATACGGCACTGACGGCCCTGTCGGAGACTGCCAGATATAGAATGAGGGGGTCACCGGTGACGGGTGTTGTTAGAAGAGGTACTGTCCGGAGGTAGGTCTTGAGCCCGTTAAAAGCTGCTTCGCATTCGGCGGACCATTCGAAAGCTCTGCCCTGTCGTAGTGTCTGAAAGAATTGTCTGCAGCGGTCTGTAGATCGGCTGATGAACCTGTTGAGTGCAGCAGCCATTCCCATCAACTTTTGGACTTCTTTCACTGAACGGGGGGAACTCAGTTCCAAAATTGCTGTGACTTGCCTCGGGTTGGCTTCGATTCCTCGGTGGTTGACGATATAACCCAGGAATTTGCCGGAGCCGATCCCGAATGCGCATTTGGAAGCGTTTAGCTTCATTCTGTATTTGCGTAGGGTGTTGAATGTCTTTTCCAGATCGGCTATATGGTTTTGTTCTTCTTTGGATTTGACCACCATGTCGTCGATGTATACTTCCATAGTGTGTCCGAGCTGTTCTTTGAACATCGTGGTGACCAGTCTTTGGTAAGTTGCCCCTGCATTCTTCAGTCCAAAAGGCATAACCCTGTAGCAGTAGGTTCCTCTTGGAGTGAGGAATGCAGTTTTGTCCTGATCATCCGGATTCATGGCGATCTGATGGTAGCCCCTGTAGGCATCGAGGAAACTCATGCGCCGGTGGCGTGCCGTCGCATCGACGAGTTGGTCAATTCTCGGTAAGGGGAAGCAGTCTTTAGGGCAAGCTTTGTTCAGATCCGTGAAATCGATGCACACTCGCCAAGTTCCATTTTTCTTTTTCACCACCACTGTGTTGGAGAGCCACGTGGGGTAGATGACTTCTCTAATTGCCCCGGCATCAAGCAACTTGTCAACTTCTTCTACAACGGCGGCGGTGTGTTCTGCGGAGGATCGCCGGCCTTTCTGAATGATCGGCTTGCACCGGGGGTCGACGTTTAGATGGTGCTGTGAGACTGACGGGCCTATTCCCGGCATCTCGTATGGAGTCCACGCAAAGACGTCGAGGTTGCCGAGTAAGAAAGTGATCAGCTGCTGTCTGTCGACCTGGCTTAGAGAGGCGCCGATCATAAAAAACTTTTCCGGGCTTCCATCAATGTCAACCCGGTCTAAACCTTCCGTGGCCTTTTCGTTTGGTTGACGCCTGACGTCATCCAGGATCTCTTGACTGGGTACTTCAATGGAGTTTACTTGCAGTTCCTTCGGCGTCTTGGCGGCGAGAAGGTAACATGCTTGCGCTGACTGTTGAGAGCCACGGATCTGCTCAACGCCGTGTTTCGTTGGGAAACGTAGCAGCTGGTGGTAGGTGCTTGGGACGGCCTGCAGGGTATGCAACCATGATCGCCCCATGATGAGATTGTACGGCGACGGAAGCCTGACGACCAAGAATTCCACATCCACCGTTCTGGAACCAGCTTGAACGGGTAGACTGATCTTTCCCAAAGGGTACTCCGGGTTGGCGTTGAATCCGAATAGTGGATAAGGAGCTGGAGTCAGATCCAAATCGTTGAACCCGAGTTTGATGAAGGTTTTATGGTACATAACCTCTGAAGTGCTTCCCTGGTCAATAAGGACGCGTTCGACAGTGAACCTGTTTACGCGTAGCGCAACAACCAGAGGATCTACGTGAGGGAGTGTTACGCCGCTCAAATCAGAGTCGTCGAAGGTGATGCTTGGCGCTTCTCAGAGCCGGGGTCGCTTTGTTGGTGTGAGCTGATGCTGGGGGTTTGGAAGTGACTGGATTGCATGTACAGTCGGGGTTATCGGCAGGCTGTATATCATATGCACGGTGTCAAGCGGGACGCCTCTTGGGCGACGTGCGTCCTCGGTCACCTCCTCAAGGTAATCGGTTAAGGCGCGGCGACCGTCGGCATTGTGCTGTTGGCCTCGAGGTCGTTGAGGACCTGCCCTTAGGAATCGCTCAGGAACCTTAAGCCCTGCCCGTTTGGACTTTGCTTTTTCTAAGGCCAGATCGCAGCGAAGGCGTTCGTTCTCAGCGATGATGTTGTCCAAACTCTGTTGGGTCTGTCTGGCTTGTTCTATGGTCGCTTGCATCGTCTCCTTCGTTGAAGTCGTTGGTGAGTTAGAGTTCAAGGCGCGGCGCTGCGCGACGGTTTCCTTTCCGAGCGTATTTGCCGGAGTGAAGTCGTCTCTCTGTGCGGGCTCGTCGGTGGCTATCGGAGGATCTTCAGTCACGTCTTTCATGGATATATTTGAGTATTCCCACAGACGGCGCCAATTGTGGGGATAGTGGATTGGAAATACTCTTCAGATCCTGGAAGACGCCAATGATCCTCAGCTAGTCACCTGCAAAGATACAAATACTCCGGTCGGGGGTGCCGGAATTAGCACTCCGACGGACAAGTCAGTTCTTCTACTCAAGAAAGCTTGTTCACTAAGTTTTTAGAAGTGATTCTTACATACCTTTACAAATCTGAAACTCTTGTATTTATATCCATTCCCTTGGCCTCGGGGCCAGAGTCTACTTTTTATTTATTATTCTTTCATTTGTCCTGATATGCCTTCTCAAGTCTATTCGCCCTTAAGAACGTATTCGGCGTCCCAGTTGAGCAGAATGGAGCCGTTCAGTTCCCGGCTCCTCGGGTATACCAGATTTCGTTCCTCTATTTATTCGACTCCCACACATATTTACACATCATTCTTACATCTTCATATATATATAAGGATTAGACAAAAGGGGACTTAGCCCTATTTACAAAATAAACAAAGACTTGTTTAACCAAACAAGAAACAAAACTTGAAACTTTATGTACTTAGCCATAACCACTAGACATATCCGGAACCTCTACGGGAGGCACATAGGCTGGCTGACAAAACAGAATCCAGGCAGAAGCTCTAGGCCTGGTCATGCGCCTGATCACCTACATACATAAATAATACAGTGAGCTGGAGCCTAGTGAATAATAACAAAGTAAAGATTTCACTGAATGATGTCTATGCAGAAATAAAGTCTTGTACATAGAATGGATTCATATTCGTATTCTTATTCAATTCATATACAGGAATTAGAGTTCAAGCTTAATCTTACATAGTACATCCGTTAGCGCTACTGTAGACGTGCCCGAACGTCCCGGGCTCCGCGCGCGAAATGGCGCGAAAATCCGTTTTGTTCATTAGCATACTACATTTCGGACTCAAATGTCACGGTTCTGAATCTAATCCCGCAAAGTGCAATGCGAGACCGATAAATCACCAAAGAGTCCAAATCCGGCAAATCGTTTTGGAAAACTGATTTTTGTAAAGAAGTGCCAAACATGGACTACTTTGCCAGATACAGAGTCGCCACCTAAATATTTTATTTTGGGAAAATTTAGGAAACCCTGACTCGTGCCTAAGGCCACGTGTCCGTCATCACCAAAGTTGCCTCGGCTCGGGAACTTGGGTACGAGAGGGGAAGGTCATGCAATGAGCACCCCCGCTCGCCCGATCAAAAGATCGGCCTTTACTAAGCATGATATTTTGTTTTTGAAAATACATGTGCTCTTATTCCGGTTTATTAGCTAGCTTACTACGTGATGCGCACAGCATACAAGTATAGACTAGATCGCCTAAGTTGGAACAAAACATCTCATGTTTGTTTGTTTGAAAATGGTTTGAAGGTGCTACTCGCAAGTAGGCTAAGACGTGGATTTTGCTACCCTCAAGTGGGCTTAAAACGCGCATTTCAATGAATTGTTCCAATTCAAGTAATCCAACCTTCACCCACAGGCATTCAGGCAGTTATATCAATTAAGCAAATAGCCTCATGGCAAGCATGCTATCATGGCAACACTCATACTCATGCAAGATGCTACAGCATAAAAGCTTACCTAGTACTCCAAGCCAAAACAAAGAATTAGTTAGAAATCATACATGATCCTAGTTTATGTTAAGATGGCTAATGCAACACATGCGAAATGCAACTAAAATAGGCTGGGCTATTCTAAGATGGCATATGAGATGCAACTAGATAACATGTATTCAAATTGGTATTGAAATACAATGCGGTTAGTATGATGCGCCGAGCCCGGTGCATGTAATACAAACGAATGGATGCAAACATGTGAGCATAGGAATGCTAATCAAAATATGACTTAGAACTAACCATTGTAAGCGGTTAAGTAAAAGGGAGAAAGACGTAGGGTTGGAAGACATTCACACACTCAGGCACACTTATTACAAAAGTTGGCCCTCTCGACGGAGGGTTCGAATAAATAATACAAACCAACTAATTAACTAACTAACCTAGCTAATTAATTATTACAAAACTCTTAACTAATTAAGCAAATTAATTAAGTTACAAAAACAGTTAAAGCGGCTTCAAGAGGAGGGACAAATGCATGCTCGATCGGCTTCGCTCGAAAATTCGTTACCATGCCCCATGTTGCCTCTGTTTGCACACTTATGCTCCTCTGAAAACTATAAAAATCTCTATGATGCTTCTGAACCACCCCATGGACATTCTGAGAGGCCATCGGCCAAAAGATATGGCCATCAGCCAAGGGAAAGGGGTCATCGACCACTTATGAATCCATCGGCCAAAAAATGTTAGCCGATCAGCACTGAAGATAGCTGATCGGCCATCTCTTCCTGCAAACTGCTCCTTTTGCTGTAGCAGAGGACAAACAAGGGCATGGCAATACATTTGCAAGAAAATGTTGTACAACTACACCCCTTATCATGTTTGGGACTCAAAGGACTGTAGTGCTGGACTCTTGAGCCATCAATCACGCATTTCGATGCATGATGGCCAAAGAGGCTTAATTGCACAAATCAATATGGAATGAATGCACAAAAACATATGAATACCTCACACTCTATCATGTTGGATCAAGAGTGTCGGCGACCGAGGATTGAGGCACGTTTCGTCACTTCAAGTACGAAACGTCCCTCAGTCCTCGTGTTTGGTTTGACACTCCAAAACAAACACAATGCAATGTATGCAACATGGAAAAGCTATGCAATGCAACATAAGCATGCCAAATGCAATATGACTCAAACATGCACACAAGGCTAAGGTAACAAGCATTCCAAATGCAAGCTAGCAAGCACGCAAAATGCAACCTAAACATACAAACATGCATGGCATGCAAAGATGGACAAGCATGCAACAACATGCAACAATGTCACGTAATGCAACTAGCATGTAACAACATGCAATGCACTAAGCAATAACATGCAACAATATGCAATGATAGGCAATGCGACAAGCATGCAAATATCATGCAACTTAAGCATGCAAGCATGATGTAAAGTAGCAACATGGAACCACATGGTAAATGGACTTAAACTAAAGATGGACAGACCTCGGCCATGCCCAAAATCAGTGGCCAATGGTGCTGAAATGATTGTATGCAAAGCATGAAAAGGCAAGACAAGCATGCATGCCAATTGGCTCAAGGACTAAGGCATAAAGATACAACTCTTAAGCACACTTAAAGAGTGACAAGCATGGATATGTGATAGCACCATAAGCTCTGAAATCATGTTAGGAATGATGCCAAATCAACCAAACAATGCAAGTAGAACATACAAGAAGGCTCAAAACTTGAAGCTAGCATAAGCACTTGCCCTAAGGCTATGCAAAACATGAAGCAAATGGCCTAAGCAAACCAAAACAGTCCTAAAGCATACTAAAGTGAGTCTAAAACATGCATAGATCAAAGCCAAAGCAAGCCAACACGAAGGGCATAAGGCATGATGCAAGTAAGGCCGACAAAGGGGATTGCACTACACCTATCAAAACCAAACATGGCATGACTTAACCAATGAAAAACAAAGTTATGGCATGTCAAAATAAGCCCAACAACCCACTGAGATGGCATCCCAAAAGCCTAAGTATGATAGCATGCACAATGATTCATTCTTGAGGCATAAAACACCAACTCTCTTAAAGCATTGAAAGGATGACAAATGCGAGTGTATGGCTACATTACATGGACTGAAATCACATACGAAATGATGTCAAATCATGAAAATGGTCTAAGCAATGCATGCTAAGGACTTGGACACTCAAAGCCAACAAGCTAGATTGAACCATGGCTATACAAAACAGTGTATGCATGACTAAAACATGACTAAAAGCTTCTTTGAGTTGAGTCAAAATATGCAAGAATGATGATCCAAATGCAAGGTGCATGTTAAGGCAAATGAGAGGATTGCAAGACAAGTGCATGGTGCATGCAAGATGCTATCAAACCAACTTTAGACAGAGGTAAAACATGGCAAAACAACTCCAAACACTTGCTGAAACGAAGCCAAAACATGCTAAGCAAACATGCTACCAATATGAGCCATTTATACTATCAAATGAGACACAAGGAGAGGGGGGTGTCCCTCTCCTATTCAAGACTCCAAAACCACTTCTCCACCACTGAAATCCAGAGGAGAAGGTTAAAACAAGATGGTTCCAAAGCTCAAAAGGGAAGGCACAAAACAGGGCCAAACAAGGCCTAAGAGAGGGTAGACTACCCCCAACACAAAAATGACCTTAAACAAAGATCTCAAACACACAAAATCAGAATTTTTTGTAGTTTAGAGTTAAGCTTCAAACAATATGCAAATAGGTCTAAAAGCTTAAGCCAAAATGGGAGATTAAAAGGTAGTTTACTCACCCTTGAAGAACACCTTTAAGAACACAACTCCAGCACTCTTCTCTGATCAAAACCAGTCCAAGAACTCCAAAACCAACTCCTAAGGACCTCAGCAACCAAATGATGGTGTTCTAGTAGGTGTTTGTGTGCAATAGTGTGAAGATATTACACTTTTGGGCACAAACAAGGGCTAAACAAGAGAGAAAGGTAAAATATAGAAAGAGAGAGATATAGAACTTGTATATCAATTTCTCAGAACCTCTGGAAAGGGAGGGGAGGCTCCCTTCTTATAGAATTTCAATTCTCAAGCTTGTTGAACAAGCTTGAGTCTTGAATGCAATCCCTCCATATGTGTATGGAGGATGAGAATTGTGCCCACCAGCTGTCACAGATGGCAGAAAATATCTGTAAAAAATAGATGGAAAGGTCTCGGCTCAAAAAATATGATCGATCGACCAAAAAGAGTGCCGATCAACCAAAAAGAGTGTCGATCGGCCAACACTTATGGCCGATGGCAAGAAAACATGGCCGATGGCATCATGCCTTAGCCGATGGGTTGAGGGGATGGCCAACAAGCCACCCTCTTCCCTCAGAAGCAAAAACACAAGTCATTGGTCCATAACCAAGCACAAAACAGACAAGTTGAGAGATCCTAAGGCAAGGCGCGCAGCCGAGACCTTCGGGAACTCAAAACGAACACGAGCATGGATGATCATCGAATGTTCAAACGATGATGTCCAAGTCTTAAGGACGGTCAAAAATGGGATGTCTACAGCTACAAATCACATACAAAGCATCAAACGTCATACTTATCAGTTCCATAAAGGAACCTCCAGCCGGGTGTAGAATACTTGTCAGTTTCATAAAAGAACCTCTGGACTGGGAACTTGTAAACTTGTCAGTTCCATAAAGGAACCTCCAGTCGGGTGTAGAATGCTTGTCAGTTCCATAAAGGAACCTCCGGACTGGGAACTTGTAACATGCTTGAATCATAACATAATGTCACTTGTAACATACTTGAATCATATCATAATGTCACAAATACTTGTCAGAGTTAGACAATCATTCATAGAATAAAACATAGCATCTTATTGAACAGATCTTACTTCATAGGCAGAAAGTATCTTATCTTGAACTTAGCTTTACTAAGTTATTACTCACAGTGTTTTGGTGCTTGATTCGTCCCTGCATTTGACCCTACATAATTCATAACACATTGGGTCATATTACAATTCATTCTGTTCTTTAACTTGTTTAACATTCTTAGGCTCCTTTCATGTTCTTTAATTCATTTATAATGTTTAATGCATGCCTAAGAGTGCTTTGAAATGAAAGAGAATGGAAAACGAAGCATAAAACATCTTTTCAAAATTTCTGAAACAGGGCCCTTCGCTCGAGCGTATCTTCGACTGCTCGAGCGGACCTCTTTGTTCTGCAAAAGTATTGGTTGCTTGCAAATTACACTCGAGCGAGACTTTTGACGCTCGAGCGAGGATTCTAGTAAAACAGGGTATGCTCGAGCGGAACTATCCACGCTCGAGCGGACAGGTTAAATTCTGGGTTTTTCCAGATTATGTTTGAACTTCAAAACTTGGTTCTGACCAATGTAATTAATATCATAAGACTCATATTTTCACCATATAACTTTTAACATGAATATAAGGGCCAATTTTACAGGATTTGAATATCAAATTTACATAAATCCATCTCACAAACTCGAATCATATCAACTCACTTGATAACTTCGAAGCTCATGCAATTTAATTTCCATATCATTTTGAAATATACATGCATGTGAATTATAGGTTTCATTTTCAACTTAAATAGTACAATTGATGATCAACTTCATGAAATTCAACATTATTATGCTTGTATGTGCCAAATAACCTTCAATTCATTATAACATGCATGTTTATACTCAAATATGCGAACTCATGACAATCCTTTACATGCATATACATACAACTTCAAATTCATCAAATTCAACTCAATTTATGTTCTTCATATCAAGCCCAATTCCAAACTCACAAATTCTAAAACTTAAATTGAGCTTTCAAAATAATTTCAAAACTTGGGTTCATACATGGCTTGTCTAAAACATACAAACTCTTAAATAATCAAGAAAATATGATCAATTTCAAATCATTTACATCAAAACTCCTTTAATTTATAAATTAAGCTCATTGTTCATAAATCCATAAATTTCCAAAGCTCAATTCTTATTTCATCAAAACATGAAATCAATTACTAGAAATACATGATGCAAGTACAATTATAATATTAAAACTTGTAGAATTTGCCCATGTATGCAGAAATTAGACTCAATTCATGCATGATATTCTAAAATCAAACTCAAAATAATTAATTTCTAATTAATTTCCATAATCATGAATCTAATTTAATTTCACCATCTTCTTGCTAATTTCTTTTCAATTACAGGAAATTGATCTCAAACTCATTTTTAATTTCAAGTGTAACACAAGGATTCTATAAAATCAAACATGAATTTCATACCTTAAACTTTAATTTTAGCAAAATTAGTTGATTTATCCCTTGACTCTCTATTTCATCTTCAACTTAACTTAATCTATAGCCAAAACTTAATTAATGATCATGGACGTTCCAAAGTGTGTTTAAATTGAATAAAACTTTTAAATTCAATTTCATGCATGGATCAAACAAATTCATACTTTTCATAATAAAATCAAAACTTTGTCTCACTTTAGAATTAATTCCAAATTTCCATAAGTTACATCTTTCTAAAGCTTTTTCTTTTTTCTCTTCAAAATATGAGATTGAATTAGTCCAAATTCTTCAAAATCCAAGATGCATGTATTAAACTTGTAGGATTTATTCATGCATGTAACAATGAGGCTTAATCTCATGCAAGATCACAACATCAAACCCAAAATAATTAATTTCTAAACCATGAACCTAACTTAATCTCTTCATCTTGGTTTTCTAATTTCTTCCCAATTATATGAAATTGAACTCAATCTCATCATTAATTTCAAGTGTAATACATGAGCTCTACAAAATCAAGGTTGAAATCCTTACCTTTAATCTTTAATTTGATAGATTCTTGATGATCCTCCATTTTCCTTTCTTGAATCTCCTTCAAAACCCATTAGCACAAAGAAGCAAGCTCTCTCTCTCTCTCTCTCTCTCTCTCTCTCTCTCTCTCTCTCTCTCTCTCTCTCTCTCTCTCTCTCTCCCCCCGTGCTGTCCTTCCTCTCTCTCTCTCTCGGCTGTGCTAGTGTTCAGCACAAAATGAACACACACACCCCACACCCACATTAAGTCTATAATAATAAATAACTAAAGAATTAATAATAATAAATAAAACCACTACTTCTCTTCACCATCTTTCTAGGGCTTTTAAAATTTTACTCCATTTTATTTTATAATTAGGATTAGATTAATCACTAATTATCCATTAACTTAGTTAATCACCCCTTAATTTAATTAATCTTGATCTTGATTTAATTAATCATAACTAGTCACAAATTCCACATAATTTAATTAGTCTAATTGGCTTCAATTAAGGCCCAATTAATAATATTTAATTTGTTCACCATTCTGAATCAGATTTTTAATCAACTCCCAAAAGGGCTCCAAATATTAAATTAAACTTATTATCATTATCAATTTTGATTTCTTAAACCATTTAGGTCTTCAATTTCTAATCAGACTTTAGATTCCTGTCAATAAATTGCTTATCCGAATTAGGCACCCCATAAATGAATTTAATTCATAATAATCTTAATTCTTAATCCTCATAATTTAATTAACTCCAATTTGGACCCAATTTAATTGAATCTCAATTTTACTAAATTGAATCAAATATTTAATTAAACTCCCAAATGGGTCCGTAATTAAAATTAAATTGACTCAACTTCTTAATTTCACTTCCTTGAGCCATTTGGACCCTTAATTTCTAATTCTAAAATAAGTTTTTAATAGAATCATATACGAGTCAAATTTCACAATTCTCATAAATTCCAAATTCAATTTGGATAGCGACTAATTAAACCCTAAATCTCCTTAATTAACCAAATGTAAAATATTATAGATGGCGGGATCGTTACAAAGATCTTTCATATCAAAGTGGCTATTAAGCATATTTGTAGTCTCATTTATAATATGCAAATTAGAGCCAAAGATAAGTAGATCATCCACATATAGGCTAATAATCACATGTGCATTCTCACAAGTTTTATAATATATGCATGTATTACATTCATTAGTCTTATAGCCATTCTCAAGCATGTAGGAATCAAATTTCTCATACCACTGTTTAGGAGCTTGTTTTAAACCATAAAGGGATTTAGTTAGCTTACACACCTTACTTTATTGGTCAGGCTCCACAAAGCATTCGGGTTGGTCCATATAAATCTCCTCATCTAGATCTCCATTTAAAAATGCTATTTTTACATCCATTTGATGAATTTTTAAATCATGAATTGCAACCACTGCTATCAACAGTCTAATGGATGTAACTTTAATAACCGGAAAAAAAGTATCAAAGAAATCAAGATCAACTTGTTACTTAAAACCTTTAGCGACAAGTCTCGCTTTATATTTATCTATAGTTCCATCCGATTTAAATTTTTTACGAAGGACCGATTTACACCCAATAGTTTTACAACCTGGAGGTAAATCCACTAGCTTCCATGTTTTGTTTGAAAATAGTGAATCTATCTTATCATTTACAATCTCTCTCCAAAAAATAGCATCAGGTGATGATAAAACTTCTTGCACCGTAAGAGGAATTTCTTCCACATTGTAAAAATAATAGTCATGGCCAAAATCTTTTTCAACTCTAGCTCATTTACTTCTTCTTGGTTGGATTTGAAAGTTTTCTTGTTCTTGAAAAACTTGAGATGGAGTAGAAGAGCTAGGCACGGATAAAATATTTTCAGAAATTATTTGACCCCCACTATTTCTAGATTTGAAAGGAAATTTATTTTCATGAAAAATAGCATCTCCTGATTCAAAAATAATATTATTTTCCATGTCAAAAAATCTATAAGTTGCACTATGCAATGCATACCTAAGAAAAGTACAGGTGATAGCTCGTTCACCCAATTTAGGTCGTTTAGGATCTGCAAGCCTCACAAAAGCTAAACAACCCTAAACTCTCAAATAACCTAGATTTGATTTATGCCCCCACCACAACTCATAAGGTACAATTTTAGTCTTTTTGTGTGGCGCTCTATTTATCACATGGCAAGTTGTCAAAATAACCTCGTCCCAAAAATTTGAAGGAACACCTGAATCAATAAGCATAGCATTCGTCAAGTCAATTAACGTTTTATTTTTTCTTTCAGCTACGCCATTAGATGAAGGTGAATATGGTGGAGTAGTCTCATGAATAATTCTCAATGACTGAACAAAAGAGTTGAATCCAAGAGATTCATACTCCCAGCCTCTATCACTTCTAATTCTCTTAATCTTTTTACCGAATTGATTTTCCACTTCAAGAAGGAATTCTTTAAATTTCTCAAAAGCATTACTTTTATTTTTTAATAAATATACGTTTGTGTATTTTAAAAAATCATCAATAAAAGTGATAAAATATCGGTTATCACCCCGAGTTAAAATTCCATCAAACTCACACAAATCAATATGAAATAATTCTAGCAATTCGGTATTTTTTTTCCAACATTTTTATGAGGCTTCTTGGTAATTTTAGCTTTACTTCAAAATTCACATTTATCAAAAAATTTTGTCACTTTAGGAATTAATCCTAAACTACTCATGATTCCCACATATTTACTGTTAATATGACACAAGTGAGCATGCTAAAATTAATAGAAGACAAAGTGTAAGTGGTGTCATAGTAATAATCAATTAATCAGCAAGGAATTTTAAGAGATAAAAATGACATTTATACTCATCTATATTGTAAGAAGCCACTTTTGCTTCATGTGCCTCGTAGTCTTCATCATTCATCTCCTTGGTTGGGATTTTATTTGGGTTCTTCTCGGTAAGAACATATGCAACTTTCAAAAGGCTAAGGTAAAAAAAAAAAAAATGTCATTTCCACCTCTTAAAATGAACTCCCTTGAACTTGAAAGACTTGTTGAGATTTCCAATTCCATCATTGGTTTTTTCTGGTACTTGATCCATGGTTGATCTCCTTAAAATTGTTGGTGAACATACCAGAAAAAATATATTTTATTGATAAATAATGCAAAGAAAATAAGATACAAATAGATCAGGCTGAGGTACGGATATCTCGTTTTCTTTAAGGAGATCAAGCCCACTGCGGTAGGAAAAACCCAAATACCGATATAGCAGTTACAAAACTATGACTTGTCCCCTCCAAGATACAACAGCCCGATCACTTGTCGTGTGGTTCAAGCCAACTCTGCACAAGATGGTGAACCCAAAGCTCCACCAAGAAAAATACCCTTCTTTGCTAGCATCTCAAGTATAGAAAATAGTTGGTGTGTTGGTGTAGAAAAGAGTAGAAGAGAGGAACTATTTATAGGCCACTAGGACATTACAAAATACATCAAAAAATAATAATGACTATGAATCTAGAGAAAAATGAGAGTGTATCCAAATATTAACTCACCATCAAGTTCATGAAATCTAATTAATTTTCATTCATGAACAAGACAAAAGGTCACAAAAGTAATGAATCTCCATTCATGAACAAGATGAGATGGAAATTCATGAACAAAATAAAAGAAGATTTATGAGCAAAATATATAAATAAATAAAAGATATTAAAATGGTCTAACAGATAATCTCTGTCTGCACCTCACATGCACACCATTTTTTTGAACTCTACGTGCACACTATTTGACCCTGCCTTACTCAACCCAGGACAGGACAGAAGAGAGAGAGAGAAAGACAAAAAAAAATAAAAAATAAAAAGATTACTTACAAAATTTAATTTTTTTTAGACTATTTATATTTATCTAATTATAATTATATTTTTCTCATAATAAAAAATAAATAAATAAATAAAAAGGTTACTTACTGATTTTGAAATTTTTTAATTTTTTTAATTTTTTTATCTTGATTTGTCTTGACTTGAAAAAAAGTTGAAAGTGAAATTAAAAGTTGAAAGTGAAGATGGGCTGGCGGCTACAAAGGTATGAAAAAACGTTGAAAGTGAAGAATTATGCGGTAGAAATAGAAAAGTTTACAATAAGCATGGGATAAATTAAAAAAAGGGTATGAGAGAAATCAAAAAGTTTTGAGATAAGTTAATAAATGATGAGTTTTTTTTTTTTTAAAATCAAAAAATTAGAAAATTAAAATTAAGAAATTGAAGCTCTCAAAAGATTTATAGGTTAAAACTCCTATTTTCTTATATAATATATAGATAGATAATTTTCAGCAGAGTTGTTATAGCTTTTGCTCAAAGTCAATTGTTCCCATTTGAGCTTGAAATATGATTTAGTTGGTCATTTGTTCCCACTTGTTTTCAGGACGGATCTAATATTTGAGTTTTGAAGGGCAAAAATATATATAATTTTTTATCAAAAAAATTATTATAAAATTTTAAATTTTGATAAACAAGCACAAAAAAAATATATATATTACTATTAACTGGACATTCTTTGTTAATATAATTGAGAACAAAAATATAATTAGACATATTACTTATCTGTATTAACCTAATAAAATATTAATTATTATTACATTTCCATCTAGTAAAGTTAATTATTTGAAAATATTGTAATCATCACTTTTTATAATATATACATATAAAAACATTTATGACAAATTCGATATCAAAACCTTAATTAATATCTTTCTTAACAAATATGATCAAGTAATTTGCTACAAAATTATCTTTCATTTTATTACACAGTTTTGTCTTGAAAAAAAATTATAATTGAAAATGTATGTTTTTATAAGTATTATGATAATCCGTTTCAATAAGTAGTTTTAAATTTTATTAACTTATATTAAGAATATCATGTCAAAATAGACAATATTTCTATTTCTAGCGAATGAATAAACAAGAATAAATGTAAAATAAGATACATAAGCAAATTAAAGTATGATTTATAAAAGAAGGAAGAAAAAAAAACATAAATGATATATAAACAGAAAATAAGAATAATAACAAATAGAAACAAATAAAACAATACAAGTAACTTTAAATGATATAGAAATATAACGAATAAAATATATCAATATTTAATAAAATTCAATTTAAAAATTATTTTTTAAATTTTATAATGTAAATAATTTAGAGGGTACAAATTACTAAAATTTTAAAAATAAAAAATATTTTAAATTAAAATTATTTTATTAATTATTAATATAATATATATATATATATATATAATTTTTTAAAATTTTAATAGTTTGACTGCTCTGTCCTGGCCACACCTCTTAGATCCATCATTGCTTGTTCCCATTGAAGCTTAAAATGTGCTAGTATTGTTGGTGAGTCCAACGGAACCGGAGAGAGGGCACCCAACACTGATAGGAAAATTACTATTTAAATATATTTTTCAAAAATAATTATAGATGAAAAAATTTATAAATTTAATAATTAAAATTTATAAAATTATTTTTCAATCAATACGAGCCTGTTTGATAGTTATTTCGTTTTTAATTTTCATTTTATATTTATAAAAATTTTAAAAATTATCATAAAAATTTATTTGATAATTTTTTGATTTATAAATGGTTATCTTAATTTACAAATTTGAGAAAAAAAACGTAAACTCAAAAAATGAGTTTACGTTTGTTTTTAAACAGAAATTTAAAAATTTGATTAACAAATTTTTTTTTCAATTATAATGTGGATGATCTCATTGTCATAAAATAATAAAAAATAAATATAAATATTTTAGACATAAATAAATATATTTTTAAAATTTTTCAAACATTTTTTTTAAACTAAATAAATTTATAATTTATATTTTTTAAAAAATAAATAAAAATTAATTTATAAAAATTTTATAAACATAAATAAAAAATGTAAATGCTTGCATATACACTGACAAGCTGTTTCTCTTCAAAGGTTCAATTTCCAAGTCAATCTATTAATATAAAAAAAAATTATTAGATGATTGACTTATCAGACAATGTAATCATGAAAAGTATAGGCACTAACACAAAACCGTTAACTTTCATCAATCACCGAAGTGGTAATGCATCACTTTGATGATGCCCACGAGGAGTGGAATAATTTTTATTTACCCGTGCAGACTGCAGTTGATATCACTGTCACGTCACGAGACAATAGATTTGGTTTTTGCATCAAAAAAGACAATAGATTTGGTTTGGCGAATAGGGTTGAGTTTGAGTCGCGTTACTAGTTGTATGTGGGGTCCACTTTTACTTGGGAAGTGGCTGGGGAAGTAAACCACAGCCCAAAAGTGTAGGGTAGGGTAGTGTAGTGTAGTATATGTAGAAGACACGTCTCAAGTTTCTGAATTGTTTTAGACCAAGTGTTTCTCATTTCATTCAGACCAAGTGTTTTCCTCCAATAATGCTAAAAGGCCTTGTACAGCTGGTTAAAATCGTATTTTTATTATTATTATTTAATTACATTAATGAGTTGCATTCATGTTATTCATAAACAATTCTCTACGTAATATATATATTTTTTTTGTTTGTTTGTTTTATACTAGAATAATAATCCTGACTTTTACAAGAACAAACAAAACAAAAAAACATGAAAAAAAAAAGGACCGGATTTCTTTGTCCGGGCGGGTCCACCACCCACTCAATAATCGTAAATTATTAAATTTATTATATTTATCACTAAAAAAAATAAATAATCAATTTTGAAAAATACAGTTATTATTTATTTTTCAAAAGATAAAATGTAATAAATTAAATAAATTATGATTATCAAATTGATTTAATTTTTTATGTAAATAATATACATAAAGAGCCTTACAAATTTGAACGGTTCAAAAAATTAAAACGAAAATTGTATTGGTTACCATGAGCTTGAACAACACCCTTCAAATCTTGAATGGGAGGGGAGGCCACCACGACCTTATTTTAGTAATATGAATTATTTATTTTGTAAGAATATTTATTTATAGAGTATTGATATCCAAACTTAAAAATTTGACCGTAAAGAAAGGATAAAAAAAGCCCCATCAGAGAGTGAAATAGAACATAAAATCGTAACCTCTCAAGCAGCGAGAGAAGCCTGGGACTCTCACCACGTGCCTATTAAAGAATGAGTCGGCGAGTCATATACAACAGCCTATATATCATTTTCCTTCTTGATATTAGCCACACACAAAAATTTTTTTAAAAAAGATCGATTTAATAATTTAATTTATTCATGTTTGTTACTAAAAAAAAATAGATTGTCCATTTTTAAAACTACAGTTGCCGTTTATTTTTTTAAAAATAAAATATAATAAATTAAATAAATTATAATTATCAAATTAATTTAATTTTTTATATAGATAATATATATAAAGGGCCTTATAAATTTGAACGATTTGAAAAATTAAAACGGAACTCGTATTGAACACCATGGGCGTGAACACTACCCTCCAAATCTTGGAGGGGGAGGTAGGCCCAGTACTGTCATATTTTAATAATATGAATTATTATTTTTTGTAAGGGAAAAATGGTCTTCGAACCCAAGCATAAATCAAACATATAAGTTTGGCATGGATCATCATTGGTAAACTCCGATAATTATAATTCAAGCTGTCATTATTAATGTTTTAAGATATTTGCAGCGTATGACGACCATCTCTGAAAAAGAAATGATAGAGAAATTACAAAATACATTTTGGTGAATACACAATCAGATGTTCTGAACTCAATACTCAAGAAAGAGGTCTGTAATAGGCAAAAACTCCATAAAATGTCTGAGCAAAAGTAATCAGCAACAAGACCGCAGCAGCAACAAAGGATAAGATAGCCCAGGGATTGTGGAAGTAATTATGTTTCAAGCTGGCACGCCAAGCGTTCCACCTGTGATTGTAATACCGATTCACCTGCTCCGACAACCGCGAAAGATAACTTCCATTGGCGTCGAAAACCACCTCGTCCGTAAGGCGGTTGAAGAGGTCCACTACTTCACCATCAGTGCCGAGCCAGTGCTCGATTATGCCGTGGTAATGGAGGTAAGCCACATCCGCCGGCGAGTTAAACAAATTGTCCATGAATATCACATACGAAGTTATGTCGTTGCTGCAATCTAGATGGCACTGCTCCAGCGCAATGAGGTTGAGCAAGAGCGATTTGGTACCGTCATGGATCAACAGCCGAGGAATGCTCAGAGTCCCATCCTTGAATTTTATGTCCCAAATCCGGTCGGTTTTCCTCTTCTCGAATTTAATCCCTGCTTCTCTCAGTTCAGTCACGCAGTGGACCAATTGTTGCTGGCGCTTGTCGGCGACGACCCTGTTTGTCTGCGACGACCACCGCTTGATCCACATTTTCGGTACGGGTTTAGGCCCGATACGCAAGAGGCTTCGCCGGAAAACATCGAGGATGTGAAGGCCGCCTTGGTCTGCAAATGGATCGAAGTTTGCATATCCTAGTGATAATGGTGATGACGCCAATGATTCATCGGTTGGCATTAGCGGATCGAAGAATTGGATTGCTAGCTTGGCCACCAGTCCTCTCTGGTCAGGATTGCCGTTCTCGAGCCCTAACAGACGTTCCAGTATGAAGAGGGGAATCTGGTTTTCGAGCATTATCATATCCCTTTGAAGCGAATGCATCGAGGCACGCATCGCGAAGATCGGATCCTTCCGGGAGTAGCCGAGCTTCTTGAAGCCCTTAATAGCCCCTCGGAACAGCTCCAGTATGAAGCAACCATCGAGCACCATCATTTCCACGAATTCATTGCTGCTGAGAGTAATTGTGCCTTCGTAACAAGCACGGGCCTCGTCTTCAAGCCCTTTAATTGAGTCCAGATATAGATTAATGTCATGTTGGGTACGCTTGAGGACACGGTGAAGGGCGCGCCACTTGTGGTGGTCCATGGAGCGGAGGTGTCTCTGACCGTGGTGGTAAGGCCCCAAGGAGACGGTTCGGGGGATGTAGGCTTTGTCCTCTTTTTCTCGCAGGCACTGAGGGACTCTGTAGATGCACATCTTTGCCCAGACAGCTGTTTCGTTTTCTTGGCGGGCTTGGTCGAGTTTTTCTTTGATGTTGATCACCCACGCCGAATGGTCTGGTGGTTTGTTGGCCTCCTCTCCAAAATTCTGACCAGTTTCAAGCTGAATCCCAGTTTGTTGCTGGTGGTTTTCTGGGTATTCAATTGATGGGGTTGGAGTAGTACCAGTAGGAGTTGAGCTTTGTTGGATTCTGGCTCTTACAGTTTCCTTGAGTTTGAGGGTGATGAGGTACCAACTCACAAGTTCTTTCTTGAAAATTTTATCTACCATTTTTTTGGGGGAGTGCTGTTTTGCTGGTGGCTGGACTTGCCTTCAACTTGATTCCAACAAAGCAGCGTAAATACTACTAATTGAAATTCTTATTCCTAACCCCAAGCTTACTCTTCCCAGCAATTATTCACTGCAAACTGTGACGGATGAGTAGTCCAAATTAATTTGTAACATTGCCCCCACATCCATAGAATAATTTTTCTATGCTCTTAAGGTAATGCGCAAAATGCGCTAGCAATGATGTAAGCAACAAAATAAGGGAATGTCTCGACAACGCTGTGTGGAGCTGTGGGTCCACCACGGTTTAGATGAATTATTCCTATAAAAAAAATTAAATTAATTCGATAAATATAATTATTTTATCATATTTATTTAAAGGTTCACCACTGTTTAGATGAATTATTCCTAAAAAAAAATATTAAATTAATTCGATATATAATTATTTTATCATTTTTTTTTTTTGAAAAGTGAACGATAATAATAATTCTAAAAATAAATCATACAATTTTCTAACAATACACTCTATTCTTTCTCCATTCTATTTAAATACTCATTTCTATCATTTTTATAAAATTTAAAATATTCTTCCATTTAAGTGATTTGGAAAGACAGGAGGAGAAGAGAGAAATAAATGTTTTTTAAAGGTTGAAGGGACCCTGAAGCCTACCTAAATTGTCGAATGATTTGTACTGTTTCCGAAATAGGGAAAAGATATGAGGAGCTCATTAGAGCGTGTGTTTTTTGAAGAACAACTCTCTATTTATATTAGAGTTGCTCATCCCTCAACCAACAAACATGCATAAATGTTAAAGCACTTGAAAGCGTACAAAAAGACCAGCTAATTTGTTTCTGTAATGTTTACAGAAAGACCAATTAGTGAAGTTTGCAAAGCCCAATTAGCTGTATATATCTATAAGAGTCTTGTATTCACTTATATTTAGGCCAAGTTTGGCTAAACAAAATAAGTGCACTTATTTCATCTTTTTATCTTTTTTGGGTCATATCAATCAATATCTCCTCTCTACTTTTTCTACACATAATACAATAAAAGTCAAAAAGTGCACTTATTTAGTCTTCCCAAACTTGGCCTTATTCATTAAAATATACAGAGTTATATTCTCTATTTCTCTCTCTCTCTATTCTCATAATATAGTATCAGAGCCTATGGTTTCCTCCTAACCTCATTTTCTTCTTCACGTTTCTGTCTCTCCAGTAGATTGATTCATTCTCACGTTGGTTTCTGCGTATCTAGTCCTTCTCTGTTGCAACGATTGGACTATACCAGACTCTTCATCTCTTCAAGACAAATCCAACGTCACCAGAATCATCTTTATCGGAGCCGCCACGCGCAGCCCTAAGTTTGGCCACGCGCTGTGTCGCTTCCAAACGCGACCAACGCGCCTCTTGCTCCCGCTTATGTCCACAGCTGACGCAAGTGTCACGACCTAAATCTGTCCCTATAGGTTTAGCGTCGTAACCGGCCAGTAATCTTAAGATTACTGAAGGCCTCTTAATATATTAGTAAAATAAGGGGTTAGCAAAAGCAAATATTAAAAATATAATCATCCAATGAGTTGTGCTGACTTATATGGGACATATTTTTTTAATCACTTACATACATATATCACAACATCATCAATCTTACGCCAACCATATACAAATACAACAAAAAAGGACTTAACCATGTACACAGAATAAACAAAAAACAAGAAGAGCTTAAGACTTAATCACAAAACATCTTTCTAGGAACCTCCTCATGAAACACTAAGGTTGGCTGACAAAACATAAGTCTAGACAGGTGCAATTAGGCTTGGTCTTGCATTTGCTCACCTACATATATATATAAACAATAAGCTAAAACCTAATGAATAACATTAAGGAAAAAAAGGTTAGTGAACGAATTCTAAACATTTTATAATCATAGAACAAATCATAACATAATCATTCTCATATTTGAACATAATAATGATACATTCAATAGAACATAACATATCGACATCTAACTAGAGTAATCGGTCCCGGACACCGATTATCAAACATAACACCACTTTGTCAAGTGGTTAGCGAGATCTCATAATTACATATATGTCATGGACTGGCATTAACATGTTGTCCCCCATGACTTGAGATTATCTTTGGATGCCATAATGGATTCAAAATAGGACATTTATTCACTTTTACAAAATAACATCTCAGAAAATCATAACTTATCGTATAACATTTCGAACATAATTTATATGAACATATCTTTACAATAATGTTACTCATAATGGGTTTCCAGACACGGTTAATCAGTCACCAAATCTTGATCTACAATCACAAATGTACATAACACAAAACATGTCTTATCATTACACATTCACATAGCCAACATGGTTTAACTTTCCTTACATTAGCTTCTTATTCTCTCATATCACATTGCTTGTACACATTGACACGCACTCTCTGTAATCTCTTAACTTATGACATTTCTTTTTAGGTGTGTTTCTAATTCCTATTTCCATTGTTATAGCTTAATCAAGGTTCAAGAATGCCTAGGATGCAATCATACTCTTTGAAAACACTTAGCAAAATTTCAGAAATAGGGCAGTTCGCTCGAGTAATGTAACACCCCAAAAATGCAAATTATAATTAACTAAACTATCCATGTGTTAACTGCGGATTATATGATTTAATTTGTGTATATTTGTCCAAATTGAGAAATTATTTGTTAAGAATACAACTTTGGAATTGAAATTGATGACATAAATGGGTTCATAAATCAAAATTGAGTACATGGATATGTTAATTGGAATTTTTAGAGTTATCTGGGAAGTTTAATTAAAAATTGATTCCGTTTGATTCGCTAATTTTAATAGGTTGGAATTAAATAATGGAATAGGAATTAGAGCTTAATACACATTAGTATAATTTAATTTAGTGTAATTAAGCTTTTAAGATGTTGAAACTAATTTACTTTGAGTCAAATTAATCTTAATTAATCTCTTAGCCTTAGGTAATTTTACTTAATTTATTAATCTATTTAATTTGAGCATAGTGTCTTTCATACTCATCAAATAAATTTAGATGAGAGAGCTAGTGGGTCTTATTGGATGGCTTCACACTATACACGTAGAGAGAGAGGAAGAGAGACTTGAGAGTGTAAACTCAACCCAGGAAGAAAGAAGAAAAGAAAGTGAAGTGAAGAAACCATTGCCACTACACTCTACCCCTCACAATTCACTCCCTTTTGGTAAGGATTCTCCTCCCTAATCTCATGAATTAGAATGTAGTTGAAGAATTAATCCCTTAAGTTAAAGAATTTAAGATTAGGCAAGAAAATATGAACTTATTTGAAGTGGGTTCATGTAATGAAAAGCTTGTTACATGCATGAGTTCATATGTGAAGAATGAGTGTTTTAGCTCCCAAATTCTACATGCATGGCATGATTTTTATGGAAATTTGTTTTTATCCATTTGAATTCTTGCATGGGTCTTCAATTGAGAGGGAATTCCATGGAAGCTTGAGTTTTAGAGCTCACACTTGCATGTTTTATACATTTACATACAAGTACATAATAAAGTGAGGGTTTGATTTCTTCATGGCAATTTGAGGTTGTTTTAAACTCATGATTTTTGTTTGAACTTGGAAATTGTGAATTCAAAGTGTTTTTGAAGAAGTTTCGGGCCTTGAAATTGAAGTTGAATTGCGAAATTTATATGTTTATGAGTTTCTGATTCAATAATTTAAACATGACTGAATAATTATAATTTAATGTGTATGAGCCTAATTTAAGTTTAATTGTGTAATTAGTGAACTTAATAAGGGTTGGTATATGATTAGATTATTTATATTTAATTAGTTTGATTAATACAAGACTAAACATGTTTTAATTAGAGGTTAAAGAAAATTAATAATCTAATTAATTCTTAATTCTAGCCATCCATATTTAAAAGCTTAAGTGAACTAAATATGTTTAAGATGATTGTATATCGTACTATGCATATTTGTGATTGTAGGTCACGAGTCAAGAACTGCTTGACCAACCGTTCTGGAAGTCCACTGTAAGTAACATTTCTGTAAAGATATGTTGATATGAACTATGTTTCAACTGTTATGCGATAAGTTATAATTTCTGAAATGTTATTTTAATTATGTTAACGAATGTCCTATTTGCGAATCTATTATGGCATCCATAGATAGTCCCAAGTCATGGGGGACGACATGTAAATGTGGGTCCATGACACATATGTGATACGAGATCTCGTTAGCCACATCATTGTGGTGATATGTGTTTAATCGGTATTCAGAACCGATTACTCTAGTCGGAAGACGATATGTGATATGTTCTATGAGATGTACCATTATGTTATGTTATGATATGAGACTGATATGAATGATTGTGTCATGATTTGTTTTACGGATATGATATATTTGGGATTCGTTCACTAACCCCTTTACGTTAATATTATTCACTGGGTTTTAGCTCACTGTTTTTATATATACGTATAGGTGAGCGTTCTGGAAGGCAAGCCTAGAAAGGGTCTTTAGCTGAGCCACCGTTTTGAAGCCTACCGAGTTGTTTTGTGTGCCTCTGAGTTGGGGCTAGGCCTGGAAGGCCGTTGTCAGGCTTTTGATCGTGAAGTACACTTTTGTTATGTGCCTATGTTATGTACAAGATGTTAAGTTATAAGTTATGTACTGAATGTGAGTAAATTAACGTTTTTGCATGTAAATATTTGTTCATATAGATGCACAGCTCATTGGACTATTGGTGTTTTTGTATATTGCTTCCGCTAGCCCCAATTGTTTTTTATTATACAGGAAAGCCTTTGGTAATCTCGGATTACTGGCCGGTTACGACGCCAAACTTATAGGGGCGGCTTTGGGTCACGACAAGTAAAGCTTTGGTCGCTCGAGTGAACCCCTTGGTTTGCAAAAGTACTAGATGCTGAAAATCTAGGCTCAAGCCAACTTTTGGTCGCTTAAGCCATGTACCTTGAAAATGTGAGTTCGCTCGAGCGAATCTTTCGTCGCTCGAGCCAACTGTCTCGACTGCAAAAGTTCTAAGAGCTCGCAAAGTGTGCTTAAGCGCACATTTGGTCGCTCGAGCGGTGAGACAGAATTCTGAAATTTTCAAATTTGCATTTAAAGTTCAAAACTCAATTTCAATGCATCAAAGCTTATTCATTTGGGCCAAAACTTGAGAAAACATTTAGAAACTTGTATAACATCATAAATTAAAGGTCATTTCACAAAATTAAAGCCCAAAAACATGTCAATTCTTCAAAACCAAACTTTAAAACACATGTATGTAATGATCATGAAATCCAAACTTCCAAAACATGGACAATGAAATGTTTAAGCAAGAAATCAAGGTGAGCTCTCCATTCTTAGCACATATAAACACTTGCATGTATGAATTCTTAGAAAATAAACTCAAAACTTGCATGCATGTGGGAATCTTTTCCCAAATTCTTTGTTAAACTTTAAAAACATAAAAATCACTTTCAAAACTTCATGACTCATGCATGCATATAACTTATAGCTTCTAATTCCATCTCTAATGACATGAATGATGTTAAAAAATGAGAGTTCATGACAAATTCATGCATGCATGTATGGAATTGACCTTAATTATCATATTATTCACATATTCTATTGAATTCACAAACTTATGACTTAATATCATGAATTAGAGTTCAAACTCTTATCAAAAGTCTACAATTACACTTGTACTAGCCAATTCTTTGAGTTCAACTTCACAAATCTTTAATCTCCTTGAATTTCTTCAAGTTCTTCTTTAATTACACACTTTATCTCTCTACAAGTGAGCTTTCTCTCTCTCTAAAACTTGATTTTTAGATTTTGTGAGTTTAAATGAGCTTAAGGCTCAATATATATAGTTTGAGTGGCTTAATACAATAATTAGAACATTAAACCAATTAAAAATAACTTAATTTATCAAATTGAGTCAATTTTTAATTAAACTTGCCAAAGTGTTCTAAAATATTCCAAATAATTCAATTATGCACCAATTCTGATTTCGGATGCCAAATAAAGCTTTCAATTTTCAGATGACAATAAAATTCCAGATAGATATTTCTACGAGTAACAGATAGAAAGTCAAATAGCATGCAAAACATACAATGAACACATAATTTCTTTTAATCTCTTAATTAACATCCTTAATTATTGATTAAGAGCAGATTACGGGTTGGGGTTATTACAACAATCCCTCAGTCACCTAGTCTGACGTCATCGCTGACATCAGCCCTGGTCTCTAGTGCGCTACACTTCCTGCTTACTATCTTGCGTTGCGTGCTCCTTTACTAATGTGCACCACGTAGATTCTGACGTCATCCCCTGCTAACGACAGCATTATCTGCTGTTTAGCACTGTTTCTTATTTCGACTATTTTTCATCTTTTTTCGACCTTATTTTGATTTTTTTAGACCGATTCTTGACTGTTTTCGACCTTCTGAATTCACTGGCGCGCTCAGTTTTACCTAGTTCTACTCTGACACCACTAGACTCTTTTTGTGAGTCATATTTTGCTCACTCCATGGATCATTCAAACAACTCTTCTTAATATAACGGTTCTTCTAAACCACTAATGACTCATAGTCGGTATCACTCTTCGGCTTACTTTGCCTCAACTGCCACTCATCGCCAGCTACATACTCAACATTCTCCAGGTCTCTCTTCTGCGCCTTCACCAATCTACACTCTTCATGATATTGAAGCTATTGTGAAAAAGGTTCTTTCTACTTCTATCTTTACTTCTACCTCTATCTCTAGTACATCATCTACTGCTCTCTCAGCCACTCTAGGTACCTCTTCTTGGTATTTTGATTCAGTTTGTTGCAATCATATGACCTTTGACCCTACACTTTTTTCTTTCATTACATCTTTTTCTAATTTACCAATTATTCACACTGCTAATGGCTCTCAAATACATGTTAGTCATATAGGTCATATCTACACTAGTAATATCTCTCCGCCTTATACTTATCTGATCCCCAACCTTATACTTAATCTTATCTCTATTGGTCAACTATGTGATCTTGCCCTCACTGTTTTATTTTATCCAACTGGTTGTGTTGTACAAGATCCGAAGATGGGACAGACTCTTAGGATAGGTCGTAGATATGGTTGTCTGTATGAGCTCATCTATCTGCGCATTCCATCATCTAGTACTTCTCCTATCCAGACTACTGCTCCTACTATATTAGTTCCTCTCTTACTTTATGGCATTTTCGGTTAGGTCAAACGACCTCTAGTTTCAAGCAGTCAATTAGGTCCTATTCCAATGATAAAGTAGACTATCTATCTTGTCAACTTGCCAAACAACCCGCTTTATCATTTCGTACGAGTACCTCTATGTCTCATGCACCTTTTGATCTCATACACTCTGATGTTTAGAGGCCTTCACCTAATACCACTGTAGAGAGATCTAAATACCTTGTCATATTTGTCGATGATTTCACTCGTTTTACCTAGTTATTTCTTATGAAATCTCTTTCTAAGTTACTCCAAATATACTATGATTTTTCACAAATGGTCAAAACTCAGTTTTTTTCCACCATCAAAATTTTTCATGATGATAATGCCCAAGAATATAAAGAAACTCATTCTTTGAGATTCTTTCGTCAAAATGATACACTTTCTCATTATTTTTGTCTTGGCACCTCCCAACAAAATGGTCGTGCTGAGCACAAACATCGCCATATCTTAGACACTATCCATGCTATTTTAATATCTTCTTTTTGTCCTGAACATTTTTTGGAGGAAGCTGCTTTCACAGCCGTCTATACTATCAACCGTGTTCCTTCCCATACCATCAACAATCAAACCCCATATAAGCGTCTGTATGGCATACCTCCTATCTATACTGGTCTTCGTGTGTTTGGATGTGCTTGTTTTATTCTTCTTCAACTTCATGAGCGTACCAAATTAGAACATCGCGCTCGTTTGTGTTGTTTCTTGGGGTATGGGATTGAACATAAAGGTTATCGTTGTTGGGACCCTCTTTTTCATCATCTTTATGTCTCTGGTCATGTAGTATTTTCACACAAGATGTTCTCTTCTCTATCTAAGTTTCATTTGTCCACTTTTACTACTACACCATTTTTTACAGATCTTTCTTTTCTGTTTGATGAGCTTGATACATACCCTACTTCCGACATGATGACTCCGGCCCATCTTGAGGATTATGCAACCTCCTCTTGGTTTCTCAATTTCGTTCACCAAAGTTTACAAACTTTGCCGTGCTTTGTATGGTTTGAAACAAGCTTCTCATGCCTGGTTTGCCAAGTTCAGTTCTACCAATCGTGACTTTGGCTTCTCCTCTAGTGCCCATGATTTTGCTCTGTTTATACGCAAGACAGAGCGTGGTGTTATTATTCTTCTTCTCTATGTGGATGATATGATCATTATTAGGGATGACACAATGGGTATATCTACTCTCAAATAATTCCTCAATCGCCAGTTTAAGATGAAAGATTTGGGTCTACTTAGCTATTTCCTCGGCTTGAAAATTTCTCAAGATCCTTTTGGTTACTTTCTCACACAGGCCAAAAATACATCTGATCTCTTAGCTCATGCTGGTCTTACTGATTGCAAGACTACGCCTATCCTAGTTGATCATCAGACTCGTCTCACACCTCTTGATGGTCACTTATTATCTGATGCTACTTTATATCATCAGTTAGTTGGTAGTCTTGTCTATCTCACGGTTACTAGTCCAGACATTGCCTATGTTGTTCACATTGTCAGTCAGTTCATTGCTGCTCCTCGCTCTCCACACTATGATGCTCTAGTTCACATTTTGCGCTATCTCAAAGACAGTATGTTTCATGATCTTCACTACTCAGCACACTTTTCTCTACAACAACACGCCTTTTTTGATACAGATTGAGCAGGGGATCCAATTGACCACCGTTCTACCACAAGGTTCTATTTCTTCTTAGGTGACTCTCTCATTGCCTGGCGTAATATGAAGCAAACTTTTATTGCTCATTCTAGTATTGAGGCTGAGTATCGTGTTCTTGCTAACACTACTCAAGAGCTTGTGTGGTTTCGTTGGCTTCTTTCTGATATGTGAATTTCTCATCCTGTTGCCAGTAACCCCTATAGTGACAATCAGAGTGCTATTCAGATTGCACATAATGATGTCTTCTATGATCACACCAAACATATTGAGATTCATTGTCACTTCATACAGCAACATGTTAGTAGTGGCACTGTTCGTATTATCTTTGTTACCTCTGTCAATCAGACAGTCGACATCTTCACCAAAGCTCATCCTCTAGGAAACTTTTCTGACTTACTTTCCAAGCTTAAGGTGATGTCTACATTACCACATTGAGCTTGAGGGGGTGTTAGCTTTATATATCTATATTACCATATTGTGTATTACCATATTAGCTTCTCCTTCTCTTATATGAAGGAGTCTTATATTCACTCATATTCATTCATTGAAATATACAAAGTTATATTCTCTCTCTCTCTCTCTCTCTCTCTCTCTCTCTCTCTCTCATAACAGCCATAATGACCACCTAGTGCTATATTGCATTGAAACTAGCTACTAAATGTAAGTTCAAATGAACCAATAAGGGACCTCAAACAAAAGTTCTTTAGCTCAAGTTCAAATAAAAAGTGGAACATCAACCAACTCGACCAACAATTTATCTGAAGCAATTGTAACCTACAAAGCACCAAATGTTTGAGCAGCTACGCTACATGGTGTATCAGCTCTCTAAGTTTTTGAATTTCTCCACAAATGTCTAGCTAAAATATTCTAGAAGCAAAATACATAATAATAGGGTAAGCAACAACATTGATGTTTCATCAAGTTAGTCTAGTGTGCATTATGAGGTATGAGGTTTTATAGAACCTCATATTTTGGGGAAAATACACTTGAAATCTCACTAATAATAATAATTGTACTAGTGAAAGTGCTTTCTAACAATTATTAGAGGTTGTTTCCCCAAGCACAGTTCATGTGAGTGAAAATATATGTACAACAACAATCATTCAAATAAGAATCAAGATCCCGATTCTCCATTGATAACTTTAACCAATAAGGGAAAAAGGACATGTAACATAATCAATTAAGAGAGAGAGCGATGAGCGTACAATTATCGATTACACCTCTCTCTTTACTTCAAGCATTGCTGATCCCTATTCCTGCATCTCCATAAGCCCGGTTAGGTTTGGCGGGGTTTTGGTTGTTCTTGACAGGGTAAGAAGTCTCCATTGCAATTCCGTACTTGCCAATATGGGTGTCAACCACATTACATTTCGTCCTGACTATGAGACTCAGAATCCTCTCACATGGATTGTTGATGAGATACAATGAATAGATGAGCTAAACCCTTGTAGATCTGTGAGGATGAACATAGTTGGTACTACCCAACTGAGGTTGCTGGTAGGGGATACTCCGATGATAAAATTAGCAACTCAAATTAAAGAAAAAAGATGAAGAAAATAAAGGTATTAAGTGTGTTGCGTTATGTTTGAGAGATTAGAGAGTCCCACTACCTTCTATATCCTGCTTTATTTTTATAGAAATGTAATATTTGTTTGGTAAATATTTATTTAGTGGACTTTCTTGTTGATCTTGATCTATTCTTAACACTTTTTTGAATTGAACTTAAGTGAGTTGATATTTTTTTTCGAGCTCCCACACTAACATATTCCCCAGCCAGTCCCCATGAGTTCCTCACAATCCAGTAATCCACGCCGTTTTCTGTGCCGTATCCAATCACAACAACAACATGGTCCACTACCGTCCCGCACTTGCTGGTGAATATGCCCTGAGGAGATTTTAAGAAAAAAAAAATGAAAAATTTACCCATAAATCCTAGTTTCTGAAAAGTTGAACCATTTAGTCCTAAAAATTTTCTTATGCTCTATTTAGCCCCATTTATACATCATCATGATGTTCATGATGTAAATGAATTTGATATTTCATTCTATAATTTCAAAATTTATTGAAATCTGATCAACATTAGATGTGTGAAATCTAATGTTTGAAACATCCATCCTATAATTTCAAACATTATTGAAATCTGATGAACATTAGATGTTTGAAATCTAATGTTCGAAACATTAATCTGATATTTGAAACATTGTAATGGGACCTTTCAGTTTATAAGAAAACTTTTAAGACTAAACAGTGTATAAGTTATTAATTTGAGATTTATTGGTGCATTCCAAAAAAAAAAATTACCTGAGTTAAGGAACCACAGCACAATTATTTCACTTTTTTTTTATATTAATTTTATTATTCAGATTTGCCCAAACACCAATATAAAATTGCCATCTAAAAAATTGTACTTGAGTAGTAAATGCCACTGCATTAAATGATGAAAGTCAGCGAGTCCAGATCCTCGGCAATGCTTTCCTGCCGTGGTATACAAAACGGCGTCGTTTTGTTATTTTTTTTTTTTTTTTTTTTTTATTCAAAATTGCAGTCCCTTTTTTCCCCCCTTTTCTCTTCTCTTTCTCTGTATCGTCTTTCCCCCCTTTTCTCTTAATCTGTATCGTCTTCGAGTCCGGATTGCTGAGTCAGTGAACCCTAGCAAAGAGAGAGAGCCATTGTGAGAGGCGACTGAACCCTAGCAGACAGAGAGAGTTATCGGGAGAGGCGACTGAAAGAGGCGACTGAACTAACGCGAACTGAGAGTCGAAGAGATGGCGGAGATGGAGGAGCAATGCGATGGCGAGCAAAGGTCCGTGGGCGACGGTGAGTCCGGCGGCGATGCCATGGCGGGAAGGCGACATTGCGGCGACAGCGAGGTATTTTTCCGGATCATCTTGCTGTTATATATTGATTCATTGATGGTTGTATATTGATTTTAGGCATTGATTCATTGATTTTAAAGTCTGACTTGTTATATATTGAAATGTTATATATTGATTCATTGATTCAGATTTTGACCCATTGATTCATTGACTCATTGATTTTTTAACCCATTGATTCAGATTAAGGAACCCAGTGATTCATTGATTTTAAACCATTCATTAAAATTTTAACCCATTGATTCTTGATTCGTTGATTTTAACCCATTGATTCAGATTTTAACCCATTGATTCATTGATTTGAATCTGATTTCATATGTTATACATTCATTGATTGATATGTATTTTTTTTGATTCATTGATTCAGATTTTATATATATCAATGAATCTGATTTCAGATGTTATACATTGATTCATTGATATATATTGATATATTTTAATACATCTGTCTAAATCTGAAATGTTATATATTGATTCATTGATTCAGATTTTAATCTGTTGCCTAGGTGTAATCTGTTAATTGAAATTCAGATTTTAATATATTTGATTCAGATTAATTCAAATTCGATTCAGATTTTAATTCAAATTGATTCAAATTTCTGATTTCATATTAACCCATTTTAATTCAAATTTGATTTTAATATATTTGATTCAGATTTTTATCTGTTAATTCAAATTCAGATTTTTGAAATCAATTAATTCAAATTTTTTCATATGAAATGGGTTCACTAACTAAAATGGGTTCAGTCACTAAAG
This sequence comes from Camellia japonica, assembly GCA_030407325.1. NCBI lineage: Eukaryota > Viridiplantae > Streptophyta > Magnoliopsida > Ericales > Theaceae > Camellia > Camellia japonica. Next base: position 32,865,684 of record JAPPVO010000002.1, on the reverse strand, counting down.
TGGGTAAATTTTATGTTCTATATATATAAATCAGATGATTTATGATTTATGTTCTATGATTTTATGGTTTATGTTCTATGTTCTATGATTTATGTGGGTAAATTTTATGGTTCAGTCACTAAAATGGGTTCAGTCACTAAAGTGGGTAAATTTTCATATGATTTATGTTCTATATATAATGTGCCTCCATTATATGGTTTATATATATGAATTGTAGGTAAATGTGGTTTATATATATGAATGTGGTTTATATATATGAATTGTAGGTAATGGAAGAAAGTAATATTGTTGATGATTGTGGTTGGAAGCCGAAAGTGGGAATGCCATTTGATTCTGAACAAGCCGCATATGACTTTTACAATACGTATGGGGGAAAGTTGGGCTTCAGTATTAGGAAGGCCTATGCAAACAAGAACAAACATACGAAGGAGATAACATCACGTACGTTTGTATGCTACAAAGAGGGAAGTCGGGGTATTGACAAACGAGATCCACTTGTCAAAAATCCAAGACAAGAGGTAAGATGTGGTTGTGGTGCCCGATTTAGTATCAAGTTGGATAGAACTTCAGGAAAATATCTTGCTTGTGATTTTGTTGAACAGCATAATCATGATCTTGTGCCTCAAGATTGCATTCATATGTTGCCTTCCCAAAGAAAAATATCTGCCACCCAAGCAATTGAAGTTGAATTAGCTTCACAGTCTGGAATTCCTCTTAGGTCTGCATATGAACTATTTGGTAGGGAATCTGGTGGAAGAGCATCACTTGGTTTCACCAAATTGGACCAAAAAAATTACCTAAGATCAAAGAGACAAAAAGATTTGGAATATGGGGAAGCGGGTAGTGTGTTGCATTACTTTCGTAAGAAAACTGTGGAAAATCCATCTTTTTTTTATGCAGTCCAATTAGATTGTGATGAGCAGATAAGTAATATATTTTGGGCTGATGCTCAAATGATCATGGACTACGCTCAGTTTGGTGATGTAGTCACATTTGACACTACTTACAAACTAAATAACGAGCATAGACCTTTTGGATCATTTGTTGGATTTAATCATCATCGAGAAACAGTTATATTTGGTGCAGCGTTGATGTATGATGAGACTGCTGAATCTTTTACATGGTTGTTTCAAATTTTTTTGGAGGCAATGTCAAACAAAGCTCCGAAAACTATTTTCACAGATCAAGATGCTGCGATGGCTAAGGCCATTCCAATTGTCATGCCCGATACAAACCATCGTCTTTGTACGTGGCATTTGATGCAAAATGCTGTCAAGCATGTAAGTTCTGTTTTTGATGATGTAGGGGTCAAGGCTGTGTTTTCAAAATTTATGCATGACATTGATGATAAAGAACAATTCCGAATACAGTGGGACCAAATGCTTGATAAGTATGATGCATTCGACAATCATTGGTTAGAGCAGACTTTTCGCGTGAAGGAGAAATGGGGATGGCCATACATTATGAATTCTTGGGCAGCTGGAATGAGTACTACTCAACTTAGTGAATCCTTTAATGCATTTCTGAAGGATTATCTGAATTGTGACCATAACTTGATGGAGTTCTTCATGCATTTTGAGAGGGTGCTTTATGAGAAGAGGTATAAGGAATTGGAAGCCGAGTATAATTTGTCCCAAAAATTGCCGAGGGTTTCAATTCCAACTTTGATGTTAAAGCAAGTGGCAGAGATTTACACGAAAACAATTTTTGAGGAATTCCAAAATGAGTATGTGCAGTCCATTGAAGCATCCATTATAGGCACTATTCATGATGGTGAGAGCACCATATTCACAATAAGAACAATGGTAGATGGAAAAAAAGATAAGCTTGTGACAATGGACAGAGGGGGTTCTTTGAGTTGTAGTTGCAAGAAGTTTGAAGTGAAGGGCATACTATGTCGACATTGTGTGAAGGTGCTTAGAGATATATTCAATGCAACGGAACTTCCTCCACAATATATACTCAAACGATGGACTAAAAAAGCAAGGGCTGAACGAGTGAAAGATAGACGTGGGTATGAAATGACGGCTGATGTGAAATTACATCAAAGTGACCGATATCGGTCATTAATGACCATGTTTAGAGCAATTGCGAGTAGAGCCGCTGAAAGTGAAGAAACTTATCAGTTGTTAGTTTCAAAAGGTGAAGAAATGAGTGTAATGGTTGAAGACAAATTAAGTCTCCATATTTGTGGTCAAGTGGAAGTAAATGATTTGAGAAATTCGTCAACCAACGCATGCCCACAAAGTGATGAAGTAGATTGTCCAATCCAAGCTAAGGGACTGAAGAAAAGAGAGTCAACTAGTAAGGGAAGAAGGAGGATCAAAGGCGGGATGGAAAAAGCTATGGCAAAGAAGAAAAGGATGCAATCTATTCAGGTTTGGACATGACAAATTACATATGATTAAAATACAGTAGAATTGTAAACTAAAACATTGATTTTATTTAGTAATGACCCACTTTGATTAAGGTTTTTCGTTGTATGTAGGGTGTACCTGATTATTCCTCCCCAATGTGAATCTCAGCCTCATATCCGCATGGCTAATAATTCTATGCAGGTAATATTTAATCGTAATGAGTTCATTTCATTAAGTTCGTTCATTATATGGTTAATTGTTGTTATGTATAATTGGTTTGCTTCGCAATGTAGTCGGGTGGTACTGTTTACACTTCCCAAGGTGAATCACAACCTCATTTCGTCATGGGTGGTAATTATATTCAGGTATTATGTAATAGTAATGTCGTATTTAATTGGTTAGTTTTATGAATTCATTTCTTTAAGTCCATTCATTATATGGTTAATTGTTGTTATCTGTAATTGGTTTGCTTCGCAATGTAGTCGGGTGGTACTGTTTACACTTCCCAAGGTGAATCACAACCTCATTTCGTCATGGGTGGTAATTCTATTCAGGTATTTAATGGGTGAATCACAACCTCATTACTGTTTACACTTCCGAAGTTGGGTTGCTTGGCATTTAATTTTTGTTATCTTTAATTGGTTTGTCTGACAATGCAGTCGGGTACTGCTATTTATACTTCCCAAGGTCAATCACAATCTCATTTCATTATGGGTACTAATTCTAATCAGGTAATAGTTTTTTGCATGCAAGTACTTAAGAAAATGTTACATAATGACCATGTTTTTTATTCAAATAATTTGTTTACATAGTTTCTATTGGTTGTATTTAGGATCATGGACTTGGTGTCAATTTTTCTCAATCACAACCTCGTTTTGTCATGGGTATTAATTATAATAAGGTAATATTAATGTTCAATGATGTTTCTTTTGTTTTTAAAAATTTTTGGTTATTAATTTAAAATTTTTGTTTCTTTTTTTTTGTTTTTCGTCATGGGTATTAATTTAGGATCATCGTCATGATATGTACATTTCTCCATCTGAACCTCGACCTCAAGTTCTTATGGGTGGTACAAGTGGTCCTCCTCTTACGTATGGTACATATGATGTGAGTTATAATTAGTGACATAGTTTACATTTAAAATGTAATATACATTGTAATCGAAGTTGAATACATGGTTTGGTGTTTTGTAGGGAAATAACACGCCTCAGTCAATGCCTTCTGTGTATCCCATTCACAGATCTTTTCAGGGGTTGCTTCGAGGTGCAAGTGTTGAAAACTTTGCAATCCATCTCTCGCAAGCGTCACATAGTCCTGCTGACAGTCATGTAGATGGACATCCCTGAGAAATTTATTTTATATTCATTGGTTTTGGACAAATGTATTTTGTGTTGGACAAATTTATAATGATTTGGACATATTTAGTTTTCTTTCATTTTGGGACAGATTTGTGCTCATGTATGTTGGACAGATTTGAGTTGTCCAGATTTTGTATGTTGGACAGATTTTGTGTTATTTTGGTTTTTGGACAGATTTTGGATACATTTATGTTTTGGACAGGTTTTGGACAGGTTTGTGTTATAATGTTTTGGACAGATTTTGTGTTATTTGGGTTGTGGACATTTTTGGATACATTTATGTTTTGGACAGGTTTTGGACAGATTTGTGTTATACTGTTTTGGACAGATTTTGTGTTATTTTGGTGTCATGAATGTTTTTGATTTGGTTTTGGACAGATTTTGGTTTGTTTTGGTTTTGGACAGATTTTGTGTTATTTGGGTTTTGGACATTTTTGGATACATTTATGTTTTGGACAGGTTTTGGACAGATTTGTGTTATAATGTTTTGGACAGATTTTGTGTTATTTTGGTGTGATGAATGTTTTTGATTTGGTTTTGGACAGATTTTGGTTTGTTTTGGTTTTGGACAGATTTTGTGTTATTTGGGTTTTTGGACATTTTTGGATACATTTATGTTTTGGACAGGTTTTGGACAGATTTGTGTTATAATGTTTTGGACAGATTTTGTGTTATTTTGGTGTGATGAATGTTTTTGATTTGGTTTTGGACAGATTTTGGTTTGTTTTGGTTTTTGACAGATTTTGTGTTATTTGGGTTTTGGACAGATTTGTGTTATGTTGTGGATAGATTTGGTTATGTTGTGGACAGATTTTGTGAATAACAACCATGACCTGACCAACAATAAGAATATAAAATAATTAAGTCCACAACATTATAAATCAGTCCACAACATTATTAAATCATGACCTGTCCGGAATATTATTAAGAATAACAACCATGACCTGTCCGGAATATTATTAAATCAGTCCACAACATTATAAAATAATGAAGTCATCAAGCATAGGTAATTTAAGGTAATGTCATTGACAGAAACAAAAAAGAAGCGCATCACATTCGTCAAACATAGGTAATTCCATTAAGGTTTACATATCAACATTCATAGTTTAAGGTCTACAACATTCAAAACCCAAATACATCCACCAAAAAAAAAAAAAAATTAAAAAAAAATAACTAAAAGGTTACATTCACTTCAGTAGTGCTATTAGCATGGTAAAACCAATCAACACTATGGCTGTCAACATGAACAGTTTCATAGCTTCTTGGTTTGCTTCAACTCGTTCTAATTTATTTATAATTCGATTGAGTTTGTCAACCTCATAATCATAGCCTTTCTCATCTTCATTCTTCATATGACTAGCTTTACTTCTGTTTTGGATATTTGATGCATTCTCAGTCGAAGCCGGTCCCCACCCAAAGTATGATGCATTCTCAGTCGGAGCCGGTCCAAACCCAAAGAAATCGCACATTCCTTTTGCACACTTGAAATACAGCCTCCCTGGATTTTTCTCTGATTCTGATATGAACACTGCAGCTTTTTTCCCACAATTGCATCTCTGATTTTGCAAATATCCAACATCAATGTTTGAACCCATTGACATGATCCTAGTAAGAGCATTTTCCACAATTACAATCAGTCCATTAAGACAACATTGAATAAAAATCCATATATTCAGATGTACTTAATTATTGAATAAAAATCCATCACAACTACTTAATTATTGAATAAAATTCTATCACCACACAGGATGTACTGCTATAGATTACATTGCTTACATATCACTTCATCTTGATAACTATTGAAAATAGTGAATGGTGTCCCAAACTTGAATGCTTACAAGTGTACAAACCTTAAATATTAAAATACAGTTGTGGAAGAAGCTGTTACAGAAATTGAGGTGTCTCATGAGCGAGTCTTTCTTCTTGGGGAGAACCGATGGGAAGACCCTTCTAGGCTTACTGGCAGGAACAAACAAGTTGGTGCAGACAAAAGTAAAGATTCCACAACAAGGTGCCTTTCTTGTCAAGGGGTGGGTCGTGTATTATGTGCAGGTATCTTTTCCAATATGCTAATTACCCGGTTACATATTTTAGTTTCTTGCAACTCATCTATTGGTAGTTTTTGTTACCCAAAGTTCTTTTTCCTCTTTCATTTCAACCTTATTATTGTTTGTGTTTTTGTATATGATATGATATTAAGTGACTCAGTCAATTAGTTATACATGTAAATAGTACCAATGTTGAATATGAGTTTACTCTTATTGGATTTAGAATGATCGATTAATGTGCTTTTAGCATTTCAGATATGCAAGGAGTGGTGAAAATAAACAAGAGATTTGTGTAAACATTGACCTTTAAAAATTCACGAAACCTATAAAATAATATTTAAAAAATCCAAGTCTTTTCCCTATTTTTCATCAATTAAAGGAAAAATGTCAAACTTTTTTCTCTTTTCTTTAGCATATGAAGAATGGAGTACTACCTTTAATTTAGAAAAAACAGAGGATTTCCTAACAGTACCTGTCTTAAAAATAAAAATGGATATCTCCCACACATATAGGGGCATCTAATGGTTCGGTTGAAGCTTTAGCATAATATATTCAGCAGATTAACACAATATATTCAGCAGTCTCAAACATTGAACAAATGGATCTCACCATCTCTCATTATTCAGCAGTCAAATGGTGAGCATTATGAGACCATGCCCAGATTAATCTTGACTTTTGAAATGGGAATTTGAAACATTGATGATAATGGATGCCTACTCACAAAGCTTACAACAATTAGAAGATTTGAATGACATCATAGTTAGGTTATGGCATCCATGGGTTTGACTGCATGGATTGCTAAGCAAAGCCAATCCAACTTATAAACCTTCCACTCTCAAAACATGAGAAGCATCTCCAATTAAAAGGGTATCAGAGGTATGAAGAATTCATACTGATAAAAATATAAAACAAGATAAAAATAAAATTATTAACACAAAACATTGAACATAAATAACACCAAATCAACAAAAATTTGCAACAATTGAACATAAATAACACCAAATCTGTTTCAACAACAAATCCATCAAACTCAACATAAATCGAACGGACGAAGAGAGGAACAGACCTCGTCGCCGTCGTTTCGCCGTCGGTTCCCCTCGCCTCTCGTCGCCGTCGTTTCCCCTCGCCTCTCGTCGCCGTCGTTTCCCCGCTGCCTCTTCAACCTCCTCCTCGTCTCTACTCTCAATTCGTCTCACTAGGGTTTTTTTTGAGTTCTGAAGGAAAATAAACGAAACGAGAGAAAAAAAAAAAAAAATGGTCAAAAACGACGTCGTTTTTTACCACGGCAGGGACAACGGCAGGAAAGTATTGCAGAAAATCCGGACTCGAAAGTCAGCAACCGCAATTTGACATCGTTAGTGCTACACCACCGACATTATTTAGCCTTCGTTTGCCTTCGTTTGGTTATTTTAATCGAACTAAAAAAAAATATAAAAGATGAAATAAGTTAAATAAATTAATAAAATAAAATATTATATTTAAATTATAATTATTTTATTTTTAAAAAAAATTAAAAAAATCAAATCAAATAAATTTTTTAGTCTCAAGTTAAAAAAATCTCAATTAAAAAATATCCATAATTTCCAATAGTTAACTCACACCAAGACAACACATTAAGGGGTTATTTAGAGTGTCCTAAATAAGTGTATTTTTTGTCTTTTTGAACTAAAAAATTGAGAAAAAAAATATAAATATTTGGGTTAACTTTTTGACTTTTTATGAAAAAATGTGTATTAAAAAATTGTATAAATTAGTGTGTAGGGGAAAATTAGGATTGAGAGTTGTGCAACCATAATTTTTAACTTTTGGTGAATAGTGATAACTTTTTAACTTTTTGAGTAACTTTTTGATTTTTTGACTTTTTTTCAACTTGCCAAACTTGGCCTAAATAACACTGAGAATCAACTTTCATGGTTGATTTGTGAATTTGTGTAGGAAAAGGAAATAGAAGAGAAAAACCAATGAAATAGAAACAATTTTTTTGTATCACATTTATCTTTTCTTTTCATTTTCTTCCATAATCTAAAATTCAAACACAACATAAAATAAAATAAAATAAAAAAGAAAAAGAAAGAAAAGGAGAGAGAAATACAATTACTCATTTTTTACAGATAAAAAAAAAGAAAGAAAAGGAGAGAAAAATACAATTACTCATTTTTTATAGGCAAGCAAATAGAGAAATGATTTTTTTACATGTTAATTCTCCCTCTCGCTCTCTCCCCAAACAAACAAATAAAAGAAAAAGTTAATACATGTATTAAAAAGTATCCATCAGAGAGGTAAGTTGAGGAAGTTATTGTACATGTATGAAAAAGTAAATAATTTTGATATTGATAAAATTTATCATTTACTTTTACACTTATTTGAAATTTTTCCTATTTTTTCCTTATCTTTTTTATTTGGGGAATTTCGTCAAAACCACTTCAAAATAAAATTTTAATACATTAAGGACAAATACAAAAAAAATTCCTTAAAAAATTCAATAAACATCACTGTTATCAAAATATTAAACTTTAAAATACTATAACTTTTGATGTAAATGTCAGTTTTTAATAAAATTAATATTTTTAGAATTCTCTCATCAAAATTATTAAATAAGATCCATGTTGACTATGAAATTCTTTATAAAAAAAATTACTACCGTTGAAATTGATGTAAACAGTAACAGTAACAGTAACATGTTACTCTGTTTGACAATTACTCTATTTGACAGTAACATGTTATTCTATTTGACAATAATATGTTACTCTATTTGGTAATATCGTTCAAGAAAGAAAAAATATATATATATATATATATATTTTTACTTTATCCTTACTCAATTATATATTTTCCCCCTATAAAATTTATGAAGAAAAATAAATTGAATTATTATTTTCACCAAATAAAAATCTGATAGAAAGATTTAAAATAAATTTTTCTTTTTCTCCTTACCAGTTACTTTTTACCTCCACAAATCCAAGATACAAAACATAGCATTGATTCATTGAAAAAAAAAGTGAACTTTAAAACTGGTGGTGGAAATTTCTATTGCATTTTGTAGATAAAACTTCTATACAAACTGACATACAAAATAAATAAATAAATAAATAATATATACACATATGCCTAGTACTAGTTAGGGGTGCAACTCGGGCTGATTGGGAGGTTGTCCAAGCCCAATCTAAGTTGTGCTGAGATCTGCTCAAGCCCGCCCAAGCCTGAATTGTAACCCGAGGTTGTCTACCCAAGCCCGACCCGAGTTAAATCCAAATTACCCGAGTTGTCCGAATTGTAAATGATTTTCTTTTTTTTTTTCAGCTACATTATTAAATTATTAAAATTTGACTCTATTTACAATTTTTTTTTTATTTTTTACAGAAAATCATTAATATCATCAAAACAAATAATTTATATAATGTAAAAGAGATGTCACTATAGTAATCTTTATAATTTATGAGTAAAAATAAAAAGAAAAAAAAGTAAGATTTTATATTATTTGTATATATAATATATATTCAATATGATTTAATAATATAAATTACTTTAATATCATGTAATGGCTAATAATTTATATGTATATTTAATATTTTTATATATCTATATATATATAATTCGGATTTCGGGTTGCTCGGATTATTTGACGTCTTTGCCCAAGTTCGTCCAAATTTAATTCGGACTTCTAAATTTTTGCCGAAGGTCATATCAAATTTAAAAATATTTTATCCAAGTCTTAAAAAAATTTAGGTTGAATTCGGATTGACTCCGCTCAAATTGCACCCCCTAGTCCTAGGGCACAAAGGAGGGCATTTCAAATATCAGAAGGTAGATTTGGTTTATTTCCAATGTATCAAAAAAAAAAAAAAAAGAAAGGTAGAGTGGGTGTTTGAGAAGTGGATTTTGTTGTAAGTTTTTTTAGTTGTAGGATATTATTGGAGAAAAAAAATTTTGTATTTGAAAAGATAGTTGAGTTTTTTTGTGGTTTGATATGATATTTGTGAGAGAAAAAATGAAATGATTATGGAATTTGATGTGATATTTTGTTTGAATTGATTTTTTTTAATTTTGTAAAATATTTATCTTGTAGTGAAAAAAATAAAAAATAAAAAAACCTAAAAATCAAGTCGGCAAACACCGCCATAGTTGGAAGGCTCCGCCGCCGGTTTGCGATCTGGCTTATGCCTTCCACCGCCGCCACCGTCCGCAACTCCCTCGTCCTCCAATCAGAAAAAGTGAGTGGTGGACATTTCTTTCTTTGAAACGTGAGGATCCAATGGGCTTTTTGGTTTGGGATTCAATATCTCACATTTTAGTATTTTTTTACTCAAAACTATATCGAATAATGGCTCAAGTGTAGAGATTAAGACCAGGTTTGACCTGTCTTGAAAATTTTAAAAATTTTAAAAGTTATAAAGTCAGAAAGTCATCTAAAAAATTAAAAAGTTATCACTATTTATCAAAAAAAATATTAAAAAAATAATATACACATATTACTACAAATAAAAAAAAAGCCCCCAGATTGGTACTGACGTGATGGTGGAGTCAGTGACGAGGGGGAAAAAAAATTATAGTACTATATTCACTACATTGGATGGTAGAGCTAGGTCTATGGGGGCCATCATGGGTCTCGTTTTGATAATCTGAACCGTGAATACGTAGAACTCGTCTAGTATTATATGCCTGTAAAAAATCACATCTATCGGATATCGCTAAATACATGATCAAATTAGTTTTGTATAAAATTGGATGGTATTATAGTTAACAGTTAACAAAAAAAATTAACACGATTAGATAGTTATCGATATCCAATCGACGTGATTTTTTTATAAGCATATAGTACTCGATGAGTTCTACAGATTGAACGATTCCGATTAGCAAAACGGGACCTGTGGTGGACCCCCATGGGCCGAATAGAATGGACCAATTTATGTCCGAAAAGTAGAGAATCAATCTCCTACACTGCCCTCTGCCACGCTGCCCTATAGGCTTCCAACCGTACGGCCTATTCCATCACTTTATTTCCTTATACACTTATTTATACAATTTTTTAATACACATTTTTTCATAAAAAGTCAAAAAGTTAACCCGAACATCCATATTTTTTTCTCAACTTTTTAGTCCAAAAAGACAAAAAGTACACTTATTTAAGATACCCCAAACAACCCCTAAAAGACTAATAATCAGAAATCAGAAATTAAGAGTATATTTTTTTTAGTTTTTAAATAATTAATTTTTTTTAAATTTGTTTAATTTATATTTATGAAATAAATTATAAAAAGAAATTGTATCAAAAAATTTGACGCAAACTCTACAATAGCTCTTTTTAAGTTGTAACAAACACATCCAAGCTCTATAGGATATTATTATACCAAAAAAAAAAAAAAATTATATTGATTTTTGAATTAAAATTTTGTATAATGGTGGGACAATCTTTGATTCTAGAGCTACATTACAAATCCTGATTTTTTATTCATAAATTTATCCAAGATTCATCGTGAATGATTTAAACCCATTTTGGCAACAAAAAAAGAAAAAAAATTTGCTTATTTTTTATTTATTTTTTATCTTTGGTGATTTTATTTTTTCAAAATTACATCAAAATTTTTTACTTTTTCAAGTCCGTCTTATCAAGACAAATCTAAAAAATATATTTTTTAAAAAAAATTCCAAAAAAAATCACTAAAGACAAAAGTAAATAACAAAAATTACTTATTTTTGTCTTTTCTATTTTTTTTTTTTTTTGGGATTTTTGAAAACAAATTATAATTTTCCGGTTCATCTTGTCAGGCTGAATCTATAAATCTAAATTTTTAAAAAAAATTTATAAAAAAAATCACTAATGACAAAAATAAGTCCAAAAAAAACCATTTCCAAAACATTGAGCCTCATTTGGCAAGTGATTTTTTTAGTCAAAAAGTCACTAAAAAAATCAAAAAGCTAACAACTCATATCAAAAATTCAAAGATTCCATTTTCTTTCTACTTTTTGCATATCTTTTCGTAAAAAGCCAAAAAGTCATTCCAAACATATTAATTTTTTTACATCACATTTTAACCAAAAAATCAAAAAATTACTAAAAGAGCCTGCTCAAAAAATGAGGACCACGACCCATAAGTTGAAGGAAAATGATTTGGAGCCCTAAAAAGAGGCCCCCTAATCCCCCTAATTTCCTGTTTTGGCAACTGTTTCCTTTTTTTTTTTTTTCTTACTTGATATGGAAATTAGGGGGATTAGGGGGCTCTTTTTAGGGGATGTAGTAAGGTTGTAAGTTGAATCTCAACCATGCATTTTTTATGGAATTAGGCTAGGAATCTCAACCATGGATCTCATACCCATGTAAGAAATTTGGTAAAACATAGGTCTCACACTCATATAAGAAATTTGATAAAAAAAATTATAAATTATTTGAAATCATAGAAATTTAGACCTGAAATACTACTTTCACAGTTTTATTATGGAATTATCACAATAAAATTAAGAGCATTGCTATTGAATAAAAAAATTAGATTTAATTTTTAAATTATAACACAATTAATTAGGATATCAAGCCTTGGTTTGGTTTTTATGTTAGGATTAAATAAGCACATAAGGACAAAAAAAAGTCACAAAATCACAAAATGACAAAACACTTTATTTATGATGCAAAATTACCAAACTAACCCATATACAAACAAAAAGTTAAAAAAGTATCATTTCCAAGTTGAGGGTAATTTTGTTGAGAAGTGATTGAGACCCCCTCCAATCACCACCCCCACTACCCCACACATACATGGCGGGTGGTGATTGGAGGAGAAGGAAAAAAAGAAAAAGAAAAAAGAAAAACTGACCAATCAGAGAGAGAGAGGGTCAAAGGGGGTGCCTCCTGGAGGGGGTCCAACTCATTTTCCAATTTTGTTATGAAAAATGATTTGTCCCCCAAAAAATGCCCCCCTAATCCCCCTAATCCCCAAAACGACGTCGTTTTGGGGATTTTTTTTTTTTTTTTTTTGCCTTGGTTTGATTTTTCGGGGGATTAGGGCTCCCCAAATTAAGGGGATGTAGCACGGCCCTTTTGTTATTTTAATACAAAAAAGTCAAAAAAGCCAAACTAAAAAATCAAACAAACAAAAAAGTCCTAGGCTAAAAAGTTAAAAAAGCCAAAAAGTCAATATTGCCAAACAACCTAACACTCTTTCTCATAATTTTTTTTAATCATCAACTAATTATATTATTAAAAGTATAAAATGAATCTAAAAGTAGACTCATATATATATATATATATATATATATATATATACTTTTAAAATTAAAAATTCAATCAATCGAATTTTAAAATATGCCACGTGTTATATACCAATTAATATAAATTTATGAACGGAACTGTTGGGTAGCTCGAAATGAGCTACCCCGAATGGCTCGAAATGTTTGTTTTCCATGAGATTCACGCGCTTGTTAAATAAAAGAAGAAAAGAAGAAAGAAAAAAAAAAAAAACAGAAGAGAGAGAGAGAGGAACCAATGTTGAGACTTTGAAGGGTAGTCATGCAATTTTGAAGCTGAATTTTTCCTTTCACTTCAATTCTTAGCAACTGTACGGGGGCGAAATATTCTCTACTTTCCATACTCCTTGTACTCCAAGCTCCACTTGACAGCGTCTAACCTGGCAACACAGAAACGGTGAGTTGCCCGGCGGCGGTGTGCCGGATAGACCCTCCGACGATCAAGTCAGACCACTTCAGGAAGAAGGAGGTTGTTAGAGAGAGAGTATCTTTTGAGCGAAAGAAGTTGCATACCTCTAACGTTCGTCTTCCTCCCTATTTCTAGGCTGGCTATGCAGCCTCAAGATCGTGCGCGCACCACCTCTGTTGTCCTTCCATGGACAGGTGGCAATGCTCGCCTCTCACCACCTTACGCGTGTAAAGGTTTTGTCCTCCAACCAGTACATGCAAAACTGCCAAACTATATTGGCGCGTGCCCGGAGCAGATTTCCTCTTTCTCACGCCATTGGCCCAGGTGGCACACTTACCCGGAGTACCACGACCGGCCTACCCCTTGTGGAAAATTACCACAAGCTCACAACCGAGATAAGAACCGCCGCTCTGTCCCTTGGCAAAGGGGCAGATGGCTGGTCCTCATGGCCAAGCTATGATTGACCGGTCCACCCCGGTTAACCGGCTGCGAGGCATGCCGGCCTCCACCGTTCTACCTTCGTCCTCGGTCGTACGAAGCCCGACTATCTCGGCCGACCAGTTAGAGGCAAGCCGGTCCTAGTCGCGTCCTCAATCTAGCCCGGCTCACTCTGAGCTCGGTTGCTGGACACCAACACGCGCATCGACAAATGCTGCAGCTCGGTCAAGCCTTGGTTCGTGCTTGGATGTCCGGTTCTTTTTGACCGTGCTACACGGACCACAGACCGCGTTAGTAGAAGAGATAGCGCGGCGCTGTGAGGTCTGTCACGACCCGCGCTACCGTAGCTCGACCGTACTAACGGTGCAAATCTCCCCTCTCAGCAACCAAACAAAACAAACACCATGGATGAGAGGAATAGGATTTCCCAGAGAGGAGAAAGAATGATGTCAAATTTTGGATTTGAGAAACTTTTAAAAAAAAAACCAAAAAAAAAAAAAAACTAAGATCTTCTTCCTCTTCCTCCAGTCCAACCACTGCGAGCCCCTTTCTCTCTCTCTCTCTCTCGCGATCTTGACCTCGCCACTAACACCCAGCCACCATCTTCTGTCAACATTCCACAGCCACTGCCACCATCGTAAGACTCTTCTCTCTCGATTTCTCTTCGCCGCTGCAAACCATAGATGTAGGGTTTGCATTTGAAAACCCGATCAATCATGCAATCAATTCCAGTTTGTAAGTATAATAGAGTCAATGGATTTGTTGAAGAAACAGAGTGCTTTGTTTGCTTGAATGGGTTTCAAGAAGATGAGACTCTGAGATCACACAACAATTGGTGAAAGTGAAGGAATTTGATATGGGTATTGTTCCAAAGAAAGAAAAAAGTTAAGGTGAATCAGAGCTTAATGCCATCAATGTGAGTTGCCGTGGTGCCTCTCTCTCTTCTTCGCGCCTCATTCTCTTTCTCTCTTTAATTTTTTTTTTTTTTTTTTGGTTTCATCTCAAAGCTACGTCATTTTGGGGGCATAATAGGCAACATGCGTGCGAGTCCAAACATTCGGGCTGCTCGAGCCAAATCTTTCGAGTTACAAAACATTATGGATTTATGAATCATAGGTATATAGGAGTTAGCTACATTTTGAGTATCAAATTGGAAAAGATTGTCGATTTGACAGATATTGATATAAACAAATCACCTTATACATGGTTTGTTGTGCAGAATATTCATGGAAATTATTTTTTTTTAAGATCATTGAATATGATTAATTATATAATCTTAGTATATTTGTCTGAAAAAAACAATAAATATAATTTTGCATAGGCCATTCCCCAATCAGATAATTATGGTTGCATGATCAACTTAATTTTTAACCTACAGCCCAAATTGATTTTTGAATCAATAATCTTCTAAGTGCGTATCCACGGTGATTCCACTATATATTTAAAAATATATTCAAAATTCAAAATTTGTAAATGAAATTCAAATAAATTTTCAAATACAAAACATTACTAATTTTTACATGGATTTTGTTTATATGATTTGAAATGAACTAGTCTAATTTTTTTCATCAAACTTTCATTAAATCTTTATAAAAATTTTCTTCTTATCTTAAATTTTCTTTTTCATCAAATTTGATAATAATAATAATAAATCATCTCAATTGCTTCATCAGTTTAAATTTTCATCAAATTCAAACTTGATGAATGAACCGATAAATTCTCAAAAAAAAAAAAAAAAATATAACTCTCTCGATTTGATGAAATGATTTAAAATATTTTTTGAACACTTTTTCGTCAAATTTATAGTAATGTAACGAAAATACTATCTGTCTTATCATTTTTTTTAAAAAAAATTCTATGTCCCTTTTTTTACTATACAATTTTATAAATTAGAAAATTTGGGTCAAAATGTTTTTTCACTAAAAACGAAACTAAACCAAAATTTATTTATTAAAAGACTAAATAATTAAATTGTTTTCATCATTTCCAAATATTTTTCAAAAAATTAATAGACGTTCCAAAATGTAAAAAAAATCAAAGATAAAACTTGAATCAATTAAAAAAAATGACTAAAGAGGAAAATAAATACGTGTCTTCAATTTAAAAATCTTAGCAAATTAATCATTTATCTTTCGTTTATAAAAAATTGTATAGTTATTTATTTTATTAATTTTGATTTATTTTGGTTTTTAATTCGTTGACTCAATTTTTCTAACTTTTAAAATTGTCATCCAACCCGAGCATAAGACATTTGCACGGATCATCATTGATACACTCCGAAAATTATAACTCAAATTAAGGATTTGTTTGAGGTGTTTTAAATAAGTGTACTTTTTGTCTTTTTGGATGAAAAAGTTGAGGAAAAAAATATAAATATTTGGATTAACTTTTTTACTTTTTATGAAAAAATATGTATTAAAAATTATATAAATAAGTGTGTAGGAGAAGATTGTGATGGAAGTGATGGAATAGCTGTATGGTGAGAGACAGTGTGTGCAGTAGGGCTGTTCAAAAATCCGTTCAAACCGGTAATTCGGACCGAACCAGACCGAATTGTACGGTTTGGTTTGGTTCTATTAAGAATTGGTTCGGTTTCGGATTAAGAAATATGAGAACCGTACAAATGGTTTGGTTAATGGATTTTATGAAAAAACCACGGTTTGAACCGAATCGAACCGAATTTTAAAAGATATAAATATATATATATATATATAATATCAAAATTTATTTTTATTAATTGGTTTTTTATAATTTTAATGATATTAGGATGGAATAGATATGTAATGTTGAGTAATGCCTTAATATTATGAAAAATTTACCCATAAGTCCTAGTTTCTGAAAAGTTGAATCATTTAGTCCTAAAAGTTTTTTTATGCTCCATTTAGTCCCATTTGCACATCAATCTAATGTTCGAAATATTAATCTGATGTTCGAAATCTAATGTTCGAAACATTAATTTGATTTTCGAAATCTAATATTCGAAACATTAATCTGATGTTTGAAACATTGTAATGGGACCTTTCAGTCTATAAGAAAACTTTTAGGACTAAACAGTGTATAAGTTATTAATTTGGGATTTATTGGTGCATCCCCCTAATATTATTAGTTTTTATCATGAATTAAATATAATTAGTTTGAGTAATTATTTTGCTAATATTAACAATTTATTCTTGTAAATAGAAATTTTTGGAACCGTGAACCAAAACGAAACCGAAACCGAAACCGAACCTTTTTTTGGTTTGGTTCTGATCCGGTTTTACAAATGTAATGGTCTGGTCTAGTTCTCAAAATCACAGAACCGTTAGGATCGGTTCGGTTTTTGGATTTTCTCAAAACCGAACCAATCCCTACCGTGTACACCCCTAGTGTGCAGAGTGGGGGGAGGAGAGATGATTTCGTACTTTTCGGGCAGTGAATTGAAGGTGTTGTTCGGCCTGTGGAGGCCTACCACGGGTCCCGTTTTGCTAATTAAAACCGTTTGATGTGTAGAACTCGTCAAGTACTGTATGCTTGTAAAAAATCACGTTGATCGAATATCGATAGCTATCTGATTGGATTAGTTTTTTTTCAACCGTTAACTACTACACCATCCATTTTATAAATTTTAACTGATTTGATCATATAGTTACTGATATCCGATCAACTTGATTTTTCACAGGTATATAGTACTCGACGAGTTCTATACATTGCACGGTCCAGATTATTAAAATGAGACCCGCGAGGGACCCTACGGGCCAAATAGTACCGTGTTATGTATACACCTAAATAAGTGCAATTTTTCCACAACAATGCTCCGCCTGCTCTGCCGTTATGATTGTTTGAAAGGGAAGATGGTGTGAAGATAATTTTTTAATATTTTTTTTGGTGAATAATGATAACTTTTTAACTTTTTGAGTAATTTTTTGACTTTTTAGCTTTTTCTGAAATACCCAAACCAGGCCTAAGACGTTTGCACCATATGACCATCTCCGAATAAGGTGTCGTTTGGTTTTGGCTTTTTTAGTTGACTTTTTGACTTTTTTTAGTCTGGGACTTTTTTAGTCGTTTGGTATTTTTGTTTGGCTTTTTTGATTTTTTGGATTTAGAATGACAAAATTACTCTTAGTATAGAATGATGTTTTTTTGACTTTTTGTTTGTATATGGAGTAATTTGATACTTTTGTAACTTTTTTGTCTTTTTGTGATTTTGTAACTTTTTTTTTTTATTTTTTGTGATTATTTAAATAATAAATAATAAGAGCAATGAAGTCAATCCTATATACTGGACTTAATAGAAAATTTTCATCAACATCTTCTCACAATAAATTTTTAGTACATTAATAAGTGTAAAAAAAAATAAAATAAAAAATTCTTAACAAGTCCAGCACAGATTTTAATATTTTATCATTAGTGAGTAACGTAATATTTTAAATTTTAAAATGATATAATTTTTTTTTATCTAAATGTCGATTTTTAATAAAATTAATATTTTTAAAATTCTCTCATCAAGATCTATAAAATAAGATTTAGGTTGACTATGAAATTCTTTTAAAAACAAAAATTAATGTTGAAATTGACGTAAAAGTAACATTTTATTCTGTTTAACAATAAAATGTTATTCTGATTCACGGTAAAATATTACTAACTACCAAAGTGACAATTTACTATCTTCTTAAATAGGGCATCACTAACAAAAAAAATAGAGTATGACCGAAAAAAGCTTTATTAGTTCTTTCATTATAAATTTACAAACAAACCAACAACAATCAAAAATAATAATTCAAATCAACAACAATTCAACATACCTCAAGAAAGCTCTACAAGCAAAAATCAACGACCAACAAATTCAATAAATAACCAAATTGATAGCAACATTGAAAGCTTCAATCAGAGCTTTCACTTCTGCTACTTGGTGGCTCATTTCATTACAATCAAACAAATGCTTTCACAACTTAAAAATCAAATAGTCTCCTAAATTATAATTTTCTGAAAACATGATACGTCACTGAGAAGCACTGCTCTACTAACAAAATCCTCTAATCTATAGAGACGAAATACGCAATTCAAAACGATGGAGGCATCTAGGGGTGTGCATAATACCGCCGAAACCGTTGAAACCGCTAAAACTGTACCGAGCCGCACCACCAAGGCAAATTCGTTATTATTTGTCAATCGAACCGCCGATTTTTGGTAAGAAAAATGGCAAATTCTAGTGACACTTTTATCAATCCGCCGGTTTCTATTTTTCTTCCAAACCGTACCGACGCGCACCGCTATTAAATCATGTTTTATAAGATTCTAAAAATTCTTTTTACTTAAGTTTGCTTGTTATTCTATACCTTAGAATATAGTATTACATTACTGCTCGAGGGGAATTCAAGATGTCAGTAATCCAAAATAAAGTTAGATTCCAATTCACTTTTCAATCTTTTTTCTTTTTTTTTTTTCTTTTTTTTTTTTTCTGGCCATGTTGCAAACTTGCATTAACTCACTTTTCAATCTAAATACTTTTCAAGAGTAAACATTTTCAATATATTATAAACCCTGAATAATATTAATTTTATGTATTGTATTTGATCATTGTAGCTTCCACAGATGCTTGTAATGAACTGATGGCATAGTCGTTGATATTATCATGTTGTTGCTACACTTGCTGCATCAGAAGAAAGCTTCGCAAGATGCTTAACATCACGGTATCTCTCGTCTTTTTTTTACTCTTTGATTTAATTTTTGTAATTTGAATTATATTTTTTATAAACCACGAATCCGCCTGAACCGCCAAGGCAAATCCGCCATTATTTGCCAACCGAACCGCCGGTTTTTGATAAGGAAAATGGCAAATTCTAGTGACACTTTTATCAATCCGCCACCCGCCATACGGTTTCTATTTTTCTCTCAAACCGCACCGACTCGCACCGCACACACCCCTAAAGGCATCTACTAACATGTTGAATCTAGAGAGCTTTGGCTAAATTTCCCGGCTTAATACCCAATAAATCCTACTACAAATTAAGGACTGGTTTGACAACTCTTGAAAAAAACTAAAACGTCAAAAAATTATTCAAAAAGTTCAAAAGTTATCACTATTCACTAAAAAAAATATTAAAAAAATAATATACAAATATTAATACAAATAAAAAAAAAGCCCCAAGATTGGTACTGACGTGATGGTGGAGTTAGTGACCGGGAAAAAGAAAAAAATTATACTAAAATATTCACTAAATTGGATGGTAAAGTTGGACCCGTGGGGGCCCACCATGGGTCCCATTTTGATAATTTGAACCATTAAATATGTAGAACTTGTCTAGTACTATATGTCTGTAAAAAATCACGTCTATCGGATATCGCTAACTACATAATCAAATCAGTTTTGTATAAAAATGGATGGTGTTATAGTTAACCGTTAACAAAAAAAACAAACACGATCAGATAGCTATCGATATCCAATCAACGTGATTTTTTACAAGCATATAGTACTCGACGAGTTCTACACATTGAACGGTTCCGATTAGAAAAACGGGACCTGTAGTGGGCCCCCACGAGCCAAACAACACCATCCAATCAAAACCCGAGAAGGAGACAATATTTTCTCATCTACTCACCAGCTAGTCACCCTTGCCATTCCGTACGGCCTCCTACTCTATCTTCTTCTACACATTTATTTATATAATTTTTTAATATACATTTTTTCATAAAAAGTTAAAAAATTAATCCAAATATCCATATTTTTTTCTCAACTTTTTAGTTCAAAAAAATAAAAAATATACTTATTTAAGACACTCCAAACAACCCCTAAAATTCACATGTACGTCAATTACATTCGCACACAAAAAAAACTCACATCGATTTTCACAACAAATTCATAACTTTCTCAACTATTCTTACTAGTAAAAAAAAACACACACACACACACAATTTTAAAAAATAAGCAGTGTGTTTAGTTTGAATTTTTTAGATTAAATTTTTTGAAAATTGACTTTTTTGATTTTCGTGTTTTTTTAGTTTTAGTTAATATTTTTTAAATTTTAAATATTTTTTTTATTTTTTTAGATGCACCTTGCTTAGATGTATCTAAAAAGTAAAAAATTAATAAAAAAATATTTTAAAAAATTAATAAATACATAAAAATATAAAAAATATACTGAATTCTTGTATTTTTTTTTATATTTTTGGTATTTAGTGAATTTTTAAAAGATTTTTTTTTACAATTTTTTTATTTTTTAGGTGTATTTATGTTAAGTATGTCTAAAAAATAAAAAAAAATGTTTAAAATATTAAAAAAAATTCAGTAAAAATAAAAATAGGGAGAAGCACCAATAAATCCTGAATTAGTAACTTGTAGACTGATTAGTCCTGTCTTTTTTCTGTTGAACCGATAGGTCCTAATATTTGGGTAATGTCAACGTTATCCTCAGTAAATTGTATTTGAAAGTTTTAATAGGGGAGCGAAAATTGGTATTTAGTACTGGGTGAATTACCGATTTAGACATGGAGCGCACTATAGGCGTTTTTACCTTTTCCCCTCGTTTTCCATTGAATGTTCTAGTCTCTGTAAGGAAACATCGACGTTTCACATTTCCAATCCTGAAACATTGCAATTCCTGATGTTTGAAACTGAAATTAGGGATTCGAGTATATCTAAATCTGAGCGCGACGTTACAACATTGTGTTTGTGCCAAACATCATGGCCATGATCAAACCCTACAAACATCATTCGTTCCATCATCAAACATCATTCGTTCCATCATCAAACATCATTCGGACCTTCGATCGATTACATCACCGAACTGAGAGAAAGTCGTGGTTCGCGTTAGTGTTTCACTTCAACGTCGTGCAAAGCACTGATTTGGGGTCTCACATGTACAATCTTTGCCTTAATTCTGAAACTGTTGTCGGTTGTGATAATCGGAGGTCGGAGGAGCAGAAAGAGAGCAGTAGGGTCCTTCCACCCCTACACCAACGATGGCGGCTGCGGAGAGAGAGTTCTGTGGTGCGCCATCAAGGCCATCCAATCTGATCTCGACTGCATCGTCTACATCGGCGATCATGATGCTAATCGAAAGAGAAGAACCCACCGCCGATCTGAGAGAGATGATCTCGACTGCATCGTCTACATCGGCGATCATGATGCTAATCGAAAGAGAATAACCCACCGCCGATCTGAGAGAGATGATGTGGTGACCCAGTGACGAGTTTTCGATTCGGCTATTGATGATGTCGATGCTGTTCAACAAATCAAAAAAATGTAGTTGATGATGTTCAATGTTGTAGTTGTAGTTGATGATGTTCAACATCATCATACATCATCAACAAATCAAAAAATGGAGCATTTCGGATGATGTTGACGATGTTCAATGTTGGTGATGTGTGATAATGTTTGATGATATTTTATGATGTTGGTAATGTTCATATGATGTCTGGTAATGTTGATGGTAATGTTGATGATGTTTTGATGATGTTGGTATATTTAATGTTACTAATGTAGTTAATGTTTGGATGATGTAATTGATGTTGAAAGGGTACATAGGTAAAACCTCACCAAAACAAATCAAAAGGAAATATTCTTTAGGACCAAATGGTTTATAAGAAAAAACACAGGACTAAATAGAGTAACATTCTCTCAATTAGGATTTACCAGTAATTTTTCCATAAAAAAATATGAAAAATAAGAAAGTAAATTTTTTTAAAAAGTGAAAATTCATCTAATACATTTAGAAAACCCTCGCTCACGATTTATTAGGTAACACCTCCAACTAATAGGGTTAGCTGATAATTAAACAAAAATGGGAATTCATCTAATACACAACAACGTGATGTTGCACTCATGCTCGTGCTCGTGCTCGTGCTCGTCCTCAAGTAAGAGGTCTGTAATAGGAATAAACTGCATAAAAAGTCTGAGCGAAAGTAATCAGCAACAAGACCACTGCAGCAACAAAGGATAAGATAGCCCAGGGATTGTTGAAGTAGTTATGCTTGAGGTTCGCACGCCAAGTGTTCCACCTATGATTGTAATACCGGTTCACCTGCTCTGACAATTGCGAAAGGTAACTACCATCGATGTCGAAAACCACCTCTTCCGAGAGGCGGTTGAAGAGGTCCACTACTTCACCATTGGTGCCGAGCCAGTGCTCGATTATGCCGTGGTAATGGAGGTAAGCCACATCCGCCGGCGAGTTAAACAAATTGTCCATGAATATCACATACGAAGTTATGTCGTTGCTGCAATCTAGATGGCACTGCTCCAGCGCGATGAGGTTGAGCAACAGCGATTTGGTACCGTCATGGATCAACAGCCGAGGAATGCTCAGAGTCCCATCCTTGAATTTAATGTCCCAGAACCGATCTGTCTTCCTCTTCTTGAATTTAATCCCTGCCTCCCTCAGTTCAGTCACGCAATGGACCAATTGTTGACGGCGCTTGTCGGCGACGACCTGGTTCGTCCGCGATGACCACCGCTTGATCCACATTTTGGGTACGGCTTTTGGCCCCGCGCGCATGAGACTTCGCCGGAAAACATCGAGGCAGTGAAGGCCGCCTTGGTCTGCTAATGGATCAAATGTGGTTGCATATTCGAGCGATGCTAATGATGGTCGTGGTGACTGTAATGATTCATCGGTTGGCATTAGCGGGTCGAAGAACTGGATTGCTAGCTTGGCCACCAGTCCTCTCTTGTCAGGATCGCCGTTCTCGAGCCCTAACAACCGATCCAGTACGAAGAGGGGAATCTGGTTTTCGAGCATTATCATATCCCTCTGAAGCGAATGCATCGAGGCACGCATCGCGAAGATAGGATCCTTCCGGGAGTAACCTAGCTTCTTGAAGCCCTCAATAGCCCCTCGGAACAGCTCCAGTACGAAGCGCGTCCGGATCCTCTAGAGTAACTCTCTAGAGTGATCCTCTAGAGTGGATGATCCGACGGCTGTGGTTAAGCCTCACCAAAACGACGTCGTTTTGGTGAGGATTTTCCAAATAAAAAAAAAAAAAAAAAAAATCAGATTTTTGAAGCTCTGTTAATGGCTTCCATTCATCATCATCTTCACAATCCAACCCAACAACCCAAATCATATTAACTATCTTGTTGTGTTGTGTTGTGAAATACAGTGCCAGATCTACTACATTTTGCAAATCAACCACACAAACAACGATCGCAAAAACTATCATGATCGTCGAAATCAGATCTGTAAGCAAAGAAAGAGGAGCATATTACCGAAGAAGACGATTGCTAATATGATCAGAGAGCCGCTCCTCCTCCACGAGCCGCCCATGGCTTCCGTCGTCTCTCTCTCTCTCTAGACTCTCTCTCTCTATATATAAATATATATAGACGATGAATATGAACGTAGATATATATGTATATATGCGAAGAATCAGAGAGATTTGAGAAGAAGAGAGAGGTGTTATGGCTTTTTAAATGTGCTGGGAGTGATTTTCGTAAGAACGAGCTTGGCTTCGAGTGAGTGATTCCGAATTTGATGTCCGCGTCTATCGTTAACTCATTTTTATGATTTCTGCAGATCTGGGTCTGGTTCTAGAGAGAAGGAGGAGACTCTCTCTCTAACCCATTCT
The DNA here is from genome assembly GCA_030407325.1 of Camellia japonica. Classification (NCBI taxonomy): domain Eukaryota; kingdom Viridiplantae; phylum Streptophyta; class Magnoliopsida; order Ericales; family Theaceae; genus Camellia; species Camellia japonica. The sequence continues at coordinate 32,841,293 of JAPPVO010000002.1, read as the reverse complement.
TCTTCCTTCCCGATCTGTGAAAAAAAAAAAAAAAAAATCAAAACCAAAACGACGTCGTTTTGGAGAGGAAACATCTCAACCATTAATTTTATTAATTGGACACGTGTCGCATCCTAAATTATCACTCTAGAGGATCACTTCAGGGAATCACCCTAGAGGATCCGGACGCGAGCAGCCATCGAGCACCATCATTTCCACGAATTCCTTGCTGGTGAGAGTAATTGTGCCTTCGTAACAAGCACGGGCCTGGTCTTCAAGCCCTTTAATGGAGTCCAGATATAGAGCAATGTCGTGCTGGGTACGCTTGAGAACACGGTAAAGGGCGCGCCACTTGTGGGGGTCCATGGTGCGGAGGTGTCTCTGGCCGTGGTGGTAAGGCCCCAAGGAGACGGTCCGGGGAATGTAAGATTTGTCGTCCCTTTCTCGCAGGCACTGAGGGACTCTGTAGATGCACATCTTTGCCCAGGCAGCTGTTGAGTTTTCTTGGCCGGCTTGGTTGATTTTTTCTTTCATGTTGATAACCCATTCGGAATGGTCTAGTGTTTTGTTGGCCTGCTCTTCAAATTTGTGACCAGTTTCAGGTTTGCTCATGATTCGTTGGTGATGGTGTTTGATCTGAAGATAGGCTTGAGGTTGTTTTTCTGGGTATTCAGTCGATGAGGGGGCTGTGCTGTAGTAGTACCAGTAGGAGTGAGAGTGGGAGAGTGAGAGTGAGAATGAGAGTGGGAGTGGGAGTGGGAGTTTGCTGGATTCTGGCTGTTACAGTTTGTTTGAGTTTGAAGGTAATCGGGTTCCAACTCACGAGATCTCTGTGAAAATATCAGTCATCACTTTGATGTCGGCCAGGGCCTGCCTTCGATGATTACGACAAAACATTGTTTTAATTTTTTGAATTAAATTTTTTTTAAATTTAATTTTTTATTTTTTAATGTTAATCAATACTTTTAAAATTTTAAATAAGTTTTTTTTATAATTTTTTTAGATATATTTTATTTAGATGTATTTAAATAGTAAAATATTTAAAAAAAATAAATATACAGAAATATAAAAAATATATTAAATTTTCATATTTTTTTATATTTTGGTGTTTAATAAATTTTTTTAAAATTTTTTTCACAAATATTATACTTTTTAAGTGTATTTATATTAGATGTGTCTAAAAATTTTAAAAATTACTTAAAATATTAAAAAATTTACTAAAAACAAAAAAATATGAAAAATAAAATAAATAAAAATATTTTAAAAATATTTTCTAAAAATAAAAAACTAAGTATGTTTGAGATGTTCTAAATAAGTGCACTTTTTAAACTTTTAGACTAAAAAATAAAGGAAAAATATGATTATTTGAGATAATTTTTTATCTTTTTACGAAAAAAAATATACTAAAATATTTTCTAAAATAAAAAAATTACAAAATTATCCTATGTCCTGGACTAGTGTAACTGTGCTGACTTTTTCTCACCTTTCGCTTTTTTTTTTATTTATTTATGTAAGTATGGCTTACATTGTGTTACGTTTTGCACTTTTATGGGAAATTGTGGCTGCTGCAGCATCTGTTTTGAATTTTTTTATTTTTTTTTTTTTTGAGACAGATTTTCGGCCAAAAATATAGGTAAATAATATAATTTCTTTTACTTTTTTTTAGTAATTTTAGACTTTTTAATTTTTTATATCACGTCAAATCAACCCTGATATTTATTGAAACTTTTATCCTAAACCGATGCTCGCTCTTTATTTGTGCAATTATTCACTACGAACTGTGACGGAAATTTGACCAATGTCACAATTAATGGCAGCCGCACAAATGAATGGCCAATATTAATGATGAGGGAAATAAAATAATATTTTCTGTTTTAAGTTTGAAAAGTAATCCAATCCAAATAGGAAGCCACATGGACCACCCACTTAATTTTGGAATTAGGTACATTTTTTAGGGGAAAGTACCATTAAATCTCTAATTTGGGAATGTTAGTCCATTTAGTCCTGAAGATTTTTTGTTAGACTAATAAGTCCTATTTTATGCGTAAATACATTAGTACCCTTTTTTTTAGGCGTCTAGGTCAGTAATTGAGGGGGTAATTTTGGATTGATGTTTATGTATAATTTACCGAATTGCCCAAGAAGAATACTATAGGCCTTTTTTTTGGGTTGGTGTTCATCACCATCAACAACATCAACTACATCACCAACATCACTAAAAAAACATCATCAAAAATCAACAACATCATAAAAATATCATCAAAAATCGTCAACTACATCACCAACATTACTAAAAAAACATCATCAAAAAATCAGCAACATCAGATTCATTTAAAAAAAATTTACCCTCATCAAAACATCATCAAAAATCGACAACATCATCAAACATCATCGTGAACAACAACAACATCAGAACATTGTGAATATCTTCATGAACAATAGCAACATCAGAACATCAGACTCATTTAAATAAAATTTCCCCATCATCAAAAATCAGCAACATCATCAAATCATCATCAAAACATCAGATTCAAATACCCAAGTCAATACTCTCATCTCCCTCGAGTCCTCGCAATGGCCCGGCAAGAAGACCCACAAATCAACGGTTCCGAAATCAAAGAACCGTCCCCGAAGATTCGGAAGCTCGATCAGAACGGAGAAGACCCACAAATCAACGGTTCCGAAATCAAAGAACCCTCCCGGAAGATTCGGAAGCTCGATCAGAATGGCGTTCATGGAGACCCAAAACCCTCCATCACTATTACCCCACTTTTCAAAGTGAAGAAGCTTTCTGAGAAAGCTGTTCTTCCCTCTAGAGCCTCCTCTCACTCCGCTGGTTACGATCTTTCTAGGTAATCAATCATACATTTTTCACATACATTTGTGTGTAATTTTGGTGATTGACCGGTGTGTTTTTCGTCTTATGTGCAGTGCAACAGAGAGCAAAGTACCAGCAAGAGGAACATATGCTCGTATAGGTAAAAATCGAGATGAGAGAGATTGATTCAGATGTTGATGTTGATGATGTTGTTCAGTGGTGGGTAAAAATGTAAACTTTATATATAATACATCAAAAATATATATCATGTCAAAAATAAAAAGGATTAAATGGTTTAAGAAAAAACACTTGGGACTAAGTAGAGTAACATTTATTAAAATAGGATCTATGAGTAATTTTTCCCATTTTTTAGATTTCTTTTTTTTTTTATTCAAAAAAAAAAAAAAAACATTTGTGAAGTTGTCTCCTAAGAACTTTCGCGTGAGTCCCAGTAAATTTTAAATTAAGGGGTTGTTTGGGATGTTTTAAATAAGTGTATTTTTTGAATTTTTAGATTAAAAAATTAAGGAAAAAAGATAGTTGTTTAGGTTAATTTTTTGATTTTTTTATGAAAAAATAAGTATTAAAAAATTATATAAATTAGTGTGTAGGAGAAGATTAGGAGAGTGAGGTGTACAGCCGTACTACCTGCGCATGAATTGATGCTAAGAAATGATTGACTACTTTTCGGACATTGTACTGGACGGTGCTGTTTGGCCCGTGGGAGTCATCACGAGTCCTGTTTTGATAATCTGAACCGTTCAATATGTAGAACTCATCGAGCACTATATGGTTGTACAAAATCACGTTGATCGGATATTGATAGCTATCTGATCAGATTAGTTTTTTTTTAACTGTTAACTATAACACCATCATTTTTTTTATACAAAACTGATTTGATCATGTAGTCAGCGATATCCGATCAATGTAATTTTTTACAGACATATAGTACTCAACGAGTTCTACACATTGAATGGTTCAAATTATCAAAACGGGACCCGTGATGGGCCCCACAGGCCGAACAATAGTGTGTTAAAATTGAACCCCAACTGTCCTATTTTTCTTAAAAAACGCAGGCATAGATTTGAACCGGTCAGATCTGTCCTGTAATTTTGTATGTAAAATTAATTTTTTTAATATTTTTTTTGGTAAATAGTGATAACTTTTTAACTTTTTGAGTAATTTTTTGATTTTTTGTCTTTTTTTGGACATGCCAAACTAAGCCTAAGTTATAATTTAAAATTTATTTTTATATTTTTATTAATTTTTTTTTATGTACACACTCTATCAAATTTTTTATTTTAAAATTCTATTTTATTAAAATATTATTTTTTATTTTTTGTTTTTTTCAATTTAAATATATGATGAATTAGCACTGCAAATTACAACAACACAAAATTTAGAGAAAAACAATTTTGGCCAAGGATTCATATAAAGAAAAAAAAAATGAAAAAGTTTGACATACAATATATTCTTTCAATTAATTTTGATGATGAAAAATTAAGTTATTATTTAAAATATTGCTGAAAATGTTTGCCAAAAAAAAATCCACAAAACAAAAAAGCATGCCCACCGCAATCAATTGTCATATACATATATACACAGGCAAAAAGAAAGGAGATTTAATGTGTGTGTGTGAGAGAGAGAGAGAGAGAGAGAGAGAGAGAGAGATCATGGAGCCGGTGACGAGAAAGCCAGAATGAGAGTGATGGAAGAGGGAAGAGGGGGCGTTGTAGTCGAAGCGAGAGATGCTTATCACTGCTGAATGCTGCTCTCATGGCTTCATGCTCACTCTCTCTCATCCTCCTCCTCCTTCTTGCACTTTCACTTCTATTTCTTCAGCCATGTTTGTGTTGTTTGCACTTGCACTTTTCACAGAGCACTCACTGCCCATCCCCCTAATCCCAGAAGAGTAGCAAACAACAAGCAAGTAGCAGCAACATAATCACACAGGGAGGTTGACCGGTCAGACGGCCGGACGGTCGACCAGCTAGGCCAATTTTGGGCATTTTCCTTCTTTGTTACAGGGCATTCACGGGACATCCGGGGGGACATCCAGGTAGACGACCAGCCATGGCTTTTTGGCCCAGTTTTGCTCCAAAAAATATAATAAAAAATGAAATACCATATGAACAGCGCCTCAACAAATCAAGTAAGGAACTGTAACAAATATAAAATGAATGGTTGGTATAAAGAGTCTGATGAAGGACGTATTTATAGTTTTTGCTCTCTACAATAGTTTCAAATGTAGATGCTCTAACAACTTAACAAAAAGTACTACATCTTATAATTTCAACAAACAATAGCAAATTGAAACACTATATGACAATGTCTCAAATCACACATTTTTTTTTCCTATAGCAAACCATTTTTAACAAGGTGGCCTTTTTGGTTTCAATATTTGTCACCCACCTAAAATATAAGGATAAATGACCTTTCCTAATTTTGAAAAAAAAAATACTATAAATTTAGAATAATTACTGTGTGTGCTGATTTCTGACCACACTGCTAAACAGGGAACTCAGCTAGAGAGCACTGGCTGAATAGATTACGCCCGAACAACCTATCACAGAAAGATAAGACTCCGACGATGGTTCGTCCACCCGGGGGCACTCCGACGATCAAGTCAGTACTAAGTTATCTCTCAAAGATAGCAAATAGTGCTTAACTCACTAGCCAGAATACAAAAAGCATACCATAGACCCGCGAAGGTGCCTTACTTTTATAGTCAACACGGACCTGATTCCTCTAGAAGCCTAGCTTCTCTTGGACTCTGGCTCAATGCTCATCCTGGACTCTCCAATAGATAAAGATAAACTGCTTAAGAGTTTTATCCTTATCTAGGCTGAGATCCTCTCCCATTCTAGGACTCTTATAACTTATCCGTTCATCTAGGATTCCGGTATCTTCGCAGATAAACTCGGTCTAGCCGAGATCACCTCTGCGCCATGACCAGGACACGTGGCACCTCAGGTGGAACTTCGGTGCCACCTTGGCCACGTGTTGTCATTTACAAAAATATACCCCCACAACTGCCCCCTAGGTTCTATTATCTGGGCATCCTGAGGTGATGGAACCTATATCATTTGTTCACATTACCCGTCGGCTAAAACTTGTCATACCCTTCATTACCGAGGTCATAATTCGTCAGCTCCCATATGACCAAGACTACAGTGTGTTTTATCAATGCCTTAGAACCAAGAACCAAGGTTTTAACCGAGATCGTCCCCCTAGCCGAGGTCTTTGCTTCACTAAATCAAGAACTCTAAGAGTTCTATCTGCGCATGAGCTGTCACACATGATTTCTCAACCGTTTTCGCCACGCGTCTTTTCCTCATTGGTCCGTACTTGACACGCGCCATCAGGTCGCGTTGCTTCTGCGCGCGCAGTCTGACAGACACGTCGTCCAAGGCATACATTTAAGCTTTGCCGCCTTTTTGTGTTTTAACAAAAACACCACACTCTCTCTTTGTCTCTTCACTTTTCGTTCCTTGATTTCTCTCAAGCTTTCTCTCTCTAAAGTTTCTTGCCTTTAAACCGCCATTGCCCAAGTTCTCAAGCTCTACAACTTGCTCTGTTCATCTCCTCCGGCAAAGCACTCACTATTTCGCTCCATTCACCGTTATCGTCCGACTCCGGCGTACCTCATACCGGCGTCATTCACTTCGGTAAGTCACTGTTTCCCCTTTTTCAGTCTTTAATTTTTCTTCAAAATTTTATTGCATCTAATTGTTGCTATTGCGAACCTGTTCGTGTTCTTGAATATTTGCTTGTGTTTTGAATTCCATCACTTTGAGTACGAAACACGCTTTGTTTGGGATTTCTAGTTATTCAATATGCTTTTGGGCATGCATACACGGTTCATGGCCCTTATGCACACATATGCATTGTTTCACGGGTCTCAATGTTTTATTATTGTTACGCCCTCAAAATAATACATAATTCTCACATCCAATCTTTCCATAAACATGATAGATAGTTTACATTTCCATACAAACATCAGAGTTAATATTACAAAAGTGTATTTCATATTAATTACAAATGTTTACAAAAATAATAGAATGTCCTGCAGGCTTACATCTTTCCAAGTTGTTACTTGGTCAATCAAAAGAAGAGTTCTAACTCTTTTACAGGTAAAGCCCTCGGCTTGCATTTACATATAATCAACAAAATAAATAACAAAGCAGAGCCTTCAACTTTGAAGACCTCCCAAGTAAAGATCTTGAACTTGGCACGTCTCCTGTACCTGAAAATGGTATCCCAAGTAGGGTGAGCCAAAACTCAGTAGAAATATACTAAACCCAATATGAGAAATAACTAAAACATTATCACACAACAAATGATCGACACGTATAAACATTATCATACAACAAATCACACCCTTCTCATAGCCCGACAACAATTACATCCATGCTACCATCCACTTCCCTTATTTATCTAGATCAGTTCCTAATTATGGTTCAATATCTAACCAGACAATTTAAGTGAGACTACCACTCGACTTGTTAACTCTTTCGTTACCCATGATTCAAAACGAGACTACATCTCACGTAACTAATACTTCACTTTTAAGGTCTCGGGACTTTCACCCCGGACGCCTCGGCCAACTTAATTATCTATGGAGTACATTCCCTAACTCCTCTCAAATAATGATACATATACAATGTATTTAAACATATAACCACCTATGAAGTACATCCCCTATCTTCTCCCAAACATAGATATACAAACAATGTGTTAAAGTATATGAACACATATGGAGTACATCCCCCATCTCCTCCCAAACAAGTTACATACATAATGTGTTAAAGTAGTACATCCCCCATCTCCTCCCAAACAAGTTACATACATAATGTGTTAAAGTATATGAACACATATGTGTGTGGAGTACATCCCCTATCTCCTCTCACACACTGGAGTACATCCCCTATCTCCTCCCAAACAAGATACATATATAATGTATTTAAGCACTTCATCACATACCATAATCTATCAATACACATATTTGCTGTATTATTCCAACCATCACATTCAATGACATAACACGTTCGATTAGTTTCAGTTTTCCCTAATCAACATACAGTGTTTACAACAATCAAAGCTATCCTCCACCGATAGCCCAAAGCAGTTATCTCTAAACAGATAATAAATTCATCAACAGATAAAATATCGACAATCTCATAGGTGAGTGATTAAATTATCCAACTACACCATTTACTCCCACAATTTCCCAATTTCATTATTCTCAACTCAATTTCACATTTTTCCAAATTTATTATTCAAATTAATTATTCAACATAAATAGGGCATTTTTCCCCTTTTCTCAATATCAACCCTAAGGTTTAATTTTATCAATTTAACAACAATAATTCCATTTTCCAAGGTCTCTCATACACATAGAGTTTAACATTTGAAAACCCTCTTTTTATAACCACCAAACAAACCCTAACTTTCTCAAAATTACCCAACATTACTAACTAATCAAAATGACTAATATTTATGTCAAAACTCATAAGAAGGAGTAGATCATCCCTACCTCAAAGTTAGGAGCTCAAAGGAGATGAGGAGAAAAACCAAAGATGCTCCAAATGCAAGATTTTTCGGATCAAAGTGAAGCCCACCCCGAGCACAACCTTTCTTACAAAGGGACTAGGCTAGAAACACACTACGAGTAGATCAATCCCTAGAGAGAAGGTAAGTGTAGAGAGAGAGAGAGAGCTGAATCTAGGGTTTTGAAATCAAAAGGGATGAAAAAGTGAAGTGTAATCCCGCTGCTGACTACTGATATAACACAGGCTCGCTCGAGCGAAGGATTGGTCGTTCGAGCGACCAGACACAAAGAAAACCTTGCTCGAGCGAAGAAAGTCTCGCTCGAGCCAACAATACAAAGCTTCAGATCTGCAATCAAAAGCACGCTCGAGCGAAGAACTTCAAAACATAGTCCTCGCTCGCTCGCTCGAGCGAAGAACTTCAAAACATAGTCCTCGCTCGAGCGAAGGAAAGCTCGCTCGAGCCAAGGATTGCAACTCTCAGGTCTAAACCCAGACGCAGACGCACGCTCGAGCGAAGGACTTCTCGCTCGAGCCACCAGACACAACACCCAACTCTCACTCGAGCTAAGGAACCCTGGCTCGAGCGAAGGATCTAAAACAAGGGGCTCGCTCGAGCGACAAAAGCCTCACTCGAGCGAAGAACCAAAATTCTGGGCAGCAACACTTGGTTTAAAAACTCACCCAACCTATTACAAACCTGCCCAACACATCCTAAAACTCATATACAAAGAATCGAAGGACGGAAACATGATACAACAACAACCAACACCCACGGAACCAAGTCCGGGTTACAATAATCAATGAAGGGAAAACCGGGATCGCTATAACCTCCCCCCCTTAAAGAATTTCGACCCCGAAATTAGATACAAGTTTCAAAAACAAGTTTTTCTCAATCCTCAATAACATTACCAACCAATATTCCACAACCTGACCCATTACCGATCATCCCATCTCTATTCAAGAGGCATTTCTCACAGTTTGCTACAACAAGCATTACATTGAAATTCAACAAGTTTCTTTGTACCTATTTCACAATTGCATATCATATTCAATGTTCATGATAGATTTCCCTTACTACAACACATCCAACATATACAATGTTAAATTAAACTTCCATTTCAAGGCATATGATATAATACTACCATACACCGAAACATGCACAATGTTTTATAACTGAAGACATATTAAATGTTCTTAGAATTTATCAATACAAAAAAAATATTCAACATCCACTCAATTACCTACCAATAGATCCGGATACTTCTCTTGGACCTCTAATTCACCTTCCCAAGTGGCCTCCTCAACCCCGTTATGTTTCCACAACAGCTTAACTAATGGAAAAGTCCTGCTTCACAAGACTCGATAACAATAATAACAGTATGACATGTCCAACCACTACAGTGTTCTGAGACATCCACCACGTCTCGACTACCGACAATACCCAAACCAGTATTTAGTACTTAATACCCCAACATAGGAAACACGAAAATATTCGTACACAAGGCTTTCGGTCAACTTTCACAAAACATGAACGCAAGACGAAGCACGGGTAAAGAACAATATTATGGCACGTTATTACCCCAAAATTTCGAGGTCTTGCCAAAGACACACAATATGTAACCAGCAACTCAGGCTAGGTTAAATCTAACTTCTCAAAAGATATTCCATTCAGGTTAAAGAAATCGTTTTATTTACTTCCTATGTTTCAAAGCACTCAGTTCCTCCCAAAAATATTCAGACTTATACTGTCACCACTTAAACACGTCATTCACAACTAGCCACAGCCGAAAAGATTTTTCTCAGATTATTTTCCCGAAAATAAGGATCGCAAATTCACGTTTTGATTCAAAATCATTTTAGTTTATGAAGAGTACCCGATGTCCCTCCCGTGAATCACAACATAACCATCCCACAAAGCCCGTCATACTCACGGTGATGACGCGACACTCAAAAACAAAACTCTCATGATAGGGACCCCTGAAAATTTGAAATTCCCAACAATGCAACAACACAAAGGATAACATTGCATACCCCCGTGCCTTACACCACACAAACAAGGACCGAACAAGTCGAAATGACTTTAACAGAGTGCCTCACTCACTTTACACAATTTTGCTACCTCACTAGTGTTACTGCTATCCAAACTGGACGACAGACACTTATACCAAAGTGACCTAGCTTTACCAAACATCAAACCACTCGATTCAATCAGTAATCACACTATTGCCTTACTAAGGCATTCTCCGAGGATTTCCCTAGGATCGATCCCCTTCTACACATCATCTAATAACAACGTACGAACCACACACTGACACGCACCGTACTAAGCAAAACCTCCTTATTTAATGCAAGCTATCTTACACCCATACTGAATCCCTCAATGACCTATAGGGTCCATTCTTTATTCCACACCTTACCTGTCACTCGTCCCGAGAGTACCATCAAGACACTAAGCCTCCGTGCCAAACCACTAGCCATTACTACCGCTGGACAACCACCTTGAACCAGACCCTAACACAGTCGCATGTCGCCGACAAGGCTTTCAAAGACTCACCATCCTAGCTCTCTTGAAGAGTAAAGGTCCTCATCCTCCTCGCTATCATCCCAAACCTTCCTCCGCAAACACCATACTACTGTGACTCTACTCACGGGTCACACCCAAACCACGGGTTATACGCCCAACCTATCTTACCGACAGCATCTCCTAGCCTACCCGGTATTAAGGTACCAACCTATTGCATTCTACCATCACAAAGGAGTCAAGAAACTTAGGGAAACACCCATTATACCACTGCCCAAGATATAACACCAGTTGCTCATAACACACCACTCCCCGATGCCAACAACCACAATCTTATATAGGGACTAACACTCCCTCAATTAAAACAACCAATCAGTACATATGCCAATTTGGCAACGTTACCTACCATGAAGATAAAAGTCTATTCCTAACGGAATTATGCGCTATGCCTCCGTAAAACATCATGTTAAATATACAACACCTAGTATTAATCGCACACTTTACATCCTCTCGAGGAGTTCTCACGACAGTAGACCAAAATCTCTACTACGCGCATAAGATCAAATAGATAACACATATGAGATTCCGTACTTCCGGCAAGTATAACTATTCTCGCGCCATAGTGGTCCTGACTAAGATACGCATCCCTCAATAATTCTTCCAAATTTGAAAACATGGCTCACCAGCCCTCGCTTCTCTAAGCCAAATCACATGCATACAAATGCATTAACTCAAAAATTTCACGGTTGCACAACTTATCACATTAATAAAACTTTAGAGCCACTACATGCTCCAATCTACCCATCTCATAAAAATAAATAAGCACAGGCATAGATAAATATATATATATATATATATAAACAAACAACCTTGATGTTCCAACATTCCCAAAATACATTGGTTACACAACAGAACCCAATGATTACAAAACGATAATTCACCGATTACAAAATGGATTAGTCAAAACAAAACCATCCCATCGGTATTACCACCACTACCGTCCCTCGCTAGACCGCTAAGATTGGTCATCCCCAAACCCAAGATATACTACGAGCTTACAAGCCACGGACAGGAACTATTGGTATGCCCCAACTGGCCACACCTGGAACAACTGCACACTTCCCCAAATGGGGCTTGGGAACTGGACTCTCCCGAGGCCCTCAAAATCTGGCCTGTTTGTTTCTCATAACGGTATTGCCCCTGCCCTGTCGAATAAAGCTGAACCTGACTAGGTTGTAAGACTCCCAAAGAAGCCCCTGGCTGGGTATAGAAACGTTTGATATGACCTGGCTGATTACACACCCAACAAGTAAGTGGCTCCCAAGCGCGAGACTGGTTCAAAGTCTGAACTGATGAGGACCCCAACAATTGCTTCCCCAATGAACATTTGGTCGATCCAAAACTTGGTCGGCTAGATGATTCTGGTGGTGCAACTACTGGTTGAACTACCAACCCTACCCTCTTCCTTTGTGGGCAAACCGAAGACTTGTGGCCCAGCAGACCACATCTGAAACAACCAGCAGACCCCCTACTCTCAAACTGGCCTGAGACCTGAACCTCTCTGGACCTCCCAACAGAAGAGTCCGAAACCCCTGGCGAAGAAAAGGACTTAGCCTGGGACGGAGCATACTTTCGTCTCCACCTCTTATTGGGCCTAGAGTACCTATAAACCGTAGGAGTTACCGAGATGGCCTCCTCCCTAACCTGACCAACACTTACAACTATGGACTCTTCCCTATTTTGTCCCATAGTTAGCACCGCTGCCTCTACATGAGCTGCCGCCTTAACGAGCACACTATAGCTCCTATGCCAAGACCCAGCAGTCCTTTCTCGGATGTCGTCACACAGCTTACTCTCAAACTCTGAACAACACAATTCATCCGTCTCCACCAATTCTGGGGCAAACCTCGACAGGTTAGCAAACCATGCTTCAAACTATACCAAAGGTGTAGTACCTTGGCGTAACTCCACAAACTGTTTCCGCAACTCTTCCCGTGTGGAAGGAGGGAAATCAAAACTTCCTCGCCTAGGCATCCTAGTAAAAGTAACAAAGGTATTAGTACATTTTCAAATGTACCAAAGCTATTTCACTTGCGTCCTAAAGCATTGGACAACTGTAATTCATTCCATGTAAGCACATAATCACATAAGCACTTACAAATCTCATTTCCGGATAATGACAGTCCCGAGGCGTTGCTAGAGTTCTGGTTAGAAATAGCATTGATCAAGTGCTTTTCCAACAGGACTCCCAGAAACCCAAGGATTCAATCAACATCCTAGAAATTAAACCCCATACCCATATAGTCACATAAACATGTTATCAAATAAACACATAACATCATGCATAAGTCTCTAACAAGCGAGACAAACCCATTGTAGTGCTAACCACTTCCCGCGTACCAAAAGTATTCGAACCCAGTACGCTCTGATACCAAGTTGTTACGCCCTCAAAATAATACATAACTCCCACATCCAATCTTTCCATAAACATGATAGATAGTTTACATTTCCATACAAACATCAGAGTTAATATTAAAAAAGTGTATTTCATATTAATTACAAATGTTTACAAAAATAATAGAATGCCCTGCAGGCTTACATCTTTCCAAGTTGTTACTTGGTCAATCAAAAGAAGAGTTCTAACTCTTTTACAGGTAAAGCCCTTGACTTGCATTTACATATAATCAACAAAATAAATAACAAAGCAGAGCCTTCAACTTTGAAGACCTCCCAAGTAAAGATCTTGAACTTGGCACGTCTCCTGTACCTGAAAATGGTGTCCCAAGTAGGGTGAACCAAAACCTAGTAGAAATATACTAAACCCAATATGAGAAATAACTAAAACATTATCACACAACAAATGATCGACACGTATAAACATTATCATACAACAAATCACACCCTTCTCATAGCCCGACAACAATTACATCCATGTTACCATCCACTTCCCTTATTTATCCAGATCAGTTCCTAATTATGGTTCAATATCTAACCAGACAATTTAAGTGAGACTACCACTCGACTTGTTAACTCTTTCGTTACCCATGATTCAAAATGAGACTACATCTCACGTAACTAATACTTCACTTTTAAGGTCTCGGGACTTTCACCCCGGACGCCTCGGCCAACTTAATTATCTATGGAGTACATTCCCTAACTCCTCTCAAATAATGATACATATACAATGTATTTAAACATATAACCACCTATGAAGTACATCCCTTATCTTTTCCCAAACATAGATACACAAACAATGTGTTAAAGTATATGAACACATATGGAGTACATCCCCCATCTCCTCCCAAACAAGTTACATACATAATGTGTTAAAGTATATAAACACATATGGAGTACATCCCCCATCTCCTCCCAAACAAGTTACATACATAATGTGTTAAAGTATATGAACACATATGTGTGTGGAGTACATCCCCTATCTCCTCTCACACACTGGAGTACATCCCCTATCTCCTCCCAAACAAGATACATATATAATGTATTTAAGCACTTCATCACATACCATAATCAATCAATACACATATTTGCTGTATTATTCCAACCATCACATTCAATGACATAACACGTTCGATTAGTTTCAGTTTTCCCTAATCAACATACAGTGTTTACAACAATCAAGGCTATTCTCCACCGATAGCCCAAAGCAGTTATCTCTAAACAGATAATAAATTCATCAACAGATAAAATATCGACAATCTCATAGGTGAGTGATTAAATTATCCAACTACACCATTTACTCCCACAATTTTCCAATTTCATTATTCTCAACTCAATTTCACATTTTTCCAAATTTATTATTCAAATTAATTATTCAACATAAATAGGGCATTTTTTCCATTTTCTCAATATTAACCCTAAGGTTCAATTTCATCAATTTAACAACAATAATTTCATTTTCCAAGGTCTCTTATACACATAGAGTTTAACATTTGAAAACCCTCTCTTTATAACCACCAAACAAACCCTAACTTTCTCAAAATTACCCAACATTACTAACTAATCAAAATGACTAATATTTATGTCAAAACTCATAAGAAGGAGTAGATCATCCCTACCTCAAAGTTAGGAACTCAAAGGAGATGAGGAGAAAAATCAAAGATGCTCCAAATACGAGATTTTTCGGATCAAAGTGAAGCCCACCCCGAGCACAACCTTTCTTACAAAGGGACTAGGCTAGAAACACACTAGGAGTAGATCAATCCCTAGAGAGAAGGTAAGTGTAGAGAGAGAGAGAGAGCTGAATCCAGGGTTTTGAAATCAAAAGGGATAAAAAAGTGAAGTGTAATCCCGCTGCTGACTACTGATATAACACAGGCTCGCTCGAGCGAAGGATTGGTCACTCGAGCGACCAGACACAAAGAAAACCTTGCTCGAGCGAAGAAAGTCTCGCTCGAGCCAACAATACAAAGCTTCAGGTCTGCAACCAGAAGCACGCTCGAGTGAAAAAAAGCTCGCTCGAGCGAAGAACTCCAAAACATAGTCCTCACTCGCTCGAGCGAAGGAAAGCTCGCTCGAGCCAAGGATTGCAACTCTCAGGTCTAAACCCAGACGCAGACGCACGCTCGGGCGAAGGACTTCTCGTTCGAGCCACCAGACACAACACCCAACTCTCGCTCGAGCTAAGGAACCTTGGCTCGAGCGAAGGATCTAAAACAAGGGGCTCGCTCGAGCGACAAAAGCCTCGCTCGAGCGAAGAACCAAAATTCTGGGCAACAACACTTGGTTTAAAAACTCACCCAACCTGTTACAAACCTGCCCAACACATCCTAAAACTCATATACAAAGAATCGAAGGACGGAAACAAGATACAACAACAACCAACACCCACGGAACCAAGTCTAGGTTACAATAATCAATGAAGGGAAAACCGGGATCGCTATAATCATTGTTCTTGATTTTTAATCTTTGTTCTTGAATTTCTGTTACCTTCTTGAGTCTGAATCATGCTCTTTGCCCTGTTTTCTTGTTGCATTTTCCAGATTCCTGCCTTCAATTTTTGTTTCCATAGTCTTAGGCTTGGGATTTGTTCTAGAACCTTGCTCTTTAGGAAAACTGAACCAAAAACCCTTTAGATTTTTAGAAAAATTTACCTCAGTGCTCTTTAGGGTTTTAGCCGAGGTCCTCAAACCCATACCAAACACTCATTTCTAAAACTTTTGCTTTAATCCTCATAAGCCGACACCATGGGTATGTTTTGGTGGAGGGTAGACACCCTGGCCAAACTAGAGTACTTTAGGACAGAGTTCTCCATCCCAACCGATGTTCACCTTAGGCTGGCAGGAGAAGAGGACTCCATTATGCCTGATAGGGACTCTATGCCTTTTCCAGTAGTCGCATTCATCGAGTGCGGTCTTAGGTTTCCTCTCGACATCCTTTTTCGCCAAGTCCTCCATTTTTACAAACTTAACCCAATGCAACTACCTATTAACTCCTACAGAGTCATAAACGGTATAATTTCCCTAGCTAGCCGAGAAAACACTAGGATAACACTAGCCGACATCCAATACTGTTATACCATGTGTGGCTTTTAATCAGAAAAAGGCTACATCTATTACCTTAAGCCGAGGTCAACCGAGTACAAACTTATTGCCAACCTCCCAGACTCCAACAAAGGTGCTGGAGATGTTTATTTCATCATCTCAGGCAATTGGGAGTTCCCACCAGATGATAACCTCCACCTCTACCCCTTGAGCTGATCAGTTTTTAAAGAGGGTAATGGTAAGAACCAAGTGTCACTTTACTTGCTTTCAAGTCTTTATTATTTTGATACTTTTGTATGTTCTAATGTTTGTTTTTAACTTACAGTTCTTCCTCAACCACCGAAAGACTTCCGCAAAACCTTCTACCCCAGCAAAGATTTCTGGAAGCTGCTGGACTTGCCTGTTAATCAGCACAAGGCTCCTCTGTTGCTGAACTACATCCCAACTTACAAATCTACCCTGACCGACGTCCTTAAAAAGAGCAAGTCTCCACCTTCAACCACAACTCCTCCTACCACTTCATCACCATGACCTGACCAAGCCTTAACATCTGACCCAGCAGTGTAACTATCAACATCCGCTCTCTAACTAATTCCTCCAGCACAACATCAACGCCGATGCCGACGCCGAGTTCTCGCCAACACTTTTACTGGTAGAAGTTGTAGCCAAAAACGCTGAAGTTCTGAGGCGTCGGCTTTCGATCCAACCAACCCACCCACTGCACTACCGGCAATTCACTTTGGCACCAAGGTTACAGTCGCCGCCACTGCCGACGAGATGGGGCGCATCAATATTGTTACAGTCCAATCTTCACCATCGCAATCCCAACCAAAGGCCAAGCCAAAAAGGGTGAAGAAGGCCAAAGTCAAGGCAACAGTGACTTAGATCGACTCTGAGGACACTCTGTCTATATCCAAGTTGGCCAAGGTTGAGAAAAACACCTCCGCTGCCGAAAAGAGGCCCGCCGAGGCTGATCCCTTTGAATCCACTAAGTCAAAGAAACCAAGGTCGGACTCTGCAGCCACCTCAGGTTCCCTTAAATCTGATTACCCCTGGGACCCCTCTATTATGATTGAGGACAAGCCAGTCAGAGCCGGCGATAGCGCTTCTGATATTGAGGTCGGCGTTGCCTTCTCTACTGCGTTGCTCCTTTCCAATGACCTCAACCGTATGGCCGAGGTCAGCGAATATGAAAATTTTGCTCTGATGGTGCAGCATTCTATACTGGTAAATTCCTAACATTTGGTACTCTCCATTCTTTGTTTCCATACTACAAAAGTTCACTAACTTTGTTCATTCCGTTGTTTCTAGGCGATCCAGCACGCCCACTCCTTTGCGATGCAGGCTGGGGACATGAAAAAGGAGTTGGTCCGTAAGACCAAGGAGGCTACTGGCTTGCTTAAGTCGTTAAACAACGCCGAGGCCAAAATGAAAGTCCTGATAAATCAAGCCAAGGCTGCTAAGCAAGCCCAAGATGAAGCCGAGGAAAAGGCAGGTGCTGCAGAGGCTGTTGCTGAGGTTCACAAAGCCGAGAAAAAAGAGGCCGAAGCAAAAACAGCCGAAGCCCAAGAAGAACTCCGAAATGCCTTAGCCACAAAAGATGCTGAAATCAAAGCAGCGGACGAAAATGCCTATGCCAAGGGAGCAGCCGATGTCCGCAAGGAGTACAAGAAATAAGTCAGACAGGCATGCAACAAGGGTTACACCCTTGGTTAGATGGCTGCTCTGAAGGAGTTGGCTGTCCCCGAGGATTCTCCCCTTTATGATAAAGGCCGACTTGCTTTGTCATTCCCCCCGCTTCAAGCCAATCTGAGGCTAAGACTGGAGAGGAAGAAGGAGAAGAAGAAGATGGAGAGGAAGACGGAAAGGCCGAGGTGGCAGCTGATGCTGAAGTTCCTGCTGGGGCCAAGTCTTCAACTCTGAATGAGCAAGTCCTGGACTTGACTCAGGATGAGGAGGACGAGGTCTCAAAAGGTATCTCCCCCAAGAAGACTACATTCGAGGTGCCTATCGCCGAAAAGAGCCTCAATCAAACTTTGCAAGAAATCGACGTCGAGCTCGAGAAGGTTGCCGAGAAGATGTCACAGTTGTCTTCCGGGACACATCCTGCCACCGACGCCGAGTAGTCTTAACTAGGAGCTTTTATTTCTGTGTCATGTACTTTTTACTTTATAAACGATGTTAGCTTTTGTTTTGCCGATGCACCCCCCTTTTTTGTAAATGAACAAGTAACCCCTCTACAGGCCGATGCGCCTTTTTTCTTTTTAAATGCAAGTATAATTTTCTTCTTTCAAGTATTTGCTTGTTTGTATGCTTTTACTGCTTCCGTACTTAGAATATTTTTGCATGTCTTCAAAGTATACTTTTATCTGTAATACCTCGGACATAACTTCTTGATTGTTTACCTCGGCCTTGGTTTAACACTTGAAAACAACACTGAAAACATTGTAAAAGTATTTTCACAAATGTTGACTTAAACTTGCCACTTCACTCTTTCTTATCAAGACTTCTGTCTTCTATATTCCCTGAGTTGAATAACCCTGCTCATCTCGGCAAGTGCGTATGTACTTCCACTTCTTACAACATTACCTCGGCTTAACTTTAACTTGTAAATTTTCCTGAAAATTTCAACAAGTGTTAAGCCAGCTCTAGCTTGTAAAAAATTCCAACTCCTAAACATTTTAAACTTCATCCATCATTCTCCAGCTCTCTGCCCCCTAATGTGAACTTAAGTTTCATTTATGTTCACATTAAGTACTTGCCGATGACCTTGTTGTCGAAGTTAGATTCAAACAAAGACTAGCCAAAGTTCTCAACCTTTGTTTCTCTATTAACCTTACTGAAATGCACCTATTTCCAATCTGAGTTTGATTCTGCCGACATAGCAAGTCTAGGTTTGTCCAGCTTAGTTCAACTCCTTTATATACGAGTATAATTTCAACTCTGCCATATAATGAGTTTAAGTTATTCGTCATGTTTCAATTAGAAACATCGCCAACTTAGTTCAATTCTATTATATGCAAGTATAATTCAACTCTGTCATATAATAAGTCTAAGTTATTCGTCATGTTTCAATCAGAAATATCGCCAACTTAGTTCAACTCTATTATATGCAAGTATAATTTAACTGAATAACTATTATACTGATATAAATGACTGTTTTAAATGCTGAAAGGACATTCATTCTTGACCCCTTTGCGCATATGTTATTCATTGGGCTTTAGCTCACTGCTCATATATATATGTAGGCGTACAGGCACCGGACAGTTGCTAGGAGCGTCAGGCTAAGCTCCTGTTTTGTCAAGCCAACCTTCGTGCCTCACTGCGAGGTTCCAGATCTGTTCAAGCTAAGGCTGCCTAGGGGTGTTTTAGATTTTCCCCTTTTTGTATCTGTTTTTGTAATACTGTATAGACTGTACCTATACTGTACTGTTATGGTAGGGGTTCGGTCCCTAACCGAATATCTGTATATGATGTATGTACATGCTGTTTTGTTTCGAATGTGAATATGTTATAAAAAGTCTTTTTGCATACAGACTGTCACAGCTCATTGGACATCTTTTAATTACTGTTTTGGCTTCCGCCAGCCCCTGTACTCTGTATTACTGTTTTATTGTTAAGCAGGCCTTCGGTAATCTCGGATTACTGGCCGGTTACGGTGCTAAACCCATAGGGGCGGGTTTGGGTCGTGGCACCCATTGCCGGCGACTGAGATGATTCTGTAAAGTCCCTCCCAATTTGGGCCAAGCTTGCCCTCTGTGGGATCCTTCTTGTTGCCGACGACCTTTCTCAGGACAAGGTCCCCAACTTGGAACTCTCGTGGGTTGACCTTTTTATTATAAGCCCTAGCAAGCTATTGCTGGTATGCCCCCAGCCGAATTGCTGCTCTCTCCCTTCTTTCTTCCATCAGGTCCAGATCTCGGGCCAGAAATACCTCATTAGTCTCATTCTCTACTCCTTGGGTTCTGATCATTGGGATGTCGACTTCTAATGGGATTACTGCCTCTGTGCCATAAGCCATAGCAAATAGGGATTCCCCAGTTGATATTCTCGGAGTAGTCCGATATGCCCAGAGTACATTGGGTAACTCATGTACCCACTTTCCTTTTGCTGTTTGCAGCCTTTTCTTGATCCTATCCAAGATAGTTTTGTTGGATGCATTTGCCTGACCATTGCTTTGAGGGAAGTTTGGAGTGAAATAGTTCTTTATTTTGTATTTGGCACAGAAGCTTTTGATTAGCTTACTGTCAAACTGTGTGCCATTGTCTGCTATTATTGCACTTGGAATCCCAAACCTGGTAATGATGTTCTTCCATATGAAGTTCTTCACATCAACATCTCAAATCTTCGCAAGGGGTTTTGCTTCTACCCACTTGGTGAAGTAGTCTGTTGCAACCAGCAGAAATTTTCTATGTCCAATTGCTTGGGGTAGTTGCCCAACTAGATCTATGCCCCACTGGGCAAATGGCCAAGGACTGGATACTGGATTTAAATCTGTTGCTGGTTCATGTATCAAAGGTACGAACCTTTGACACTTCTCACATTTTCTGACATAGGCTTCAGCATCCTTTTGTATGTAGGGCCATGAGCAAGTGACATGCCCCCAGCGTGGCTTCCACACACTTCTTCGTGTATTTCATATAATAAGTTTTCAACTTGTGAAGGATGCACATATCTCAAAAGGGGACCGGTAAAAGACTTTCTGTAGAGATGTCCCTCTGCTGTTAGACTGAACCTTGCCGACTTTAGTCTGGTCTTGTGTGTCTCTTTTCTGTCCTCTGGCAGCTTCCCATCTCTAAGGAACACTACTATTGCATCTATCTAACTTGGTCCCATCTCCACACACATTGCTTCATACTCTGTGATTAGTGGTTCCACACTTGGGCCTGACAACTAGTCAACCATTATTGTCCTTGCCTTCCTTGATTTTATTGCACTAACTAGGTTAGCCAAGGCATCGGCATGGCTGTTGTTATCTCGGCTTACCTACTGTAGTCGGTAGTCTTGAAACAAGGCCAATAGTTTAACAACCTCTTTAACGTTGGCTATCATTCTTTCATCTCGAGCTGCATACTCACATGTTGCTTGGTTCACAGTTAGTTGGGAGTCACAAAAGACCACAACCTCATCGGTTTCCATTGCTGCTGCCAGCTTCAATCCTGCGATCAATGCTTCATACTCTGCTTCATTGTTGGAGGCTTTGAACCCCAAACAAATTGATTGCTCTAACATTCGTCCATTTGGAGATACTAGTACTACTCCTGCCCTCGCTCCTTGTCGGTTTGAACTCCTATCAACAAACAGGCGGAAGGAGTCGGCAATGTAAATATCGCAGGGCTTGAGTTTCTCTTTTTTTTTTTGGCTCTGCTGTGGGGTTTTTCATTCCCAGCTGGGTCTCTTCTTGTTCTCCTGGACATCCTAAGTCGCGGCTCATCGGAGCCCGACGTGGGATGGCTTCAAGTGTGAACTTGGCCACGAAGTCGGCCAGAACCTGGCCTTTGATTGCTGTTCTGGGCCTAAATTCCAAGTCGTATTGGCCCAATACTACTGCCCATCTGGCTATCCTGCCTGTCAGATTTCCTTGCTGCAACAGGGACTTCAAAGGATGCTCAGTTAATACCACAATCTTATGGGCTTGAAAGCAATGATTCAGTTTCTTGGAAGCCATTACTAAGGCCAGTGTCAATTTTTCCAAGGGTAAGTATCTGGTCTCTACATCTGCTAAGGTTTTACTCACATAGTAAACTGCCCTCTGTTCTCCCTTTTCTTCTCTGATTACCACTGCGCTTACTGCATGCTCTGAAACAGCCAAGTATAAAAACAGTTCATCTCCAGGTACTGG
The DNA here is from genome assembly GCA_030407325.1 of Camellia japonica. NCBI lineage: Eukaryota > Viridiplantae > Streptophyta > Magnoliopsida > Ericales > Theaceae > Camellia > Camellia japonica. Next base: position 32,819,083 of record JAPPVO010000002.1, on the reverse strand, counting down.
ATTTGAGAGAATTGGAGCTGTGGTCAAGTATTTTTTCAAGTTGGCCAAGGCAACTTCGTACTCTTCTGTCCACAAGAAGTCTGTGGCTTTCTTCACTAAACTAAAGAAAGGTTTGCATTTGTCAAAACTTCTACTTATGAACCTATTTAAGGCTGCGGCCCTTCCAGTCAACATATGCACTTGTTTTGCCGATGTTGGGCTCTTCAAGTCCAAGATGGCCTTGATCTGATCTGGACTTGCCTCAATGCCTTTTCTGGTTACCAAGTATCCCAGGAACTTTCCTGACCCAACTCCAAATGCGCACTTTGACGCATTGAGTTGGAGCCGAAATATCCTCAGGATATCAAAGACTGCTTTCAGGTTGACCAGATGATCCTCAAGTTCTTTGGTCTTCACGACCATGTCATCAATGTATACCTCCACTGTTTTGCCTATTAGATGTTTGAACATCCTAGTCACCAATCTCTAGTAAGTTGCTCCTGCATTTTTCAACCCAAAAAGTATCACTCTGTAGCAATACAGCCTTTTTGGGGTGATAAATGCAGTTTTCTCCTCATTGGGAAGGTACATGGCTATCTGATGGTACCCTCTGTAAGCGTCCAGGAAGCTTATCCTTCCATGCCCTGAAATGACATCCACTAATTGGTCAATCTTGGGGAGTGGGAAACTGTCTTTGGGACAAGCCTTGTTCAGGCTGGTGAAGTCCACGCAGACCCTTCACTTCCCATTCTTCTTATTCACAACAACTGCGTTTGGTAACCATGTTGGGTAGTTTACCTCTCGAATGGCTCTGGCCTCTAGAAGTTTATCCACTTCCTCCTCTACTGCCCCAACATGCATCAACGTAGGCCTCCTTGCTTGCTAGTAACAGGTTTGGCCGACCTGTCCACATTCAGTGTATGGCAAGTGACCTCGGGGTCAATGCCAGGCATCTCGTATGGTGTCCAGGCAAACACCTCAATGTTTGCCCTCAAGAACGCCTCTAACTCCTTTTCCTCTTCCTCGGCCAAGCCTGAGCCGAGAAGGAAGAAGCGCTCTTCATCCCCTTGCTGAACTAGGATCTTCTTCAGGGTTTCCTCACTTTTCTCGGCTGGTTCTTTGCCGACGTCCTCAGGGACCTCCATGTCCTCATCCTCAATCTCTATTGTTTTTTCTTCTCGTATGTTATAGGCGGATGTCATTGCTGCCATGAAGCAATTCTTTTCCTGCACCTGATCCCCTCTGACCTCCTCAATTCCATGTTCTGTTGCGAACCGCAACAGCTGGTGTAATGTTGAGGGAACAGCCCCCATTGCATGCAGCCATGGCCTTCCCAAGATAACGTTGTAAGGTGAATGGGTGTCAATGATTGTGAATTATGTGCTCACTTTCTTGGTGCCTGCCTGCACCTCCAACTTTATTGCCCCCAAGGGCCATGTCAGTGTTCCATTGAACCCGACCATTGGACTGTTAGACTATTCCAGATCGTTTTGGTGAAGACCGAGCTCCTTGTAGCATCTGACATACATGATGTCACAAGAGCTGCCTTAGTCAACTAGAATGCGCCTCACCTGGCACTCTCCAATCTTCAAAGATATCACGAGAGCATCGTTGTGTGGATGCTGAACCATGTCTAGGTCGGCTTCAGTAAAAGATACCATTGGTCCTTAGCACTTACCTGCCCTAGGCCTTTTTTGCTGGACCTGACACATGTGTTGTAAGTGTTTTACCCTCTGAGTCTCCCCACGTATCTCGTTCTCATTGACCCTCGAGTGAATCAAATTGATCACTCGAGGTCCTTCTGCTTATGGTTGCGGTGCTGGTGGGGATGGTGCTGCTGGTGCCTGGGGCAACTTTACTTGTTCTTTTCTTGTTCTGGTCTTATCCACCAAGTCCCTCAAGTGGCCTTGTTTGATCAGGCCTTCTAAGTGTGTTTTTAGGGCTTTGCACCCTTGAGTCAGGTACCCATCCTCATTGTGGTAGGCATAATGCTTCCCCAGGCTCCTTTCCATAAATTCACCAGGGATCTTCTCTGGTGCTCTGTAGTAAGGCTGGTTCTTGATTCTCTTCAGGACTTTGTAGACCGGTATCCGGAACACTGTGGTGACTGCCTATGCAGCCCTCAGTACTGTCTCTTGCCTTTTATATCCAGTATTTTCTCAGCCTCGCTTCGACGATCCGTTTCTCTTCTCTTACTTCGACACCTTTGTCCCTAGCGTGTTTTCTTCGGCTTTTGCATACTTCTCGATCCTGGCCATGAGTTCCTCCATACTTTTGGGCAGCGTCTTTGCCAGTGACTTTCGGAGCAGGCAGTCATTGTTTAGGTCGTTCTTAAAAGAAACAACCGCCAATTCTTGATTGCACCCTGGTATTCGGTTAAACACTTCATAATACCTTTTGGCATAAGCCCTCAGGCTTTCATCCTCGCCAATCGTTAGAGCCATCAGAGAGTCTACCCTCAATGGCTGCAGTCTGTTTGTCACAAACCTGGTCACGAACAACTCAGCCAGGCCTTTCCAACTCTTCACAGTTCCTTTCAGTAACTTGTGAAACCAGTCTGATGCGATTTCCTCAAAGGACGAGGTGAATACCTTACATAACAGCGGCTCGTTCCCGGTGTACAGTGTCATTGAGTTCAGGTACAAGCCGACGTGAAAGTTAGGATCAGACTTGCCGTCGTATATCTAGAATCTCAACATGTGGAATCTCTTCGGGGCCTCAAACTTGTCCAACTCTACTGAGAACGGGGTTTTCAGCTTAACCGGAGATGTGACCTCGGCATCTTGTCACTTCCTTTGTAGGTAGTCTCTCAAATCCTTCTTAGTCCGTCCAGGAGCTCGGTTGTCAACGGACTTCAGCCTTTTGGGTGCGCTGCTCCCGGTGTCATTATGAGTCCTCTTGGACCTTCCTTCATTCGTAGTGTCAAAGCAAAGCTTTTTGCCTTGAACATGCCCATGTTCTTTGGCATAGGTTTCTTTGGCACGATGTGTTTTCTGAGACTCTCCTCTCATCGATTCTCCTCGCCCGACCTCTCGTGAAGGCCGATGAGAATGCTCCATCGCCTTGCCATGCTAGAGGACTGCGGGGATTGCTTTCTACACCCCTTTGTGGGCATCGTTCTTGGCCGCTGGGATCGGCTTGTCTTCCAATGGGAATGGCGGTTGCATGATGTTGTTCTGCATCATGAAATTGACAACCGATTGCAGGTCAGCCAATTTGTTTGCCATCCCCTTCATCTCGCCATCCCTCCTCAGGCATCTATCTTTCTATACCTGGAGGTCGCTTTCGTTGTAATACTCGCCTCGGTCTGCCTTTTTTCCATGTCTCCCTCTTTGCCGACGTCTTTTTCCCCGGGATTCTGCTCCCGAGGTTCTTCATTGCAGTTCTCCTCCTCTGCGTTAGGGTCAAAGTGTTTACCACTTCCAGTAGGGATGTCATCCATAGTCTTCTCTTTCTGTCTGTCGTTGGTCATCTATTCTTCTTTCTTTTTCACAGATGGCCCCAAATTGTGTGTGCTGATTTCCAACCACACTGCCAAACAGGGAACTCAGCTGGAGAGCACTGGCTGAATAGATTACGCCCGAATAACCTGTCACAAAAAGATAAGACTCCGGCGGTAGTTTATTTACCTGGGGGCACTCCAACGATCAAGTCAGTACTAAGTTATCTATCAAAGATAGCAAATGCTTAACTCACTAGCCAGAATACAAAAAGCATACCTTAAACCCATGAGGGCGCCTTAATTTTATAGCCAACACTCACCTGATTCCTCTAGAAGCCTAGCTTCTCTTGGACTCTGGCTCAATACTCATCCTGAACTCTCCAATAAATAAAGATAAACTCTTTAAGAGTTTTATCCTTATCTAGCCTGAAGTCCTTCCCTATTCTAGGACTCTTATTGCTTATCCGTTCATCTTGGATTCCGGTATCTTCATAGATAACCTTGGCCTAGCCGAGATCACCTGAGCGCTATGACCAGGACACGTGGCACCTCGGGTGGAATTTCAGTGCCACCTTGGCCACGTGTTGTCATTTACAAAAATATGCCCCCACAATTACATTAAACTTCCTTAAGGTTTAATTCACAAAACATTTGATTCCTTTTTAAAAAAAAATCATTAATTATATTGATTAAAAAAATAATATTATAATTCCTTTAATACTGGAATGTATATTTTATATATTATTTAATTTTGTATCCTTATACTATCTACATTAAGTAATTTTGTTAATTTTAATATTAAAATTATGTAATTTACTGACTTTCTTCTAAACGTATTCATGGATAATTTCTGCACATATAGGGGGGGGCAAAAAAGTGGCTACATATCAATTAATTAACGGGAATAATTTCTGCACATATGGGGGGGGGGGGCAAAAAAGTGGCTACATATCAATTAATTAACGGTTTGGGGAATTGCTGGCTTGTGATAACAGAAAAAAAGTAATTATAAATTAGTGGTAGAATTTAAACATTTTAATAATTAAAATATTATATTTTTTTCATAATTTTATAATTTTTTTATACTTATTTTCCCTTAAAACTTTTGTCTGAACTCACCAAAAAGAAAAACAAAAAGAAAAAAAAAAAAGCGCCTTCATATCTATTAAAGATAAGAGAAAATTATTTAGAAGTCCTATTAGAAAAACTTATACTACATATGGTCCTACTAAAAAACTTATGTTCCTATAAGTCCTGTGAGAAATTTGTTGACACATTTACCCTCAATATTAGTTGTTAATATCATAAATAATAATAAAACCATATATAGGAAATTGATATAAACGTAACGTAATGTGACACCTACATAAACGTAACGTGACACATATACGTAACGTGACATATCTACATAAACGTAACGTAACGTGACACCTACATAAACGTAACGTGACACATATGATTTATGGTAACATTCAATTTTTTATATAGGAAATTGATTTTATTTATTTTTTGGATTTTTTTGGGACAGCCAAACAACCAAATTACTGAATTCAAACACAATTAATTAACCAAAAAAATAATTATTCATAAATCACATTTCAGTCCATAGAGAGTTAAACAAACTCTTCGCCCCTCTGCCCTATAGAATTATTAAAACAGCATGAAGAGCAAGCAAATGCCATTTTCTTTCACATTATGATTTACTTTTTTTTCATCAGCAAAGGCAAGATTATGATAAAGAATACCAAAAATACTTACTTTTGGATAGTTTGTCCTTCCATAGATGTCTTCTTCAACAAGAATGTCAAATCATCTGGTTATTGCTATGATGGCTTAGCTCCAGCAATTCATCAACATTGATGAAGTGCGTCTCATGTTTGAAGACGAGTAAGTAACTTTTCTCCCCCAAACCACCCACCCATGTCCACTCATAGATAAGCGTGATTTGCGAGTGTTGTTTTTCCGATGTGCTTTTGTCCTTTCTATTTTTATTAATTAATTTAGATTTCACATATATTATTGATAATTTTTTAAATTTTACAATTAATAATACAAAATAAAAATACATTAAGATTATATATCTATTTCAAAACAAACGGATTAAAAAAATAAAAATTTATTAAGTTGCGAAACGTAACGTGACACATTACGTTACGTTTATGTAAGTGTCACGTTACGTTTATATAGGTGTCACGTTACGTTACGTTTATGTAGGTGTCACGTTACGTTCATATTGGTGTCACGTTACGTTACGTATATATAGGTGTCACGTTACGTTACGTTTATGTAAGTGTCACGTTACGTTACGTTTATGTAAGTGTCATGTCACGTTAGGATCTTGTGGAATATATTTTTATGAAAATAGGACTTGAGACTTTATAAGAAATTACACAGGACTTAGCCTAGCATAAGGTTCTGAAAAAGGACTTATAAATAATAGAAAAATTTACCCATAAGTCCTAGTTTTTGAAACGTTGAACCATTTAGTCCTGTGAATTTTTTTATGCTCCATTTAGTCCCATTTTTACATCAGCCTGATGTAAATGATGTAAATGATCTGATGTTTCATTTTATAATTTCAAAATTTATTGAAATCTGATGAACATTAGATGTTTTTCATCCTAAATTTTCAAACATTGTTGAAATTTGATGAACATTAGATGTTTGAAATTTAATGTTTGTAACATGACTCTGATGTTATTAACATTGTATCTGATGTTATTAACATTGTAATGGGACCTTTCAGTCTATAAGAAAATTTGTAGGACTAAATAGTGCATAAGTTATTAATTTGGGATTTATTGGTGCATCCCCCTATTTTATATATTAATCATTCATTTTTTTCACAATTATCTATTCAATTATTAAAAAAAAAAAAAGCCACAAATCATTCTAAACATAATTTTTTTTATGTTATAAAATAATCAAAAAAAATCAAATAACCAACTAAAATAAAATAACAAGTCACTGTTTGATAAAAACTTCTTTTAATTAACTTTTTAGAGTTAGAATTTTTTTAATTTGGAACTAAAAAATTTGTTTGGTAAATTTTTTTTGACTTTTTTATTTTTATAAAAGAATAAATGAAATCTTTATGTTTTAAATATAATATTTTATTTTATTTATTTTTTAATAACTAATTTAATCGCAACTCAACCTAATGCCATCAACATAGCCAAAGGAATCCTAAGTTTCCAAACAGGCGTAATTAACTTCCGTCTGCACGCTACCCAACAAAATGAAGAGCATAGTACTGGGATAATTTAAACGAAAAATCATTACACAGTTTAATAGGGGAAAAAAAAAAAAACAAAAGCTGCAACTTTTAACAGAATTTGAATTGAACCCTATTATAAGATGACTTGTACTTCTTATGTTTGTATAATTTTTTTTCTTTTATTTCACTGTTGAGTAATTTTTCCTACAGTATTTTAAATCATTTATTTTATTATGAATTTTTTTATATTAATATAATAATATAATATGATGTTATTATATTTTTCAATTAAAAAATAGACGGTTTAAGATCAATTTAATAGAATCATGAGAAATTTTAATATACACTTTTTAAAAAGAGGGTATCATATATATTTTTAGTTATGTTATTTTTTTTAATTATGATTAATTTTCTTCTTTAATTATGACTTAAAAAATTAAAATTATATATATATATTTTTTAGTCATGTATATGATATATATCTTTTGAAAGATATACACCATAACATTTTTCACCATGAAAAGTATATAATAAGCACAAAACTAATAAAGATAAATAATTCAAATTATTGACGTGAGGCCATGGTGAACCTCCTAAATCAAACTGCACCGTATTGGTGAAATACAAATAAGCCAAATCCTATCTAGCCTCCGTTTGAGAAGTGGGTTGACTTTTTAGTTTTTTGACTTTTTTGGCTATTTTAGCATGGGCTAAAAAGCTTAGTTTAGAAATGACTTTTTAACTTTTTGACTTTTTTGACTTTTTTTTTATGAGAGAAGAGTATAATAATTATGGATTAGATGTGATGTTTTATTTGTTGTGACTAAAATAGTCTATTTTGTCTTTTGTAGCTAAAATAATCACAAACCAACTTGCTAAAATAGCCTAGTATTCTCCGTTTGGCAAGTGATATTTTTATTTAAAAAATTAAAAAATTATTATAAATTATCATATTATTCTGTTTACTTTTTAAATATCATTTTATAAAAAATTTAAAAATCAATTAAAATAATTAATTTCTTTAGGATTACAAAATAAAATTTTCAAAGAGTTTTGTTACCTTCCCTGTTTATGAGATGTATGGTGAGACATAAAGCCCGTCTTGTTGCACCTCTAATTATATAATAAGGGAATAAAGTCCTACATAATTAAGCTTTCGTTTGAAATGTAAATTAAATTTTTGATTTTTTAATTATTTTAGCCTGAGGTTAAAAGTCTTATTTGGGATAGGCTTTTTGACTTTTCTGACTTTTGTGAGAAAAAAAATGAAATAATTATGGTTTAAATGTGATATTTTATCTTATTGACTTTTTAGTCTATTTTTTTTCTTTTTGTGACTAAAATAGCCAAAGTAACCCATGCCAAACATAACGTAAATATGTAACAAATTAAAAATTAATACCTATTATTTTAATCATTAAGAGTGAAATTATGAAAGCGCTATTAATAAATATCAAACATTTTCTATTTTGAAAACCCAACTTCTAACATTTCTGCAATAATTTTCAACTCCTTTTAAACAGGCAAGTGTATTAAAAAAATGTCCGTATCCTCTAGATTAAGGTTGTCTAAAGTAAAGGGTTGTTTGGATGTTCTAAATAAATGTATTTTTTGATTTTTTAGATTAAAAAGTTGAGGAAAAAAATATGGTTGTTTGGGTTAACTTTTTGACTTTTTATGAAAAAAATGTGTATTAAAAAATTGTATAAATTAGTGTATAAGGAAAAATTAGGATTGGAAGTTATACCGCCGTAATTTTTGACTTTTGGTGAATAGTGATAACTTTTTAACTTTTTTAGTAATTTTTTGACTTTTTAACTTTTTTTCAACTTGCCAAACTTGACCTAATTATAAAAGAGAGTGGAAGGATGAGCGAGGAGGTCCACCTAAAGATTATAACATGGGACTTTGAACATCTCCAACGACACTGTTTATTTTTTTTTCCAAATTTTAGCTGAAAAGTGAATTCCATATTTTAGAGTCTCATCAAGTTAGGCCTGTTTTGGGGTGATTAAAAAAAATCAAAAAATTAAAAAATTACTTAAAAAGTTAAAAAGTTATCACTATTCACTAAAAAAAATTATTAAAAAATTAATTTTACACAAAATTAATTTTCAAACAGCTCTGACGTCCCATAGGCGCAGCTGAGTTTTTGGAAAAATTGCACTGATTTAGGTGCACAAATAACACTGTGCTGTTTGGCTCGTGGGGGCCATCACGAGTCCTGTTTTAACAATCTGAACTGTTGAATATGTAAAACTCGTCGAGTACTATATGCCTGTAAAAAAATTACATTGATTAGATATCGGTAATTATATGATCAAATCAGTTAAAATTTATAAAATGGATAGTGTTATAGTTAATGGTTGAAAAAAAACTAATCTGATCAGATAGTTATCGATATTCGATTAATGTCATTTTTTACAAGCATATAGTACTCAACGAGTTCTACACATCGAATGGTTTTGATTAGCAAAGCGGGACCCGTGGTAGGCTCCCACAGGCCGAACAACACCTTCAATTCACTGCCCGAAAAGTAAGGAACCATCTCCCTCCTACTCTACACACGCTGTCCCTCACTGTACACCCTATTCCATCACAATCTTCTCCTATACACTAATTTATACAATTTTTTAATATACATTTTTTCGTAAAAAGTCAAAAAGTTATCCCAAACTATTTTTTTTTCTCAACTTTTTAGTCCAAAAGTTAAAAAGTACACTTATTTAGGACACCTCAAAAGTGAACCATGTGGTATGAGATTTTATTTTTATAGAACCGAAATACATCTGAAATCTCACTAATAATAATAACTTTCGAACAATATCAGTTTGTTTCCCCAAGCACAGTTCAAGTGAGTGAAAATATATGTACAACAACAATTATTCAAATAAGAATCAAGAGCTCATTTCTCCATTGATGACTTAAACCAAGAAGGACAAGAGGACATGTAAAATAATCAATTAAGAGGGAGCGAAGAGCGTACAATTATCGATTACACCTCTCTCTTCATCTCAAGCACTGCTGATCCCTATTCCTGCATCTCCATAAGCCCAGCTAGGTTTGGCGGGGATTTGGCCATTCTTGACTGGGTAAGAAGCCTCCATTGCAATTCTGCACTTGCCAGTGTGAGTGTCAGCCACATTACGCTCTGTGTGAGTTGATTTCTGACCACATTGCCAAACATATACTCAGCTGGAGAACACAGGCAGAATAGATCAAGCCCGAACGACCTGTCACAGAAAGAAGAGATTCTAACGGTGGTTCGTCCATCCGGGAGCACTCCGACGATCAAGTCAGTTATCTCTTAAAGATAGCAAAAGTGCTTAACTCACTATTCAGAATACAAAAAGTGTACCTTAGACCCATGAGGGTGCTTCTCTTTTATAGCCAACACTGACATAATCTCAATAGAAGCCTAGCTCCAATGGATTCTTTCTCAATGCTAATCCTGGACTCCTAGTTAGATTGGGATAAACTCTCTAAAAGTCTTATCTTTATCCAAACTGAAGTCCTCTCCAATTCTAGGACTCTTGTCCCTTATCCGCTTATCCCGGATGCTGGTATCTTCGCAGATAACCTCAGCCTAACTGAGATTACCTCGGCGTCAAGTCAAGGACATGTAGCACCTCGGCTGGCACTTCGGTGCCACCTTGGCCACGTGTTGCTATCCAAAAAATATGTCCTTATAACTGCCCCCTAGGTTCTATTACCTCGGCATCTTGAGGTGATGGAACCTAGATCTTTTAGCCATATAGCACGTCGGCTAAGCTTGTTCTATCATTTATTACCAAGGTCATAATTCGTTGGCTTAATACGACCAAGACTTATAGTCCGTTTTCATCAATGCTCTAGAACCAATAACCAAGTTTGTTCAAGTTTCTCAGCTGAAACCGTCCCCCTAGCCGAGGTCCTGCTCCATTAAATCAAGAACTCCAAGAGTTTCTTCACATGTATGAGCTGTCACGCACAGTTTTTCAACCGTTTCTGCCACGCGTCTTTCCCCTACTGAGTCGTACCTAACACGCACCATTAAGTCACATCGCACTTGCGTGTGCCGTCTGACAAGCACGTCGTCCTAGGCATAGTAATTGCATTTTTGCCGCCATTTCATGTGTTTGATCAAAACCATATCTCTCTCTCCATCTTTTCACTTTTTCACCATCATTTTTGTGCAAACTCTCTCTCTCTACTCTCCCAAATCCGCCATAGTTTCAAGTTCTTAAGCTCTGCAACTACTTCCATTCTTCCCCTCCGGCGAAGCTTTTGCTGATCTTTTCCGATTGCTGTCATTATCTGACTCCGGCGTACTCAACACCGGCTTCACTTCTCTGGTAAGCCACTGCTTCCCTTCGTTTCAGTTTCTTGTTTCTCAAACTGTTACGTTTTTATACTGCTACTGTGACTTCATTCATGTTCTTAAATCTTCTTTTATGTTGTAAATTTTTCCTTGCTTGCAATTTGTTTATGGATATATACACGTATTCACACACTTGTTCATTTTGCCACTGTTTTTGGCCTCGCACTCTTGTACACACTCTGTCACAGCGTTCTTGATAGTTCATCACTATTCTTGATTATGAATCATTGTTCTTGTTTCTATTTTCTGTGTCTTTTCCAGATTCTTACCTTCAATTCTTGTTTCCATAGTCTTAGGCTTGGGATTTGTTGTAGAACTCACGAATTTTAGGAAAAAATGAAACAAACTTCACCTAGATCCTAAAAAATTCTCGCCCCAGCATTCGTCTAGGTTTTGCCGAGATCCCTCAAACCTTCACAAAATACTTCCTTCTGAAATCCAACACCTTCCCCCTAAGCCGACGTCATGGGTATGTGGAGGTATAGGGTAGACACCCCAACTAAGTTCGAATATTTCAAGCAGGAGTTTGCCATTCCTGCCGACGTTCACCTGAGGTTGGCAGGAGAGGAAGACTCCATCATGCCTGATGGGAACTTATGCCTTTCCCTGTCGTAGCCTTTACAGAATGTGGAAGGGCTTACTTGAACGGAATGCTGCAACATCAGAGCGAAGTTTTCATATTCGCTGACCTCGGCGTTGCGTTCAAGGTCTTTTGGGAGGAGCAAAGCCGTAGCGAGGGCAACGCCGACTTCGATGTCAGTCGCACTGTCGCCGACTCTGACCGGCTTGTCCTCGATGGTGATTGGAAGGGTCCAAGGAGCATCGGATTTCATAGACCTCGAGGTTGTCACGGATTCAGACCTCGGCCTCTTTGACCGCGTTAACTCAGAGGGAGCAGGCTCGGTAGGCCTCTTTTCGGCAGCGGAGGCACTTTTTTTTGCCTCAACTATCTTGGAAATCGGCAAGGTGTCCTCAGAGTCGATCTGAGTTACCGTTGCCTTAGGTTGGGCTTTCTTTTGCCTTTTTGGTTTCGGCTTTGGCTGAGACTGGAATGGTGATAGTTGTGCAGTGACAGTGGTGGGATGTCGGCTAGAAGGTTGTCTGCTACAGCCTTCTTACGATCCATCTCGGCGGGAGCTATAGTTCGACGTCGGCGTTTGCGTTAGGAATGTGGGATTAGTTGTGGAGTCGAGGTTGATGGCTGCTCTGCTGGATCAACTGTTGATCCTTAGTCAAGCCTTGATGATTCAGCTTGTGGAGTTGTTGCTGCAGGAGGAGACTTGCTTTTTCTTGGGACGTCGAGAAGTACATATTTGTAAGTCGGGATAAAATTCAAGAGCAGAGGAGCCTTGTGCCGATTGATTGGCAAGTTCAACAGCTTTTTGAAGTCCTTGCTGAGAAAGAAGGACTTGTGAAAATCCTTCAGTGGTTGAGGGAAAGTTACAAGAAAAAACAGACGTTAGCACATATATAGAAGGAACAAAGTGTTAAAGACTTGAGAGCAAGTAAGGTGACTCTTGGCTCTTACCATCACCCTCTTTAAAAACTGATCGGCTCAAGGGATAGAGATGGAGGTCCTTATCTAGTGAGAATTCCTAGTTGCCCGAGACGATGAAATAATCGTCCCCGGCGCCCTTGTTGGAATCAAGGAGGTCGGCAATGAGTTTGTATTGCGTCAACCTCGGCTTGAGATAGCAGATATAGTCTTTTTCTAACTTAAGGCCACACATGGTGTAGTAGTACTAGATGTCGGCAAGAGTAACTCTAGCGTTCTCTTTTTTGGCTAAGGCAGTATTTTACATTCTCTATTTTTCATACTTGTAAAATTTTACTAACTTTTGTTCTATCCATTTCTTCTAAGCGATCCAGCATGCCCACTCCTTCGCAATGCAAGCCTTCAACATTAAGAAGGAGTTGGCCAACAAGGCCAAGGAGGCTGTTGGTTTGTAGAAGACCATTAATAGGGCTGAGGTCAAGATGAAGACTCTGACAGACCAGGCCAAGGAAGCCAAGAAAGCTCAGAATAAGGCCGAGGAGAGGGCTGGGGCCGCTGAAGCCATTACCAAAGTCCTCGAAGCCGAAAAGAAAGTGGCTGTAGACGCGCTCCCGGGAACTCTCTGATATCCCCGCTGCGAGGGCACGAAATCTCGTTTTGTTCTGAGCTACTACAGTTCGGACTCAATGTCATGGTTCTTAATTTGATCTTACAAAGTGCAATGTAAGATTGATAAATCACCAAAGAGTCCAAATCCGGCAAATCGTTTTGGAAAACTGATTTGTTATAAAGAAGTGCCAAACATGGACTGCTTTGCCAGATACAGAGTCGCTACCTAAATATTTTATTTTGGGGGAATTTAGGAAACCCTGACTCGTGCCTAAGGCCACTTGTCCGTCATCACTAAAGTTGCCTCGGCTCGGGAACTTGGGTACGAGAGGGGAAGGTCATGCAATGAGCACCCCCGCTCGCCCGATCAAAGATCGGCCTGTACTAAGCATGATATTTTATTTTTGAAAACACATGTGCTTTTATTCCGGTTATTAAACCTAGAATTACTATGTGATGTGCACAGCACACAAGTATAGACTAGATCGCCTAAGTTGGAACAAAACATTGCATATCCGTTTGTTTGAAAATGGTTTGAAGTTTGCTACTCGCAAGTAGGCTAAAACAGGGACTTGATGAATTGTTCCAATTCAAGCAATCCAACCTTCACCCACAGGCATTCAAGCAGTTATATCAAATAAGCAGTTAGCATCATGGCAAGCATGCTTTCATGGCAATCAATAACACACATGCAGTATGCTAAAGCGCAAACACTCATAGTGTACTCCGAGCCAAAACAAAGAACTAGTTAGAAATCATGCATGATCCTAGTTCATGTTAAGATGGCTAATGCAACACATGCAAAAATACAACTCAGATAGGCTCGGCTATTTTAAGATGTCATGTGAAATGCAACTTGGTAACATGCCTTTGAACACGTATTCAAGTAAATGTATTGAAATACAATGCGGTTAGTATGATGCGCCAAGCCCGGTGCATGCAAAACAGATGAATGGATGCACGCATGCAAGCATAAGGTATGCTAATTTGAAATATGCCCTAAAACTAACCATCGTAAGCGGTTAAGTAAAAGGGAGAAAGAAATGGAGGTTGGAAGACATGCATCACACACACGCACGCTTATTACAACAGTTGGCCCTCTCGAGGGAGAGACCGAATAAGAAGCTAACTAGCTAATCTAAGCTAATTAAACTAATTATTACAACACAAATTAATTAACTAAACCTAGTTAACTAACTATTACAAAAACAAATTGAAATAGCTAAACGCATTAACTGTTAAAGGTACAAACCAAAGCATAAGCTAGCTACCTAAGCATGGCAGCTAAGGAAAGCAATAAAACAGGAGGTTCTCAGAGGGAGAAGACTGGATGCATGCCCGGTCGCCTCGTTCGGAAATCCAATGCGATGCCCCGATTTGCCTCTGTTTTCAATTGTCCTCAGAACCTTGCACCAAGCTCCAGATAGCTTCTAACACATCTTGGGAACCTGTAGGAGGGTGGCCGACCAGTTGTTGGTGTCTGAAGCCATGGCCGACTACCTATCTTTGTTGAAAGCCAGGAAAAGTGGTCGGCCAGCTAGTTTTTCTGGCTAGCCGACCAGTTGTTGCTGCTGAACTGAAATTTTCTACAACAGAGAGCAAGAAAGGGCATGTCAATGTATTTGCAAGATATGTGTGCACAACCACTCTCCCTATCATGTCATGAGCTCAAGGGAGTGCGGTTCTCGACCCTCGGGCCACCAATCGCGCATTTCAATGCATGATGGCCGAGAGGCGAAGTTGCACAATTCAATATAAAATGAATGCACAAGTAAACACATAAAGCCTAAAACTCTATCATGTATGATCAAGAGCGTTGGCGACCGGGAATTAAGGCACGTTTCACCACTTCAAGTATGAAACGTCCCTCTTTTCCCATGTTTGGACTAACACCTATTCTAAACACAATGCAAGCAACTAATATGGCAAACATGTAATGCAACTACATGGCATACACAATGCAAGGGACAATCATGCAACAACATGTAATACAACATGATCAAACTACCAATGCAAATGGCATGCAAACAATGCTAATACATGCATACACAATGCAATGCTACAAGGGCAACTTAGCAATGTTAAGAACATGCATACTCAATGCAAGGAACAACTTGGCATGCACAATGCAAAGGACTACATAGCATACACAATGCGAAGTAAGATAAGCATGCAAGCAACATGCAAGTGAACATACTAAATGGACTTAAACCAAAAGGGGGTAGATCTCAGTCATGCCCAAATCAGTGGCCAATGGTGATAAAATTAAGGCACATGAAGCACATACAAGCATGCACAATGTAATGGCCTATCAAAGAGGCCTAAGAGCACAACTCTCGAGAGTGCTCAAAGAGTGACAAAAGTGGAAGTGTAGCAACACTAAGTGCACTGAAATGAGGTAAGAAATGATGCCAAATCATTCAAACAAAGCAAGTGAAGCATGCAAGAATCCTAAAGCATGAAAGCTAACAAAGAGGATTACTCTAGGGACATGCAATACATGGCACAAATGCATGAACCAACCATAGACAGAGCTGAAATAGGTCAAAACATGGACCAAAACATGCTAAGATGGAGGCTCAAAGACCTAGGCATGCAAGCATACAAGCTAGGCTACAAGTAAGGCAACAATGCACAATACTCAAAGGCATTCAAAGCATGAAAGAAATGGCAACATGGCAGTCCTAAATGCTCTAAAATGTCATGTTAAGTGATGCCAAATCATGTATACAACACAAATGAAGTATGCTATGATGCTTAAAGCTTGAAGCAAGCAAGAGCACTTGTACTATAGCTATACAAAACATGAAGCATATGGCTAAGGCAACCCAAAACAGTCCTAGAACATGTCAAAATGAGTATAAAACATGCATGGAAGAAAGCCAAAACATGCTAGCATGAAGGGCATAAGACATGATGCATACAAAGTAAATAAGGTGGATTACACTACACCTATTAAGACCAAGCATGGGATGACTTAACCAGCAAAAATTAGAGTTATATCATGGCATAATAACCCCAAAAAGACACTGAAATGATGGCTCGCAAGCTTAGGCATAAAGGCATACACAATGACTCATGTTAAGGCATAAAGGGGCCAACCCTCCAACGCATTAAAAGAGCACAAAAATGCAAGTGCAAGACCATGAAACATGGACTGAAATCACATTATAAATGATGCCAAATCATTCAAATAGTCCAAGTAATGCATGCTAGTGGACTTGATGCACAAAGCTAGCAAGCTAGATTGAACCATGGCTATACAAAGCAAGTCATGCATGGCTAAAACAACCAAAATCAGAGCTAAAGCATGTTAAAACATGGACAAAAGTTTCTTGAAGTTAAGCCAAAAGCATGCTAGAATGACATGTCAAAGCATGATGCATGTTAGGCTATTTCATGGAAATGCACTACAAGTGCAAAGAGCATGCAAAGGCTAACCAAACCAAACCCTAACAGAGGTATGACATGGCAAGACATCACCAAAAACATGCTGAAATGGAAAGAAAACAAGCTAGAATGACATGCTACTTCATGAAGCATACAAGACTAGTTTGTGTGATTTACACTACAAGTGTATTAGGCATGCATGGAGTGACAAAACCAAGCAAAAACAGTGGCATGCCACAGCAAAATAACCACAAATACAAGCTAAGATATGGCCAACATAAGCTTAACAAACATGCTCACACATGAGGCATTCAAGACAAGTATTGAAGACACAAGGAGAGGGGATGACCCTCTCCCATTTGGGACCTCAAAACACCCTTCCCACCACTGAAATTCCTATGAGTTTCAGTGGTGAGAAGGCCAAAACAAGGTGGTCCTAAAGGCTCACAAAGAAGGCACAAAAGCAAGGCCAAACAAGGCCTAAGAGGGGGTAAACAACCCCAAACACAAAAGTGACCTTAAACAAAGATCTAAAGCACACAAAAACAGAACTTTTTACAGTAGGAAGTTAAGCTTAAAACAGCATGCAAGAGGGTCCAAAAGCTTAAGCAAAAATGGGGGATTTAAGAGTTAAAGACTCACCCTTGAAGACCTTCTCTACTACTGCAACTCCAGCAACCTCTTTGAGCTCAAACCAGCCCAAGAACACTAAAAATAACTTCAAGAAGCCTCAGCAACACAAGCAAGGTGTTTGAGTGTGTGTTTGTGTGTTAAAGTGAGACAAAATGACACTTTTATGCACAAAATAAGATCAAACAAGGAGATATAGATACAAAGCTATATGTATCACTCCCAACTCTAATTTCTGAAGCTAGAGGAGGGAGGAGATGGTTCTCTCTTATAGAGAACCAAAAGCAAAGCTTCTTGAGGAAGCTAAGGTTCAAGGCAATCCCTCTATACACGTGTATGGAGGATAGCTTCAGTGCCCTCCAGCTATGCCAACTGGAGGAAAATATCTCCAAAAAGGTGGCAAAAAGCAGCCAACCACTTGAAGTGGTCGGCCAGCTACTTCAAGTGGTCGGCCGACCACTTTAAGTGGTCTCCTAAGAAGACAACTGGTCGGCCATGGTGGGAGATGATCAGCACACTGAAAACAAGCCAGGGGTGGGGTGACCGACCAGAAAAGGTGGCCCAAAGACCCAGGAGACCAGTTGTCAGATCAGAAAATTGGCTGGCGAGAAGAAAAGTGGTCTCTAAGGAGAAATACTGGTCTCCCACCCTTGTACCACCTTCCAAACAAGGAAAACAAGGTTTGTACCAAAAACAAACCAAAACGGATGGAAGACGAAAGTTCGGGAGGCAAAGCGCGCAACCGAGAGCCTCGAAAACTAGCTGTCGAGCACCAAAAGTGGTTTACGACCACAAAAGTGGTCTCCCGGACCACAGTGGCCCTCTAGGCCAAGGAAACAAGGTGTGGTTCAAAAACCACACCAAACGGAGAACGTTAAGTGGTCCCGAGACAAGGCGCGCGACCGAAGGCTCCGAAAATCGAAAACTAGTCTCCAAACGGGAAAAGTGGTCTACGACTGCGAAAAGTGGTCTACGACTGCGAAAAGTGGTCTACAACCACAAAGAGATGGTCTACAAAACCTCTCCCTCCCTCAGGCAAGAAAAACAAGGCCTGGTTCGCAAACCGAGCCGAAGCACAAAGAGTTCAGAGGCCCGGAGGTAAGGTTCTCAGCCAAAACTTCGAAACCTCGAAACGAGCACAACATGCACTATCATCGAACGCTCAATCGATGACGTCTGAGTCTTAAGGTCGGTCAAAAATGGGGTGTCTACAGTGGCCGAGGCAAAGACCGCTAAAGCCCAGGCTGAGCTCATTGCTGCCCTGGCCACGAAAGACGCCGAGATCAAAGCGGCAGATTAGAAGGCGTGTGCTGATGGGGCAGCCGACGTCAAGGAAGATTACAAGAAACAAGTGAAGCAGACATGCAACAGGGGTTTCACTTTTGGTTGGATGGCTGCTCTGAAGGAGTTGGCTGTCCCTGAGGACTCTCCCCTCAAAAATGCCAATAACCTCGTCCTGCTATTCCCCCATACTCCAAGCCAATCCGAGGACGAGGCTAAGTTCGAAGAGGAAGCTGAGGCCGAGAAGACAGAAAAAGCTGCTGGGGCCAAGTCCCTAACTCTGAATGAGCAAGTCTTGGACTTGACTCAGGACGAGGAGGACGAGGTCTCGAAAGATGCCACCCCCAAGAAGAAAACATCTGACGCGCCTATCGCCGAGAGGAGCATCAACCAGACTCTCCAAGAGATCGATGTCAAGCTCGAGGCTGAGAAGGCTGCCGAGAAGTCTTCCCAACTGTCTTCTGGGGCCGAGACGCAATCCGCCGCCGACGTTAAGTAGTCTATTTTGATGCTTTTCTCTATTTCTTGTACCTTGTACTTTTTTTCTTACTTTTGAAACAATGTAAGCTTTAATTTGGTCGACGTGCCACTTTTGTAATCTGAACAATTATCCTTAAATGTCAAGCCGAAGTGCCTTCTTTCCTTATCTGAATGCACTCTCAAATTTCTTCTTTCGATGTGATTGCATGTTTGTCTTCTTTTTACTCTTGTATGATTCTATATTTTGAATAATTTGCATGCCTTACTTCAGTTATACCCACTAACAATTTATCTCGACTTTGACCTAACACTTGAAAATATTTTTTATAATATTTTCACAAGTGTTATTTACAACTTGCCACTTCACTCTTACTTACCAAGACTTCTGTCTTCCAATATCTTCCAAGTCTTGGAAAAATGGTAATCTCGGCAAGTACATAAGTAATTCTTTCAATATTTCAATACAGCCTTGGCTTAACTTGTAAACTTTTCTTAAAAATTTCAACAAGTGTTAAACTAATCTTCCTTTAGCATAACTTCAGCTTAACTTCAACTTGTAAATTCTTTCTTAAAATTTCAACAAGTGTTAAACCAACTTTAGCATGTAAATTATTCTCCAACTCTCTGCCCCCTAATGTGAAATTTTGACCTAGTCGCCGAGGTTCCACTTGGGTTCTCATTAAGCATGACATTTTGACCTAGTCGCCGAGGTCAGATTCAAACAAAGACTGGCCGAGGTTACTAACCTTGGTTTCTTTGTTAATCTGATTGATATGTACTTAGTTCCAATCTGTGTCTGACTCTGCCGATATGACAAGTCCAGGTTAATCTAACTTAGTTCAACTTTATTATATGCAAGTATAATTCAACTCTACCATATAATAAGTCTAAGTTATTCGTCATGTTTCAATCAGAAACATCACTGACTTAGTTCAACTCTATTATATGCAAGTATAATTCAACTCTGTCATATAATAAGTCTAAATCATTCGTCATGTTTCAATCAGAAACATCGCCGGCTTAGTTCAACTCTATTATATGCAAGTATAATTCAACTCAGCCATATAATAAGTCTAAGTCATTCATTATGTTTCAATCAAAAACATCACCGACTTAGTTCAACTCTATTATATGCAAGTGTAATTCAACTCTGCCATATAATAAGTCTAAGTCATTCGTCATGTTTCAATCAGAAACATCGCTAAGTGACTGGTCAATTGTTTTACACAAGTTTAAGATCAAAAGTCGAGCTAAGATTTTATTAATTACTTCGACTAATAACAAAAAACTTAAAAAAAACAAGGAAATCTAATGATAGAAAAACTTTAGATTGCAAGTATTCTAGGGTCTTGGCAACTCTTTGCCTTCACAGTCCTCAAGCTGATATGCCCCATTGCCCAATACTGAGATGATTCTATAGGGTCCCTCTCAATTCGGGCCAAGCTTGCCCTCTCTGGGATTCTTCTTGTTGCCAACGACCTTTCTCAGGACGAGGTCACCAACTTGAAACTCTCGTGGGTTGACCTTCCTATTATAAGCCTTGGCAAGCTGCTGCTGGTATGCCCCCAGCTGAATTGTTACTTTCTCTCTTCTTTCTTCTAACAGATCCATATCTCGAGCTAGGAATGCCTCATTGGTCCCATTTTCTACTCCCTGGGTTTTGATCATTCGGATGCCGACCTCTAGTGGGATGACTGCTTTTGTGCCATAAGCTATGGCAAATGGGGACTCCCCAGTCGATCTTCTCGGCGTAGTCCGATATGCCCAAAGTACATTGGGCAGCTCTTCTACCCACTTTCCCTTTGCAGCTTCCAGCCTTTTCTTGATCCCATCCAAGATAACCTTATTGGAGGCTTCCGCTTGACCATTACTCTGAGGAAAGCTTGGGGTAGAGTAATAATTCTTGATTTTGTACTTTGCACAGAAACTCTTGATTAGCTTACTGTCAAACTGTGTACCATTGTCTACTATTATTGCCCTTGGGATCCCAAACCTGGTGATGATGTTCTTCCATATGAAGTTTTTCACATCAACGTCCCGAATTTTTGCGAGGGGTTCAGCTTCTACCCACTTGGTGAAGTAATCTGTTGCTACCAGCAGGTATTTCCTTTGTCCAGTTGCTTGAGGCAGTTGTCCAACAAGATCCACGCCCCATTGGGCAAATGGCCAAGGGCTAGATACTGGGTTTAAGTCTGCTGTTGATTGATGTATCAAAGGTGCAAACCTCTGACACTTCTCACACTTCTTGACATAAGTTTCAACGTCTTTCTGCATGTAGGGCCACCAGTACCCCTGAGTGATTGCCCTATGAGTAAGTGACCTGCCCCCAGCGTGGCTTCCACATACTCCTTCGTGTATTTCATACAGAAAGTTTTCAACTTGTGAAGGATGCACACATCTCAAAAGGGATCCAGTAAAAGACCTTCTGTAGAGATGTCTTTTTGCTGTTAGACTGAACCTTGCCGACTTTTGTCTGAGCTTGTGCGCCTTTTTGTAATAATCAGGCAGTTTTCTATCTTTAAGGAATATTATTATCGCATCTATCCAACTTGGTCCCAACTCCACACATATTGCTTCATGCTCTGTGTTCAGTGGTTCTATGCTTGGACCTGACAAGTAGTCAACCATTATCGTCCTTGCCTCTCCAGGCTTCATTGCACTAGCCAGGTTGGCCAGAGCATCAGCATGGCTATTGTCATCTTGGCTAACCTGCTGTAGTCGGCAATTTTGAAATAAGGCTACCAGTCTGCCCACCTCCTTTACATAGGCCGACATCCTTTCATCTCGGGCTGCATATTCGCCTGGTGCCTGGTTGACTATAAGCTGGGAGTCACAGAAGACTATTACCTTGTCAGCTTCCATTGTTACTGCCAGCTTTAATCCTGCAATCAGTGCTTCATACTCTACTTCATTGTTTGAGGCCTTAAACCCCAAACGAATACATTGTTCCAGTATCTGCCCATCTGGCGATACTAATACTACTTCTGCCCCTGCTCCTTCTTGGTTTGAACTCCCATCAACAAACAACCGGAAGGAGTCGCCGATGTAAATGCTGCAAAGCCTAAGTTTCTCTTCTTTCCTTTGCTCTGCTATACCCAGTTGGGTTTCTCCTGGTTCACTTGGACGTCGTATACCGCGGCTCAACGGAGCCTGATGTATGACGGCATTCGGTGTGAACTCAGCCACGAAGTCGACCAAGACTTGGCCTTTGATTGCTGTTCTGGGTCCGAATTCCAGGTTATATTGGCCCAAGGCCACTGCCCATCTAGCTATTCTGTCTGTCAGATCTCCCTATTGCAACAGGGACCTCAAAGGATGTTCAGTTAACACCACAAGCTTCTTGGAAGCCATTACTAAAGCCAGTGTCAGCTTCTCCAAGGGAAGGTATCTGGTCTCAGCGTCTACTAGGGTTTTACTCACGTAATAAACTGCCATTTGCTCTCCTTTTTCTTCTCTGATTACTACTGCACTCACTGCATGTTCTGAAACTGCCAAGTTTAAGAACAGCTCTTCTCCTGGTACTGGATTTGAGAGAACTGGAGCTGTGGTCAAATACTTCTTCAAGTCGGCTAAGGCGACTTCGCACTCTTCGGTCCATAAGAAGTCTGTAGCTTTCTTCACTAAGCTGAAGAAAGGTTTACATTTATCAGAGCTTCTACTTATGAATCTATTCAGCGTTGCAGCCCTTCCAGTCAACATCTGCACTTGTTTTGCCGATGTTGGGCCCTTCAGTTCTAAGATGGCTTTGATGTGATTCGGGCTTGCCTCAATGCTCCTTCTGGTTACCAAGCATCTCAAGAACTTACCAGACTCAACTCCAAATGCACACTTCGATGCATTGAGTCGGAGCCGATATGTTTTAAGGATGTCAAAAGCTGCCTTTAAGTCTTCCAGATGATCCTCAGGTTCCTTGGTCTTCACGACCATGTCATTTATGTATACCTCCACTGTTTTGCCAATTAGATGTCTGAATATCTTGGTCACCAGTCTCTGGTAAGTTGCTCCTGTATTTTTCAACCCGAAAGACATCACTCTATAGCAATATACCCCTCTTGGGGGTGATAAATGCAGTCTTTTCCACATCTAAGGGGTACATAGCTATCTAATGGTATCCCTTGTGGGCATCCAGGAAACTCATCATTCCATGTCCTGAAGTGGCATTCCCCAATTGGTCAATCTTGGGTAACGAGAAATTATCTTTGGAACAAGCCTTGTTCAGGCTGGTGAAGTCCACACAGACCCTTCACTTCACATTCTTTTTCTTCACGACGACCGTGTTTGATAGCTATGTTAGGTAGTTTACCTCTCGAATGGCTCTGGCCTCCAGAAGTTTGCCCACTTCCTCTTCTACTGCCTCAGCATACATCAACGTTGGCCTCCTTACTCACTGGATTACAAGTTTGGCCGACCTGTCCACATTTAGTCTATGGCAAGTGACCTCGGGGTCAATGCCAGGCATCTCGTATGGTGTCCAGGCAAACATTTCAATGTTTGCTCTCAGGAACGTCTCTAGTTCTTTTTTCTCTTCCTCGGCCAAGCCCGAGCCGAGAAGGAAGAAGCGTTCTTTATCCCCTTGCTGGACAAGGATTTTCTTCAAGGCTTCTTCACTCTTCTCGGCTGGCTCTTTGCCAACGTCCTCCAAGACCTCTATGTCCTCTTCCTCTATCTCTACTTTTTCTGTTTCTCGTATGTTGCACATTGCTGCCATGTAGCAATTTTTTGCCTGCACCTGATCCTCTCTAATCTCTATTTCATGCTCTGTTGGGAACCGCAATAGCTGATGCAATGTTAAGGGAACAGCCCCCATTGCATGCAGCCATGGCCTTTCCAAGATAGCATTGTAAGGGGAGGGGGTGTCGATTATGGTGAACTCTGTTTTTATCTTCTTGGTGCCAGCCTGCACCTCCAAACTTACCGCTCCCAAGGGCCACGTTGGCGTGCCGTTGAATCCAACCATTGGGCCATTGGACTACTCCAAATCATCTTGGTGAAGGCCAAGCTCCTTGTAACACCTGACATACATGATGTCACAAGAGCTGCCCTGGTCAACTAAGATGCGCTTCACATGGCACTCTCCAATCTGGAAGGAAATTACCAAGGCATCGTTGTGTGGATGCTGCACCATCTCTAGGTCGGCTTCAGTAAAGGACACCACTGGTCCCTGGCACTCGTCTGCTCTAGGTCTTTTCTGACGGACCTGGTACACATGTTGTAAGTGCTTTACCTTCTGAGTCTCCCCATGTATTTCGTTCTCGTTGACGTTCGAGTGAATCACATTGATCACTCGAGGTCCGCCTGCCTGCGGTTGCGATGTTGGGGGTGGCGGTGCTACCGGTGCTTGGGGCAGTCTTGCCTGCTCTTCCCTTGTCCTGGCCTCGTCTACTAGGTCCCTTAAATGGCCCTGTCTTACCAGGTCTTCCAGATGTGCCTTCAGGGCTCTGCACCCCTGAGTCAGATGTCCAGCTTCATTGTGGTAAGCATAGTGCTTGCCAAGGCTTCTTCCCATTAATTCGCCCAGCACCCTTGCTGGTGCTCTATAATAAGGCTAATTTCGGATTTTCTCAAGACTTTGTAAACCGGGATTCAGAATACGATTGTGACTGCCTGTGCAATCCTTAATCCTGTCTTTTGTTTGCTGTACCCAGAGTTACCTTGGCCTCGTTTCGGCGAGCCATTTTCCTTCTCTTGTTTCGATGCCTTTGTCCCCGACGTGTCTTCCTCGGCTTTTGCGTATTTATCAATTCTGGCCATAAGCTCTTCCATACTTTTTGGCAGTGTCTTTGCCAATGATTTCCGGAGCAGACAGTCATCGTTTAGGCCGTTCTTGAAAGACACGACCGCTACCTCTTGGTTGCACCCTGGTATTCAGTTGAACACCTCATAATACCTCTTGGCATAGGCCCTAAGGCTTTCATCCTCACTAATTCTCAGAGCCATCAGGGAGTCCACCCTCAACGGCTGTAGTTTGTTTGTCACAAACCTGGCCACGAACATCTCAGCCAGGCCCTCCCAGGATTTCACAGTTCCTTTTAGCAACTTGTGAAACTAGTCCGATACAATTTCCCCGAAGGACGAGGGGAACACCTTGCAAAGCAACGGCTTGTTCCCGGTGTACAATGCCATTGAGTTCAGGTACAAGCCGACATGAAAGTTGGGGTCCGACTTACCGTCGTATATCTGGAATCTCGACATGTTAAACCTCTTTGGGGCTTCGAATTTGTCCAATTCTACAGAGAACGGCGTTCTCGGTTTGACCGGGGAATTTAGCTCGGCATCTTGTCGCTTCCTCTGTAGGTAATCCCTCAAATCCTCTTTGGTCCGTTCAGGAGCTTGGCTATCTCCTGACTTCAACCTTTTCGGTGCACTACTTCTAGTGTCATTATGAGTCCTTTTGGACATCCCTCCATTGGTCATGTCGAAATAGAGTTCCTTTCCCTGGACATCGCGATGTTCTTTGGTGCAAGCTTCTTTGGTTCAACGTGTCTTCTGGGATTCTTTTCTCGTTGATTCTCCATGCCCGACCTCCCGTGAAGGCCGGTGAGAATGTCCCTTGGTCTTGTCGTGCTGAGGGGCTGCAAGAACTGTTTTCTGCCCCCCTTTTCGAGTATCTTTCTTGGCCGCTAGAATCGGCGTATCTTGTAACGGGAATGGTGGCTGCATGACGTTGTTCTGCGTCACGAAATTGACGACCGTTTGTAGGTCCGCCAATTTGTTCGTGTGAGACCAGGAAAATCCTCTCACATGGATTGTAGAGATCCAACGAAAAGATGAGCTTTGCCCCTGTATATCTGTAAAGATGAACGTAGTCGGTGCCACCTAACCGAGGTTACCAGCCGAAGACACTCCGATGATGAAATTAGTCACTGAAATCTGAGAAGAGATCTCTAGAGAACGAAGTGTTTGTGTGATATATGGCAGATAGAGATAAGGCATACCCCATCTTCTGGGATGCCCCCTTTATATAGATAGGGGGGTGATATTTGTTTGGATTGGACCCATTGTAGGCCTTCTTTAAGTTAACCCCAATAAGCTAATCTATATTTTTTCTGGCTCCCACAATTGCCCCAAAACTTTCATTGTCTGCGGTAGAAGGAATGAGAGTTTTTATTGCCGAATTATGCTGTTCAAATAGATGTTAGATCTCATGACAAATAATACATTTGAAAATGAGTAACATGAATGAATCACTGGATGAATGCATGTAAGTATGAATGTATGTATGGATGAATGTACGAATATATGTATAACTATTTGTATATAAGGGAGAGAGATTAAATAAATGTTGGCGATCATAGTATGAAATTATATCACATGAATTCCAAACAAATCATAACGATGGGCCACGGTATTATTACCCCCAAGCAAGAGTCGTAAGCCGCGGTATTATGACCTTTGGGAGAAGGTGTGGGCCACGATATTATAACCCCCGGGCGAGGGTATAGTATATTGCCGAGTGTGAAGAGCGCTTCAAAATATGTACTTTCGTGCCGAGCTAAAGATATTTCTATGTGTCGAGCACGAAAATGATTGCTTGAACCAAATAATGTAGATTAAATAAGGGAGATATATTAGCCAAAAAATGGACCATGGTATTATTACCCCCGGATGAGGGTGTAGACCTGCGGTATTATAACCCCCGGGTGAGGGTGTAGGCCTCGGTATTCTAACCTCCGGGCGTAGGTGTAGGCCACAGTATTCTAACCTTTGGGCATAGGTGTAGGCTGCGGTATTCTAACCCCCGGGTGAGGGTGAAGGTCTCTGCTGATGGCGCTCTGTGCTGAGTGCGAAGATTACGCTATACTCGGAGGCTTTTGTTGATTTTAAGTGGCGATCAGGTGCTAATATTGCAAGGA
This sequence comes from Camellia japonica, assembly GCA_030407325.1. Lineage (NCBI taxonomy): Eukaryota > Viridiplantae > Streptophyta > Magnoliopsida > Ericales > Theaceae > Camellia > Camellia japonica. Next base: position 32,792,347 of record JAPPVO010000002.1, on the reverse strand, counting down.
TTTTTTTAGATATTGGGCCAACTATTTAATTGCCGAGTAAAATTTGGGTCAATTAGCATTGCTCGGTTTGCATTTAGTCCAATGTAGACTTGCCCCATTGCTTTTGAATAACAAATGTTAGTCGAAAGAAATGCAGATTGGACTTGCCCCATTGCCTGATGTTGCGGGGAAGATTCGGCTTTGGTAAAATGATGGCGCGCAGAAATATGTGAATTGCCGATTGCCAAATGCAAACGGCCGACTGCCAAGTGTGTAATGTATTGCCCCAAAACTGGCGTTTGCTTGGAGCAGTGTAAAAATGAGTGGGAGTTTGTAACTCAAGTAAATTTCCTTGTAATGTTTGTACCAAGTTGGCTGAGTATGCATGCATATCAAAGGTGCCGAGATGATGATCGACTGATGTGCCCCAATTAGAGAGCAGAAAATTGACTAAAATGTCCCAGTGGGCAATAAATGGCCAAGATAACAAAATGAGTGATCGGGGAAGACAAAGGATTATTTCCTAGCCCCAAGATCCTGCTACTGAAAGTGCATGCCGATCGGGTATGATGTGACCGTTGATTTTGCATTTAATATTCTCGATTGGCCGATGTATTGAGCTCGATATGCGACTCAAAATTTGCAGAATTAGACCGTACGGATGTGTTCAGAAGGGTCCAAATAGTTAGAAATAACTATGGGATCGCTACAATCGGACTCCTGATGGCATAATTATAGCCAAAATAGAACTGAGAGCTCAGATCAGCAGGGTGTAATTCAGCCGTGAAGTATAGGATAATTTTTGCGTGGGCTGGTTGGGTTGTCTTCTCCAGCGAAGTAACTTACTTTCTGGGCAAACTTTGATAGACTCGTATAGCTTCGTTTGAGCTCCGATTTTGACGCGGTTTATGGCGTTGGACTCGTCTCGATGAGGACTTCACACTGGTATAGTCAAAGCTTGAGTTTGACAATTCTGAAAAATGTCAATTGCTAGAAATTTAGTCTATTTTGCAACTGTTGGCAGCCTGTGGTTCGTTCGTGGCTCTTATAGTCGGTGATTTTGGACTTTTTGAGCCGATGCGAATCCTGTGGTAGGTTCAGATATGGATTTCGGCAAACCGAGATGCTAGTTTTACGCCGAGATAATAGTGCCAAGCAAGATTGTGGTTTGCAGTTAATGTACGTGTGCCGAATAAAGTTTACCGAAGCCGAATAATATTGCTGAAACCGAGTTGATAATTTGTGGCGTTGATAAGCAGTTGATAATATGCAAAGTTGATAATTTTTAATCAATTGATAATATGCCGAATGAAAAGTCGAATTGCAAAGTTCAACAATATTACGGTATGTGTTGCCAAATAAATTTCCGAAGCCGAATAATGTTGATGAATAATGAATGTGTTGGATGGATGGGGGAATGTATTTAGCAAAAGAGCTTGGTGCACATTGTTGGCTATGCATTCGGCGGCGAGAAATCGAAGCCGTTCTCGTGGCCACGGTGGTCAGAGAGCTACCGAGTAGGTTCGTAGCTTTGCCGAGCAATGTGCTGAGTTTCGGCAGTGTCGAGATACATACGCATGGTCTCGAACATTGTAACGCTGCTGACTAGCCTCGTTGAACAACTCCATTATTCGTAAACTTATGATCGGCAAGTCTGTAATAACCAATGTGTTGCTAAGAGCGATGGATGAGCTGCAATGAACTGGCAAGTTGGGCAATTGTGATGCCGAGTAAGGGATTGTGCTGAGTAATGTTGCTTGGTAATGATGTTGCCGAATTGCAGAGTCATCCTTTGGCTTGCTCTAGCGATTCCTTTCGCATTACTTCGGCAGAGCCTCACTTTGGCACAATTAGCGTGGTTCATGTTGGTTTTTTTTTTTTTCCCCACTATTTGAACTCTGAGCAACTATCACAAGTCTCTAGCACTAATACATGCAATGCATAATATATAAACAAGCTCCAAAAAATGTTAATTTTTGAGTTTTACTGCAACCCGTTGAATCTCAATTTTTTTGGGAGAAAATAATTAATTATGGAGCAATATTTCTTCAAAAGCAAGCCCAAATATTAAGATAATTAGGCACCGAGAAGTCTAACCGGGTAAGCAATGTTGGCCGAATAATGATACCGAGCCGATTCAATGTAGGTAATGGAAAAATTTGATGGTATAGCAGAGGCAAATTTGATGCATCCATACTTGAGTGTGCCGAACAATTTGGTGTCCTCACGGTTGCTGTATTGGATTTTATTTATTTATTTTTATGCTGATTTATATTCATTAATTAATTTATCTTTTATTTATTTATTTTTATTTTTATTTTTTATTTTTTTTAATAAATGTAAGCAACAAATATCTGCACATATATCTATAAGCTTGGTCAAGTCATTTAATAAAGGTTGGACACCTGTGAGTCTAAGTATACATAGATAGAAGAAATAAATTGAATATGGTCGAACAACCTTGCTGAATTGCTGAAAAGATGCTCTCTTTTAAGAAAAGTGAAACCCATTGGTAGAGAGAGAAAATGGAGATACAAAAGTAGACCATGAATTCCATGTTGTTTTAAAACTTTTTGATAAGATGCACAATGAACAAAAAATTCTATTTTGTAAGCACAAACATATGTATATCTAATCAAAGAACCAATTTGCAGAGAGCAAGATCAAATTTTTACTTACAAGAACATGTTTGCTCATCTCTTCGTTGAACTCTTGCAGACGTTTCCCACAGACGGCGCCAATTGTGAGACCAGAAAAATCCTCTCACATGGATTGTAGAGATCCAACGAAAAGATGAGCTTTGCCCCTGTATATCTGCAAAGATGAACGTAGTCGGCGTCACCTAACCGGGGTTACCGGCCGAAGACACTCCGATGATGAAATTAGTCACTGAAATCTGATAAGACATCTCTAGAGAAAGAAGTGTTTATGTAATATATGGCAGAGAGAGATAAGGCATACCCCAACTTCTGGAATGCCCCCTTTATATAGATAGGGGGTGATATTTGTTTGGGTTGGACCCATTGTAGGCCTTCTTTAAGTTAACCCCAGTAAGCTAATCTATATTTTTTCTGGCTTCCACAGTTCGCCATTCCCTTCATCTCGTCATCCCTCCGTAGGCATCTATCTTTCCATACCTAGAAGTCGTCCTCGTTATAATACCCGCTTCGGTCTAATTTCTTCAGTACGTCGCCCTCCAGGCCGACGTCTTTCTCTCCAGGATTCTGATCCCGAGTTTCCTCGTTTCAATTATCCTCCTCTGTGTTAGGGTCAATATGTTTCCCACTCCTAGTAGGAGTGTCATCCCTAACCTTTTATTTATGTCCGTCATTGGCCATCTCTTCTCCTTTCTTTCTCACAGACGGCGCCAAATTGTGTGAGTCGATTTCTGACCACACTGCTAAACAGATACTCAGCTGGAGAACACCAGCAGAATAGATCAAGCCCAAATGACCTGTCACAGAAAGAAGAGATTCCGGCGGTGGTTCGTCCACCCGGAGGCACTCCGACGATCAAGTCAGTTATCTCTTAAAGATAGTAAAAGTGCTTAACTCACTATTCGGAATACAAAAAACGTACCTTAGACCCATAAGGGTGCCTCTCTTTTATAACCAGCACTGATCTAATCCCAATAGAAGCCTAGCTCCAATGGATTCTATATCAATGCTAATCCTAGACTCCCAGTTAAATTTGGATAAACTCTCTAAGAGTCTTATCTTTATCCAAATTGAAGTCTTCTTCAATTCTAGAACTCTTGTCCCTTATCCGCTTATTCCGGATTCCGGTATCTTCGCAGAGAACCTCGGCCTAACCGAGATTACCTCGGCGTCAAGTCAAGGACATGTGGCATCTCGGCTGGCACTTCGGTGCCACCTTGGCCAGGTGTTGCTATCCAAAAAATATGTCCCCACACGCTTCATCCTGACATATCCATTCTCGCCCCAGCCAATTCCCCATGAATTCCTCACAATCCAGTAATCCAAGCCATTTTCTGTGCCGTACCCAACCACAGCAACAGCATGGTCCATTGCCGTCCCGCACTTACCGGTGAATATGCCCTGAGGAGATTTTAAGAGGAAGAAAAAAAAAAAAGAAACCTGAGTTAAGAACCATTGCACAATTACTTCACCTTTCATTTTCATTTTTTTTGTTTTATTTATTATCCGGACTAGTCTAAAAACCAATATAAATATGCCTCTGAATTAAATGATGAAAGTTAGCAACTGCAAATAGATATTATGCAGATGCGATAATTTCAATAGCTAACTGATACCAAGACAACACATTACATGATTTCCAATAGTTAACTTACATAACTAAATTACTTGGCTTTAGTTGATTTGTGAATTTGCGCAGGAAAAGGAAACATAAAAGAAAAACCAATGAAATAGAAGCAAATTTTCGTTATCACATTTGTCTTTTCTTTTCATTTCCTTCCACAATCCTAAATCGAAACACAACGTTAAGACTATGTTTAGCTCATTTATTTGAGTAAAGATTTGTAAAGTGAAAAGAAAAAGGTAAGTAAAATATATATTTTACCTACATTTCACATTTCTTTTTCTTTTTTCTTTTTAAATTTTTATTCAAATTCATGAATCAAACACAGTTTTAAAAAAAAAAATGCAATTACTGATTTTTTTGGAGGTAAGCAAATGAAGAAATTATTATTTTTTTGGGGGCAGATATATGTTAATTATCTTCATTTTTCATTTTATTTTTTCCAACCAAATCTTCGCTTTATTTTATTACCCACCTTTTTCCTTTCCAGTAACTTTATCTCCACATATCCAAGCTATGTTTGGCTTTATATTATTTTTTTTGGGACAGATATATGTTAATTATCTTCATTTTTCATTTTATTTTTTCCAACCAAATCTTCACTTTATTTTATTACCTATATTTTTTCTTTCCAGTAACTTTATCTCCACATATCCAAGCTATGTTTGGCTTTAGGTTGGATTGGAATTATTTTAGTCATAAAAAGGTAAAATAAATATTTTAATTTAAAGAAATAAAATATCACATTCAAATCATAATTATCTAATTTTTTCATTCATAAAAATTAAAAAAATCCAAAAAACCAATTTACTTCCCAAAACGAAAAATGATTTATAGCACTAAAAAAATGGACACTAATGCCCCTACTTTCTATTTTGGATAATTATTTATTTTTTTTTGCCTTAACTGTTTTTCTGTTTTTCCCTTTTAGGCATGTCGGGGCATTAGTGCCCCCCATATTCGGCGCACTGATCAATCCTCATCCAAAAAATAGCATTGGTGTATTGGGAAAAAAAAAAAGTGAACTTTAAAAATTGCGCGTGGAAATTTCTATTGCTATCCTTGCAGGTGAACAATATATGCATTTTGCAAATAAAACTTCTTTATAAACTGATATACAAAATCTATATACATATATAAAAACAAGAAACAGGAATAGTATTAGGGCACAAAGAAGGAGGGGCTTTTTCAATTACCGTAACGTAGAGTTGGAAAGCACTGCCGGTCGCTTCAATGGCAACGCTGAGAGGTTGATGAGCCACAGCCTTCTTCAATGCCTTCTCGTCGTAGGGCGGTACATCTTCGTAACCATCTATGGTGGCAACCTTAGCATTCTTCTACAACCAAGAAGAAGAATTCAAATAAAAATCAAAACAGAATTTGGCTATATGTATATGTATATGTCTATGTCTGTACTGTACTGACCCGAATGGGATCGCAGTTGCCATCGACGCCTTGGTAAGGGTAGTGATCTTCGGCATCGATGCCGCGGTTGCGGATGATGAAATCGAAGGCGTAGTCCATGAGGCCTCCATCGCATCCGGCGTTGTATGCTCTGTCGCAGTCTACCAGTTGTTGCTCTGATAGTTGGATCACTTCGCCGCCGGATGCGATCTGTTTTATGCCTTCCACAGCTGCCACCGTCGAAAACGCCCAGCACAGCAACTCCCTGAAAAAATGTTTGAGAGGACTAAAAGTAGAATTCTAATGAGACGTCTACTTATTTGGTGTATATGTCTTTTGTTTTTTTTTTTTCACGTCACATTATTAAAATCATTGTTAAAGCTTTAAATTTAGAGCAATAGATCATTGCTCAAACAAATCAGTGTGGAGCATTTTAGGAAGTCCAACATTAATCAATTCTAATATACACTCATTTAGAGGATATATCATGTATATATTTAATTATGTTATTTTTTTTAATTATCACTAATTTTTTTAATTATAATTTAAAAAATTAAAATTATATTCAGCTTGCTTGGTTAGGTTTTTAAAAAAATACTTTTCAGAAAATTTTACTATTTTGTTTTTTATATTTTTTTTTGTTTTTACTGAATTTTTTTCATATTTTAAGCAATTTTTTTTACTTTTTAGACATACCTAATATAAATATACCTAAAAAGTAAAAAATGTGTCAAAAAAACCTTTTAAAAATTTACTAAATACCAAAAATATAAAAAAAAAATACGAGAATTCAGTATATTTTTTATATTTTTATGTATTTATTAATTTTTTAAAATATTTTTTCACAATTTTTTTACTTTTTAGATATATCTAAGTAATGTGCATCTAAAAAACTAAAAAAAAGTTTAAAATTTTAAAAATATTTACTAAAAACAAAAAAACATAAAAACTAAAAAACTCAATTTTCAAAAAATTTAATCTAAAAAATTCAAATCAAACACACTTATTATTTTTTTTTTAAATTATAAATTTAGGGATGTAATTTTGGCTCGTGACCCGCGGGTGGCCCAAGGTGGGCCTGGCCCGTTAAGGCCTGGGCCCAAGCCCAACCCGAGGCTTGGGCCAGGGCTTGGGCCATCGTTTTGAAGCTCGGCCCAGCCCATTGACCCACTCAAGGCCCATCCAAAAGCCCAGCCCGAGGCCCGGCTCACCCGAGGCCAAGTGTTATTTTTAATGGAAAATAATACAATTTTGGTAAAATTTTTTTTTTTAAATTTTAAAAATTTTGTTTAGGTCCACCCAAAGCCCGGCCCCAGGCCCAGGTGCTCGGCCTACTGACCCGGCTAAGGTCCGAATATTCCTAGGCCTTGGTTTGGGCCTGGGTCTAATTTTCTGGCCTGTGAAACGACTCGATTTTTTGGTGGGAAAACGCAAGGTCCAACATAAGCCAGGCCAGGCTAGGCTAGGCCAAAATTACACCCTATATAAATTGCATGTGATATGATGCACACCATAATGTTCCCTTTGAAAGTAAGGGTCCATTAGGCTGTTTGATTTAGGCTTTAGTAGCCCACTTTATAGGAGAATTTATTGATTCGTCTTTGAGTATCCTTTTGTGCAATCTCAATGGGATTGTGATTGATGAGGAGAGTATGACTTATAAATTTGTATTGGATAACTGAAAAATATAAAGACACAAAGTAATTTGTGATTGGTAAGAGGTATGATTAAGGAGCGTTTTGGGAAGTTGATAAATTTTTTTAATTTTTTTAGTTTATTTTATCTTTTTATGAGTAAAAAATATGAAAGGTAATATAACTTAAAATCAGTAAAAAGTTAAAAGTTAATTTTTTATTTTCTTTTCAAAAGACCCCCAAGTGACGCCCTAGGAGCAAACGGCAAATTTTCCCTTTTTACCCTTCTTTTTATTCTTTGGGCAATTTACTCAAATAAATATTGAATTTTAATTTTATTAATTTAAATTTAAAATTATTAATTTATTTTAATCTTAATTATATGATTATTTTTATTAAATAAAATTAACAAAAAAAATAATATTTTTTTTATTAAACTCTATGTAAATATATATAATGTTTAAAATGTTAAATTTTTCTATTTATTTTAATGATTAAATATTTTTTTATTAATTTTCTTAACCAAAAAAATATGATTTATATTTAAAAAATTAAAATATTAGAGTTTAAATTATAAAAAAATTAAAAATCAAAAATTTATTTTGTTACAAGATAAAATCTTTATAAAAAATTTGTAATTTTTCCTTTACTATTGTATCAAATAATATCTATATGATATTGCCATACAAATAAAAAAAAAAATTATATAAAATTATGTAAAATGATGGAACAGTCTTGAACTTTATAACTTTAACAACAAAAGTTGAATAAGATAAAATATTACATCCAATCCATTCTCATTTTATTTTTTCTTTTACAAAAGTCAAAATAATAAAAAAAAATCTATCTCAAATAAAATTTTTTAACCCCAAATTAAAATGATTAAAAAATCAAAAAGTCAATCAACATCCCACACCAACCCTAAATAATTCATATTTTAAAATTGCTAATCACATCACTCTTTACAAATCCATACAGATTTTCTATTATGATGAAATCATATGTATAGTGGAAGAATAAAGATTGAAAACTTTAATTTTGAAATTTTAAAAAGAACTTTATTGATGTAACAAGAAGTAGGGCTAATATATGATGTGATGTGTATACTTATATTTTTTTTTGTTCTCTTACTACATTATTAGAGTTTCAAAATTAAAATTCTCTATCATTATTGATATAGGAATTGGTTCTATGAGCAATTGGAAAGGTAAAATTGATTTAATGGGCTCATTTTTTTTTATTTTTTATCTAAATAATTCATTTTGTATTAATATTTTTTATGGACATCTTGTATGACATATAGTGTGTAAAATATTTATGTAAAAAATTAAAATAATTAAATATTGTTAATTATATGATCTCATCATATTTATTTTTTAAAAAATAAACTCGATAAATATAACTTTGTATAAGTTATTATTTATAGTCACTGTACAAGCACAAAATAATGTTCCCGTATAATCCTATTGATCAAGTCTACGCTCCTCCAAACGTCGTCACCTTACTCCCTGAAAACACAAACGTGAGCTAGCTGGCGGGTGTGTGCCGGATACCTCTCCGATGCCTAAGTCAGCAAAATAGACAAATAGACAAAAGTTGTGTATATTCGAGAATTAAAGTTGTAATACCTGCACATAGGTCCTATTACGAGCTTTTATAGATTCTGCGTGGCACAATCCTAGTAGGACTTTTTATTCCTCAATGTAGAGTCCTCTTAGGAATCACATCTCTAAGAGATAATGCTTATCCTTTAACACCCTTGTCACTGCTTTAACTAAGTGAAATGGTTTTACCTCGGTAATATGACAAAACGACCGAGCTAACACTACCATGCTTAAGCTCGGCAAATTTAGCCGAGCTTCACCTGGCTCAGTCCCACCTTGCTCTTCCAATTCAGTCTTCCTGTACCTCGCTTTAGCTTACTCCAACCGGGCTATCTCAGTCATTTATGACTGAGCTAACTAGGCCCAATGGCGAAGCCCATTTTACTCAGCCCACAGCTAGGCTCACTTCTGCCCGGTCTTAGCTCAGCCCAGATTTACACATTTTACCCTCTCAATTGCCCTTTAATGCCATCTACAACGCATGATTTGAGATTATTCTTCTTCAACCGAGCTAGAAACATTCAAGCCAACCGTGCTCACATTTCATCGAGCTACCAATGAGGCCGGTTCATAAACGTCTTTTCAATTGCTCTGCACGTCTGAATCGTTTTCTATTATCTTGGACACGTGGCAAGCTCCCACTAGTCTAGTACAACTGTCACTGCCGCCTTCATACTCCGAGATTTTGAACAGTCCCACCCATTTTAGTGCATTATACAAAAACCCTACTTTTTCCAAATCAAACACTCCACTGTTCATCTTCTCTCATTTGCCTTCTGAACCTTCATTTTCACGTCCATAGCGCCTGAAAAGCTCGTGCTTTACTCTGGCATCTTCACTGTTTTGATCTTCATCCTCTTAGCTCAAAACTGTAAGTGACTCTCTCATTTGCTTTTTCTGTTTATTTCGTGAGTATGTAAAGCATAGATATGTATATATACATATATTTTCCAAAACACACTTCTGTGGTTTTGCACAAATGGGTAAGGACCACGAAAACTTGAAAACCACATCCCAGACCATAATCACTATAGCTGAATCCTCAATCAATCTGGAATGCGATCCTTTTGATCGAAAATAACACCATAACCGAACTAGGAGCCAGTTTGTGATAGGTGCATACCCGGCTGAACTAGAAAACCTTACCCAATAACCGAGCTAAAAACCCGTGTTTTGACCGAGCTAAGATCCTTAATGCTCAGTAACTGGGCTAAAAACTCGCGCTATGACTGAGCTAAGGGTTGCAACCCACTTAGCCGATCTAGAGTTTATATTTATTTATCCTTCTTTCTTTAGCCCGGTTCAGTTGTCTCGGCATAACACTTTTTATCTCCCCTTTGCAGAGTTTGACTAAGTTGGCCAGGCACACCTTTGCACGCTCAACTGAGATATTCAACATCATCTCACCACCGAGATAAGCTACCGCGCTAACTTATAAACAAATTAAGTTAAATGGGTAAATATCAATTCTTAATAAACTCCCCATGGGCCATCGCCGAATTCCGCAGGGACTACAACATTCCTGACGATGTCCATCTCTCACTAGCCGAACTAGATACCACGCCCTGGGGAAAACCGGGCTTTGTTCCCTTTACCGTAATATCCATTGTAGAAGCTAGTCTTCGATTTCCCGTTCAGCCACTCCTCTATGAATTCCTTAGGCAGACAAGGCTCTGCCCCACTCAACTCTCCACAAATTCATATAGAATAATAAATGGCATCACTGAGCTAAACCGCCGGCTTGGCCTCAACCTCAGTTTAGCCGAGCTATTCTATCAGTACTCACTCGGCCAAAATGAAGACGGCTGGGTGTATTATTTAAGAATAAGAAGACGTTGAGAGAAAATAATTAAAAATACACCGGACAAAGACGTGAATAACGACGACTTCTTCTGGGTTTCTGGCAATTTTGAAGACCAGGAAGCCCAGATACCGGGCTACAGTATTAACTAGAATAAAGGAACGGCCGGTATGAATGCATCGGCTTAGTTTGTCCGTTTCTTATTCTTGCTGTTTATAACTTCTACACTGCGCTAACCGTTGCCTTTGTCCTTATGCAGACTTGAACCAACTAAAGTCACAATACCAGTACCCCAACCTAGACGTTCTCCGCGTCCCGCTTCGATACCGCCACCGAGGTTGGGCCGAGCTTTTGAACTTTGAACCAACATATAGATACAGTGGTAAGAGGAAGACCAGGGTAACTGACTTCCTCCTTGAACCATCACCAGAACCGGATCCAACTCTTCCCCAAATCAACCTCATTCCCTTAACCGAGGAACAAAAGATGGCCAAGCGCCGAATTGTTCGAGCACTGATCACCGAGACAACATCAGCTCTAGACGGCGGGATCCAAACCGAGACAACACAAGCCGGTCAAACTGTCGAGGCAGTGGTGGCCCTCCCAACTTCCCGAGCTTCATCATCTTGGTCAAATAAGCGTGCGCGCTGTACTTCGACTGAGCTGCAACGACTGATTGATGAAGACGACCTCGTGCTTCCGGAAACAACGTGGCCAAGTCTTGAGCCAAGGCAATCAAACCGAGCTAGCCCTTAAGAGTGGGCTCCAAAAATAACCTATAAGAACTGAGCCAAAACGAACACAGATTTAGTGGTGGCAGACAAAGACCACACACTAGCCTTCAACCTTGCTAAAAGCGTGTGTCTGTCACCAGACATGGAACACCATGATCATTTGACCAAGCTGAAGGCCATCCGTTCGGCCACCAAATCAATGGTTCTGGTAAGCGCTCTCTTTGTTTGATTTCCAATTTACTTCTGTTCGCTCGGTTTTTGTCATCATCGCTATCTCTCATTTTTCAGGCCATGCAAAAAAACCACGTTGCTCACAAGCACGTGTTGAAGCTACGTAAGACAACACGACTGACCGTAGCAGAAGCCAACACCAAGACGACCGAGCTGAATGAGGCCAAACAAAAAATGACCGAGCTCAAATTTGAAGTCGCCCGACTTACCGAGCTAGTTAACTCAGCAGAAGTGGACAAGCAAAAGGCATTAGCCGAAAAGAAAGAACGCTATCTGCGCGAGTTGGCCAAGCTTGAGAAGAAAAAAGATGCCGAGATCGCCAAGTTGAAAAAGAGCGCGGATGACGCTGCGGACCGCGGCTACAAAGAGGGTGAGGCCACATATGTCTTGCAGTGTGAGGCTGCAAAAGACATCTTTTTCAAATGTGGCTAGAAGGCTGCTGTTTCGAAGCTCGATCTTGGCCCAGAAACCGAGGTCTTTCAGAACTCTCCCCCTCACTTTATCCCAAGTTATATGGTGGATTATGCCAACGCCATCTAACAGAAGCTTCTCCAAGAGGGGGAGGAGGAAGGATCACCTGATTCAAGCAACGCCCCAAATGCTAACAATGATCGCGGTCTTCCAACCGTTCAAACAGCTCGGGTGGAGCCACTGGTGCCAAGCACGGTTGATGATGCGCCTTTGACCGACGTACCTGTTGAAATCGGGCTACCAAGTGGCGAAGCTCGGGTTGATCTGGATGCAGACTTAGACGACCTCTTGGCTTGATCTTGTTTTTCTTCTTTTGAACTTTTAGAAGAATTTGTAACCGGGTTTCCGCCCCTCCAATGTAATGATCACTTGAAATGGAATGAAATGTGCTTTTTCTTCGATTGTTTGTTCGGTTCACAACCTGTTTGTATTTGTCTTTCACCTTTAATTGGCATGTCTTGAACTTTTTGCTCAGTTACTAAGTTTTTAATTTTTCATGGCCAAGATATATATTTCAGTCCACGAGCACTGTGATCTGTTTACTACGTGTTATACCAGCCAACTTTCTCAAGCCGAGATCTTTATCTCGGCTGAAGAGAGCTAAATGTTGGTTATTCCTACCACCCTTCTTTAGCCTAGATCCTTATCTCGGCTGAAGAAGAGCGAAAATCGTTGGTTATTCCTGCCAACCTTCTTCAGCCTAGATCCTTATCTCGGCTGAAAAGAGATAAATGTTGGTTAGTCCTGCCAATCTTCTTCAGCCTAGATCCTTATCTCGGCTGAAGAGAGATAAATGTTGGTTATTCTTGCCAACCTTCTTCAACCTAGATCCTTATCTCGGCTGAAGAGAGATAAATGTTGGTTATTCTTGCCAACCTTCTTCAACCTAGATCCTTATCTCGGCTGAAGGAGAGATACATGTTGGTTATTCCTGCCAACCTTCTTCAGCCTAGATCCTTATCTCGGCTGAAGAAGAACTAAAATCGTTGGTTATTCCTGCCAACCTTCTTCAGCCTAGATCCTTATCTCGACTGAAGAGAGATAAATGTTGGTTATTCCTGTCAACTTTCTTCAGCCTAGATCCTTATCTCAGCTGAAGAAAGGCTAAAATCGTTGGTTATTCTTGTCAACCTTCTTCAGCCTAGATCCTTATCTCGACTGAAGAGAGATAAATGTTGGTTATTCCTGCCAACCTTCTTCAGCCTAGATCCTTATCTCGGCTGAAAGAGAGCTACATGTTGGTTATTCCTGCCAACCTTCTTTAGCCTAGATCCTTATCTCGGCAGAAGAAGAGCTAAAATCGTTGGTTATTCCTGCCAACCTTCTTCAGCTTAGATCCTTATCTCGGCTGAAGAGAGATAAATGTTGGTTATTCCTGCCAACTTTGCTTCTATTGCCCCTAGTTGGTACCGACTGAGAACAACTTTTACAATAGAAAGAATTATGCTGAAAAAAACTACTTGTTTTATTTGAAAAAGGAAAGAAAATTACTAGTATTTTAAGAAAAAGTTAAAAATAAAATAATTTGATATTGGCAGTGTTCCATGGTCTAGGAATAGCATCGCTATCTCCATATTCCAAGTGATAAGCATATTTTCCTGCTAAACCAACCACTTTGTATGGTTCTTCCCAGTTAGGTCCTAACTTGCCGTCTTCGGATACCAAAGTGTTGCCCATTACTTTGCATAATACCCAATCCCCAATCTTGAATTGCCTTGGATGCACCGTTTTGTTATATTTTCTGGATAACTTCTGCTGGTATGAGGCAATGTGAACTAGAGCTCTTTCCCTTCTCTCTTCTGCAAGGTCGAGTTCCAAGGTTATGGCTTCTTCATTTAAGTTTGGGTCAAAATTTTCACTTCTAATAGTGGGGAGGCCTACTTCCAGTGGGATTACTGCCTCCATGCCATAGGCCAAAGAAAAAGGCATTTCACCAGTTGACCGTCGAGGTGTAGTACGGTAAGCCCATAAAACATGAGGAAGCTCCTCAGCCCACTTGCCTTTTGCTTTCTCCAACATTTTCTTCAAACCATCTAAGACTACTTTGTTTGATGCTTCTGCCTAGCCATTCGCTTGAGGGTATACTGGTGTAGAGTTGTAGAATTCTATCTTGTATTTCTCGCAAAAGCCCCTAAAGATTTTGCTATCGAACTGAGTGCCATTGTCAGATATTAGAGCCTTGGGTATGCCGAATTGGGTTATGATATTCTACCAGATGAACTTCTTTACATCTTTCTCCTTTATTGATGCGAGTGCTTCAGCCTCCACCCACTTTGTGAAGTAGTCTGTTGCTGCGAGAAAGAATTTTCTGTTGCTGGGTGCTGTTGGAAGTGGTCCTACTATGTCCAGGCCCCACATTGCGAAGGGCCATGGGCTAGTTAATGGTAGAAGCTCTCTAGCTGGTTGGTGTATCTAGTGTGCGAACTTCTGACATTTCTCGCACCTTTTGACATACTTCTCAGAACCTGCCTGCATGTATGGCCACCAATATCCTTGTGAGATTGCTCTGTAGGCCAATGATCTTCCCCATTGGTGGTTTCCGCATACGCCTTCATGTACTTCGAACAAAAATGCATCGACCTTGCTAGGATGGACACATTTCAAGTAAGGTCCTGTGAAGGATTTTGTGTATAACGCCAGTGATGGAGAGAGTCAAAATCACCGTGATTTTGTTCTAATTTTGTTGGCCACTTTCTTTTCTTCAAGCAAGATGCTGTCTTTTAGGAACACTATGATGGGATCGATCCATGAAGGGCCTAGTTCGACACAACATACCTCAACTACTTCGGGTTCTTCAATGCTTGGTCTGGGTAGGAAGTCGATCAGTAATGGATGTGGGATAGATGTATCTACCATTGAAGCGAAACATGCCAGCTCGTTTGCTCTACTATTTTCTTCTCGGCCGATTTGCTCTCTCTGAACTACTTCGAACTTCATGATCCCTTTTCTGACCAACTTCTGGTACTTAGCCATCTTCTCATCTTTTTCCTCGTAGTCGCCTGAAATTTGGTTTACTACCAGCTGGGAGTCACTGTAAACCATTAGCTTGGTGGCCTTCATGAAAAGTGTTGATTTTAGGCCTACTAACAGTGCTTCATACTCTGCCTCATTGTTTGATGCTGGGAAGCCAAGGATGACTTCTTGTTCCACTATTAGGCCATCTGGTGAGATGAGGACTATACCAAGTCCTGCACCGTGCCTATTGGATGCTCCATCCACGAAAAGCTTCAACATCTCTCCGACGAATAGTTTCCAGCAAGTAGAGGGGTCGGATGATGTCTTGGGGTCATGTGTGTTGCTGATGTTTTTTTCCAAGTCCATGTCCGCTGTTGGGGTTTGCTCTTCATTATCTGACTGCCCCAAGTTTTTACTTCTTGATGAGTCCTTGCTAGGAATGGCATGGTTTGCCCCTTCCTTCTTGTCTTCAATCCTGTATGGCTTGGAATGTAGGTGAGCATCTTGTTTTGGGGGCTGCGCAATTCCTGCGATACTTTCCATCCCCATTTCGGTTGTATCGGTCAAGTCAACTGGGCAGATGTGATGGCTTCCTGGTGTGAACTCAGCCACAAAGTCTGCCAAAGCTTGGGCTTTTATTGCGGTTCTAGGTTTAAACTTGATATCAAACTGTCCCAATTCCACCGCCCACTTCAGGATTCGTCCAAAAAAGTCTACCCTCTCAAACAAAACTTTTAAGGGAAAAGCTATTAGGACAATTATGGTGTGGACGTGGAAGTAATGCGACAACTTCCATGAGGCCATCATCAAAGCTAAGGCCAACTTTTCCAATGGTAGGTACCTGGTTTCTATGCCCAGCAAGGTTTTGCTAACATAAAAGATAGACATGTGTTGGATTCCTTCCGCTCTGACCAACACTGCGCTGACTGCGTGCTGTGAAACTGCTAAGTACAAAAAGAGCTCTTCTCCAGGTACTGGGGTTACCAGCAACGGAAGAGAGGTCATGTAGTCTTATTCTTCATCCCACTCAAATTTGGCCTTTAATGCTTGGAAGAATGGTCGACATCTGTCTAATGATCGACTTATGAACCAGTTGAGTGCGGCTGCTAGGCCAGTGAGATGCTGCACCTCTTTAACTGTGTTTGGCCTCTCAAGATCCTGGATTTCTTTGATCTGAGAGGGGTCTGCTTCTATACATCGGTTGGTCACCAGAAAGCCTAGGAATTTGCTTGATCCAACGCCGAATGCATACTTGGATGCATTTAGACGCAACTTGGTCTTCTTCAGAATTTGAAACATTTCATCTAGGTCCCTGAGATAGTCCTTCTCATCCTTGCTTTTGACCACCATGTCATCTATGTAAGCCTCCAATGTTCTGCCTAACAACGGTTCAAACATTTTGGTGACCATCCGTTGGAATGTAGCCCCTGCGTTCTTTAGGCCAAAGGGCATGACCTTGTAACAATATAATCCTCTAGGTGTTGTAAATGATGTGACCTCCTGATCTGGTTCACACATAGCGATCTGATGGTAACCTCTATATGCATCAAGGAAGCTAAGTCGATTGTGTCCTGCCGTCAGGTCTACTAGTTGGTCTATCCGTGGTAGGGGAAAACTGTCCTTTGGGCATGCCTTGTTGACTGTTTTGTAATCCATACAGACACACCATTTTTCGTTCTTCTTTGGCACTACTACGGTATTGGAGATCCACTTGGGATAATGCACTTCTCTGATGGCTCCTGCCTCCAGCAAGTTTCCCACTTCCTCCGCCACTATCTCCGCGTGGTGGAGTGCCGATCTGCGAATTCGCTGTATAATTGGTCTGGCAGTTGGGTGGACATTAAGTTGGTGACAGATGAAGTTTGGGTCAATGCCAGGCATGCCGTATGGTGTCTAGACAAACACTTCGATGTTAGAGGTTAAGAATTTCATGACCTCTATTCTCTCAGTGTTGGACAAAGACAAGCCGAGCAAAAAGAACTTTTCTAGGTTCTTTTCATCTATCCTTACCTCTACCAAGTCTTCCACTGCCTTCTGTTCAGCTATCTTGCCAATATCCGCAAACAGTTCATTGCCCTCTGGCTCTTCCACCATCTGTACATACCCTTTTGCAGCCCGGCTGCCATTTACTATGACGAAGCACTGTTTTGACATAATTTGGTCTCCTAAGACCTCTTCAATTACCTCCGGCTTCGTTCGGGAACCGCAATGCTTGATGGTAGGTTGACGCTACCGATCGCATGGCGTACAACCATGTTCTCCCTAGGATTATGTTGTAAGTGGAAGGGACTTTCAACACCCAGCATTCCACCTGTTTTGTCATGGATCCTGCCTTGACTGGGAGGATTATCTTGCCCACTGGCCACTCTAGCATTGAGTTGAATCCGATAAGGGGAGATGTTGCAAGTGCCAAGTCTTTGTCCTCCAATTTCAGCTGTTTGAACGTCTTGTAGTACATTATCTTGCATGAGCTTCCTTGGTCAATCAGAATCCGCTTGATGTCGAAATTTTTGACGCGCAAAGTCACCACCAGTACGTCATTGTAAGGGCAATGTAGCCGTGCTAGATCCTTGTCTGAGAAGGATATGACATTCGTAGCCTCTGTTCTGCCTTTTTTGATGGGAGGCTGTGCACTTAATACCTCTCTCAAGTGTTCAGCCTTTTTGATCATCCTCCTGAGTTCACATACCCGCTCAGGTTCGATGATCCCATGTTTGACGTTGATTACGCCTTGGGGTGGACCGTCGATTGGCATCCCGTTCGGTTTGTTGAGGTCCTGAAGGGCTGGTTGTGTCCTTCATTCTATGTACTGGTCCAGGTGCCCAGCTGTCACTAACTTCTCCAGATGTTGCCTCAATGGCGTGCAATTTTCAGTGTGGTGCCCCTTTTCATCATAGAAGGTGCATCGGGACCTCTCGTCATAGCCTTTTTATGCTTCTCCCAACTTGGCTGGCCGCCGAACGAAGGGTTCATTATGTATCTCACTGAGAATCCGGTAGATAGGCTTATTGAATACTATAGTAATGGCAATGCGGACTCTGAGGTTCTTTTTTTCTGGGTCCTCTCTGTTGGCTCGCCTGTCGCGCCCATTCCTGCTTGGTTGTTCCACCGTGTTGACTTTCGTTGTAGTCTTTTTATCTGGCATCGCTATTGCACTAGTTTTTGCTTTGGCACAAGCGCTATCCTCCTCTACTCGGATATGTTGATGTACTCTCTTTATTACGGTCTCCATCATGAGGGGTGGCATCATAGTAATTGAGTCCCTCAATTTGTTTCCGACTGGTAGACCCCTTTTGTATTGTGTGATGGCGAGATTTGTTGGGCAATCCCCAATCTGGTTAAAGGTCTCCCAATATCGACTGTTGTAAGACCTCAATGTCTTCTTTTCGCCCATGTCAATGGAGAGTAGCTAGTCGATCTCCACTGGTGTCTTGGTATTCGTTCTGAATCTAGTTACGAACGCCTCTGCCAATTGTGCCCATGAGGCGATGTTGCCTTTTGGTAGCCTTTTGAACCAGGTCAGACCTAGGTCGCCAAGGCTAGATGGGAACAAGATACACATTAGGGCCTCGTTTCGCCGGTATACTACCATAACCTGGCGAAAGTGGCTTAAGTACATGTAAGGGCCTGTCTTCCCCTCATAAGTAGTGAATTTGGGCTGATGGAAGCGTGAAGGTAGTGGTGCGTTCTCAATTTCCGGAACAAACGGCGAGCTCTGTAACCTTGCTAAAACTTTGTCGGCTGGTTCGTAAGCAAGACATGGCATTAGCATTCCTACCTCAACACTCCCCTGTGTCCTAAGGGCCAATCACTGTAGGGCTGAAACTCTGCGAGGGTCGCGAGCCCTGGTATCCTCTTTCCATCGGGCCCTCTCCTCAAGTACCGTTCGTAAGTCCGCTGACCTAGGCAACTCCGTGTGCCTGGATGTCGTTTGGTGCGTGTACGAGGGCTGATAGCTGCTTCTCTTTGTTTGTGACCTTTCAGTCCTCGTTCTCTCAGACCTGGAGTAACGAGTCCTGGAAGTCCTTGATTGAGTGTTGCCTGTCCTAAGGCTCCTACTTTCTGCTTGCGATGGTGTGGTATGTCTGTCACGATCTTCTGAGTGGCGAGGGGGCATGTTGCCTTTGCGCCCCTCTCTTGTCGCCACCCATTTTCCTTTTATCTGGCGCTTCATTGTCTCAATGTCTGCCGCCATCCTCCAAATTAACTCGTCTTGCTTCCTCACGCGATCCTCCAGAACTTGAGGATCCAACCTCCGCCTCTGTCTATCAGGACTTTGAGAGCGACGGGGACTAGTACCCCGTCTCTCCCTTGTGTCCCTCTGGGAGTTCCGTCGCTGGGGTTCTAATTCTGCCATGGGTGGGACAGAGGGTAGACCTTCGCGCCTTGCACCCCCCTCCGGGGTTTGCCCATCAATAGCAGATTGCGACAAGTCTTCGTTGTGCGCCGTTGATTTCAACTAGAGAAGAAAACTTGATCAAAAAGTATTGTTCTTTGTGAAATTCCCACAGACGGTGCCAATTGTACGAGCACGAAATAATGTTCCCGTATAATTCTGTTGATCAAGTCTGCGCTCCTCCAAACGTTGTCACCTTACTCCCTGAAAACACAAACGTGAGCTAGCCGGCGGGTGTGTGCCGGATACCTCTCCGATGCCTAAGTCAGCAAAATAGACAAAAGCTGTGTGTATTCGAGAATCAAAGTTGTGATACCTGCACATAGGTCCTATTACGAGCTTTTATAGATTCTGCGTAGCATAATCCTAGTAGGACTCTTTATTCCTCAATGTAGAGTCCTCCTAGGAATCACATCTCTAAGAGATAATGCTTATCCCTTAACACCCTTCTCACTGCTTTAACCAAGTGAAATGGTTTTACCTCGGTAATATGACAAAACAACCGAGCTAACACTGCCATGCTTAAGCTCGGCAAATTTAGCCGAGCTTCACCTGGCTCGGTCCCACCTTGCTCTTCCAATTCAGTCTTCCTGTACCTCGCTTTAGCTTACTCCAACCGGGCTATCTCAGTCATTTATGACCAAGCTAACTAGGCCCAATAGCGAAGCCCATTCTACTCAGCCCACAGCTCGGCTCACTTCTGCCCGGTCTTAGCTTGGCTCAAATTTACACATTTTACCCTCTCAGTCACCGATATCCAATCAATTTAATTTTTTAATTTAATTTTTGCATAAATTATTTTTAAGTAGGTCTCCAACATAATCATCACCTAAGAGTTTTTTTTTTTTTTTTTTTTTCAAACAATTGGATTTGTTTGAAAATACTCAAAAAAAAAAAAAAAAATCAAATTTCAAATGATTTTGAGTGTAACTTATATCATACTAAATTTGATTATTAAATAAATATTAAAAAGTACAAAACATCAGTAATTTTAACATGAATGAAAGCTAGTGAGCATGACAAAATCGAAGCTTACCACAACTCCCTTGATCTTTAATCGGAGCAACGGCACCTCTCTCCCTCCAATCAACAGACTCCGGTAACTCCTCACTGGTCAGAACCGCATATCGCTGGCTCTCGCTCTTCGACTTCACAAACCGGGGCATAGCGTTGGGTGTGGCACCCAAATACATGGACCCAAGGGTGGAGCCATGTTGGGCTTAGGGGGGTCACGTGCAAATCAAGATCCCTTCCTTGCATTTCTTACTTGCAAGTCTATTGGGCCCACTTTTAGGCCCAATTTTGATAATTCGAATCGTTCATATTTTAAGATTTGTTCAGTATATCATACCTGTAAAAAATCAAGTTGATCGGATATCAGAAAGCATGTGTTCGGAAAATTGTTTATTAAATTCTTTAAAAAAATAGTTTTTAGTTCGAGTTTTCCGAACATATGCTTTCTGATATCCGATCAACTTGATTTTTTACAGGTATGATATACTGAATAAATCTTAAAATATGAACAGTTCGAATTATTAAAATTGGGCCTAAAAGTGGGCCCAATGGGCTTGCAAGTAGGAAATACAAGGAGGGGATCCTGATTCGTCACGTGCCCCCTAAAGTTTTGGAAATTTTTTTTTTTTAACATAAAGAAAATATATTAAATAAAAAAATTATAAAAATATTATTTAAAGTGAAATGTCAATGGCATTTTTAAAATTATGAGAACAATATTGATTATTTTGATTGAAAATAAAGAGACTATAATAAGTCATATTATTATCTATAAAAATTTCAATATAATGGTGATATCTATCATTATTAGCGTGTAAACATAATTAATTTCAATGAAGATATAGAATTTATTGGATTGTTAATTACATTTGACATATAGAGTTTATCCTTCATGTGTTTCTTTCCATTCCTAACTAAAATGATCACTATATAAATTATAATCAAGCAACACATCTTTAATTATAAAAATTAAAAAAAAAAAAATTACAATAGATCATAACTAATATCAGAATGAGTCATAACTAACTATTAGTTGATATATAGTCATAACTAAAATAACAACCACAAAAAATTATAACTAAATTATATCTAACGCTATAATGTGTTATAACTAAAGACCACGAAAATCATAATTGCAACATATGATAGACACTTTTTTTGCGATATGTTTTATAGAATTTCTCTGCTAAAATATATCATTTCTGTCTCAACATATCTCCTTTTCTAATTTTCCAATGCACCTATAAAATAATTACTCCCTAAAATTTGTATAAAATTTAATCTCAAATCCTTTAATTTAAAATTCACATTTATCTAAATGAACTCTTAACATTTAATTTTAATAATATCTTATTGTTGTTTATTATAAAAAAAAATTAATTAGTGTGTTTGGTTTGAGTTTTTTTGAATAAGTTTTTTGAAAATTGAATTTTTTGATTTTCGTATTTTTTTTAGTGAATATTTTTAAAATTTTAAACATTTTTTTTTACTTTTTTAGATGCACCTTACTTAGATGTATCTAAAAGGTAAAAAATTTGTGAAAAAATATTTTAAAAAATTAATAAATACAAAAAAATACAAAAAAATGTACTGAATTCTCGTATTTTTGTGGTATTTTTGGTATTCAGTGAATTTTTAAAAGGTTTTTTTCACAATTGTTTTACTTTTTAGGTATATTTATGTAGGTATGTCTAAAAAGTAAAAAAAAAAATTGCTTAAAATATTAAAAAAATCAGTTAAAATAAAAAAATACGAAAAATAAGAAAATAGAATTTTCTGAAAAATGCTTTTAGAAAAATAGCACTAAATTATCATTAATTTGTGCCCCTCTACACTGAATTCCTGACTACGCCACTGCATGGACCGGTGCTCCTCGTTGGTGAGGTCAGCAAACCGGTGCAACCAAACCTTGTATGAGCGGTTGTCGGAGTTGTGTTCATCAATAAATCTCAAATTGTCCTTAAAAACCTCGAACCTCTTCTCGTTCTCTCCTAGCCCATTGTGTGTCTTTCCATGCTTCACTATCTACTCTCTGTAAATACCCATCACTTGCTCATCGCCACGCCATGCTGGTTTTTGAATGTGTTTATTGTTATAATCAATGATATTTGATATGTCTGTTGCATAAGACAGTGAAGAAAATAAGAGGAAAAGCATGGTAGTTATGGCCGTAGCCACGGCTGATGAGGAAGAAAGTACGCTAGTGGTTTTTAGAGGAGGTTGCTCAAGGATGATATGATGAGATAGGCTTCAAAGTGTGAAGAGGTAGATTGGGCTTATATGGCGAAGAAATGGGAAAATGACAACATGGGTAGTTGTTGGTGATAAAAATAAATAAATAAAAATTAATGATAATAGTAATAAATATGAAGGAAAAATAAGTAATTAAATATTTTTTAAAACACCACTTTATGATTTTATTTATAATTTTACACTTCACATTTTCTTTTTTCAATTTATACCATTTTGAACATCATACATATTAGATAGTTGATGTCCGAAAAATTACTTTAATAGCTAGACATCGAAATGGATAAATAGTGTAAAATGAAAAGTTTGTGATGTGTAAATAGGAATATCCTCAATTCAATATTTTTATATGATACTCTCAAATTAGTAAGGATTATTCATCCATTCTCTTTTAATAATACTATAATGACTATTTAGCGCTCATTTGATAATATCATAAATAAATTTTTTATTAACTTATTTGAGTTATATCACTTTTATATTTTTTACGCATCTTTTTATAATAAATAAAAAATATAATTAATAAGTCATATTCAAAACAACATTTTCTCTTACTATTTTTTATCACATCATTTGTGAGTAGAGTCAATTTGACTCAACTTGATCAACTTAAGTGAAAAAGAAATTACATTTATTATTTTTTAATAATACAATAGAGCATCTTTTCTTATAATTTTTTTTTAGTCTAGTTATGTTTTGACAAAGTTACGAGTGTACTAATGCAGACCTAAATCATTTGTGGTGTTGTGTTTCCTTCATATACGGGGAACGGTCCTTCATATACGCGGGGGGGGGGGGGGGGGGGGGGGGAGAGGGTTGGAACTGCACTTAGCAAAAGACTTGGAACTGCACTTAGCAAAAGACTTGTAAGGTAAGTAATCCTTTGGAATTGAGCTTTTCCTATTTCAAACTTTTTTCATGAGATAGAAATCAAAAATAAGAGCTGACACAAGAAAGTTCAGATAAAGTAATTTATTATTTTGAGAAGTATGTTAAAAGTTAATTTTTTAATTTTTAATTTTTTAAAATATGTAAAAAAAGTAAAAACAGTATATGTGATCTACAAAAACAAAACAAAAAAATTGATTTTAACCAAAACAAGCCTAAAAAAATAAAATAAAAAATAAGAGCTGATCTCCTATATTGCTTTCACTGGCTGCCGCAGTCCGGCCATCCAAGCACCAAGTGGTCGAGCACATTGCCTCGTGTTGCTCAAGGCTGATCAAATTGGTTGATCGAGTAGAACATAAAATGTTATAGATAGATATGGTCATCTTGAAATTATTAAGGATTTATTTTGAAAAGTTAGTTAAAAGTAAATTTTTTTGATTTTTTTTAAGAAAAAATAAAAAAAATAATACAAATTAAAATAAATTAAAAATTAACTTTTAACCATATTCACACATTAGTCCTAACTCTCTTTTGCAAAACCTCTTTGAAGGAGTGAACCATTGCACCTGTGCTCTCTGCAAAACACAATATAATTTTTCAGAGCAAATTAACTTCTCTGACCATATTTATGTACTTAGCAATAACATCATCAATCTATCATCCATCCCAAATCATACACAATAAAAATTATATTTTACTTTGGGACAAATACAAACGATATCTCTCATAATTTTGCCCCCCTCCAATGATATGGTTCTGTTGGGAAACAATACTTTTTCGATAACTTTAATTCAAAATTAAAGTGAGACCCAATCGACAGTTGAGGTGAATCTGAGAGGTTTTATATTCTCTTAAGTGAGAAAATTATAATATAAAAATAATGAGCCGAAACCATTGCGTTATAAATGGAAATTGTCTTATAAAGTGGGCATCAATAAAATTGGGTTTAAATTTGGACTTAATCTTAGCTTGGACTGGGTCTAGGCTTGTGCTTTTGCATATGTTAGGTTTGGTCTTAGATTTAGACTTGGACTTAATCTTGAGCTTGGGCCAAGCTATGTTGTGTTGGGCTTAACTTGTGCATGTATTTGAGAATTGGGATTGGATCGGATTGTAACCCAACATTATTATCTATTTTATGACCCATTTAGTTGGTTTATTCAACCATTATTATATACATATTTATTTGTATATTTTAAGCACATGGGAGGTTTAGACCTTTATAACTCTCATCTTTTAATGATGGAGTTAATGACCATATTAGTGACCATAGGTTTTCAACCTCTGTAACTCTAGAGTTAATGGTCTTGGTTAATGGCATTTGATAGCCCTATTAATGTATAGCCTTCATGACTAGGGATTCCTCTACTTGTATAAATAGAGGTCTTTCCCCTCCAACTTAGTAGGATTTTTTTGGAGAGATTTTTTATGAAAAATGGATATAGTGTTTTGAGATAAAAAGTTTGAGATGTTTTTTTTCACCAAAGAAAATTTTTTCTATTTTCTTTTGCTAGCCCCTTCTTTGATTTTTGTTAGAGAAAGTGCAACCATTATCAAGTTCACCTAACCTATTCAGAAGGTACTTCTGCATTAGTTGGTTCTGACCGTTGTATCCTAGGAGACAAACATCGACTTACCTCCAGCACCCACCGGGAGGCAGTGAATTTGTTTTAAGGAGACTATGGTATCACATAGGTTTCAGTTTGCATCCTTTATCTTTTGTTCTTCAAAGTTTTAAATTTAAATAATTTCTCGTTGTAGACACCCCATTTTTGACCGACCTTAAGACTCAGACGTCATCGATTGAGCACTCGATGATTGTGCATGTTTGTGCTCGTTTCGAGTTTCCGGAGCCTTCGGCCGAGCGCCTTGTCTCGGGACCTCTTAACTTCCTCCTCTTGGCCTGGCTTTTGGACCATGCCTTGCTGCCTTTGCCTAGAGGGAGACAAAGGCCTGTAGGCCACTTTTTGTAGCCGTAGACTACATTTCCCTCTCGTAGGCCGCCTTTTGTACCCGTAGACTAGTTTTCGGTGCTCCCGGCTGAGTGCCTCGCCTTGCGGACTCTTGTCTTGCTTCCTTTTTGGTTTGTTTTTTAACCAAACCTTGTTATTCTTTGCCTAGAGAGTGGAATAGGGGTGTAGACCAGTTTTTTCCCCCTGTAGACCACTTTTGGTGGTCGGCCAGCTAGAGTGGGTGGTCTATGGACCACCTAAGGTGGTCGGCAGCCTGCCACCACCTTCTACTCTTTGTGCAGACCCTCCCTCTCCCTTGCCGACCAGTTTTTGTCCCTGTAGACCACTTTTTGTGGTCGGTCGACTAGTGGGAGTGGTCGGTCGACCACTTTAACTGGTCGGCGGCCTTCCTGCTTTTTTTGCAGATATTTTCCTTACCAGCTGTGCCTGCTGTTGGGCACAGAAGGCATCATCCATACACGTGTATGGAGGGATTGCTTTAAGCCTCTAGCTTGTCAAACAAGCTTGAGGCATGAATTCTATATAAGGGAGCCTCCTCCCTCTTGCTTTAGGTTCAGAAAATTTGCTTAGGGTTATACATATATCTCTCTTGTTTTCTCTCTCTCTCTCTCTCTCTCTCTCTATATATATATATATATATATTTGTGTTATTTTGTGCTCAAAAGTGCCATTTCTTCACACTTTTGCACACAAACACCTAGTGAAACACCTTCACTATTAAGTTGAGATTCTTGGAGGTTACATTTGAGTGGTTTTAGCTTGGTTTTTGCCTCTGAAGTTGCTGTTTTGAAGTTGTGCTTTGAGGGTGAGTCTTTAGCCTCTTTAAAGTTTTGTTTTCATTGCTTATTTGGCCCTATTTGCATGATGTTTTAGGCCTAACTTTAAACTGCAAAAAGCTTCATTTTCAAGTGCTTAAAGTGTTTGTTTGAGGCCTCTTTGGTGTTGGGGGTGGTCTACCCCCTTTTGTGCCTTATTTTGCCTTGTTTTGAGCCATCTCTTTAGGCCTTTGAGATCACCTTTGTTTGGCCTCTTCACCGCTGAATTCCAAAGGAAGTTTAGTGGTGGAAAGTATGTTTTGAGGCCCTAAATAGGTGGGGGTGGTCCCCCCCTTTTGTATTTTCTTTGCATGTGTTATTGGCTTACCAAGTTAACATGTTTTTCTACCTTCTTGGGCCCCCTATCTTAGCATGTTTCAGGCCTTGTTTTGCCATGATACAGCTCTGTTTGAGGTTGGTTTGGTTACCTCTTGCATGCTCCTTGCACTTGTAGTGCAAATCTGCTCACTAGCCTAACATGCTTACTACTTTAGCCTATAATTCTAGCATGTTTTTGGCTCCACTCCAGCAAGCTTTTACTCATGTTTTGCCATGCTTAAGCTCTGTTTTAAGTGTTTTGGGTCATGCATGCCTTGCTTTGTGTAGCCATAGTGCAATCTTGCTCACTAGCTTTAAGTTTCAAAGTCTCTAGCATGTATTACTTGGGCTATTTGCATGATTTAGCATCATTTGATATATGATTTCAGTGCATGAAATGTGTTCATACTCTCCCATGCTTCACTTTTTCAATGCTTTTGGAAGGTTATGCTTTGTGTCTCAATCATGAGCCAATTGGCATGCATGCTTGCCTAAGCTTTTTGGGCTCTCATCTCAATGTGTTTTTGGTCTTATTTTGCCATGATATAACTCTGTTTTTAGTTAGTTAGAGCATCTCTCATTTGCTTCTTACACTTGTAGTGTAATCATGCTCATTGGCATTGCATGCATCATGCTTTATGCCTCCCATTCTAGCATGTGTTAGCCCTACACCATGCATGTTTTGGCATTGTTTTAACCTGCCTTGGGACTATTTTGAGTCACCTTGGCCCTTTGGGGCTTGCTTGATATGGCTATGGTGCAAGTACCTTTGCTAGACTTAAGCTTTGAGCCTCCTAGCATGCCTCATTTGTGATGTGTGCATGATATGGCATCATTTGGAATGTAATTTCAGAGCATATTTCATTGTCACACTCTCACATTTTCCACTCCTTCAATGTGTTTGAGAGTTGTGTCTTCATGCCTTGTTTGTGAGCCAATGTGTATGCATGCTTGTATAATCTTTTGGACTCCCTTTTCAGCATGTTTAGGCCACTGTTTTGGCATGGTTTAGGTCTGTCCATGGTTGGTTTAGCCATTTAAACTTGGTATTGCATGCCTCTTGTGAGATGCTCTTTACTAGCTTTGGTGTTCTTGGCCTCCAAACATGCCATGCATGCATTGTGCATATGTGGAACCTTGTGCATGCCATATTACCATTGATAGATTCACATGTTGTTTACATGTTGTTGCATTACATTGTGTTTGCATGTTGTTGCATTGCATTGTGTTTGGATCGGATGTTGATCCAAACACGAGAAACGAGGGGCGTTTCATACTTGAAGTGATGAAATGCGCCTCATTTATCGGTTGCCGACCCTCTTGATTATGCATGATAGAGGTGGAGGCCCTTATGTGTTATTTGTGTATTCATTGACATGGACTTGTGCAAACTTGGCTTCTCGGCCATCGTGCATTGCGATGCTCGGTTGGTGGCCCGAGAGTCGAGTACCACATCCCCTTGAGCTTGAGAAATGATAGGGATGGTGGTTGTGCACACATTCCCTTGCAAATACACTGTCATGCCCTTGTTGTTCTCTGTTGTAGTAAAACTGGAGTTTGGCAGATTTTCTAGTCGGCAGACCAGTAAAGGTGGTCGACCGACCACTTTTTCTGGTCTATAACCAGTTTTTCTGGTCTACACCTGGTCTACACCCCCATTTTCTGGTTGGCAGCCCACCATAAGGTCTCTATGTTGGAGCAGAAGCAATTTGGAGGTTTGTGTAGCTTTCTGTAACAACCCCATACCGTTTACCGATAAATTACTGATTTACGTACTGATTACTGCTAAATTGGACTGCTTATGACTGATAATTGAACTAACTGAAGTACTGAATGGACTGATTGAAAATTGAAAACCGTATTGACTAAACATGTTTATTGAATTGCATTTTTATCTTTTTGATTATTTGATTTTCTGTTGGTATGTTTATGTTTAAATTGCGAATTGAAGGCCTTATCGGCGGCCGAACTGAAAATTGTTTAGTGTTTCATAACCATTGAAATTTATGTGATTTAATGGTATATTTATCTCAAATGTGATTAGGAATGATTAAATTAGATTAAAATAAGTTAAACACCTAAGTTGCCGTAATTACGGAATTGCCATTGAGTGGGCTTTGTTTATTCTTATTCTTTGAACCTTATACACACTTGAATTAGAACATTTCCTCAGCCCTTTACTTCACTCTAGCCGACCAAGAGAGGAAATAGGAGAGAATTGGGTCCATTTTGTGGATTTGCTTGGAACTTGGGGAATTAGCTTGAATCTTGAAGAATTGAAGTGTATATATGCATATTTGAGCTCCTAAACCTTGAATACAAGACTAAGGTAGGACATTCATCTCCTTATTGTTGTCATTGAGCTAAGTCTTGCATGGTTTATGCATCATTGTAAAATTAAGTCATGAATTAGTTCATACATGTTGAATTAGAACATAATACATGCATGCATGTTTGAATTGATGAGTTTGAGTTGAATTTATGGTAAAATGTACATGCATGCCATATTCATGTATAAATCCATGTATTCATCATGTTCTTGAAGAAATGAGTCCATTTGGACAAGCTTTGAAGGTTGAATTTGGTTTGAATCCATGCATGTTGCATATTCTCCATGTTCATGAAAAATGGGTTTGTAAAATGGTTTTAATTGACTCACTTTTGGGGCTTGAATTCATAAATTGAGCTTTGAAACTTGTTATACAATGAAATTAGATATGTTTTCCAGAATTTGAGCCCAAGAGGTCGAGTTTAGAGTGGTAGAATGCTTAGTTTGAGCTTGGGAGGCAAATCTAGAAATTCCAGATTTGGCTTCCTCGCTCGAGCGAAGGATTCCTCGCTCGAGCGAGAACCTTTGTCCAGGACTCCGCTCGAGCGAGCATCGCGCGACCATCGTGCGTAAAATCACAGCATCCAGTACTTTTACTGTTCAACAGACCGCTCGAGCGAAGAATTTCTCGCTCGAGCGAAGCCTTTGATTTTGGAAGCTCGCTCGAGCGAAGGAAGGCTCGCTCGAGCGAGGCTTCTATTTTCAGCAAACTTTGCAAAATGTTTTCTAAGTGTATTTTTGCATCCTCATCCCATTCTAGGCATTCTTAGGCCTAGTTTAAGGCATCTTAATGAGGATATAGATGTAGAACACACCAAGGCAAATTAGGGATTAAGTTATGATATTTCCCAACTGTGTAGCTTAGTGTGTGTTCAACCTGTGAACTGTGTAAGGTTGGCGACTGGGGGGACACGCTCTAGCATACTGTAGCCCAAACTCTGTGAGTAACAATTGTGTAAAGATATGTTCAAAATGATTATCTTTTGAATACTGAACTGAACTGCTTACTGAACTGATATTGATTACTGAATGAATGTATGTCCTTTATTTCTGAACTGTACTGTGGCATCCTTAGCACCTACTGTTTACTGTTACTGTTACAGAGATCTCTGTCGGTTCCCTCGTGAAACCACTACTGTTTACTGATTGATGGCCATCATTACTGTTCGGTCTTTAAGACCTACTGTTTACTGCTATGCTAATGGATGTACCACATATGACTGAATAACTGTTCTGACTGAAAGACTGAAATACTGTTTAATGAACTGTTTTCATTACTGTAAGGACATTTCATTCTTAACCTCTTTACGCATTATGATATTCACTGGGCTTTAGCTCACTGTTTATATATATATGTAGGTGCTCAGCCACCAGAACGGAGCTAGGAGCGTGGGTCAGACTCCAGTTTTGTCAAGCCAGCCTTTGTGCCTCACTGCGAGGTTCCGAGTTGCCATGTTATGGCTTTGGGGTGTTTTGTTTTTTTTCCCCCGTCTGTCTCCGTACTGTTTTGGATTACTGTATAGACTGTACTGTTCTGAACGTGTGAATGCATGAAAAATCTTTTTGGCATACAGACTGTCACAGCTCAATGGACATTATTTATTTACTGTATTGGCTTCCGCCAGGCCCTGTACTCTGTTTTACTGTATTACTGTTAAGCAGGTCTTCGGTAATCTCGGATTACTGGCTGGTTACGGTACTAAACCCATAGGGCCGGGTTTGGGTCGTGACACTTTCAGAAATCAAATCAAATGCAAATAGAGGCAATTCTGGGCATGGCGATGGATTTCCAAGCGAGGTAATCGAGAGCATGCATCCTTCATTGTTCAAGGCAGAGCTGTGGCAGCCTAGTTCACATACCTCACATGCTTATTTAGTTACCATGATTAGTTAATTTGTTAATTAATTAAAGTATTGTAATAATTAGTTGTAGCTAGTTATTCGATTTGTGTTGTGTAATAATTAGTCTAATTAAATTATTAGATTAGTTAAGTAGCTTAGCTTAGAATAGCTTAGCTTTCATTCGGACCCTCCGTCTAGAGGGCAAATGTTGTAATAAGTGTGCTTGTGTGTGTCAATGTCTTCCAACTCCACGTCTTTCTCCCTTTTATTTACCAGCTTTTGATGGTTAGTTTTAGGGCATGTTTTTAATTAGCATATTTATGTTTGCATGCATGCATTATTCATTTTGTCTTACATGCACCGGGCTCGGTGCATCATACAAACTGCATTGTACTTTAATACACTTTCTTGAATACGTGTTTCAAAGCATGTTATCGAGTGTTGCATTCATATGCCATTCTAGATAGCCGAGCCTATTTTAGTTGCATTTTGCATGTGTTGCATTAGGCATCTTGTATAATTAGGATCATGTATTGATTTCTAATTGGTTTCTGTTTTGGCTCGGAGTACGCTGTAAGTATTTATGCTTTAGCATCTCTGCATGCGTGTAAGTGTTGCCATGTTTAGCATGCTTGCCATGAGGCTATGTGCTTAATTGCTATAATTGCATGAATGCATGTGGATGAAGGTTTCATTGCTTGAATTGGAACAATTCATCAAAATGTGCGTTTTCAGCCCACTTGTTTGTGGCAAATCATGTTTTAAGCCCACTTGAGGGTGGCAAATCCGCGACTTAGCCTACTTGCGAGTAGCAACTTCAAACCATTTTCGAAAAACAAACATGAGATGTTTTGTTCCAATTCTTGCGATTGAGTCTATACTTGTATGTTGTGCGCATCACGTAGTAAATTAGATTAATAATCGGAATAAGAACACATGTGTTTTCAAAAACAACATATCATGTTTAGTAGAGGCCGATCTTTGATCAGGCGAGCAGGGGTGCTCATTTCAAGACCTTCCCCTCTCGTACCCAAGTTTCCGAGCCGAGACAACTTTGGTGATGACAGACACGTGGCCTTAGGCACGAGTCAGGGTTTCCTAAATTTCCCAAAAATAAAATATTTAGGTGGCGACTCTAAAATCTAGCAAAACAGTCCATGTTTGGCGCTTTTTGATTAAAATTGATTTTTCAAAACCAATTGCCGGATTTGGACTATTTGGCGATTTATCAGTCTTACATTGCACTTTGTGAGATTAGATTCAGAACCGTGACAGAAGTCCGAACTGTAGTAGCTAGAACTACAATTCACGCCCTCGCGCGCGAAGCGGAGTTTCGGGCGGTCTATACTCGTATATTATTTTATATGTCCATTTGAATCCGTCTTGTAATATGGTCCATGGTGTAATCTAGTTCATTCTTGTGCTTTTTTTAGTTCTATTGTTTATTGTATATTTCATTTTTTAATAATAAAAAATAATAATTATTATTATTTTGTCATTTCTATTTTATATATTTTTCATGTATTATTATGAAAAAATACCAACAATCTTAAAACAAACTCAGTTTAAATAATTTTTGAAAAAACAATTTAGCTTTTATTTTAATTTATTCTAGTAACTCTTGGAATTAAAATTAATTTAATTACCTAGAGTTATTAGATTGTTTTGAGTTGTTTATTTCTAATAATTTATTCATGCAATTTATTTCATATTAATTAGTTATTATTGCATGAATTATTTGATTGTTAGTGTTTAAATTGGATTTTGAGAATGTTAAGAGATTTAGCTAGTCGAGAGATTTCTGACGGTATAATCTCCAAATAGGTTTGTTTTAGGAAAAAATTTAGTAAAACAGTTTTGGTTTTTCCTTATAATGGTCTTATTTTTGAGTTTGCTTATGATTATGTTGTATTATAAGGTGGATGGATCCTAAGAGTGAATTAGTGCATGGTGGAATAATTTTGCATTATAATTCTATTAATTAATTTGGTTGTGAGTTTTTCCATGTCTTGATGTGTATAATCAAGTGAATTACTCCAAACATTATTGTTTATTGTTAGAGTTTAACTCTATTATTTATAAGATTATCTGCTCATAGTTAGATGGTTGGAATGCCAATGTTATGAGCATAATAGTCTTATATATGTAGATTTCATAGCCATGAAACTCATGATATTCTTGTAATTGCAATGCACCTATAGCCCTTGAATTACACATTATGAGTTAGAATTGAAATTACTTGTGTAATATTCACTTTATTGGTTCATTAACTCATCTTGTATCCAAGTATGTATATGAACAGCGAGCATGGAGATTTAGCAGCAATGAGGATAGAGTTTTGTAATGTGTTTTATACAAAGAAAAGCATTACAAGTGGAGAAGTGTGGTTTTGGCTAAACAAACGATTTCGAATGCAACCACGAACTCCGGTTTTGCAAATTTAGATAATTTGTAATTGTAACAGTTGCATTTTAATTTGTAATAGTTTCACCATAGTGAAAGGAAAGTGGGAAAGAAAAAAATTATAAACCTTCGAGGTTTAGAGAAAATCTTTGGGATTAATTTTATAATTCCCAAAGTGATTTGGTTTTCCGTAATAGAAATCAAAGTGTTTAGACTTGGCTAAAGAGTATTTCTGATTTGTTTAGAAATGACAACTAAGATTGGTTTCAAACCTTTGTGGTTAGAGGAAATCTTTGGGTTTAATCTTTTGATTCTTAAAGTGTTGGAAAACCAAGTTTGAAGAAAGTCTTTGGTTATTTCCAAAGTGTTTTGTTTTGGGAAAAGAAACTAAATTTTAGCATTAACTAAAATATTTCTGATTTTTATTCAGAAATAATGGGCTCAGTTCCGGGAGTACCGGTTAACTTCTATGAGTGGTGTAATTCTGATAGCAAATTTTAATTGCTTTTAAGTTTTGTAAACTTGGTTTGTTTTAACCTAGTTTATTGTAAAAAAAAAATTCATGGACTAAGAGTCAACATGCTCTTGAAAGTTTTGTCTAAGGTTAACTGGGTCTTAAGTGGGACTGGTGTGACCCCTCCAGTCTTCTTGGAAATTTTCCTGACCATGTTTGATTCTAGGATAAGTGGTGAGATCAATTTTGAAATAAATTTCAAACTTTGGAATTTTCTAGTGTTAAGTTTAGTTTCTGGAAAAACAGAATAGTGAAATTATGTAGTGATTTTTCAGAAATGGTTTCAAGAGGTGACAACAAAAAATGTTGTTCCAACTGATAACCTTAAGCCTTGCGATGTTCTTAAAGGAAGATCTAGAAAGATCAAGTGTAATTAAAGGAAATCATTAGATTGCATGATAATATCTCTGAATTAATCAAAGGCAATTAGTATGTTATCCTTGTGTCAATTATAGCATGTATGATTGCTATATAACTTTGCTTGAGAGCAAAGATGAGACAACCCGTTAAGGTGGGTGAATGTATTTTTTGAATTTTTATAATTCTGAATATATTCTTGAATTGGTAGCACCTAGTGAGTGCAAGATTACTAATTATAGAGATAGAAAACTGCTGGTTCCTAAGAGATGTTAGACCGTTGGCTACACAGTTATGAGATTGTGGTTCTTAATAGTAAATAGATTATTGATCATATGTTAAGACATGATGGTTCCTAGTAGTAAAAGAGCCTACTGATCATATGTCAAGACATGATGATTCTTTTTAATGAAATGGTCTATTGATCTTATGTCAAGACGTTGTGATTCCTAATAATAGAGTGATTACTGATCACATGTCAAAACATCGTAATTCCTAGTAATAGAAAGTCTATTGACCACATGCTAAGAAATTAGTAATTTCTAGTGATAAGACTACTCGCAATGTTATGAAGTTCCGAATAGTAGACTATTGAACACTAGATCTGTATTTCCTAATAGTAAGGCTATTGGCTTCAGAATGATAGGTTGGATCAAATTTGTTTGGTGCCTTGAATTCAGAAAAGACCTAATTCGGTTGATGACGGTCTGGGAATGTGTTTTTTATGATATGATTATGGGAGTCTCATAATCATTGTGACATAAGAAATTGTTTAAAGACTCTGCATGAATTTTCGGAAAGGCTGAAAGCCTTTATATAAATTCTACAAATGTGGGGGTGTCATGAAAAAGTTAGCAACATCTAAACCCAAGTGGGTAGGATAGCCTTAAAAATCTATTGACTTTGTGTTCAACGGTTATGCACAATATAGTGGTGCATATTGGTATTCTTGTGGACAAATCTGATATTCAAATTTACATAAGAATGCAATCATGGAATTGAGGAAATGATTTTCATGAGAAAAAAAGATGAGCCTAAAAGATGTTAAAAGACTAGGACTTTAAAGTTCTTTTAACTACAAGAATTTTCACTTTTTGCGACTAAATTTTTTGTCGTCAAAAGTTAATTTTTAGTCGCCAAATAGTTTTAACGACTAAATTATTTGATCGCAGAAGTAGTCGTCGAAGAATTGTCAGTAAAGGTCATTAGCGACTAAAATTATTTTAGTCATCAAATGTATTCAATTTCTGACTAAATTTTTAGTCGCCAAAAGGTTGGACATTAAATTAAATTAGTACATTTTCGGCGACCAAACTTTTAGTTGCCTAAAGTGCCACATTTTTTGTTACTAAAATTTTAGTCGGTAAAGAGTTCTTGTTTTGGCTACTAACAAATTGGTCGCCTAAAGTCCCACATTTTTTGTTACTAAAATTTTAGTCGGCAAAGAGTTCTTGTTTTGGCTACTAAAAAATTGATCACCTAAAGTCCCACATCTTTGGCTACTAAATTTTTAGTCGGTAAAAGTGTTTTTA
Organism: Camellia japonica; assembly: GCA_030407325.1. Classification (NCBI taxonomy): domain Eukaryota; kingdom Viridiplantae; phylum Streptophyta; class Magnoliopsida; order Ericales; family Theaceae; genus Camellia; species Camellia japonica. The sequence continues at coordinate 32,756,619 of JAPPVO010000002.1, read as the reverse complement.
TTCTTTAGCTTTTGTTTTTAGCTACGAAATATATTTTAGTCGCCAAATGTTTGATTTTCTTTTGGCTACAAAATTTTTAGTCGCCAAATGTCTTTTTTTTTCTTTTTTTTTTTGCTACAAAACTTTTAGCCGCCCAAAGTATTTTCCCAATTTCTTTTTAGCTACTAATTGTTTAGTCGCCAAAAACATGATATTATGTTTTATCGCAAAATTATAATTTCTCCAAAACTTGTCTATATTCATGCAACATGTAATACGTATATAAACAAAATGGTACATACTATATATCAATCATTCCACAATCTGTATGCATATACAAAAAATAAATAACTTCAAATGTCAAAGTTCATACAAACCAACTATTGTCCAAACTAAAATAATAATTCCATACAAAATATATCATACAAAAATCAAAGCCCTTTATATACAAAAAAAATACATTTACTATCAAGTGAAATTACCATTTGGCATGGTACAAATTACCATCGTAATCTGTACCACGACAGACCATGACAAAAGTTTTTCTATAGACCATGACAAAAGGTCATATATGTACGCCGACAAATGGTCATATATATGTACCACGATAGAAGGTGGTCTATGTACCACGACAAAAGTTTTTCTATAGATCACGACAAAAGGTCATATATGTACGTCGACAAATGGTCATATATGTACCACGACAAAAAGTGATCTATGTACCACGGCAGTCATTATTTGTTGATTGCCAAAAGTTTTCTGTATCAGTAATAGTGAATTACACAAAAGTTGAGGACGACAAAAGTATTATATTAGTTCTATACAAAAGTGAAAATTCTTCTCTATACACCAATATGGATTATCCACAAGTCCACACAAAAAAGTCATCTACAAAAAAAAAATAAAAAAAACAAAACATTAGAATTGGCTAGAAAATATCAGTTCAGTTGGCCATAGGGAACATGTTGTAACATGCATTTAAGGTAGAACAATCGAGAAATGTCTTCTTGGAAATAAAAAAAAAGTATATATATATATATGTATCATACAATATTTATTCCAACTAACTGCACAAACAATCTAATATGTAATTTGTTCGTTCTATAAATATATAAAGGCATTTATTAGAATATGTAGATGTTATTTTCATAAAGTTGTCGCTCTTTAAATTAAGTGTTCCGAGTTTTTCGACTACATGTAAGGCGTTTTCAACTCAAACTCCAAGCCTGTGGGTCCTAATTACATTCCGTCAGTTATCACAGGTTGTAATTGTCATAGGGAAGCAGTCCACAAGAGCCACATGGTGGTTTGGAGGTTGTTTTAAATTTTCGCCTCCGAAACGCCGTTTTTCAAGTAAGTTTAAGGCATATTTGGCTCTAACTCCCAACCTAAAGGTCCTAATTACATTTCGCCAGTTGTCACAGGTCGTAATTGTCATAGGAAGCAGTCCGTGAGAGCCACATGGTGGTTCAGGGGCTATTTTGAATTTTCACCCCCGGAAAGCTCTTTTTCGACTAAGTTTAGGGCATATTCAGCTCTAACTCTCTACCTATGCATTCGAATTACATTCCGTCAGTTGTCACAAGTCCTATTTGTCATGGAGAAGCTGTCTGTGAGAGTGATACAGTGGTTCGGGGGTTGTCGAGCATTCGGCTCTAACTCCCCACCTACAGGTCCGAATTACATTCTATCAGTTGTCACAAGTTCTATTTGTCATGGGGAAACTATCCGTGTGAGCCACATGGTGGTTCACGGGCAGTTTTGAATTTTCGCCCCTGGAAAGCTCTTTTTCTAGTAAGTTTAAGGCGGATTCGGCTCTAACTCTCTACCTATGAGTCTGAATTACATTACGTCAGTTGTTACAAAGTCCTATTTGTCATGGGTAAGCTATCCGTGAGCGTCACACGGTGGTTCGGGGGCTGTTATGAATTTTCACCCAGGAAAAGCTCTTTTTCGACTAAGTTTAGGGCGTATTCGGCTCTAACTCATTACCTATGGGTCCGAATTACATTCCATCAGTTGTCACAAGTCCTATTTGTCATGGGGAAGCTATCCGTGAGAGTCACATGGTGGTTCAGGGGCTGTTTTGAATTTTCGTCCTCAGAAAGCTCTTTTTCAACTATGTTTAGGCCATATTCGGCTCTAACTCTCTACCTACAGGTCCGAATTACATTCCGTCAGTTGTCACAAGTCATATTTGTCATGGGGAAGCTGTTCGTGAGAGTCACACGGTGGTTTGGGGGCTGTTATGAATTTTCGCACCCGGAAAGATCTTTTTCGACTAAGTTTAGGGCGTATTCGACTCTAACTCTCTATCTATGGGTTCGAATTACATTTCGTCAATTGTCACAAGTCCTATTTGTAATGAGGAATCTGTCCGTGAGAGTCACACGGTGGTTCGGGAGCTGTTATGAATTTTCATCCCCCGGAAAGTTTTTTTTTTATTGAGTTTAGGGCGTATTCGGCTCTAACTCTCTACCTACAGGTCTGAATTACATTCCGTCAGTTGTCACGAGTCCTATTTGTTATAAGGAAGCTTTCCATGAGAGTCACATGGTGGTTCGGGGGCTGTTATGAAGTTTTACCCCCGGAAAGCTCTTTTTCGACTAAGTTTAGGGCGTATTCGGCTCTAACTCTCTACCTACGGGTCTGAATTACATTCCGTCAGTTGTCACAAGTCCTATTTGTCATGGGAAAGCTATCCATGAGAGTCACACGGTGGTTCAAGGGCTATTATGAATTTTCGCTCCTGAAAAGCTCTTTTTCGACTAAGTTTAGGGCGTATTCGGCTCTAACTCTCTACCTACGGGTCTGAATTACATTCCGTCAGTTGTCACAAGTGATATTTGTCACGGGGAAACTGTCCGTGTGAGCCACACAGTGGTTCGCTGGCTGTTATGAATTTTGGCCCCAGAAAGCTCTTTTTCGACTAAGTTTAGGGCGTATTTGGCTCTAACTCTGTATCTACAAGTCTGAATTACATTCCATCAGTTGTTACAAGTCCTATTTTTCATGGGGAAGCTATCCGTGAGAGTCACACAGTGGTTCGGTGGCTGTTTTGAATTTTCGCCCCCGAAAAGCTCTTTTTTAACTAAATTTAGGGCGTATTTGACTCTAACTCCCTACCTACGGGTCTGAATCATATTCCGTCAGTTGTCACAAGTCCCATTTGTCATGGGGAAGCTGTCTGTGAGAGTCACATGGTGGTTCATGGGTTGTTATGATTTTTCGCTCTCGGAAAGCTCTTTTTCGACTAAGTTTAGGTCGTATTCGGCTCTAACTCTATACCTACAGGTCTGAATTACATTCCGTCAGTTGTCACAAGTCATATTTGTCGTGGGGAAACTATCCGTCTGAGCCAGATGGTGGTTCGGGAGTTGTTATGAATTTTCGCCCCCGGAAAGCTCTTTTTCAACTAAGTTTAGGGCGTATTCGGCTCTAACTCTGTACCTACAGGTCCGAATTACATCCTGTCAATTGTCACAAGTCCTATTTGTCATGGGGAAGCTATCCGTGAGAGTCACACAATGGTTCGGGGGTTTTGAATTTTCGCCCCCAGAAAGATCTTTTTCGACTATGTTTAGGCCGTATTCGGCTCTAACTCTCTACCTACAGGTCCGAATTACATTCTGTCAATTGTCACAAGTCCTATTTGTCATGGGAAAGCTGTCCGTGAGAGTCACACGGTGGTTTGGGGGCTGTTATGAATTTTTGCCCTCGGAAAAATCTTTTTCGACTAAGTTTAGAGCGTATTCGGCTCTAACTCTCTACCTACGGGTCTGAATTACATTCCGTCAGTTGTCATAAGTCTTATTTGTCATGGGAAAGCTTTCCATGTGATTCACACGGCGGTTCGGCGGCTGTTATGAATTTTTGTCCCCGAAAAGCTATTTTTCGACTAAGTTTAGTGCGTATTCGGCTGTAAGTCTCAACCTACGAGCCTGAATTACATTCCGTCAGTTGTCACAAGTCCTATTTGTCATGGGGAAACTGTCTCTGTGAGCTACATGGTGGTTCAGGGGCTGTTATGAATTTTCGCCCCAGAAAGCTCTTTTTCGACTAAGTTTAGGGCGTATTCGGCTCTAACTCTCTACCTACAGGTCCGAATTGCATTCCGTCAGTTGTCAAAAGTCCTATTTTTCATGGGGAAGCTTTCCATGAGAGTCACACAGTGGTTTAGGGGCTGTTATGAATTTTAGCCCCTATAAAGGTCTTTTTTGACTAAGTTTATGGCGTATTCGGCTCTAACTCTCTACCTACGGGTCCGAATTGCATTCCGTCAGTTGTCAAAAGTCCTATTTTTCATGGGGAAGCTTTCCATGAGAGTCACACAGTGGTTTAGGGGCTGTTATGAATTTTAGCCCCTATAAAGGTCTTTTTTGACTAAGTTTATGGCGTATTCGGCTCTAACTCTCTACCTACGAGTCCACATTACATTCCGGAAATTGTCACAAGTCCTATTTGTCATGGGAAAGCTGTTTGTGAGAGTCACATGGTGGTTCGGTGGCTGTTTTGAATTTTTGCCCACGGAACGCCCTTTTTCGACTAAGTTTAGAGCGTATTCGACTCTAACTCCATACCTACAGGTCTGAATTACATTCTGTCAGTTGTCACAAGTCTTATTTTTCATAGGGAAGCTGTCCGTGAGAGCCACTCGGTGGTTCGGGGGCTGTTTGTAATTTGCTTCCTCGGAACGCCCTTTCTCGAGTAAGTTTAGGGCTAATTCGGCTCTAACTTCCAACCTACGGGTCCAAATTACATTCCGTCAGTTGTCACAAATCCTATTTGTCATGGGAAAGCTGTCCGTGAGAGTCACACGATAGTTCGAGGGCTGTTTTGAATTTTCGCCCCCGAAACGCCCTTTTTCTTGTTATTAATAATACCCACCTGCATTATATAACCCAAGTTTTTCTTAAGCCCAAGATTATTAATAGTTCCATTATTTTAATATAAGAACTCAAGTGCAATGCCTTCTCTCTTTTCTTTTCTTTTCTTATTCTTTTTAATATTTTTCTTAAATTGTCCAAACACATCCTGAGGTAGCTCAAGAATAAGTTACTACACCAATTGGAATGAAGTTTGTCAGTCAGTCTTAAGTTATTAATAAAATTATTAACTTATTTATGAGAATAAATGCTCAGCAATTATTTAACTTAAACCGTAATTGCAAGATTCAACACATCAGAGAATCCCACATTAAGAGTTGTTGAGCATTTTGAAGCCTATGAAGAAATATAGTAGAGATGGAAAAGGACATTCAGCTTCATAAAAAAAGCTAAAAAGAAAATAGAAGTGAAGCAAAGAAAAGCATATGAGATTGAAGTAAATAATGCAGAAGAGGTACATCCCATGAAGATCCAATGGAATCTGAGAACAGAGACATCTAATAGGCTAACATAATCACCTCTAATGTAAAGTGTTTTAAAAAAAGATGATTTTTACTGTATGTTCAATCATTTGTGGTTTGGGAAGAATTACTTTGACTAAGAATAATAACTGTCTTGTATGTTGCATTCAATGGTCATTATGGTAATGAAAGTTGAATGACCAGTTGGCCCCAACCTTTTTTACATTTTCCAAAACTTGACATTTATTGACCTCATCCTTTTTTAGAATAGGGAACATAATCTTCTGGCAACCTATTCAGGTCATAATGTATCTCATAATCCCATGATCTCCCCCTCTCCCTTGAGAATTGGGAAATGACCTGGTTTGCCCCAATAGGTCCTTCCTTCCAACGGGCTCTCCAATTTTTTGTGTTAACGTGTTATATGACCAAAAAAATGATAAAAGTCGAGTCCAATTTTGTGTGTTAACTGTTTGTTAGTTTAGAAAGTGACTTGGTGTCCCAATGATGTAGTCAAAATGTCTGTTAGGTAAAAGTATGGTATACTTAAATGTATACGCAAAGACAAAAATACAATTAAAGAATAACAAGAAAAGACTTTTAAGACCCACCACATCATCTCTCTATCTCTTCGTGCGTTGGCTAACTATGTTGTCGAAGTTAGTAACACTTCTACCAGCAAATTAACAACAACAATAAACATGCATTGAGGACAAAAGAAAAGAAAACAAAGGATTAACTGTGCTAATGTCTGATTCTAATGTAATAGGTTCTTGGAGAGCCTATTGGAGATAAGGATTTGCATTAAATAGGGTGGGTGACAAGTAGCATCCTAGCAGGGTTGAAGATGACTCACTATTTGGTGCAAGTGCTATTTCGAAAAAACTATCTGATCAAAGTATGACTATGTATATCTCTTTTTGCGTTCATTTTACCTTGATATGGTAATGGAAACTGTTCTAATATCAGAGGCTATTACTACATTGAAGGACAAAATCATATAAATGACGTAAAAAATAGAACTAGTTTTATTCAGGATCAGAGGCTCTAAATTTTAGTGTAAGATGTTGATGGAGTCAACAAAGTAGTTTTTGAAAGGATGACCTGTAATCATGTGCCTTGGGGTTTGTGAGGGAAGAAAGTTCAGAGGGTTGTGATCATTTAGGCTTCACACAGTTGCTTTCACAGCATTGCCAACACCATAGATGTCATTGTTTAGACTGTTTTTTTTTTTTTTTTTTGAACTAGTTTTAGATTGTTATTTTCCATGGCCATTTTTTGAGGGATTGCAAACCTACATAGATACATGCATACATACAACATATATAATATCCATTATTGGCTGTAATTTGTTAAAAAAATAATCAAGAGATACTATTGTTTAGTGAATATGTAAATCTAAGTTTGTATAAGTTTAGTATGATATGAATAAAATTCTTCTTACTAAATACGATGATGACCGTCTGAACCCTCCAACAGTGTTGAGAGTCGTAAAACCACAGAGTTCAAATGATTAAGTTGTTCTTGTTGCCCCTCCCTTGCTTTTTTTTCCTTCTTCTACCTCTTTCATCAACTCATCTCTCTCCCTCATCATCTCTTCATGATCACTCTGGCGCTCTTCTTTCTCCTTCATCAAATCTTCATGAAGAACCTCCATCTCAGGTCGCATTGCCTCTATTTGTTTGTCACGAGATCATGCCGCACTATCAGATGGCGAATAGGGTCGTGGGCCAATCCCAAATCCATGCAAGTAATTCTTTCTCTGTCCAAGCACTTGCCGTGAGAGTTCCACCTGTGTCAATGGGATCCCCGCATCCGTCATTGTCGCTTATAGATTCACCATCGCATCCTGTCATTACCAAAAAAGTAGACTATTCAACAAAGGCACAAAGAATGACATGCAATTTTGTACTAAGATAGGAATTAATATTAAATACAATTGGAAAAAAAGTTTACTCCTTACATGTAGCTCACCACATTTGGGATCAATCCATTCATTTGTTTTCTTCGATTTGTGTGATTTCGAATAAAATTTCAGAAAATCAAACTCCCCATTTTCATCTACCTGTTACTTTCAAATAACAAAATTAATTCGTCACAATAGTAACCATGACTTTCATCTTTCATGTATAAGTGATGAGAAATTTGTTCCAAATGCATCTAGCTCACCATAAGCGACATTGTTATTGGAAAGGAGCGAGATCCACTGGTGTGATTGTATGGTAGCAAACTCCAATTTGCTTTACCAGCTTTAGAGCGTTTCTAAAAAAAAAGTAATAATTCAAGAATTAGTACATATCAATGCATAATACACAAATAAAGCAATAGAGTCATTTATGTTTGTTTGTTACCAAATGAGATGCATCCTTCCAAGCCACATCAATCATGTGTTTCCAATCATCCAAGCAAACTCCTGTAGGCGGATGACTATATGGGTCATCAACACCCTCGTCTATAAGTTTTTTGAAGTGTTACTTCAGGGTGTACCTCCAATCCTTGTACAAGAAATACGTCTTTGTATCAACAATCTCTTAAGCTTGTTGATCAGTATGAAAAACCTCACCAATTTCAAACTTGTCCTGCAAGCATAAGTGTGGACGTATTACAGAAATTGAATGCAGCAATTGCAACTTTACATAATGAAGACATTTAGTTTAATGTTAGAAATTACTAGCACAGCTTGTACAACAGCATCTTTGACATTTTGATCAATTTTCTTCCATGACTTCACTCCCTTGAGAGGGCACAACTGCCTTATCTGCAATCCCAACTTATTTGTTGCAGGGGTAGCATTCCCTTCAGTGAGTTCATTCAACATGCGATTGACATAAACGCGTAGTTTCTCCCCTTTTTTGCTTGCAATCCTTTTTTGCACTCATTTTCCGAATGTAGAACTGTGTACACGAGTTGACGTACTTTTCCCTGGTCAAGAAGGGGCAATAAGTGTAAGGCCTTCAAATTGTAAATAGTGTCCCAAACATATAATCGACAATAATTAATATTAAATTTTAAATTTTATCAGCAAATTGTCTTAGGGGATTACAATTTTTTTATACATGCAAGAAATTTTTTTTGTAGGTGAAGAAAAATCATTTGCTTAAGTTCATTAAATTGATCTTTAGGGGTCGAAACACACCTACAAAACTACCAAGAAGAAGAATAAACATTGTAGTCCTCAGTCAGTAAACCCTGAAGATGCAACAAAAAAGTACAATGGTCTTACCTACATCGTGCGCCTGTGTCTCTTCCACAAATGTTTGTGTGTCATCCAGCGGTTGTGTCTCATCAAATAAAGTCTATGGGGTGACAATGACATGTGCAGATGTTCCTGAGGGTGATGCTATGGGGTTAGTTGTTGTTTTCTTACGCCGCCCTGCCTTCATCCCAAGAACCATGCTGGTAGCTGCAAAATAGTTGCAAACATGATATATTAAGTAAAAACATCACATGCATCATCGATATTATGACCAATATGGATTGTTGACAGAAGCTAAAGTATTCACAAAATTACAACAAGACAACAATAGGAAAATAATTGATAATGATTGTCAAACAAAAGTGTTGTATATAAACCAATGTTAAGCATAAATGTCAAATGAGGAGGTTCATCAATTTAAGAGGTTCACCATTGCGAAAAAGTTTACAATATAGCTCAGCATGATGACATGAAGAACAACATAAACAAAAGGACTAAACTCTCATCTAATTACATAACACATAAAGAACAACAATCTCCTTCATCCCTTTCCCCATTACATCAACAAAAGGATAAAAAGACAAAACAACAACTACCAAGAACACACATCGAAATTTAGAACCCATACATCAAGACTCTATCACACATCCAAATTTAGAACCCATACATCAACACTCTATGTCCATATCTGTATCAAAATCACTGTCAAGCTCATCTTCTTCTTCATTGTCACCCTCCATTGTCAGTTCATCTTCATCATCACATATAAAGTCATCATCTATACCAACCTTGGGTTGTCCACAGTTATCAGACTACAAAACTTCTATTGGAATGATTTTAGCATCAATATCATCTCGACGCAAAATCACATCGTCATCCATAGGCTCAATTGGTACAACATCAGTGCTTTCATCTTGTTGAAACACATCATCAGGTTATGGTACATCCACCTCGGGCACATCCCAAATTCTTCGATGTTGAAACTTTTCTACTACTCTCCAATTGGCACCTAACTTTGTATTATGCACGTAGAAAACTTGTTGCACTTGACTTGGTAACACAAACGGGTCATCTTTATATGATCAACTTCTTACATCAATAGTAGTGAAATGTGGTTCGACACGCAAAGTTCTGATACTACCAGTGTTATACCATTCACATTGAAATAAAACAACACGGTGCGTAAACAAATATGTCATTTCCCAAACTTTGCAAATGTAGTCGTAGAACTTTATGAATTGGCCTTCATGGTCCCCTTCCACTATCAATCCACTATTTTGAGTTTTATGACGATTGTCACGGTCGCGAGCATGGAATCAGACGCCATTACAAATGTATCCCAAATATGTGTTCACTAAGCTGTTAGGACCATTTACCAGTGACCATATCTCATCGGTTGCTTCGGGTGACTTTTTGTGCCACAATTGGTTCATCTACATTAAAAAAAAACTGTCATGTTATTTTTGACATAACTTAACTTGATGTGTAAACTACACTATAAGAAATTTTAGCATACACAATCTTTGAACCATTTAGGAAATTCTTTGCATTGTATCTTCGCAATGTCGCATGCACTTCCATGTTATTATTGCAACAACATCTTGTGTTCCCTACGTAGGACAATGTAATTCATAAGTAATTTGAAGAATGATTACTAAAAAAAACAAAATAGGTCACATATAGTACGTCATAGTGTAGACACCCCATTTTTGACCGTCCTCAAGACTTGGACGTCACCGTTTGAACACTCGGTGATTATCCATGTTTGTGTTCGTTTGGAGTTCCCGAAGTTCTCGGCTACGCGCCTTGTCTCAGGATCTCCGAACTCGACCGTTTTGTGTCTGGTTTTGCACCAAACACTTGTGTTTTGCCTTGGAGGGGCAGGGAATGCCTTTTGAGGCATCCCCACACACCACCGGCCCTTCCCTATCATCACCGGCCACATGTGTGAGCCGCCGGCATTGTTTTGTTAAACTATTTGGCCGGTCGGCATTATATTCTGCCGACCGGCACTTTTTTGTGCCGATGATCCCTTTGGCTGGCCGGTGTGCACCCTTTGCACCCCTGAGGCATGGTGCATGCCAGCTGTGCCAGCTGGAATGCACCATCACTCATCCCCGTGCACAGGAGTGACCCCTTTGGTTCCTTTGGCCCCCTCTCTCTTCTAGGAGCTTGAACCTTTGGCCAAGCTTCTTGGAGAAGCTTGGCCAGCTGTTTTAGCTTCCTCTAGAAGCCTTGCACCTCTTTGCCCCTTTGACCCTTTTCCCTTTGCTTAGCCATTAAGTTATATAGCTTTCCTTGGCCTATATAAGCACCATTCCTCTCCCTTTGTTAGAGGTTAGCCATTTTCAACACAAAACCAGAGCTTCTATATCTATATATCTGTGTTGTACTCTCTCTCTCTCTATATCTCACTCTCTCTCATCCTTGTGTGTGTGTTTTGAGCCTAAATAGTGTGTTTTTGCCTCACTTTTGCACTAATACACACACCATTACACCTTATTTCGAGATTGAGGGGCTTGGAGGGTTGTTTGTTGAGTTTTTGGACTGGTTTTGATCACTAGAGGAGGGCTGCACCACCTGTTCTTCAAGTGTTCTTCAAGGGTGAGCTAGTTACTTTAGTTTCCCCATTTTTGCAACTAGTTTCTACCTATCTTGCTTCGTGTTTTAGGCTTTGTGTATAATTGAAAAAAGTCTTATTTTATCTTGCTTTTGAACCTTCATTAAGGTCATTTTGTGGTTTGAGTGAAAACTCACCCTCTTAGGCCTTGTTTGGCCTTTTTGGTGCTTCCATTATTAGGCCTTGTTTGCTTGTGTGTTTGTTTCTTTTCACCACTGAAAATTAGTGGATTTTCAGTGGTAAGGAGGTTGGTTTGAAGTCTTGTATAGGGAAGGGACACCCCTCTCCCCTTTGTCCCTCTCTTGCCTTTGTTTTGGCTTAATATAGTAGCATGCATGTCTAGTCTTATATGGCCTTATTTCAGAGCTTTTTAGGTGTCTTTTGATCATAATATATCCCTATTGTTGGTCGGATTGGTGCTCCATTGTGTGCATGTTGCACTTGTTTTGTATGCCTCTCTTATGCTTAGAAGTATGCCATGCATTTAGGCCATGATCTTTGCATGATTTGACTTAACTTCATGAAGTTACTAGCATTGTTTTGCCTTGCATAAGGTCTGTTAGCCACTGTTTTGGTCATGTTTGGCATGCTTGATGTGGTTGCTTTGCATTCCGGCTTGTAGGCCTTGAGTATTTTGGCTTCTAGCATGCTTAGCCTACCTTAGCCACATGATTTGGTATCATCATAGACCATATTTCAGTCCATAAATCATGTTTGTATGCTTGCATATATGGCTTATTTCATGCTTTTAGGGTGTGCCCTTTTATGCCTAGGAATAGGCCTTATGCAAGCTTGTATGTTTAGAGCATTTCGGGGCTGCCATATCAAGGGGATTTGGGTGTGTTTTTGCATGCTAGAATTCTGTTTTTATGTGCCTAATATATGCCAATGAGTGGTCATGATAATGATAGTAAGATGCTCTCTTTGATGCCATAGGTTTAGGCCCATTTGTTTGCATGCTCGCATGAGAGTTGGTCTACTATTTTGGGCATGTTTCGCCACTGTTTTGGGGAGGTTTGAGGTCTGCCCTATTGTGTTTAAGTCCACCATTGCACATTTATTGGATGCTTGTTGCATGCTTGGTCAACGTAGTCTTGACATATGACAATCCTATTGCCTTAAGTGTCCATGTTTGCATCACACTTTGCATCTTGCATACCTAGTATTGCACACTTGCCATAATATGTTGCATTACATTTGGTACGTCTTGCATTTCATCTCATATTGCACCCTTTGAGCCATGTTTGCATAACATGCATTGCATTACTTGGTTTGGGATGTTAAACCAAGTGCGAGAAATGGGGGGTGTTTGTACTTCAAGTGACAAAACACACCTCAATTCTCATGTCATTAAGGCCCTTGACCTTGACATGATAGGGTCTTGGTTCTCATTTTGTGTGTTGCGTGCATATTTATATTGAATTGCCAGCTTGGTTCTTTAGGCCATCATGCATCAAGATGCATAATTGATGGCCCAAGAACCAAGGGCCATGCTTCCTTGAGTCCTATACATGATAGGGAGCATTGGCCATGCTTACATATGCTCAAAATTCCACCATGCACTGTCTGTCTGCTGCTGCTGTCAAAACTGTCCTCTGCAGGAATTCTCTGCCGACCGGCAACACTTAGTGCCGACCGGCAAAGAGTGAATGGCCGATAATCTCCTAAGCAGCCGATGGAAATTGTGAGTAGCCGGTGGGCATTTCCTCCAGCCGGTGGTATACAGAAGCATGCAAGGAAGGCATTCTGGGACTTTGGAAATTTTTGGAGAGACAAGGCAGTAAAAACAGAGGCAGCAGTGCCATGGCGCGGGTTTCCGGGCAAGTCGGATTCGAGCATGCATCATTCGCGCATCCCGAGGCGGGCGGCCGTGGCCACCTTTCCTTTTTGCATTTATTTGTTAAATAATTAGAAATTTTGTAATAATTTATTCATTTATTATTCGGACTGTAATATTTATTCGGTCTCTCCGTGTGAGAGCAAATCTGTAATAAGTGTGCGTGAGTGGTGTGTATGTCTTCCCACCCCCACTTCTTTCTTCCCTTTTATTTACCTGCTTACGATGGTAGATTAGGGCACGTTTATTTTAGCATACCTTATGCAATGCATGCGTGCATCCATGCATTTGTCAACATACACCGGGCTCGGTACATCATTCAAACTGCATCTGTATTTCAATTCCAAATTGAATACGTGATAGTTGTAGCATTTCACATGCCATGTTTAGGGTTAGCCGAGCCTGCTCTAAACTGCATCTCTGTGTGTGTTGCATTAGCCACTTAACATGAACTAGGGCATGCATGTTTGCTAACTAGTTTATTGTTTTGGCGCGGAGTACGATGTGAGTATTTATGCTTTAGCATATCGTATGCGTGTGAATGTTAACATGACAGCATGATTACCATGTAGCTAAGTGCTTATATGAGATAAACTGTTTGAATGCCTGTGGGTGAAGGTTGGATTGCTTGAGTTGGAAAAACTTGTTGAAATCCGTGTTTTAGCCTACTTGCGAGTAGCAAATTCCAAGGCCTTTTCAAAACAAACGGATATGCAATGCTTATTTCCAAATTAGGCAATCTAGTCTATACTTGTTTGTTGTGCGCATAACATAGTAATTCTAGGCTAATAACCGGAATAAGAACACATAACGTTTTCAAAATCGGATATCATGGTTAGTAGAGGCCGGTCTTCGGACCGGGCGAAAGGGGGTGCTCATAGCTGACCTTCCCCGATCGTACCCAAGCTCCCGAGCCAAGACATTTGGTGATGACGGACACGTGGCCTTCGGCACCGAGTCAGGTTTCCTAAATTTCCCATTTTAAAAATATTTAGGTGGCGACTCTGTATCTGGCAAAGCAGTCCATGTTTGGCACTACTTTCAAAAAAATCTATTTTCCTTCAAAACGATTTGCCGGATTTGGACTCTTTGGTTCAGATTAAGAACCGCAACAAAAATAGAGTCCGAACTGTAGCGAGGTCCCCCGCGGGCTTGTTACACATAGGTTCAACTCGTACTCTAGATATTCTTCCACTTCTAAGTTGTTGTGTAAGATAAACCAATGAGCCCTTTCACGGTCGGCTACAGACACATCAGTTTCCCTTGTTAGTAGACAAAACAGACAAACATTTTGAGTGAAAACCGCCAACCCCGGGCCATTGTCACCCCCGTCATAGTTCCTTTCTTCCCGATTAAACACCGTTTCAACGCCGTCTAAATACATTAAACAAAACGTCATACACTTTTTTGAAATGTAAGCCTCCGCAATAGAACCTTCTGGCCGAGCTTTATTGCGAACAAATCCTTTCAGAAGTCCAAGCATCCTACATGCCAATATGATTTGAATGTTAATGTTTACATTATCTACTATATGTATTGTCTTTGAAATCCTCAAATATTGTGAAATAGGAGTTTTAGGTAATAGCAAATTCACTTCTATGCAAGAGTTGCCATGCCAAAAACATGTTCTAAATTATTCTCAACGCACACCCAACAAGGATAAGAAAAAGGACCACCAAAGAATCCACATTGTGATAAGCTAAAAATTTATGTCATAACTCAAGCTAATGAAAGACCAAGTAGGACTTTTGAGGATGGCCATAAAATATGACAATTTGGGTGAAGTATGAATATAAAGAAAATACAAACAAAATTTATAATAAATAAAAAAACACATAATGATGTATCTTATTTATATTATTTAATAAAAATTAAAATGTCTATCAATTTAATTTATAATTATAAAAATGACATTATTTCATCAATTTTGCCTTTAATATCATTTTTGTTTTAATAATGGAGCATCAATCTCCTTGTATTGGCTTTCAAGTGTTAGATGAGACTTTTGCACTATATTTGGCAAAACTCATGAAAAGAATGATACAAGACATGAGCAATGTGGAGACCAAATATTTCCATTTATTAATGATGTCTTCAACATAAACAACCAAACATATACTCATTACTAAAAGGTCATTGTTGACTTGGTTTATTACTTTTAAATCCTTGTATATATAGAAGATTATTTTGAGATTCAAAGATTATTATAATATTGTAAGATGTAGTGAGACCGTTGGTCAGAGAAAAAACCAACTCATTGTAATCTCTAATTCATAATGAAACTTGATAGACAGAGATTTATAACCAAATCACAAATAAGGGCAATAATTTCCCAAACTAGAAACTAGCAGAGGATAAACTATGTATATTTATACTTGGCCCAATACAAACAATGGAGAAAATGATAAGAGGGATGAAAAATATTTTCGGAATACATTCCATGTTGGGCCAGCACAATTTTTCTTTATGGCATAAATGTGAAAATTAGGTACACGAACTGACAAGAGATGAGCTACGGTAATCTAGTGAACATGGGAGCTTAGAATGGCACATAACTTGAGAAGTATATTTGGCGATTGCAATAATTGTCGGTTATTCTTAAGGAAGCTAAGCTTGTGGCCATTTGCTAAGTTTACCTTTATGTGGTTTACATCGAATATTTTAGCTACTTTCCATATTATTTCATGCATCTCAGATTTGTTTTAAGACAGCATATCAATTTTATCATCCATCACTTCCTTATGGGAACTCTCTTCCTTTTTAATATTTTATTTTTTATAATTGTATTTAATTTTTACTTCCTGTATATCACCAATCAACTTCCTATTTCTAAACTTTCTACATTGAAAAGTAATTCTTGAATACTCAGGTTGTCATTTGGAAAACTTAAGTTTTGGGAATATACATGTACGCTTAAATGGATGGTGCTCATTTTGTTGTTTTCGATTTTATAATTTATGCTTCTAGTGTTTCTTTTATCACTGGTGTTCAGTAGCGAGATTCTATATTCAAGAGGTAAAAATAGATATCTTTATGAACTAGGACCAGGACCAGAGTAGGTTTCTAAGCATATCTCATCAAACTAGCTTCCCTAGTGAAGCACAAAAAGCGTTTGATTTCGCACAATGTTCAACCACAATTAGTTTCAAGGTGTTGATTTAGAAATTCATCGAAAACTGTCTCACAGCTAAAAATAAATAAAAATCAAAATTTGAAAATCAAATTGACATATTCAAATATCGAAAATGAAACAAAATGCATACTTTGGGAATTGACAACATATTTAACCCTAAATAATATATTGGAATCAAACATCTTATAAAGGACATTGTATCAACGTATTATTTCTGCTGCGTTCATCATCATCTAGTGCAACACTTTTTCATGTTTAGGGTAAACAAAAGAAAAAAATAATAATAAAAATAAAAAAACAAATCAAAAACATGTTATTATATATATGTTCTTCTTTCTTAGATGGAATAAATAAATAAATAAATAAATAACAAGGATATTTTTATTTTTATTTTTTGTTAATGTGTATGTTGTTTAACAGTGGGCACATGTTTCACATATCCACTTTGGGCTAAAGATGGATGGCAACCAATAAGCAAAGTTGGAGCATTCAAATGCAATAGAGGAGACTCAAAAACCCAGTGGATTCTATTAAAAAAAGAATGGTACGTTGCGAATAAAATCAGGTTTCTTTATGTACAACACGCGTAAATCTGAGGTTAATTAAGTCTCCTATTCAACCTTATGTATTCATCTACTTCACTTGTATTCTGTGAAATGACTGAAGGATTTTTTTTTTTTTTCCCCTTCATGTTTTAATAAATATTATTAAAACACAATAATACCCACTTCATGAAAAATTTCAGGACACAAACTCGGTACCTTATGTAGTGTAGGTTGAATGATCTAGCTGCTGTTGAGTGACAATAAGTGTAGTGATTGAATCACCTACATATGTAGACAGAGCATTATATATAATCAGTTTGGTTGCTGAGAAAATTGAGCAAAAGAAAGGATAGATTCTTCATAATCATTTTGTCTTGCTGATTCTAGAAAATATAAGGATAAAAACAAAATTCACCCATATCTGTAAGAAATTACCAAAAAGTAGCATGTAATGCTGGATTTGTTTAGTGTTTTTCTATTTTTTCCCTCAGTTTTCTTGGTAGCCAAACGGAATCTAAAACGAAATTCACCCATATTCGTAGGAAGTAACTAGATAATAGGCATGTAATGCTAGATTTTTAGTTTCTTTCCATATTTTCACTTAATTTTCTTGGTAACCCAACGGAGTCTATTTCTGTTTATATGAGTAACGGATTCCAGAGAATGTGGAAGTAATAATTTGGTGTTTTGTTAATTTTTTGGGTTTTGAGTTGGAGTTGTTTATGCTCAACTAATTATTTTGTATTATCTGTTAGGACTTAAGTAGACAAAATGATTGGATCATTTCTTACCAGAGGACTTGTGTATGTTGCTCATTAATTTAGGGCCACATACATTATATATTAAACATTTGCATATACACGCACAACATTATATATACACACAGCATTATTATACGTATCCACACAGCATTGTATATATACACACATATTCACCTGCATATATTACACATCATGTTTGAAATTTATCATAAATTACAGCCCCAAACACTAAATTTTGAATAAACCCTAAAGCAATAATGTGAGAAAAGGGGAAAACAAAGCAAAAGGAATAGAGAGAGAGAGAGAGAGAGAGAGAGGAAAAGACAGAGACAAAAATAGAGAGAGACAGAGAGAGACTGTGCGTGAGAGAGCTCAAGCGAGAGAGAGAGAAAGAGAGAGAGAAAGACGTCTGTACGTGTACAAAGCATTATATATACACACACACACACATATATTAAACATTGTCTTTCAAATTTTTAATAAATTAGAGGCACATACATTCAAATTTGAATAAACCCCAAACCAACAATGTCAAAAGAGGGGGAAGCAGAGTAAAGAAGAGAAAGAGATAGAGAGAGACTGTGTGAGAGAGCTTAAGTGACAGAGAGAAAGACACACGGACAAACCGTGAGTGAAAGCGAGAGTGCGAGAGAAAGAGAGAGAAAGAACCTCCGATGTGCGGCGGTGGTGAGTTGTGACGGTGGTGATTTGTGCAGGGGGCGGTGGCCGTGATAATGTCAACCGTACGGTAGGCTACGGTGAGGGGGATGATTTTTGTGAGGTTTGGTGAAGGACGGTGTGTGTGTGTGTGTGTGTGTTACAAAGTGTGATGTTGTATAACAGAGAGGGGCGAGCGCGAAAATAAAGGTTTGGCGAGTTGAAAATTGAACCTTTAGCGACTAATTTCTGTATTTGTCAGCAAAGGGATACGTTTGCCGACTAAATTTTTTTGTAGCCAAAAGGTTACTGAACAACGACGAAAATATTAGTCGCCAAAAGTACTATTTGGCGACTAATTTTAATTTTAGTCGGGAAAAACCAATATTACTAATTAATTTTTTTTTTTTTTGGGCCTAAAATTTGGACTAATAGCGACCAATCAAAATTTTAGTCACTAAAACTTGAGTTTTTACCGACTAAATTTAAATTTAGTCGCCAATAATTAGTATTTATTGACTAAAATATTTTAGTAGCGATATCTTGAACCAACGCCGACAAATATAAATTTTAGTCGCCAAAAAATGTACTTTCAGCGACTAAAATTTGTTTAGTCGCCAAAAATGGTCACCAAAGGTGCAATTTGTTATAGTATTTGTCTAATCTTCTTAAACTTATATGTTGGCTAGTGAGGCTAAAAGCTTCTTTGAAGTTGTGATTTCTCTAGAAAATTTAGCTTTATTTTGCATAAGTAGTAAACCTTGGGATGCAAGTGAATGAAAGCCGATAAGATAGGCTTGTTATCAAAGGATACCGACAAACAGAAGGCCTGGATTACTTTGATACATGATCATCAGTTATAGTGAGTGTGATTGCAATTGTGCAACATCTGGAAATACATCAAGATGGATGTTCAGATAGCTTTCCTATATGAAGATTAGTTGAATAAATCTTTAAGGTTTGAATACTTGAGAAGATATTCAATACTATCAAGTGGATGTTATATTCTAAGTTTGATATGAAAGATATGGGCCTTACAGATGTAATTCTGGGTGTTAAGATTACTAGAACATCTAGTAGTATTGCACTTTCTCAATCTCATTATGTTGATAAAATACTTAAGAAATTTAGTAAATCAGATACAAGTGTGTCGAGGACATTGGTAGACTTATGTCTATATGTGGTCGAGAATAATAGATTTAAAGTATCTGATGAGTTGTACAAGGCCAGGTATAGCCTACTTAGATAGCAGGCTTAGTAGATACACGAGTAATCCTAATGCTACTCATTGGAAAGGCATTGTACAGGTGTTGGATTATTTACACTACACCCAGGATTATGGGTTGCATAACACTTGATATCTAGTTATACTAGAAGGATACAAAGGCGCCTACTGGATATCTGATACAAAGACTATGAATCAATTAGTGGATATGTTTTCTCTAATTGGAGTTATTACCGTGTCTTGGAGATCTTCCAAACAAATGTGTATCATGAGATCAATGATGAAATCAGAATTCAGTGTTTTAAATAAAGCTACTAAAGTAACTAAATATCTGGGTGGTTTTGTATTCTCTTAAGTGAGAAGATTGCAATACAAAAATAATAAGCCGAAACAATTGAGTTATGAATGAGAATTGTCTTATAAAGTGGGCATCAATAAAGTTGGGCTTAAATTTGGACTTAGTATTAGTCTGGACTAGGCCTCGGCTTGTGCTTGTGCATATGCTGGGTTTGGTCTTAGACTTAGACTTGGACTTAATCTTGAGATTAGGCTAAGCTATGTTGTGTTGGGCTTAGCTTGTGCAGGCATTTGAGAATTGGGCTTGGATCGGGTTGTAACCCAACATTATTATCCATTTTATGACTCATTTAGTTAGTTTATTCAACTATCATTATATACATATTTATTTGTATATTTTAAGCACATGGGAGCTTTAGACCTTTGTAACTCTCATCTTTTGATGATGGAGTTGATGACCATATTAGTGACCATAGGTTTTCAACCTTTGTAACTCTAGCCCTAATGGCTAGAGTTGATCGCCTTGGTTAATGCATTTGATGTCCCTATTGATGTATAACCTTCATGGCTAAGAATTTCCTTACTTGTATAAATAGAGGTATTTCCCCTCTAACTTAGTAGGATTTTTTTGGAGATATTTTTGATAGAAAATGGAGATGGTGTTTTGAGATAAAAAGTTTGAGATGTTTTTTTTCACCAAAGAAAAATGTTTCTATCTTCTTTTACTAGCCCCTTCTTTGGTTCTTGTTAGAGAGAGTGCAACCATTATCAAGTTTGCCTAACCTATTCAGAAGGTGCTTCTGCATTAGTTGGTT
This sequence comes from Camellia japonica, assembly GCA_030407325.1. Taxonomy (NCBI): domain Eukaryota; kingdom Viridiplantae; phylum Streptophyta; class Magnoliopsida; order Ericales; family Theaceae; genus Camellia; species Camellia japonica. The sequence continues at coordinate 32,736,207 of JAPPVO010000002.1, read as the reverse complement.
TCGACCGTCTCTTGGGAGACAAACGCCAGCTTACCTCCAGCACCCACTAGGAGGCAGTAAATCTGTTTTAAGGAGATTGTGGTATCACACAGGCTTTGGTTTGCATCCTTTATCTTTTGTTCTTCAAAGTTTTAAATTTAAATAATTTCTTGTATATTATTTTATATGTTCATTTGAATCTGTCTTGTAATATGTTTCATGGTGTAATCTAGTTCATTCTTGTGTTTTTTTTTAGTTCTATAGTTTATTGTATATTTCATTCTTTAATAATAAAAAATATTAATAATAATTGTTTTGTCATTTTTATTTAATTTATTTTATATATTTTTCATGTATTATTATGAAAAAATATCAACAGGTTCATCTCTTTATGTGAAGTGATCTTGCATTCCTCTCTTTTATTTTATTTTTTAAAATTATCATATAGATTCACCACATATTTTATGTGGTTGCACACAGATCGGTTCTAATCGGGTTAACCTATTAACCGGTAGCCGACCGAACAAATTCGGATTGGATGAATTAATATCCAATTTCAACTGGTGATGGTTCGAAACCGTCCGTTCATACGAATCGGATTGATGGTCGGATTCGGTCGGTTTCATGGATTAGGCTATATCAATAAAACTAGTTGGGCCAAACCACAACTGGGCCTTCACCATTAGCAATTTTATTATGAAAATAGACATTTTTCATGATTTTTAATTTATTACCAAGTTAAAATATTAGTAATTTTAAAAATAGACAATGTTACAATTAAAACTATAATTAGCAAAAAATATTAAATTTATAATTTTACAATTCTAAAATAAATTCCACCAATTCAATAAATAAATCTGTTGATGAATAAAAAAATATGAATAAAAATAGTAGTTTCAACCTTAAAGAATTATTTGTTAACCAAACAAACAATAAATTCCACACAATAATATGAATAAAAAATAATTAACTAAGAAATTTCATACACCACTTGCTACCTATTTTAAACCCAATTATATCAAAGAAGAAAAATAGTAGTTTCAAACTTTTCACAAACAAACAAAATTACAAACTTCCAATTAACAAACAAAATAAGTAACTCAAGATCAACTATCAACTTTTTTGATTGGCAACATAATCAATATAACCTATCAGCTAATCATGTTCATAGCCAAAGCATAAAAATATATATATATAACTATACTTAGCAACTACCAAAATATTCCCTACTTCCAAACTTGCCACTCCAGTTGGCAGCCAAAAAGCTTCAAAAAAAATAACCAACCAGAAGTTTGTAATTTTTTTTTAATGATTACATTTATCCAACTATAGAACTGAAGCAATATTAATACAAAATAATAGAATATGAACAGCTTGGATAGGAAGGATGGACAGAAAATACACAAAAATGACCATCAGCAAACAGTTTGCCAAAGCAAAAAGGTATTATCAACAGATATCAACCACCTATAAGGAAAAACAATTTGATAAATAAGTAAACATAAATCAAAGGAAACAACATAGTATAAAATTAAAAAAGACTTTAGTTTATTTACCAAGCTAGGCTACATTGCCATGCTAAACAGTTATGGGACTGGAACTTAAATTTGAGGATGAACTTGATTCTGGAAAAATCACAAAATAAAACAAGTCAATAATAAAAGTAGATGATTAAATCAAAAGATAAAAAAAAAAAATTAACAAATCAATTTTATAATCAAAATTACCTGAGACATACTGCTCAAATTCTAAAACATCATCAATTGCCTTGCGAAGAGAGATTGGCACAGTGCTTTGAAGCCAATTCTGAGTACAAACAAGTACCTCAACCATCATAGGAGAAAGAGAACTTCGAAAAGGATCAAGAATGCGTCCACCGGTACTAAATGTCGACTCCGAAGCCACTGTTGAAACCGGCATTGCCAATACATCACGAACTACTTGGGACAACACTCGATACTTAGAAGAATTAGCTTTCCACCACCCCAAAATTTCAAATTTTTCATCTCTCACTCCTTCACAACAATCAGCCAAATACTTGTCCACTTCGGACTTGCACATAACAGAAAATTCAGCATCCAAATAGGTATTAAATTGAGATTCAATCAACAAATGAAGATCATCACAATCATCATCAATCACGATCCTAGATGGTTCATTTGTGTCAGGCACTTTCACAAAATTTGAATCATTTGCAAGGTAATGGTCATACAAACGAGTCAAACAATCTTTCACTTGACCATTCATTGTATTGACCACACTTTCACGAAACAATTGGGAAAAGCAAAACTGGACATACCTCAATTTTTTTCATGGATCAAGCACCACAGCAACATACATCAATAGATTTATTTTATCTCCATTACCCCAATATTGTCAAATTTTGCTTTCATTCCTTTTGCCATTAAAGCTAGCAATTCATCTTCATTCCCATCTCTTTTACTTAATTGCTCAATTTTTGTTAGAATAACAAACATCTCATCAAAAAAATAATTAGAAGTTACATAAAAAGAGCCCGAAAACCATATAGTAGCATTGTAGAAAAGCCTTAAGAATTTTAAACATGCTCTAGACACAAAATACAACAATAAATATATTGCATAATATACATAAACAAATCAAACATGCTAATAAATTCCAATTTTGTAAACAGTTGGTTAACAAACTATTTTCTAAAAATGATACATACAAAAACAAAGAGCATTATGCATTCTAATATGATACCATTACTATAGGATCCAAAAATATAAATAAAAGGATGCTTACTTAATGAAAAAAAAAAATATGAAGCTTGCAATTTTTAAAATAATAGCAAACAAACAGATATTAAAAAAAAACAAAAAAAAAAAAACATACACTTTAACTTTAACTTTAAGCTTGTAATTTAAAATAATTAAAAAAAACAAAAAAAGAAAACATACACTTCATTCTTACTGAGTATATTTAAGTATTCATTTTTTTTTATTTTTTTTTTACATTTTAGCTTCTTTTAAGAAAAATAAGTTACTTAAAAATCCTTTTTACATGTAGGGATTTTGTTAACTTGAAAAAAGCTAAATAAAATTACAAAATAAATCTACAATTTTTGGTGATCAGAAAAAAAAATTAAATAAAAATATAAATAAAAAAATAAAAAATAAAAACTGTACTGGAACAAATATATTTAGAGCATTCAAAAACATGAATGATCCATTATCTAGTGCATAATATACATCAACTAATCAAACATGATAATAAATTTTCATTTTCTAAACAGTTAACACAATGATTTATTAAAAAACTAACAAACATTTTAAGTACCAAAGAATAAAAAAACACACATGAGCATTCAGATTTTTTTTCATGTAGCTTCTTTGAAACAAAAACAATGACCTAAAATAAGGGTTTTTGTTAATAAAAAAAAAATCCATGCAGGGTTTATGTTAGTCTGCAAAAAATTAAATATATATATATATATATATATTAAATCTAGTGCTTTTGTTAAAACAAAATTTAAAAATACGAAATCCATGTAGGATTTCAGTTATTCAAGAAACAATTAACTATAAACACAATATCGATCAAGGGTTGCAATTAATCAAAAACAGTTTAAACAAATAAACTCATACCTAGGGTTTTGGTTAGTAAGAGAGCACCACCATCAGCATCTCTGATTTGAAGGATAGATAAAACACCTCACAAAGTATCAAAGAGAGAGAGATTGGAAAGAGATGGAAGTTGAGAATGTGTAAATCAAAGATGTAAAAAGATATATAATGAGAGAAGAGGTTGGTTTACGTTACAGAGAGATAGATTAGAGAAAGAGTGAGAGAGAGAAATATGAAGAAAATGAGAGGAGATGATAGGTCTGCTGGACAACTTTTTTGCTTTGAAAGTTGAAATACATCATCATCATAGAAAGCTTTCACAAGAAGCTTTGCACTTCTCCCAAGAATAAAACAATTATACAAATATATATCAAAAATGTAGCAACTACATGCTTGTGTTGTTTAATTCAGTTGGGTCGATTTCGACTGCAACAATTTACATAAAACCGCTGTAGAGCGTGAAACTGCGAAATTCAGCCAAATGAAACCGCAGTGGACTGGTTGAATATTCAAAACCATCCATTTTACTTTGGTTTGGGTTGGTTCGGGCGGGTGGGTCAGATTCTGGTTTTTCATGAACACCCCTATGTGGTATATTTTTACAATTCTATTAGTTACATTATTTCTTATTTTTTTTCTTATGTATTACATAAAGTAATCAATAGAATTAGAAGGGCACATAACTTAGTTGGAATTCTTGAAAGACAATGTAATTTCTTCTTCTTTAGCCACTCTAATTCTACATCATTGGAGATGGAATTAAAAGAACAAAATTAAAAGTATGAATCATTATTTTCAAAATAACAACATTTATCATTTTTATATGAAGATAACAGAACAAGTGACTGATACAAATGACTTAAAGGACTATTTTGAAAAGATAGTTAAAAGCCATTTTCTAACTTTTAACCTATTTTGAGTCACATCAACTCTCATATTTTTTTACATGTTTTTTTATAAATAAAAAAAAAGTTAAAAAAACTAAAAAATCAGCTTTTAACCATATTTGCAAAACAACCTAAAGTAATGCTCTGAGACCGCTAAATAACTTGTAGGGTCCAATTTATGTTTGGTTAGAAAATTTGAGAAAAGTTTTGGAAAAAGAAAGAGAAAGAGAAAGAGAAAAGATAAGTGAAATATAAATAAAATATACTTATATTTTATTTAATTTTACATATTTTTTTTTTAAAAAAAAAATTTAAATCTGTTAACCAAACAGTGTGGTTTAGTTTTGGTGCGAGTCCCTATAGGGTATAGAGTTAGGTAGCTAACTGTTAGCACCTTCTACTTGAAGGTTGCATGGTTGGCATTTCCAACACCTTGCACCAATGTCCAACCAAGGCCATGGCACGATGGTGGCATGCCAAGACAGCAAGGTGAAAAGTTGACAAAGTACTGAGGCATCAACACTCAACCCTTGGCCAAAGTATGGGCAGCAGTTGCACAAATGCAAGGCATTAACATGACCCGAATGTGGGTTACAGCATACTTGGGGGTTCAAAGCAATCAGTATGCAAAACTTGGTCTGGGGACCAAGACAACCAAATTCGTGGCTGACTTAATGAGGCAAACAACATGGCAGTTAACAGCAGTTATGCATGTCTGTGTTGGGAAAAGACAAGGCAAGCCTAGAAATCAAGAACCAAGGCTGGAAAAAAAAACAGCAGTTATTAGCAGTTAGTCCCAGAATTGTTCCTAAGTCCCTAGGCAGTTGGGAGTGTCAACTGCCATGCCACTTGGCATGCTTCCTTGTAATGCTAGTTGTATGATTGTAACTGATTGTAAGCCTATTTAAGGCATAGCCATGGAACTCGAAGATAACTAAGTGTTTTGTAAAAGTTTCCATAGGCACTCCTTTGTATTATTGGTGCAATTAATAAAGGTTGGGAATTTTTATGTAATCTCTTGCTGCCTACTCTCTTACTTGTTCTAACACTTTGTGTGGGTGTGTATTCATAATTGGCTGAGACTAAGTGCTGTAACTTAGTGCCATTACAGGCTGAAAATTTGAAACGAAAATTGCCCCTGTAACAATTGGTATCAGAGCACGGTTATGCTCTAATGGTTTCTGGCATGGATGCCTTGAAAGAAAGAGTAACGCGGTTGGAAAATCTTGTGGGTGAACCTGCTAATGAGAACTGCTCACTGACGGATCGATTGGATGCTGTGGCCTTAGGGTTTCTTGCCCTTGAGACCTCGACAGTAGATCGGTTCAAAGACATGTTGACGGATATGCTTGCCATTTTGGATTTTTGGAAGGACAAGTTTCAAGAAGTTATGGACAAACTAACCCTTCTAAAAAAGGCTGTCTGTGGGCATACGAATTCTGACAAGACTCCTTCAAAAATCAAGTTCCAGACCCTAAAGCTTTCGGTAGAAATCGGAGTGCCAAGGAACTTGAGAATTTTTTGTGGGGCATGGAGCAGTACTTTAAGGCTACTCATGTGCCAGAAGGAGAAAAGGTTACAATCACAAGCATGTACTTTACTAGTGATGCTAAACTTTGGTAGCGTACACGTGTCGGAGATGATGCTCGACCAGAGATCTCAACATGGGAGACTCTTAAGAAGGAAATGAAGGAACAATTCCTTCCTTGCAACACATCTTGGGTTGCGAGAAACGCCTTAAAACGGTTGAAGCATTCCAGATCGGTGAGGGACTATGTAAAAGAATTCAGTTCACATCAAGAACATGTCGAAGGAAGATAAACTCTTCAACTTTATGTCTGGGTTGCAGAATTGGGCCCAGTTGGAACTTCGGAGACTCGGTGTCAAAGATTTTCCCTCTGCCATGGCTGCAACGGATGGGTTGCTTGACCACAAGCTAAGCAAGGAGGCCACGTCTGAAACCAGCAAAACCAAGAAGAAAGGGAAAGAGAAGATGACAGAGAAAAAGTCTGGTTTCAAGAAGGGTAAAGACGGTTCCAAATACAAGCAGAAAGGGGAATCTTCCTAGAACAATGGTGGGAGATCTAACAAAGGGTGCTTCATCTGTGATGGACCCTATAGAGCGAAGAATTGTCCCAAGCATGAGAAACTTAATGCTATGGTCGCTGAAGATAATAAGGTGAGATCTGACTTAAATGGCCCTACTTGAGTCAACCCTTTGCAATTGCTGAATGTAATTCGTGCAGAAAAGACCCCCTTATCCGGTTTAATGTACATAAAGGTAGTGATGGATGGTATCAACGTGTTTGTAATGGTAGATACTGGAGCCACACATAACTTTGTGTCTGAAAAGGTAGTGCAGTCCCTAAAATTGAAGATTGTCCAGAATCCAAGCAGAATCAAGACTGTGAATTCTGCAGCCTAACCGGTGCATGGGATGGCTTGGGATGTGAAGGTAACAGTGGGTAAATGGACTAGACAACTGAATTTGATGGCAGTCCCATTAGATGACTTTAATGTTATTCTTGGGAATGATTTCTTTGTAGCTGCAAAAGTGGCATTGATGCCATATTTGGGTGGGTTGTTGATTTCAGATGAAAATCAACCTTGTTTTGTGTCGAGCTCTACTTGACCAAACAAGAAAAATGGGGCAAAGAAGAAGGATGAGATGCTGTCGGCAGTGCAAGTGCTTAACGAACTAAGGAAATACCAAGAAACATTCCTTGCAACATTGATTGAAATGAAACCTGACCTTACTATGAAAGTACCAGATGCAATGGCTGATGTCTTAGCGGAGTTCATTGATGTAATGCCTCCTGAGTTGCCTAAATCTCTCCCTCCTCTGCGTGCCACTGATCATAAAATCAAATTAGTACTTGGAGCGAAGCCTTCTGCCAAGGCACCCTACTAGATGTCGCCATTGAAACTTGCTGAATTGAGGAAGCAATTGTCGAAGCTATTAGAAGCTGGTTTAGTCCAGCCCTCTAAAGCCCCATACGATGCCCCAGTGTTACTCCAAAAGAAACAAGACGGATCATTGCGGATGTGCATGGATTATCGTGCCCTAAATAAGGTGACTATCAGAAATAAGTATCCTGTCCCTTTGGTGGTTAATCTGTTCGACCGTCTTAGCAAGGCCACTTTCTTCACAAAGTTGGACCTTCGCTCGAGGTATTGGAAAATTCGGATTACAAAAGGAGATGAGACAAAGACCACTTGTGTAACTAAATATGGTTCTTTTGAATTCTTAGTTATGCCTTTTGGCCTTACTAATGCTCCTGCGACATTCTGTAATTTAATGAATGATGTTTTTAATGATTATGTTGATCGGCTTGTAGTTGTTTACTTAGATGACATTGTAATTTATAGTGAAACACTACAAGACCATTTGACCCATCTCAGAAAGGTATTCTCCCGATTGCGGGAAAATAAACTCTATGTAAAGAAAGAGAAGTGCGAATTTGCTCAAAAAGAAATTAAGTTTCTTGGGCATATTATTTGCCAAGGCCATGTCAAAATGGATGGAAAGAAGGTGCATGCTATCATGGAATGGTCTCCACCCACCAATGTTGCGGAGTTGCAATCCTTCTTGGGTTTGGCAAATTACATCGAAAGTTTATTGAGGGATATTCAAAGAAGGCTGCTCCCCTCACTGATTTGCGGAAGAAAGATCACAAATGACATTGGTCCATTAATTGCCAAGAGGCCTTTGACAAATTAAAAAGTGCAATGGCCAGTGAACCGGTCTTGCGATTACCTAGTTTTGAGTTGCCTTTCGAAGTACACACGGATGCCTCAGACAAAGCACTCGGAGGGGTATTGGTGCAAGAAGGACACCCTGTGGCCTTTGAAAGCAGAAAATTGAATGCTGCTGAGAAGAATTATTCGGCCCATGAGAAGAAGATGACAACAGTAGTACATTGCCCTCTCACCTAGAGGGTTTATCTGTTGGGATCTAAGTTTTTGGTTCTTACTGATAATGTGGCTAATACATTCTTCAAAACTCAGAAAAAGTTGTCTCCAAGGCAGGCCCGTTGGCAGGAATTCCTTGAAGAATATGACTTTGAGTGGCAACACAAGCCTGGACGACATAATCTAGTCACTGATGCCTTAAGCCGGAAGGAGATAATTGAATATGTGGCTGTTATCTCCAACATTGAATCACAATTGCTGAAAAGGATCAGGGATATTGCTGCAATTGACTCAGAATATCAACGGTTGGTACAACAAGTAAATGATGGAATTGCTCGTCGGTATTGGCTTGAAGATGGTCTTCTCCATGGAAAGGAGATAGGCTATATGTCCCTAGTGTTGGGGGACTGTGAATGGAACTTCTTAGAGAAACGCATGACCCGCAGTGGGCTGGTCATCTGGGACAACAACGTATGATGACACTTTTGTCGCATTCATATGTATGGCCAAAAATAGAAGAAGACGTAGAGGCTTATGTCAAAACTTGCATGGTGTGCCAATTAGACAAGACCGAAAGAAAGAAGGCAGCTGGGTTATTGCAACCATTGTTGGTCCCTGAGAAGCCTTGGGTTTCCATATCCATGGACTTCATCTCTAGATTTCCTAAAATTAATGAGATGCACTCCATCATGGTAATTGTTGACCATTTTTCTAAGCACGTTGTTTTTATCCCTGCTCCTCATGCTTGTCCCGCTGATATTGCTGCTGATTTATTTTATATGTTGTAATACTTTGGCTTGCCTAAGGACATAATTAGCGACAAGGATACTCGGTTTACGGGAAGGTTTTTAACTATGCTCTTTAATTTGTTGGGTTTAGAGTTAAAGTTCTCCACAGCAAATCACCCTCAGACGAATGACCAAACCGAGAGGATGAACGGATTGCTAGAGGAGTATCTCTGACATTATGTGACCGAAAGTCAAAAGAACTAGGTCGAATTACTGGACAGTGCACAGTTTTGCTACAATCTCCATAGATCATCTGCAACCGGGATGAGTCCGTTTGAATTGGCCACGGGGCAGCAACCACTTACTCCTCATGAAGTGGCTAAAACAGGCTCTGGTGGTAGATGTCCAGCAGCATACCGCTTTGCAAGGTCCAAACAAGCGTTGCTAGAGAAAGCACAAGACAGTTTGGCTAAAGCAAGCAAAAGAATGAAAAAGTATGCTGACAAAGAGCGGAGACCCTTAGAGTTCAAAGTGGGAGACAAAGTGCTACTAAAGCTTACTCCTCAAATTTGGAAGAAGATAAGCAGTAAGGCAATGCACCGAGGCTTAATTCCAAAATATGATGGTCCTTTTGAAATCTTAAAACAGGTCGGCAATGTTACATACAGGTTAGTGTTGCCTGATCGGTTGAAAATCCGCCCAACTTTCCATGTTAGCTTTTTGAAACCTTTTCATGAGAATCAAACAAACTTGACAAGGAAACAAGCTTGAAGAGCACCTCTGGTGATCAGAAAACAGTTTGACAAGGAGGTAGAACGGATTTTTGATCATAAGACTGAGGGTCAAAGCAAAAAGAATCGAAGGACCCATTACTTAGTGAAGTGAAAGGGTTCCCCAGAATCTTATGCAAGTTGGGAAAAAGATGTAACATTGTGGCAATTCGAAAACACAAGTCCAAGAGTACTTGAAGACCCTACCAACGTATAGCGATCTCGGTTTTCCCTTCATTGTTTAATTGTATTTCAGACTCGGTTCCGTGGATGTGTTGTTGTCTTTTTCCCGTTTCCGTCCTTTACTCTTTGTGTATGAGTCTTGGGTCGTGTTGGGCAGGTTTGAAACAGGTTGGTTGTGTTTGGAAACTAAGGGTTGATGTCCATTTAATTCCAACTAGTGTCTATTAAATTTTCATAATGGTTCATTCAATTCCAATTAGTGATCCATTCATATTCCATTAGTCGGATTTTATGACAAACTTGTCCATTCATATTTCTAACTAGTGTTCATTTAATTTCAATTAGTGTTCATTTAATTCTAACTTGTCCTTTCATTTTCCAATTAATGGGCTTTAATAACAACCTTTCAATATCACTTGTTCATCTCCCTTTTGATTTCAAAACCCTAGAACCATCTTCTCTCTCTCCCTACACACCTTCTCTCTAGGTTTTCATCTCCCTCTAGTGTAAATCTATACTAAGTCCTTTGTAAGAAAGGTAGAGTGGGTTGAGGGCTTCATTTTAATCTAAAAGTTTGGCGATTTGGAGCACTTTGGTTTTTGACCTTCATCTTCTCCATTTGGTCTCTCCATTTGAGGTAGGGATTTCTTTGTTCCTTTTCAATACTCCGTCTATAGATAGACATGTGGTAGTTTTGTATTGCATGAAAATCATATCCGTGTTGGATTTGTTTGAAAATCATGAGGGGAACCTAGGGTTGGTTGTTTCAGAATGGTTTTGTTATCATTGATTGTGGTTTGGACTAATTAGAGAGTAAAATTAGCATGTTATTGTTGAAAGAAGAGAAAGCCCTAAATTATATTTTGATTTGGTAAAATAAAAAGGGTTTATGGTTGAACAATGTTGGTAAATTTCTATTGTTAATATGAGTTGTGTAGAAGGTGTTAACAGTTAAGGGATTAATTATGGTATTGGGGTTATTTTGAAATGAACGTATTGAATCAAGTTGGGTTATGGCTTATTGTCCATGGAATTGATTTTGTAAAATGAAGAGAATGTAATTGGTTTTGTAAAAAGGGAAAAGTGTTTTTGGAAAAAGTGATGGAACATGTTGACTTACGAAAATTATGAAAGTTGATCTTGAAAATGGTAAATGAAATGTTAACTCTATGTGAGTCTCGGAAAATAAATTTGAGAATTGAACTATTGTATCATGAGTGTTGAATACACACATTTGGGGGTTTTATCCTTACCTATCGTACTAGTGTCGTTGTTGGGTTTAAGGTTTGCTTGAGAGTTGAGTCTCTTTTATTAGGTGTACTGAATACATGCATCTAGAGGTTTTGTCCTTGGTCATCGATGGAGGATGACATTGTTGTGTTGAATTGTGATGTATGCGTTACACTTGTGTTGGTTAAACATTATTGAATAGTTTATGTGTATGTATTACACTTGTTATTTATGCTTTGTTGTATTGAGGAATTTGTACATGATAATCGCTTATATACATTGTTTTGTGTGGGAGGAGATGGGGGATGTACTCCACGGTTTATTGGAAGATGGGGGATGGACCTCTAAACCGGATTTTTGTTTGATATTGATACAGCACTAAAATGTGTATCATTTGTGAAGTATAGAAGTGTTTTTGTTTGATATTGATACAGCACTAAAATGTGTATCATTTGTGAAGTATGGAAGTGTTTTTGTCTGAGATTGATACAGTACTAAAATGTGTATCTATTATGAGGTATGAAATGTTTAAAATGAGTTATTATCTCGCTTATCACTTTGGCATATCCTTAGCTTACTGTGCATATAGCCGGTAGAGCAGAGTCTTAATTGTTATCGTCAGTGTATCTGAGTATGTTATGGGTTGCGATGGTTACAGTTTTGAAAGGCCGAGCTACCTCATTTGTGGATTATATACATGATTGATGATTTGTTATTTCCCTTTTATTTAAGGCATGCATGTATTGATATGAATGTATTGGGAACAAATCAAAATGTCATTTTGAGATTTTGGAAAGTGTGAAGGAAAATGGGGTATTTGTGAACATGTTTTCAAAAAAGGTCATTTTGTTGTAAGTACGGAAAATTGGGGAAGAGTAATGGGCTTGGTGAAATTGTTTTTTTCTAAAACTGTTATAGTCATGAAAGTTTGGAAAAATGGGTAATGAAAAGGAAAGAAAAGTGAACCGCTTATAGCGTTGAATGAAATGGCTGTTTTCGAGAAAAGTTCATACTTATGTATATTTTGTATAAACTGCCACATTACTATTCTAGTATGAGATTGAACATTCATGATCATAGCTATCTGTAAGTTGTTATTGTTGAGGATCATGTTGAGATCCCTACTGGACTATATGTTCATCCCACGTTGTTGAATCTTTTTCAGGTGATAGCCAGGATGTGCTACAAGGTTTTGGATCTTCTTATTTGTTGGTCACGGGGCCTCTTTTGTGTTGGCGGAATGCCATTTATGTAAAAGGGTTATACCCTTCTTCTTGACTTTTTAATGATGTAAGCCCAAGGGCAATTTATTTAGTGTGCTCATGTTGTATATAATTTGCATACGAATGAGAGAATCGTTATTTATTTCCATTTGTTGAACCAAAGATTTTTTTTTTTTCTGCATGTTATCTCTAATATTGAATTAAACTAATGAATTTGGTAATGATTTCGAGTAATAAAAAGTGGGGCGTGACAACTAGGACGTTGGCTTCTTCTGGTGGGAGTGGTTTGTTAGCACCTTCTACTTGAAGCCTGCATGGTTGGCATTGGCAACACCTTGCACCAATGCCCAACCAAGGCCATTGCATGATGGTGGCATGTCAAGACAGCAAGGTGAAAAGTTGACAAAGTACTGAGGCAGCAACATTCAACCCTTGGCCAAAGTATGGACAGCAGTTGTATAAATGCAAGGCATTAACATGACCCGAATGTAGGCTGCAGCATACTTGGGGGTTCAAAGCAATCAGTATGCAAAACTTGGTCTAGAGACCAAGACAACCAAATTCGTGGCTGACTTGATGAGGCAAACAACATGGCAGTTAGCAGCAGTTATGCACGTTTGTTGGCAGCAGTTATCTGTGTTGGGCAAAGACAAGGCAAGCCTGGAAATCAGGAACCAAGGCTGGAAAAAAAAGCAGCAGTTAGTCCCAGAATTGTTCCTAAGTCCCTAGGCAGTTAGGGGTGTCAACTGCCATGCCACTTGGCATGCTTCCTTGTAATGCTGGTTGTATGATTGTAACTGATTGTAAACCTATTTAAGGCATAGCCATAGAACTCGAAGATAACTAAGTGTTTTGTAAGAGTTTCCATAGGTACTCCTTTGTATTGTTGGTGCAATTAATAAAGGTTGGGAATTTTCCTGTAATCTTTTGCTGCTTATTCTCTTACTTGTTCTAACACTTTGTGTGGGTGTGTATTCATAATTGACTGAGACTAAGTGCTATAACTTAGTGCCATTACAGGCTGAAAATTTGAAATGAAAATTGCCCCTGTAACACTAACCGATAAATAGAGAGGCTCCAATTTACGGGACTCTGTTTTCATAATTGTTACAACCTCCAATCTCGGGGCCTGGCCTGGGAGTCATCCCCTATGTGCAGTGCTGATGTTTGTTCATTCCAATAAATAATAATAAAAATTTGTAGTAACCAAAAATATCAAGCACTTAAATTTTGAGTCGGTCTGTGCCAATGAAACGGTCCTACTGTAATTTTTAAGAAATTCAACTTTGATATTGATTAATTAAAATAGTAAAATTTATTATTATTTATTGAGTTTTTTGAAATAAATTAATAAATATCAAATAATAAATGATATAAAATAATGTATCATAGTCATCAAATAACCACTCGTAATTTATTGAGTTTATTTACTACATCAAAATTCTTACATCTTAAGGATTCGAGCCCATAATGTTTCCTTTTGCCTCTTTTGATTAGGGATAGAAATGGAGGTTAATGGGATGGATATTAATTTTCTATTATCATTTCTCTATAATTATTTTTTCTTATTTTCCATTCCCCATTCTCCATGGGTACTATCCTTCCCATCTCCTACTGGATTTGGATTTTCCTCAATCTAACTTGACCTTTTTTTTTTATTTCTTTTTTTTAAGATTCACAACCAAATTTATTTATTTATTTATTTTTAAGATTCACAACCAAAGCTAAATATACATTCAATCTTATTTTATTTTATTTGGCTCAACAACAAAATCAAATACACATTAATTAACATTGTCACATTATTCTTGTCAAATTTTATGTATATTTAAAAAATTTTAAATTTATTTAGAAAAATTTTATTCCTACAAAAAAAATCCATCTTCTTTTTAATTTTTTTAAATTTTATGTATCTCCTTCTCCTCTCTATTAATTGATCTTCAATAATCTGAAGGTGAGTTATTACTGTCGTTTCCATCTTCTTCTTCTTTCTTCTTTCTTTTTTTTTAAAAATTTTTATTTGCATTTGTAGAATAAATTTTCTTGTTTCAATATCTCCTACAATTTTTTTATTGGATTTCTCTCTGATTTGATGGTAACCTTAGATTGAATTTCCTAATTTTTATCTTAATTAGTGATCACCTTAATTGAAATTTTGTACATTTTTATCTTCAATTTTCATGTTTTGGTTGTGATTAATTGCACGTTTTTGATCGATAGTTACAATTTTGTCGCCGCTAGATTGTCATCATCGCAAATCGTTGTTGTTGTAGTGAGAGGGTGAGAGAGAGTGAGAATTAGAACTCTAATTGTAAACAGAGTAATGAAAAAAAGCATATAGAGAAATTATTTTCCGATATACCTAAAAAAATAAAAAATAAAAAAACATATGAGGAAATTAGTAGGTACCCATCCCCGTCCCATCCCCAGTGGAGGTCTAAAGAATGTCACTTACCTTACCCGACGGACAAGAAAAAAGAAAAAAAAACTCATATATTTGGGTTGGGTATCCATGGATACCCACATGGTAGGTTATCCATTGTCATCCTACTTTTGGTGGCTTTTAATTCCTTTTTGAATCATATTATTTCTCTATTTTTTTATATATTTTTTAAAAAAAATCAAAAAAATAACTTTTAACCTACTGTTTAAAACAATACTTAAGGGGTTGTTTGGGACGTCCTAAATAAGTGTACTTTTTATCTTTTTGGACTAAAAAATTGAGGAAAAAAATATGAATATTTGGGTTAACGTTTTGACTTTTTATAGAAAAATGTGTATTAAAAAATTGTATAAATTAGTGTGTAGGGAAAAATTAGAATTGAGAGTTGTGCAGCCGTAATTTTTGACTTTTGGTAAATAGTGATAACTTTTTAATTTTTTAAGTAACTTTTTGACTTTTTAATTTTTTTTCAACTTGTCAAACTTGATCTTAATAACAAGTGATTATATGCTTATACAATTCAAAAAATAAAAATTATGGTGGTGTGAAAATTACAATTCAATAGTGTTTTGATTGAATATTATATGATATTCTGAGTTTATATAATAATTTTTATTAAACTATAGCGGAATCAATAATAATAAATAAATAAAAGGTGATCTCCCAAAATATCTTGGGACTATTTCTCTGCATGTGTGCACCGACCGAAAGGTTAAAGTTAATTTATTTATTTTTCTAAGAAAAGTTAAAGTTGATTCATATAATCTAGGGAAAATGATTTGGAACCCTAAAAATTATCTCTCTAATTTCTCTAATTTTTATTTTTGGTAACTGTTTTCTTTTTTCTTTTTTTTTTTACTTGATATAAAAATTAAGGGAATTAGAGAGTGTTTTTAGGAAATGTAGCAAGGTCCTATAATCTAGTCATCGTAGGACTCTGATTTTGCATAGATTTTGGAAAAATTATTTTTTGTTCCTTTTATGTTTTTTATGGGCTTAAGCTTCTCGTGTTCTATGGGCTCACCATGAAATTTATATTGATAATTTAAATGGTTAATATATAAATCTCGTCAAATATTTTATTTTTATAAAAAATTATGGTGATCGGATATTGATATCCATTCAATCAGATTAAATTTATGTCAACGGTAACTATAATTTTAAAAATAAATTATTAGTACAAATATGATCTGATCAAGTGGACAATTCATATTTGATCAATGTAATTTTTTTGTAAAGATAAAATATTCAACAAGTTCTATGTATTAAACAGCTCGAATTATCGATGTAACCTATGTGGTAGACTCGCAGATTAATGGTCACCCACGGATTGTGTTGCTCTGTATATTTCACTCTCCAGTAAGCCCTAGGAAAAATAACAGCAATGCTAGGTGGCCACAAATTCTGTAGCTCGAATGGCCCGAAACTGTCAAAACGACGTCGTTTTGGGTGCAAAATAAGCCAAAACGACGTCGTTTTGACAGTTTTAGACCATTTGAGCCGCAGAAATTGTGGCCACCAAACATTTTTCGAAAAATAATTGGTAAAGACAATGTAATGTAGTACATTGTTTTTTGTTTTGGAACTATGGTTCGATTCTCAGATTGATTAAAATAAACTGACCAACAATTTGAGAATCAAACCAAGATGACGTTCATGAACAGCTATGTAATCAGATTCTTTACAATGCTGGATTTAGTTTACTAAAACGAAATAAAATGAAAATATCATTCTATCAAAATGTTTATTCTCATCTTGACTAAAAAAATAATGGAACCATCATTTATCATTCCCTTGACCCAAAACTGAACCATAAACCATGGGTTGTGAGACAGGAAGTTTGGATCCATGGACTGTTTCAAACTCTGCAAAAAACTACGACACAGCATTCATTCTTGCAGTGAAATCATTCTTTATTACATGAAAGTATTGATTGTTTCTGCGAAATTCAACATCACAAATCTGTGATTTTCTATTCTAAAAATTATGTATAACAACTTTGACCATATTGAATACAAGCAAGCAACTATGAAAGCAGCTGATGCAGCACGATTCAGTTGATATATTGCTTTCGTGAGACTAAATATCACCCGAATGAAAAAAAATTGAACGGGAAGAATGTGGAAATTTGGTGGAAAGAAAACCAAAATGCACATATCAGCCAGTCCGCTGTAACAGATTGCCTTTCTGTATGTACTCGGAAAGAATATCTGCTTTGTCTTCATATTTCTTGATGTTGAATGCCCTATTTCACACAACTGTATACATCTTGAACATTCTTGGCTAATGAGGTTTTATTTTTCTCCAAAACGCCTAGGCAAGACCTGTGTGTCTACTGCTCTTGCTTCACGCTTTCTCTTGCTTCTGGAAGTGCGTTTTGATCTGTGTGTTCGAGTTTTTGTAGCATGTTTCTCATTGTTTTCCTCCATGCCAATTGTTTTTACATTAGATGGAAGTTCTGGAGGAGCGTCTGGCCATGGTGTGCGTTTTGCTGGGACAGTAACCTCCAACGGGGGATCAATGATCCATCTGCATGGAATAAAAGCTTATACTCAAACAATATGCAGAGATAAATTGAGAAGCTTAAGTAATGCAAATAGGATGCTGCATATTGTTTCATATTAGTGTCTAAATATTGCTCAGATTAGTCTATAACGACATGCCACATGGCCCACATCTCGTATTAGAACAAAGACTAAAAACTATGGTTCATTCATTGCCTAGTGCTGGTAATAAAGTCATAAAAGTATCAATCTACAAAAATGGTTAGGCAAGAGAAGTTGGGCATCCCATCACTGAATGAATGTTAGAGTGAACTTCCAAAAATAATTGTAAATCTACAAATGTGTTTATTGACCAAAACCATACATCATAAATGACTACCCATGGATAAAAAAGGTTCAACATTTTGCGATACCCATATGAGCACGCAAAAGTTAAACAAATTGAACACATCAGATTATCCAAAGAAATGAAAAGCAATCAAGAAACACATGCCACAAAATTGAGGATCTTTCACAGTTTCAAAGCAACAAACTGGCAGGCATATCACAGAGCCACAAAGATCTAGTTCTATTCATCAATTGCTGCTCTATTTAAATTCTGCAAAGTTCTGACCCAAATTAAGGCAATTATTTTGGTACAAGTTAAATATGCTAAATATATGCACAATGATGAAAATAATAATAACCACCCTCAATCAAATGGGAAACAAACTATGGCAATCCCTCAAGGCAAACCTTCAAAATTTACTCCTAAGAGATTTTACCAGCAAGGTTAGCTCTACAGCTTCTCTACCTCCTCTAGAACAATTTTTATACCTGCATGTCCTACAAATGGGAAGGCACAAGCGGATTCGACAAAATAATTAATGCCAATTTGTTACATTAAATTCCTTGCACTACTCAATCTCGGAGTTTTATGAACTAAAGTTGATAAAATTCATTTAGGACTATAATCATATTCTATGTTATGGTCTCATGTACAGGTGTTGTATGTGAGTATGCATCTAGTTGTTCGATTCATCTAATTCTCATGCTCATGGACACGGGACAAGGTATCTTCTTGTAAACACCTAGTGTTGAGACAGATTTGAAATTTACATTAGATAATTGCTTCTTCAAGGGATTCTTTTGTTCATATGAAAAGCAAGTTTTTGAAATTTTGTTTTCTGTGAGTGTATGGGGTGGCTGCACCACCAAGTAATTGACAAAACAAGATTTTCCAAAAATGCAATTTTTAAATCCTAAACGATGGAATTCAATCAAAAATCAGCTTAGGTCACAGCTTAGCTGTGAGTTTTGTTCATTGGACTATTTCCAACCAATTGAACATAGGTTTTTCAAAGTAAATCCAACA
Source organism: Camellia japonica (assembly GCA_030407325.1). Lineage (NCBI taxonomy): Eukaryota > Viridiplantae > Streptophyta > Magnoliopsida > Ericales > Theaceae > Camellia > Camellia japonica. Next base: position 32,717,407 of record JAPPVO010000002.1, on the reverse strand, counting down.
ACATTGGCCCAAAGCCTCCTCCATTAGGTGATGAGTATATGTTTGGAGATAATGAGAAGGTAGGTGGAGGTTACAAAAATGGAGGAGGAGAGCAATCTGTTTCCAAAAGGGAGAGGGCACTAAAGAATCTTGGTTCTGAAAAATGAAGTGTGACATAATTATTAGGAAGACATTAGTATGCAATAGTTGCATGAAGCGGAAACAAGGGTGGGGGAGCATTTAGGCATCTAATATCTATATATATTGTAAGATTTTTTTTGTTGCTTAGTTGCAATATATATGTTAAATGTCAACATTATATTAATACTTAAATTATTAAACATACTCATGATAACTTTTCATTATAGAAGTAACAATTCATTGCCAATAACATATATAATTACTCCTCTATCTTTATGAAGCCAAATTGAAAGCTCAATAAAAAATAAAGAAATAAATTTAAAATTCTACCTTTTAATTCCTAAGAGGATGTTGCCATTCCCCCGCAATCACCCTGGTTCAACCTCCACCCCTTAATTCCTAAGAGAATAGCAAAATCTATAATAAATATATGTTCATTAAAAGATTGTGTTTAACCTAGGTAAATTATTTTTTTTATTTCTTTAAGACTCATGTGATTGAGTGGTCCTTCCCAATTGGGACTGTTATTCTATGTTGTCTAGAAAGCGGTTCTGACAAGATTATTTTTCTAAATCGTGGATTTGGGGTTTTGGAGGAGAAACGCCACCCTTAGTAGGAGTTACCTGCAACTAAGGTATGTAAAGCAATTGCACGGTTTTGTACATTAGCTTCACCCCATTACATATTTCAGAAAACTCACATTTATCCACAATTAGGTTGGGATACAATCAAGGTTCTGAAAAGCGGTTGCGGTCGCCGTAACGGTGGCGGTGACGCGGTTGCGGTTGCGAGGTGTAAAGGCCGTAGCGTAACGGTTGCGGTAACCGGAATTGTGAATTTTTTTATTTTTCGCACAATTTGAAAAAAACTTACCGATACGCACATTTTTTTTCCGTGATCATATTTATTGGGTTTTAAAATAAATATTGATCAATTTTTATAAATTTTTAAGTTTGATCCAATATATTTCATATTTTTAAATCACTATAAACTGAGTTTTTTACATTTTATTTTAATAATTAATGACTTTATATTTTACAAAAAATAATCACTAACTATTATATATAAGATAAACAATGACAAAAGTAAGAGAATAAATAAAAGTCTAAATATATATATATTTATATTAATCAAGCCAAATAGATAATGATCACACTTATTATTATTATTATTTTCAAACAATATATAAATAGACACACACAAACAAAATGGTTGAGTGATAATAGCTGAATAGAATAGCATAAGTCTTACAATTTCAACAAATCAATAATATGTTCTTCATCTTCCCTATTCTCTCTCTCTATCTCTTGTTTCTCCATCTTCCCTCTTCTCTCTCTATCTCGCTTCTCCCATTTCCAACTTTTTTTTTTTTTTTTTTTTAAAGAAGCAATTCGGAACCGTTACGTAACGGTGCGTAACAGGCCGTTACGGCCGTTACAACCGCTATAGCAGCCGCTACGGCCGATACACCTGTGAATCTCAATCACACTGCAAAAGCGGCCGTAACGGATGGTGGTAACTACCACAACCGTTACGTAACGGCATTACGTAACGGTTGCGGCCGCTTTTTAAAACCTTGGATACAATTGTGTACAAATGGTACAGCACCTTCAATAATGAGTATGCACTACTACCATAAAGAAAAGATTAGAAATGCAATGCAGATTCCAAATGAGTTTTATTGCTAACCAACATCATAATTAACCCTACATATAGGAATCCAGCCATGTCAATTGGATTACGATCATTAAGCAATAATATTAAAATGGCAAGAGTGATAGCAAATGACTAACCGGGCAGGAAATTGACTATCTGCACGAGCTTCAACACGTAGCCACCATAGCAAGACCTTGCGGCCACAACTGCCCAGAGGCTCGACCACAGAAGGGTCCTTCAGCAGAGCTAATGGGCTCTCAAAATTGTCTCCATTCCCAGTAAATGTGTCTAGATCCTTAACCCACATTGGCTTATCTTCAGCTTCCTTCCAGAGCAACCTTGAATTCAACACAAACCCAGCCCACTCCAGCTTCCTTGGCAACACAATTGCCCTGTCACCAATATAGTTTGCGCTTTTCCCAGCATATGGCAGCGAATTAAAGGTGTGCCAACCAACCAACTTGTCCGATGAGTTACAAGCCGGACCTTGAACTGGCATAGGCAAGTTCTCCACATCTTCGTTCTTCTGAATTACTGATAACTCTTCATGAGAGTTAGCAGAATGAGCAAGAATCCCAACTGAAACAGCGCCAATCCATTTCACATTTTGAATCTCATCAAAGAACTCCATACTATGCATATTACTATCATCCGCAAACAACACAATTCCATCTAATTTCTCTTCTCTCACAACTCTGCTCCATCAAACACACACTCAATTAAATTCAATTCTACCAGTATTGCTAATCAAACGCAATAAGTAAATGCAAACAAAGTGAAGAAGAATAGAACCAGTAAATCACCTCAAAGCGCGAAGTCGCATAAGAGCCTCCATCCGATGCCGACCCTCCCACGAAATTGGCATCTTCTGATTGAATCCAATGTGGATGGTCCGAATCCCTGACTTGGCGAGCAACGAAGCGGTCTCGTTGGTGGTTCCACCGGCTTCAACAACGATCCAGATGAGATTATAAGGTACATTCATCAACGAATGCATAACTCCAGTTAGATGAAGAGTCTGGAAAGTTCTTACATAGGTCGGAGTGAGAGCAATCACAGTTCTAGGGTTTTTAACGCCGTACTGAACCCTCTGTTCACTCTGAACCAACTCAATTATCCGGTGAGCTTTCATCACCTCCACCGCATTGGGATGTGGCCATGGCCGGATTAAGATCCCGTGCCGCCCAACCACCACTCTGCTGCTGCTGGAGACGACGGTTCTGTTGGCCGGAGATTGGGGATTTGGTGGGGTGGTCTGAACAGTTAGGGAATCGGAGAGCTCGGTGGCGGTGCGGAAGGGCAAGGTGGAGTAGAGGTTGGAAGTGGTGGAGGTGGAGAAGAGGAGGAAGAAGATGAGGCGAGAGAATCGGAAGCCAAGGACAAGGCTGATGAGGCAGCAGAGACAGTGGAGGACTAGCCAGAATATAGCCGCCGGAGATTTGATTCCGCCGTCTAGAGACGCGTCCAGCGGCGGTGAGCCTCTGAAGCTGTTGTTCCGGCGGTTGACGTAGCTCTGCTGCAATGCAGACAGCTTCATTTTTCTCCCTCCTCTGCTATTACCAACAGAGAGAGAGAGACAGAGAGAGAGAGAGAGAGAGAGAATGGGTTGATGGTGGAATGTAGACAGATGATGTGGGTATGGAGAGTTATTTGTGAGTCCCTTTGAAGTTTGGACTTTGATTTGGTGTTTGTTGAGAGAGAGAGAGAGAGGGAGAGAGAGAGAGAGAGAGAGGGAGGAGAGGAGGTTGGGGGAAGGGGATGGTGGAGCTGAGGGAGGGGCGGTGGGTGGGTCTAGGTACTGTTGTTGTGGGTTTATGTATTGTTTAATCAATCAAAAGATTTCTTTGGGTTTACGAATGAATGAAGACCTTGCTTCATTTTTGTCCCTCTCACGCCTTTTTTTTTTTTTTTTTTTTTTTTTTTTAATCCACCTGCGTAGAGAGATAGACACGCCCCTGTAATCTCTCTCGGCTCTATTTATTTCCGAATTCGGACATGAATTAGTCTTGAAGTACTGCTGAAAATCTGCGGTCTGGTTCTTATTTTAGAGCAAGGATCCTGTGAAATTTTCTTAAAGTTTTTTTTAGAGTGGTTGAGATTTATTGGCAAGTCACATCAGAAAAATTGATGTGACTTGCCAGTAAATCTCAACCACACAATGTAACACTCTAGGAAACTTTAAGAAAAAATCACTCTAGAGGATCCCAATTTCTTATTTTAGGCTTCCTTTGAGAAGTTGGGTTGTTTTTTTTTTTTTTAGTCTGTCTAAAATGTTTGTTTGGTTAATATTTTTTTATTTGTTTAGAGAAAAAATAAAATAATTATAATTTTTATTTTAAATTAGAAATGAGTAAAGTTTGAATATATGACATTTTGTTTGATTAACATTTTAGTGTATTTTATCTTTTTTATAACTAATATAATTAAAAAACCAACCCAATTCACATCTTAAACAAAATCTCGAGTAAGGCCAAGTTTGGCATATAGTCAAAAAGTTAAAAAGTCAAAAAATTACTCAAAAAGTTAAAAAGTTAACACTATTCACCAAAAGTCAACAATTACGGCTGCACAACTCCCAAGTCGAATTTTTCCCTACAAATCAATTTTTATAATTTTTTATTACACATTTTTCCATAAAAAGTTAAAAAGTTAACCCAAACATTCATATTTTTAACCTCCATTTTTTTGCCTAAAAAGACAAAAAGTACACTTATTTAAGACACCCCAAACAACACCTAGTGAGATATGAGCTCCACGCTTCTTCACTCCGTGTAAGGGAAGCATGTTCCATTTTATATTTAATTTTTGTCTTCTTAACATTTTATTGTTGAGTCTGATTTTTCTGAAAGACTAATCCATACCACTATCCTGTACAATGGTACATTCTCATTAATTCATTTCTGTTTATTTACTAAAGTTGAAAAATAAAAATAAATTATGCAAAAATTTAATTTCAACAGACATACTAGACATTTGAAAAAATAAAATAAAATAACATTTATTCTTCAATTCACCAATTCAGACTGTTATGGTTAGGGTTTTGGTGGTTGACCCTCAACAGCCATAAGCTCCATGTTGATGCTCAGCTAGAACTGTCAGGGATTGGGGCAACCTTTGACAATCCAGATCCTCCGAGGGTTATGCTCAAACCATTGCCCCTCTATGGTTTTTCTGATGGAAACAAAGAATAAAACCTCCAAATTGGAGAGGATTCATAGAAGGCTTCACTTTTCAAATAGTTGTTATGTTAGTCCTGATAGGGCATCTAGAGGGCTTACTCTATGGTGGGTGGATGAAATTAACCTAGATATTTGTTTTAAGTCTAAACATCTCATGCGGTGCATTGTTGGTAATGTCAACCCAGAAAAGGCATGGGCTATCTCCTTTGTCTATGTCCCTCATAATCGGTCGCAGTGCAAGGCTTTTTGGAACCTCTTGATTGATCAAGCCAAAAACAATAGTTATTCGTGGTTATGTGTGGGCGATTTCAACCAAGTGGGCTCTATGTGGGAGGAAATTGGTGGTTTGGAATGTAGCAAATCTCAAATTGAGGGGTTCCAGTTTATGCTTTCAGAGTGTGCACTGATGGATCTTGGTTTCAAAGGATCTGTCTATACATGGACAAATAACCAAATTGAGGAAGCCAACATTCGTGAGAGGTTGGACAAAACTTTTGCCTCTATGTCGTGCCGTAATAGATTTCCTTTCGCACAAATGTTCCATGAGAACATCATCGGTTCCGATCATTGTCCGCTTATTGTTAACTGTTGTGTCCCCCCTAAGAGAGTACCTCGAATGTTTAAATTCGAATCTATGTGGGCGTCCAGTCCAACGTGTGGTGAAGTCATCAAGTGGGCTTGGACCTCTCCCAATTCAAGATCCCCTATGTTCCAATTGGCCCACCGTTTGACGTCCTGTCGCAATGCATTATTATCATGGAGCATGAGTGAATTCAGCAACAAAAAGCAGATTACAGATTGTAAAATCAAACTGGCACATCTCCAAAGCCTTACTCCCACTCCGCAGAACTATCTAGACCAACTTTACATCCAATCTCAACTTGAGGAGTACCTGTTAAGAGATGAGATGTTTATCCATCAGCGGGCTCGGGTTAATTGGCTATCTTATGGAGATAAGAACACGGCATTTTTTCATGCAACACTCATCCAACGCAGACAGAGAAACCAACTGGTACGCCTCAAAGATGCAAACGGGATGTGGCTAAAGTTGGATGAGCTTATTAATATCCATTTACACGATTATTTCACTGAATTGTTCTTTTCGGTTGGTAATTGTGATATGGAGGAGGCTTTAAGTGTGGTGGACCGTGTTATTACTCCTGCGATGAATTCTCGATTAACTAGGGTAGTGACGGATGATGAAATTAAATCTGCAGTATTCCAATTGGGCTCTATTAAAGCTTCCAGACCAGATGGGTATCCTGGGTTTTTTTACCACCAGTATTGGGATGTGACTGAGGAGGCTATATGTAAGGCGGTCTGGAGCTTCTTTGAGAATGGGCTGCTGCTGAAAGAGTTAAACCAAACTAATTTGGTTTTAATCCCTAAAGTTCATGCTCTGGAGATGCTTTCGCAGTTTAGACCAATCAACTTATGTAACTTCACACTCAAGATCATTACTAAAGTTCTGGCTAATCACTTGAAAGAAGTTTTGAGGGCGATTGTTTCTCCAAACCAATAGGCGTTTGTTCCCGGGCGAATGATCCAAAACAACATTTTGGTGGTCCATGAAGCTTTTCATTATCTTAAATTGCACAAGAGGGGGTACCTAGTCGGACATGGCCACTAAACTTGATTTTAACAAAGCCTATGACGGGGTTCAGTGGGATTTTCTGGAAACGGTTTTGCACAGGATGGCCTTTCATGCGATTTGGGTTAATTGGGTGATACAGTGTGTATCCATGGTTTCGTTTGCAGTGGTTGTGAATGGGGCTGTACGAACAACATTTACACCCTCTAGGGCATTCGGCAAGGAGACCCTCTCTCCCCTTATCTATTCCTCCTTGTGGTAGAAGTTTTATCTAAACTCCTTCAAAAGAGCTTGGATGCTAAAAGATTCTCTGGCATCAAAATTTGAGGTTGCCCACTGCTATCACACTTGTTATTTGCAAATGATGTTCTCTTGTTCCTCAAAGCAGATGTGGTTCACTGTCAAGAAATTCTCAAACTTTTAGATGTTTATGGGTGAGCTTCGGGCTAGAAAATTAACTTTGAAAAGTCGGGTATCTAGTTCTCTATTAACACTAGGGTCGGGCTTCAAAGACAAATTTGTGATGTCATGTGCATTGCCCCTGTTAAACTAGATTCAAGATATTTGGGTTTGTCGGCTTGTTGGGGAATATCCAAACGTGAGACCTATCATTTTATTGTCGAGAAGGTGCGCGAAAAACTCCAGGCTGGAAACTTAAATTATTGTCCCATGCAGGTTGGGAAATTCTTCTTAAATCGATTGCCCAAGCTATTCCCTTCTATACGATGGCTTGCTTTTTTTTCCCTAAGAATTTGTGTGCTGAATTAAATGCGATATTGAACAACTTTTGGTGGAATTGAGACCCTGTAAGTAAAGGAATTCATTAGGTAGTGTGGGAGAATACGACCTTGCCTAAACTCCAAGAAGGAATGGGATTTCGGGATTTTCGATCCTTTAATAAAGCTTTATTAGCCCATCAAAGGTTGGTGGCTGTGCAAATATCCCAATTCCTTTTGTCCTCAATTTTTTAAAGGTTGGTACTATCCTCACGCCGATTTTTGGAATGCCATAAAGGGCCCTCGGGCATCATGGGATTAGACCAGCATCTTGGAGAGCCGTGAGGTGCTAAACCGGGGGGTCAGGTGGCAGGTCTTCAGTGGGAAATTCATCAAGTTCTGGGATGACAAATGGGTAGCGTCGGCTAAAGACTTCCGCGTAAAATCTCTAAAACCAATGGGCTACCCTTTAGTAACAGTTAATGATACAATTAATCCCCATACCAAATGCTAGAGGAAAGATGTGCTGCAAAATGTGGTTTCTCCAGAGGAGGTTGATGAAATTTGTTCGATACCAATTGCGGTTGAAGATCAGGATGATCGTTTGATTTGGCATTATGACCCAAAGGGTTCCTACTCAGTTAAGTTCAGATATCGTGCGAAAGTTACATATCAGCAGCGCCACAGTGCGGATAGGCCATCCTCTTCGTTTCAGATACCAAATTTGTTTTGGAAATTCTTATGGACTCTCCCGATTCCCCCTAAGCTTCACCATTTCTGATGGCGAGCATGCAATAATCTGTTGGCCTCCAACGCTAACCTGTTTCGCCGCCATTGTGCAATAGATGAGGTATGTCCCATATGTCATATAGAACCTGAGACAGTGGAGCATCTTCTTTGTGGCTGTGATTGGACGAGGGTGGTATGGTTTGGGAGCAATTTAAACATCACTTTCAGCGCTGGGCCCATTATTTTAGTCAAGCGTTGGACTTGCAATGTGTTTAGAGATATTCAGACCAAGTCTGCTAGGATGGAGTATTTTTGCAAGTTGCTATGGTTGGCTTGGCATATTTGGAAATGTCGCAATGACTTCGTTTTCAACCACCAACCCCCTGATCCCTGCTCTGTTATTTTCAAAGCTGAGAAGGATTTTTGGAAATATGCATCGATGCTGCACCCCACTCAGCCTAACTCCAGTCCATGGAGCTCAACGAGAACTTTGGTTAGGGAGTGAACTTTGGTTAGGGAGGTTGAAAGCAAATTGTGAAAGTCTGGATCTTCTGGAGCTTCAGTAGCAGTGCTTTTCCTTGATAACAGCGGCTCGCTTGTAGAAGGAGCAGTGCGTTTTGAGGAAGTAAGTTCAATTTTGCAAGGTGAAGCTATGGCAGTTCGCTGGGCTTGTCTCATGGCCCGGTCCCTCAATCTCTCGCAAGTGGAAATTGTTGGAGATAACAAAGCTGTGATCTGTTTGTGTGTCTCAGAGGATGATCCTCCTTGGGATTGTACTCCTATCATCGAAGATATTCGCAGCTTGGCTATCCATTGTAATTGTTCCTTTTTATAGACTCCTCGTGAGGCTAATAGTGCTACTCATTAGGCAACAAGGGGCTTTCTAAATGGAGCTCTCCTTCCCAATTGGGTTTGTAATCTCCCTATTGGTTTGTGTAAGGCTTTAGCCTTGACTTAGTAATACAATTTTCGTCGTTTAAAAAATAAAAAAGATGAAGTTAATTTTTTATACAAATAATTTTCACTACAAGTTTTACCAAATCAACGGTCCATGTGTGAGCTGAGTACTTTTTCTGAACAAAGGGCAAGCAAGATGCCTAGGTCCATCCATCATGAAGCCCAAACTGAATTAGGCCCATTAGGTTTGTCAAGAACTCAACACCGAACAGCATGTTCGTCGACCAAGCGATACGCCAGATAAGAGGTGCCGGTAGAAACGGCCAACACCTATGCTACGGACTAAAGTGGGCCTAGGTTGTCCATTTCCGGAGATGTAGAGGTGATTTGGGAACCAAGTAAAAAGCTGTGTTTTGCAGCTTGGATGAAAAGTTAGAAGCTAGCTTTTTTGGCATCAAAATCATTTGGAAATGTAGCTAAAAGCTACTTGTGAAATTACAGTTATACCTTCCAGTTGCAAAATGAGCCACGTGTGTGAAACTGTAAATTTCCTAAATTGGGTGAACGTATTTTGATCATTTGAGTATGATGTGACAGCATAAACAAATATTCAGCAAAAAAAAGCTTTTTACCAACATCTCAAATGACTTTCTGAAAAAATCAAAAAGCTTAGTTAAAAGCCAAAAGTCAACTTTTAACTATCTTCTCAAAATACCCCGTAGTAGGAAACTGGATCCTGACATTCACGTAATGATGATAGACAGATTAAATTATGTAAGAAATATCTACACTAAATGACTATATAAAGAAGGTGAGTTAAAGAAGAAAGGTATATATGCACTATCAATCCATAAAAATCCTCTTACAAATATTATATTCATTCATTTCTATACTCAAGCTAATTTAATTATTGGAGTGTTAATTTCGACATCCTCAATCAGAGTATTTCCTATTTTTCAAGTTTCAAAACGAGAATTAAGTAAAAGTCTATCTGGCTCGAATGAATACAGAAGAACCACTCCTCATTGTCCGAATTATTATTGCAAGCTCAAAATGGGTCATAAAATGAAATATTGACAAGAATAAAGGAGTTATTCTCCTAATCTAAACTCTGTTTGTCTTTGCAATTCTAGCCGGTGATGTGTCAACTCAAGCAGACCCTCACCCATATACATAATAATTGACTTTTTAATTGTTATTATATCTTATAAATATAATTGTGTTAACAATCATAGAGCAATTATCTATCTATAAAAAATAAAAGTAAAAAACAATCATAGAGCAATTATATTAACACCTTCACTTTTAACCTTCCTTCCACTAGTTAAGGGGCAAAAATAAAATAACAATAAAAATAATCACAATCATTTTGAGGGAAGCTCATATCACCTCATTTGTTTCCATCTATCCATATATATATATATATATATATTTGACACTTAATCAATTAAAGATAAATTACAAATATATCTTTTAAAATTTATTTAAAATACAGATCATTCAATGTAGTTTGAAAAATTATAAATACCCCTTGTGAGAATATTTTATTTAATAGAATTAAGAGAGAGGTCCAAATAGGTGGACTTATAATTCAATAAGTTGACTTATAATTCAATAGATCCTATAATAATTAATGACGTTTTTCATCAAATAATATTTAAAAACATCACTAATTATTAATTTTCAGCAGCAATTTAAAAATTGTCATAAAAAGTATCACTAATTATAAATTTTAGTGACACTTTAAAAAAATCATCACAAAAAAAGTCATTAATTTTCAACTTTCAACAATAGCTTGAAAAATTCGTCACATAAAAATATCACTAATTATAAGTTTTAGTAACAATTTATAAAAATCGTGATAAAAAAAAGTTACTAATTGTCATTTTTTAAAGACATGCAAAAATTTGTCACAAAAAATTATTTCAATGACGATTTTACAACGACTTATTTTCAATAAGACTTGATAAGAATTAAGTTCAATTATTATGACCTATTGATAATTTATCTTAGAATGAACTAAAAAGTTAAAATTTATAACTGATTTCCTATATAATAATAAAATTTCATGAATTATTAATTGAAATAAATTTCTGATATCATTAAAAACTATTAATTAATTTGATTACTCATAAAAATGACCTTTTATTATGAAATTAAAAATTTTAAGAAGTAAAATATAATTTTTAAAATTATAGTAATAATTTATATTTTAATCAAATTCTAAAAAGTGTATTTATAATTTCCTCATCAATTAATAAGTTAAAATAATATAATTAAATGTTCAACGTTTTTCTATGAGCTTGAATTCAAAAAAATTCTCCAGAAGCTACAGCCACTTGATTTACAGTCAATGAAAGAGAGAGAATAAAAATTCACCGGATGCACTTGACACCTACCTACCTATGTTGTCACCATAATGGGGACGTTGAGTTCTGGTCAACCATCAACCACAAAGCTGAAAAATAGGAAACTTACAAGCTTTCCTATTCAACAGAGGTGGACCGTCGATTTTGTATGATTACATAATGCAAACCACAGTTTTGATCCTTCATTCTACGAGTAGACTTGTAGGTTCATCCCGTATTCCATTTCAATAGTAGAGAGGAAAAATATAATATGCATCTTATTTGATGAATTATATTAAATACAATAAAAGAATTGTATATATAAGTTGAGAGAGAATATCTTATTAAAAGTTTAACTATGAGAAAAAGTATTTTACAAAAATCTAACTATGATTATTGTAATAACCCGACCGTCGTACATGTTTTCTGATATATTTTCAATCCCTCATTCTGTGCATTTAAGTGCTTATTGCGGAATTTTATGTTAAAGTAAGTAAGTGAACTTTATGATTATAGATTTCTATCTGTGTAGTAGGAACACATATATGTCGCAATTCTAATGTTGAATCAAAAATTGAAGGCCGTATAAGCTTAATTATTTGAAATTAATTTTATATTTGAGATCAGTATAATTTTTAAGTCATAATAAGCAATTTTGTGAAAATTTGATTTGGGCTGATTAAATTGATTAAATTTCGGCTTATTCAACTTTTATTTATATTATGTATATATTTAAATGTGCCTTTGACTATTGGTCTTTGAGTTACATACAAAAATATCCTGAGAGAGAGAAAGAGAAGAGTTGGAGAGGAAGAACTAAGGGGGAAGAAGTGTTAATGGAGAATTGAGAGAATTTGTGAGGATGTAAGCCAAGGTATGCATGAATCACCTTCTCTTTCACCATCTTTTAAATTCCTCCTATTTTCTTTGAGTTGCTAAGGAGATCAAGTGTGTGAATATTGTTCTTTTGAGAAGTATTCTTGGTATATGTAGTTGTTTTGAAAGTAAATTGAAATATGAAGAGGTTTGGTAAATGATTCTTTGGTTATTCAAGTTGGACTTGCATGTTTAGAATTGGGTTTGTTTAAAGTTTAAGATCTAAGTTATATAGAAATTGAGATATGTTATAATGTTTATATACATGATTTTGACCCATATTCTACCATTAAAAGAACCTATTTTGAGCCTTGAGAAAGTGTATCAACAATTGGATTTTTTTTAGAATTTTCGAACTGGGTTCTGCCTGAATCGCCGCACGTGCGGGGCTTCTTGCCACACGTGCGGGAAGCACTGCCACACGTGCGGGGCTCACAGCCGCACGTGCGGCCCAAACTGCAAAAATTTGTTTGTTCTGTTTTGCGTGCTTAACCCTCTGGTATTTTTGAAATTCATGTTTGATGTTCCTAAGATGCTTATAAATTCGTTTGAAGTGAAGTGATGCAGGAAAGAATGAAACAAAGAACAAGAACTAATGTATAAGTTATGTACATGTGTAGGTTATACCTCGGGAGGGCCAAACGCTCCAATATAGCACTGTGAGTAGTAGCATGGTAGTCATACGTTCAATTGTCGTAAATGATTCTTACTGTTGACATTATGTTCCTTGCAAGTAATTATGTTAACAATATAATTATTGGAAAGTTTAGAGGCATTATTGCGTAGTATATTCTATTTACTATTAGCAAAGAATACTATCCTTCTGCTCTTTGCAAGATAGCTATAATAAGTCAAGACGAACAAGGAAACGTATAAGCACTATGGAACCGTAGTATTCATGTATTTCTGAAATTATTCAAGTTATAAAATGGGCTTACCTCTCGTTAATCATTATCGGGAATGTCCTGTTAAACTAAGTCGACTATGTTAATATATATGAACGATTAAACAAACGTGTATGCTACTGATTAATAGATCAAATGAACTACGCCATTTTTTTCAACAAATAAAGAGAATATATGTTCATTCTTGAAGGATGGATTCTGGGTAAACATGAGGGTAGACAGTTTTGTTATTCATAGGCCACAGGCCAATCAGTTATAGGTTATCACGTATGGACACCTTCAAAGCATCAGAATAATTGGAAAGCTATGTGTATCCACTTGAATTTGAAGTTATTTTGTTATATTACATATGAATTGGAAGTTATCCAGAATCTATGACATACGTGCCAAGTTTAACGTTATTGTGTGACCCTCATGAGAATGTGAATGATTCTATCTTTGTTAAGCGTACGATGATAACACGATATGATAAGAAATGCCTTATTTTCTGAGGTATTACGTTTTGAATTACCAAATGACTGTTCATCTATATAAAGGTTTTTAAGGCATCTTTAGCACAAGGCCCTTACCCGGGGGTAATAATACCGTGGTTCAAGTACGTTACAAGTTCAAGTAAGTCATAAGGTCAGGTATGATACAAATTTATGCACCTTACAAGCTCATGTATGTTACAAGTTCAGATATGTTACAAGTATGACTCTTGATTTCTGTTTATGATTCAAGCATAAAGAATAGGTATGATTTGTTTCCGTTTATAGTATGACATGATATGTGCGGTTTGGTCTGGAAGACCTATTAATTACTGTATGGAACAAAGTGCTACTTGGAACTAAGTGCTACATTGTGAGCCACCTCTAGAGTCCATGTGAGACACCTCTTGAATCCATACATACATAATTAGGCTTAACGCCAATATGGGCCTATGGCCATTCTGTATGATCTATTAGGCCTAAGGCCATTCTGTATTTCTGGTATGGAACAAAGTGTTGTACGGAACTAAGTGCTGCAATGCGAGTTACCTCTAGAATTCGTACGAGCCACCCCTTGAGTCCATACATATGTGAAAGTTATGAGGCTGAAAGCCATTCTGTGAAAGTTATGAGGCCTATGGCCATTTCGTATAAGTTATTATGATGTGAAACAAAGTGCTACACGGGACTAAGTGCTGCAATGCGAGTTACCTCTAGAATCCGTGTGAGACACCTCTTGGGTTCATACGTGTATGTTCAAGGGCTTTATGCCAACTCTTCAAGGGCTCAATGCCAACATGTTTAAGGGCTTCATGCCATATGTCCAAGGGCCATATGCCAACATGTTTACAAGCTTAACGCTAATATGTTTAGAGGATAGCACCACTCCATTCAAGGGCTTAAAGCCGTTATGTTACAAGATTGGGCCTAAGGCCATTATGAAATGCAAACAGAAACAGATTAATTACATGATCTTCACATTTACTTATTCATTGCTACATATTATGTTTAAATTGTGCATTCCAGTACTGTTATTATTCACTGAACTTCGCTCATTCTATATTATATCTGTTCTGTAGGTAATCACTTTGGGAGTCCGTCTTAACCCTTGAAGCTCACCCTTCAGTTGTCAACCTCCGTATACCCAGGCTCCCAGATCAAGTCTATGCATTTATGTCAAGTTTGTTTAGATTTTAACTTGCACTTTAATTATTTACCTAAGGTTAAAGTGTATGTATGTGACCCCCTTTCTATATCAATGTTTGTTTATGCGGTCATGTATGCGTTTGGGTTTGTCTAAAAATAAATGACTCTCACGAATGTGATCCTGGCATGTTAGGTTTAGCTCAATGGATGCTTTTCTGTGTTATTTTATTATATGAAATGCTTCCGTTCAGGCCCCATATGATATGTATATCAGGTTAAGTGTTTGTTTCTGTATGGGTCATGCCCAAACTTTTAGGGGCGAGTTTGGGGTGTGACAGTTATTCTCAAATATATTTAAGAAATCAATATCTAATATATCTAGGTATATATACCATGATGATACAGTTCGTTCCAGGTGGAACGGGTCGGACTGATCCACTCTCCTCAAACCTGTGTCCGAATGACCAAGCCCACAATGGAACCTGCACAAGAGTTCAACGGGGAACGGGGAGTCCCCAGCGAACCCTCCGACGAGCAAGTTAGAAAGAGAGATGGAATATAGGGAGATTAGAGATAAAAAGCTTAACTTTCTTCTTGTCTTCGACGTCTGCTTATATCCTCTGGTAATCATTTCGTTGTCCCTTCCGACCTGTCACCATGGCCGAAAGTTTATGCCCTAGCTTGCCTTGTTCATGGTGAGGCCGTTCCGTCTCGACGGGGAGGGCTTATCGCAATAAATGCTGTAAGGGGCTTCATTAATGGCTGATATGCAATGCAATAACTTTGCAGGATCTTTATCTGCTTATGTGACTTGTCCTTCACCTGCCACGTGTCTGAGTGTCATTGGTCCTTAATGCCATGTTGACTTCCAGCCATGTTGGGCCTCACCAGTTGAATTATGTATTGGGCCCTAAGTGGTGGGCTTGGGTTGTTCATAGTGGCTATAGCCTTTATGGGCCTACCCATGTCAGTAATCCTACATTCCCAAATGCAGCTTTAGTCTAACGAAGGGAATAATGAAAAGAACGATGGGTGCTAAAGACCAGCGAGGCGAAGGGGGCCGACCATGAGGAAGGTCGACCGCGACGGGTGGTCGAGTGGAGGGACCGACCATGAAGAGGGCCGACCGCGAAGGGTGACCGAGTGGAGGGGCCGACCATGAGGAGGGCCGATAGCGACGGGTGGTTGAATGGAGGGACCGACCATGAGGAGGGCCGACCGCGAAGGGTGATCGAGTGGAGGGGCCGACCATGAGGAGGGCCGACCGCGAAAGGTGACCAAGTGGAGAGGCCGACCATGAGGAGAGCCGACAGCGAAGGGTGACCAACTGGAGAGGTCGACCATGTGGAGAGCCGACCGCGACAGATGACCGAATGGAGAGGCCGACCATGAGGAGGGCAAATGGCGGTGCGCAGGGCTCGATGAGTGGCAGGGCATGTGGTGATTCGAAGTGGAAAAGACAAGGTAGGGGAAGGGGGCAGCGGATCGTGGGCGTACACGTGGCAGGATCCCATGATGGGGAAGGTTAGGCGTTGAGCAAGAAATGAAACGATAGGTCAATATAGGGTGTTAAAAAGACAGTTTTGGCAGATTTTTGAAAATTTTCAAACTGGCGAAATTTAATTATAACCCTTGGAATATAGGCAAGCCTTGGGCTTTTAGTATTATACGTTTTACCTATCTCTTTGCAAAGAATCAAAACATCTCAGAAGTAAACTCGTTCGTTGCCAGTGACACACCCCTACAACACTTTGTGAACTTTCTTACGCCCGCATCCGAAGCCATTCGCAGACACACAACAGAGATGGCCCAAGAGGAAGCAACAACCGCAAGGGTCGATCCGTTAAGCGACGACGATGCGGTGGACTTGGCGGAACAATATCGTACGGAGCGTAGGGAGGGGGAGGGAGCAAGTCAAGCTGTACGGGCTCGCCCTAAGACAATAATCTCAACTGCGAGACCTATTAGCCAGGTGGAGCCGGACCATTGGCACACCAAACCGGACAGATCCGTACTGACAGCAGAAGAGTTGGAGGGAATAAGGAAGAAGTATCAAATTCCCTCGGAGATAGGGCTAAGATTGCCCACAACCAAGGAGAGGGCCTCAGATGTGCGGCCGGGCGAATTTAGCTTGTACGAGGAGGTGTTGCGAGGGGGTTTGAGGTTGCCTCTCCCCCAAGTAGTGGTGGATGTACTAAACAAGCTAGAAGCGGCGCCAAGGCAACTGATGCCGAACGCCTGGAAGATAGTAATGGCGTGCGCGAGTGCCTGGTCGCAGGTGACCGGAGGGACAACAATGTCAGTAGAGGAGTTCTTTTCCTGCTACAAGGCCTCCGGTTAACAGGAGACCTAGGTGACGCTGCAAGTAGTGGCGGGGCGAGGTCTGGTGGCGGGTCTTCCATCGTCGGTGAAGGGGTGGAGACCGAGATGGTTCTTTGTGACGGCAAACAGTGGGGCTGGGGTGCGTACAACGTGGAAGGTCCCCATCAAATCAGTCGAGCCGAAGTTGGACGGAGCGGCTGAAGACCGAGTGAAGAGGGTGAGGGAATGGAGGGAAGAGAAGGAGGTGAGGTGGGACGAGTTGGTCCTGCCTTCAACGTTGTTTGCCCTGAACTTGGGGCCGCAACCGTTGGGGGGGGACCCAGCAAGGAGGAGCTAGAGGCGCAGAGGAAGGCGAAGGAGGAGGAGGAGGAGGAGGAGAGGAGATTGTTCGCCCGAGCGGACAAGTATAAAGAGGCAAATTTAGGTCTTGCTCCAAAGTTGGTAATGAGGGAGAGGATTCGACCTCGCCCTAAGCCTTTGGGGGACAAGAACCTGAGTGAGTTTGCCCCATTACCACAACCCATAGACCCCCTGAAGGAGAGGGGCAGACGAGAGGTAGAGGTGGGATTGAAGAAGTCAAAGAAGAGGAGGGTTGCCACTGAGAGGGCTACAGATGCGCCCGGTGCAAAGAAGACGAGGGTTGGTGGAGAGGACACCCCCATGGCGGAGAAGGTAGAGGAGAGGGGGGTAGAGGCTACTCCAAAAGGGGTGGTTGTCCCAGAGGCGCAGGGGGACAAAGGTCAAAGGGCCCAAGTGGAAGAAGAACACATGAGTGCCATGGGCCCCAAGATGCAAGTGGAAAGTGGGTCAGCGGGCCCTAAGGAGGGAGTGGAGCAGCAGCCCCAGAGGGGTGCTGCACCCCAAGGAGAAGGGGTGAGGCTGAAAACTGCTTTCTACCACGTTGCAGCGGTGTCTGGGCGACTGGAGGGAGAAGGAGGCCCAGCTAGGACTGCTGCCGACCAGCTCTTGGGTGTGGTGGAGGATTCGGCAGTGCGCTCGATGGTGAGTTTTACTGAGGCCGAATTGCTAAAGGGGTTGTGCTCTGCTCAAATGGAGGCAACTGCCTTAGCAAGAGCCCTGCTGAACAAAGCTGCGGCTGCCAAAGGCGAGATGAGGCCATTGAAGGTAAAGTTGGAGAAGGCGGAGGCCCAACTGGAAAGTTTGAGGAGGGAAACTGCGGGATGGAGGAGGACTGCACGGAGCGTATGCGCTAGGGGGCTAGAAGAGGCCCAGAAAGCCAAAAAGATGGAAGTGTTGGCGATGGTACAGGGCTATTCAGCCGACCGAGCCAATGCTGAGCTGCTCGCAACCAAGTTAGAGCTGGAGACGGAACGCCATAAGGCGGTGTCGCTCGAGTTCCAATTGGGGAGCGAGCAAAAGAAGCTGGAAGAGGTGCAGAAGGCCTGCACCGTCGCCAACAAATGGTGGGACGAGGCCATGACTTACAATGAGGATCTGCGGGCCCAGTCGATCAAGGAAAAAGAAGAAGCAGATTCGAAGATCGCTAGGTTGGAGAAGGAGTTGGCGGATGAGCGCGCCAAGGCGGCGGCGGAGAAGGTAGGGCTGGAGAGGTCCTTGGATGAA
Source organism: Camellia japonica (assembly GCA_030407325.1). Classification (NCBI taxonomy): domain Eukaryota; kingdom Viridiplantae; phylum Streptophyta; class Magnoliopsida; order Ericales; family Theaceae; genus Camellia; species Camellia japonica. The sequence goes on along the minus strand of JAPPVO010000002.1, from coordinate 32,698,868 downwards.
GAAAGAAGCAAGCTAGCATCTGAAAGGGCGGCGTACCCCGACCTGTGCGTTGCAGCGGTAAAACAGTTCAAGGGGTCCACCGACTTTCAGATGGCTATTAATGCCGCAATCGCCAACAGCTTGGCAAAAGAGGGGTCTGGGGGGGCTGGCCCATCGTGAGCGACCGTTGGGAGCAGAAGTGAAGAAGAAGTGATTCAAAGCTTCCAGCGGTCGGACTTCTACAAACATGAGATGGCTGAGTTTTGGGACAACGGCTGGAAAACGTTCAAGCGAAAAGCTGAAGAGCTGTTCCCAGACTTAGACTTCAACAATGTTAGAGTAGAGGAAGACGATGTGGCCCAGACCCCCTTAGATGAAGGGGTTGACGAAGAAGATCTTGTTTCAAGTGAAGAGGAATGAAGAATGTAAAATTTTTGTACTTCGTTTGTAAATAAATAAATAAAAATTTTGTTGTTGCTTTGTTTGTGGTTGTTTTTTTTTTTTTTTTTTTTTTTTTTTGGTGTGTAACTTCTGTAGTAAACTTATGTATAAGTCTGTGAATAAATAAAATTCTGAGTTGTGTTTGTTACGCTGTGGCCTTTATTTTTGTAAATTTGAAAAGAATTGTTCAAATAAGGCTGCTGTATAAATTGTAGTGAAAATTGAGAAGTAGGGAGCCAGGTTAGCTTGTGAGAAAATTATGATGCAAAGGATGCTATCAATAAGACCGTTGCAATGTAAAAGTCTTAAAATGTGAAGTTTTAATGCTTGTTGTAAGAGTGTTGAGAAATGAAAGATTGGGTTGGGAAATAAAAGTTAAAACATGTAAAGAATGTTCAAATGTGTGAAATCATGGACTTGGAATTCAATTAAGTATGGCAACTATGCCTTAATCATGAAGTTGCAAAAATGGCCTTGGGCGAGCTCTTCATTCGGGTGGAGCCGTGATTAGCTCGGTCTAGCTGGGTCTTCAAGTAACTTAGTCTGGCTGAGCTCTTTGTGCTCAGTCTGGCTGAGGCAGTTTGGCTGAGCTCTTTGTGCTCAGTCTGGCTGAGGCTTTTCATGCTCAGTCTGGCTGAGACTTCAAGTAACTCAGTCTGGCTGAGTTCTTCGTGCTCAGTCTGGCTAAAGCTTTTCATGCTCAGTCTAGTAGAGGCTTTAAGTAACTTAGTCTGGCTGAGTTCTTTGTGCTCAGTCTGGCTGAGGCTTTTCATGCTCAGTCTGGCTGAGACTTCAAGTAAATCAGTCTGGCTGAGTTCTTTGTGCTCAGTCTGGCTGAGGCTTTGCATGCTCAGTCTGGCTGAGGCTTTAAGTAACTCAGTCTGGCTGGGGCTGCAATCAAAGCGTTATTGAAATACCACACAGATAACTGAGATATAAGCTTGTTGTCATTCAAAGTATAGCCTATTTGATCATAAATTTACACCATATGAGAAGAGAATGAGAGCATTCAAGTGCGTGGATTGTCAAAAAGAACATACAGTAATTGATCAATACGAAAATACAACTTTTATTGAAAATAACGCTTCAAATGCTCGGCGTTCCATGGATGGGGGAGGTCTCGGCCTTCCATGTCCTGAAGTCGGTAAGTACCAGGACGAGGTCTGGCTTTAACGACGTAAGGTCCTTCCCACTTGGCTGCCAGCTTGCCCTCAGCCGGATTTTTGGTGGCGAGAGTTGCTTCCCGCAAAACAAGGTCCCCAACGGAGAACTCCCTCGATCGGAATTTGCGGTTGTAGTGTGTTCTCATTTTTTGTTGGTATGAGGCCCGTCTGACAGTAGTGGTCTCTTAGAGCTCTTCAATTAGGTCCAAGTCGACTCGACGCACCTCTTTAGTGAGTTCTCGATTTTGGTGCAGAACCCTCGGGGTAGGCAGACCGATTTCTACTGGGATGACCGCCTCAGCGCCGTATGTTAAGGGAAAGGGGGTCTCCCCAGTGGGGGTTCGGGCTGTAGTACGGTACGCCCAGAGTACATTTGGTAATTCCTCAGCCCAGAGTCCCTTAACAGCTTCCAACTTAGTTTTGATGATCTTCAAAAGAGAACGGTTGGTAACCTCAACTTGGCCATTGGCTTGGGGATGACCAGGGGAAGAGAAACATGGTTGGATTTGAAGTTCGGCACAGAATTTCCTTAACTTGGCATTGTCAAATTGTTTGCTGTTGTTAGAGACGATGGCTTGGGGGATGCCAAATCGGCACACGATCCCAGATGAATCTGGTTGTGTTCCGCTCGGTGATTGTGGCGAGGGGTTCCGCCTCCACCCACTTAGTGAAGTAATCAATAGCGACGATTGCGAATTTGGTTTGGCCTCGGCCAGTGGGCAATGGGCCAACTAGGTCGATCCCCCACTTGGCGAATGGGTAAGGGCTGCAAAGTGTGATCAATTCTGTAGAAGGAACATGAGGGATGTTGGCAAAGCGTTGGCACTTATCACATTTAAGTACGAATTCAACGGCATCTTGGCTGAGAGTAGGCCAAAAGTAACCAGTGCGGAGTATTTTGTGGGTTAGTGACCTGGCACCCGAATGATTGCCATATACACCCTCATGAACTTCTCTCATTACGTAGGTTGCTTGAGCAAGATTAAGACATCTCAGGTATGGGCGTGAAAAGCCGCGTTTGTACAAGAGGCCACTGATAAGAATGTAGTTGGACGACCGGGCCCTGATTTTGGCGCCGTGGTGCTTGTCGTCTGGCAGTTCCCCCTTTGTCAAAAATAGAAAGATATCAGCCGCCCATGGAATATGTTCGTTTTGGAGGAAGTGGACTTGCTGCTGGTTCGAGGAAATGGCAGGGTGAGCTAGATATTCGAGGCGGACACCATGGCTGAGGTCTGACTGGTCGGCAGAAGCTAACTGAGCCATTTCATCTGCCTTGACATTTTCCGTCCGAGGAATGTACTTGATGCAGAAATTATTGAAGAGGCGAGCAAGGAGGAGTGCAATATCCCTGTATGCCCGCATTGTGTCTTCCTTGGCATCAAATTCCCCAGTGATTTGTCTGACGATGAGCTAGGAATCGCTGAACACTTGGATGTGGTCGACACCAATGTCTCTGGCGAGGCAGAGACCTACGATGACTGCCTCATATTTGACCTCATTATTGCTTGCGGTGAACAAGAAACAAAGAGCACACTTGAAATAACCACCCTCGGGAGCAGTGAGGATGAGACCAGCCCCACTGCCTTTTTTGCGGGATGATCCGTCGACGTTTAGGGTCCAAGAGTGGGGGTTCTTCTGCCTCAGTCTAGGGTCGCGGAGGTGGTGGACCGTGGTTGGAGTGGGATTAGTGAATTCCAAGATAAAATCGGCGACAACCTGCCCTTTGATCGCCATTCGAGGTCTGTAGGAGATGTCAAACTGGCTGAGTTCGACTGACCATTGCATAAGTCGGCCGGACAACTCTGGTTGTTGCATTATTTTCTTCAACAGTTGGTTAGTGAGGACGACAATGGGGTGGGCCTAGAAGTAAGGTCGGAGTCGTCTTGAGGCTATGACCAAGGCTAAGGCCATTTTTTCAAGCAATGGGTAGTTCTGCTCTGCTCCCCTAAGAGCCCGACTGATGTAGTAGACCGGTCGTTGGACAGAGCTGTCTTCCTTGATAAGTGCTGCACTGACTGCGGTGTTTGACACAGCTAAATAGAGGAAGAGGGGTTCGCCCGTGATTACCTGAGAAAAGATGGGGGCTGGCCATGCACTGTTTCAACTGCTGAAAAGCCTCTTCGGATTCTGTCGTCCACTCAAAAATTTGCCGAAGAACTTTGAAGAAGGGGAGGCACTTATCCGTTGCGCGGAAAATGAAGCAGTTGAGAGCGGCAACTCGGCCAGTAAGCCTCTGAACCTCCTTAACCGTTTTGGGTGACTGCATTTCAATTAATGCCTTGATCTTTTCGGGGTTAGCTTCGATGCCCTGCTGACTGACCATGAAACCCAAGAACTTCCCAGATCCCACGCCGAAGGTGCATTTCTCCGGATTGAGCTTCATTTGATATTTTCGTAGGGTGCCGAAGGTCTCTCGGAGGTCGGCCAGATGATCAGTGGAGAGCTTGCTCTTGACTAGTATGTCATCGACATATACTTCCATATTCCAGCCTATCTGATGATGAAAGACGGCGTTGACCAACCGTTGGTAAGTGGCCCCAGCATTTTTCAACCCAAACGGCATGACACAATAATGGTAGGTCCCCCGGTCGGTGATGAAGGAGGTATGCTCCCGGTCAGACGGGTGCATCAGAATTTGGTTGTATCCAAAGAATGCGTCCATGAAGCTGAGCATTTGATGGCCGGCCGTGGCGTCAACGAGCAGATCTATGCGATAAAGGGGATAACTGTCTTTGGGGCAAGCTCGGTTAAGGTCTGAGTAGTCGACACAGAGTCGCCATTTACCGTTGTTTTTACGAACCAAGACCACATTTGACAGCCATCTGGGGTAGTCCACATTTTTGATAAACTGTGCCTCCAGGAGCTTATCTACTTCGGAGGCGATAAGAGTGTTTCGCTCCGGGTGAAAGATGCACTGCTTCTGGCGTGAAGGGTCGGAAGTGGGGCTCAATGCTGAGACGATGGGTCATGAAGGAGGGGTCAATACCCGGCATGTCAGAGTGGGTCCAGGCAAATACATCGTTGTGCTCAATCAGGAGGGCAGTATGGTCGGCCTTTACTTGGGAAGATAGTTGGCTGCCGATTTTGACAGTTTTTGTCGGGTTGGTGGGGTCGATGGGGACCTCAACAAGCTCTTCCACTGGTTCCCCTCTGACCAGCTCGTCCTCGTCTCTGACGTCAAGCCCTTCAATGATCATAGCCTCCTTTAACTTGACCTCTTTAAGTGAGGCGACGTAACATTCCCTGGCCACGGTCTGCTCTCCTCTTACTATGCCGACTCCCAGGTTGGTGGGGAACTTGACGGCAAGATAGAAAGTGGATGTGATAGCTTGGAAAGCATTTAGGGCGGTGCGGCCAAGGATGATGTTGTAAGCAGAGGGACAGTTGACGACGAGAAAGGTGAGTAACTTTGTGGTCTGCCGTGGGTATTTCCCGATTGTGATGGGAAGATCGATGGAGCCGATGGAGGTCACCCGATCTCCAGTGAAACCAACTAATGGGGTTTGGAGAGAGGATAGACTTTCTTCCCCGATCTTGAGCTGGCGAAAGCAATTTAAGAAGATGATGTCTGAAGAACTGCCGTTGTCGACGAGAACCCGTCTGACCCTGTAGTTGGAGAGGAGGGCAGAAATGACGAGAGGGTCGTCATGGGGGTAACGGATGCCTGTGCAGTCGACGTCCGTAAAGGTGATAGGCTCCGTCCACTGCTTGGGCTGTTTGGAAGGTCGGTCCAATGTAGCAACTTCTTTGTCTGAGCCCTGCCTTATTTTTCTGAGTTCTGTCCGCTGAGCCGAGCGGGATGGTCCTCCGCAAGCAAGTCCGCCGGAAATAACCCTGATTTCTCCAATAGGGGGGCGGGGTTACCTTGTGCCCGAGGTTGCTGTGGAGGGCGATCATGGCCTTAGTTAAGTTGTGCTGGTTGCCGGAAAGGGGTGCGCCGGCGGTTGTTTCTGATAGGTTCAGTCCTTTTCCTCTACTGACGGTGAGTTTCCGTGAATCGACTGAGACGTCCCTGACGTATCAAGCCCTCGACCTGATCTTTGAGATTAACACACTCCTCGGTATTATGGTCATGGTCCTGGTGAAAACGGTAGTATTTGGACTGGTCTCACCGATTGAAAGGAGACCGTGACGGTTGGGGCCATTTTAGGGGGTAGTCTCGTTTGATCTAATTGAGGACTTGTTCCATGGGGGAATTGAGGGGGGTGTACCGTTCGAACCGGCCGGGCGGTCGGGTTGGTGCCGACCGATCGGCTCGGGGGGGTCGGTCGGTATAATGAGGTGTTTGGTTATTGTACTGGGTGTTTCTGGTTTCTGAGTCCTTTCTCTTTTCTCTAGGGGTTGGGTTTTTGGCTGTAAGATCTTAGCGAGCGGCTAGGGAATCTTCGGCGTTCATATATTTTGGGGCTTTGGAAAGTAGGGTTGCCATGGAGGTCGGGAGGTTTTCGGAGAGGAAGAAAAGGAAATCAGATAGTCGTAGGCCGGCCATGAATGCCGCGAGGATGACTTTGTCATCGTTTTCCGCCACCTGCAAGGCTTCGGTGTTGAAGCGGGGGACAAAGCTGCGTAGCAACTCCCCCTCAGTCTGACGGATGTTAAGGAGCTGGGTTGCTGGACGCCGCTGACACTGGGCTCCAATGAAATGGCTGAGAAAGGAGTCACTGAGGTGTTGGAAAGTGGAAACAGAGTCTGCTGGCAGTTGACTAAACCAAAGTTGAGCCGACCCCTTGAGTGTTACGGGGAAAGCCCGACACATGATTTCATCGGGGAATGCATGGAGGATCATGAGGGTTCTGTAGGCCTCCAAGTGATTGACTAGGTCTGATGTACCGTCGAAAGAGTTGATTGTGAGCATCTTAAACTTGGGGGGTAGAGGTTTGTCCCTAATGGAGGCAACGAATGGGGAGTTGGCTGTGGTAGATGGTTTATGCTGTATGTTCTACATGACTCCTTGGAGCTGGAGTTTCATGGCTCGAAGTTCTACATCCCAAAGAGGATTATTGTCACCACCGGAAGGCAACGGGGGCTGGACGCTGCTGGCCTCTCCTTCAGGGGTTGGTACCAGGACCGATGGATGCGGGGCCCGGGGTAGCGGATTTATATCTGGGGGAGGGGGTCGCAAGCCTTCCAAGTTGGGTGGATAGGGCTGCTGGATAGTATGGCTCGAGGCTCGTTCTTGGTTGGGTAGAATATCTGGAGGTGGTGGGGGGGCATGGGAAGATTTCTTTGGAGTAAAGCATTAATCAAAGCTTGGTTCTGCTCAGCCAGGCGGTTAATGCTGTTGGTGAGCTCGGTAAAGTACTGTGGTGGGTTGTTTGGGTTGGGAGGGTCAGCTTGGTGGTCGGGAACATTGGGGTGGAAAGCCATGGATCTAGTTGTGACCATCAACCTTCGCAGGTGGTAGGGAGAGGTTATTGGGAAAAGGCCGCCGGTGACAATGAGCACAACTGGCGCGCGAAGTAAGAGAGTTCCCACAGACGGCGCCAACTGATGATACAATTCATTCCAGATGGAACGGGTCGGACTGATCCACGCTCCTCAAACCTGTGTCCGAATGACCAAGCCCACAATGGAACCTGCACAAGAGTTCAACGGGGAAAGGGGAGTCCCCCAGCGAACCCTCCGACGAGCAAGTTAGAAAGAGAGATGGAATATAGGGAGATTAGAGATAAAAAGCTTAACCTTCTTCTTGTCTTCGACGTCTGCTTATATCCTCTGGTAATCATTTCGTTGTCCCTTCCGACCTGTCGCCATGGCCGAAAGTCTATGCCCTAGCTTGCTTTGTTTATGGTGAGGCCGTTCCGTCTCGACGGGGAGGGCTTATCGCAATAAATGCTGTAAAGGGTTTCATTAATGGCTGATGTGCAGTGCAATAACTTTGCAGGATCTTTGTCTGCTTATGTGGCTTGTCCTTCACCTGCCACGTGTCTGAGTGTCATTGGTCCTTAATGCCATGTTGACTTCCAGCCATGTTGGGCCTCACCAGTTGAATTATGTATTGGGCCCTAAGTGGTGGGCTTGGGTTGTTCATAGTGGGCTATAACCTTTATGGGCCTACCCATGTCATACTATATATACATTAACATCCCCTCAAACTCAAGGATTTGGTAACGTTTACGTTTTCAGTTTATATTTACAAAAATTTTATAAACTGGTTTTTATTTATTTTTTGTTTATTTTTAGAAAAACATAAACTACAAACGCGTTTGGTAATTGACAAAATGTTTAAAAAAATTTAAAAATATAAAAAAGAGTGAGAAATGGCAAATGGTGGCAAGTGGCGGCGGAAGACGGTGGTGGAAAGTGGTGACGGTGGGTGGTGGGTAGCTGGTGGCGGGTGGGTGGTGGTGGTGGTGGGTGGGTGACGGTGGCGGGTGGTGGGTGGTAACGAGTGGGTGGTGGTGGTGGCGGGTAGTGGGTGGTGGTGGCAGGTGGGTAGCGGATGGCGGGTGGTGGTGGCGGGTAGGTGGGTGGTGGTTGGTTGGTGGGTGACGATGGCGGGTGGTAGCGAGTGGGTGGTGGTGGTGGTGGTGGTGGTGGTGGCGGGTGGGTGGCGGATAGCGGGTGGTGGTGGATGGTGGCGGATGGGTGGTGATGGTGGATAGGTGGTAACGGTGGCGGGTGGTAGCGAGCGAGTGAGTGAGTGACGGGCGGTGGTGGCAGGTGGGTGGCGGATGGCGGGTAGTGGTGAGTGGTGGCGGCTGGTGGTGGTGGTGGTGGGTGGGTGGGTGACGGTGGCGGATGGTGGTGGTGGTGGTGGTAGGTGGTGGGTGACGTGGCGGGTGGTAGGTGGTAGCGAGTGGGTGGTGGTGGTGGGTGGTGGGTGGTGGTGGCAAGTGGGTGGCGGATGGGTGATGGTGGTGGTGGGTGGTGGTGACGGGTGGGTGGTAGTGGTGGCAGGTGGTGGATGGTGGTGGCAGGTGGGTGGTGGTGGCATGTGGTGGATGGTGGTGGCAGGTGGGTGGTAAGTGGTAGTGGCGAGTGAGTGGTGAGTGGTGGTGGAGGGTGGGTGGTGGTGGCGGAAGACGGTGGTGGAAAATGGTGGCGGGTGGTAGCTAATGTTGGGTGGTAAAAAAAAAAACTGAAAACTCAAAATGGAAACACATTTTTTGTGTTTTCATTTTTTAGCCAAATTTATAAACTGAGACCACTGATTTATAAATCAAAAATTTTACCAAACAAGTTTTTATTTGAGTTTTTAAAATTTTTGTAAATATAAACAGAAAACTGAAAACGTAAGTGTTACCAAACGGCACCCTTGAGTTTAGAAAGAGAAACTAAAACATGAAATGAAATAAAATAAAATAAAATAAAAGGCAAATAGATTGCAAAGTCTAAATGGGAGCGCAAGGGTGCTTGAGATATATCAGAGGCTAGAGCTAATACCGGAAGACAGTTTATGGTCATGCCGGACCATTGTAGGAATTGACCGAAACTAATGTCGAGACAGGAACAGTTTACGGTTATGCCGGACCGTTGTAAGAATTGGCCGAAACTAATGCCCGAGACAGAAGATAGTTTATAGTCATGCCGGACCGGTAAAGGAACTGGCCGAAACTGGCAAAATATATATATATATATATATATATATTATGCCTATATCATGGTGAGCATGGTGATATACCATGTGAACCACCTAAGTCTCAAACGACCTCCTTTGGCACACAACGCAAGCCGCTCCTTGCGTACCATCCAAGCCGCTCTTGGCACACTTAGCTTTCTGTTACTATCATCGTTCAACATTGTTAACATATTGTACCTATATCATGGTGAGAATGGTGATATAGTATATCATATCATCATTACCATACTCACCGTGATATAGGTATAATATATTCCTTAACAATTTTCATAATTTATTTTATAAATCTTTTAGTGTATTGTTTGTCAATGACATCCAAAAAATCAAAACAATTAATGTAGGTATAGAATATGAGAGAGGTTAAGGCTGATAATGAGATTCATAATAAAATGCTAGTTAGAACATCAATTGCACAGTGCACCTGTCTAAAAACAACAGTTTAGTGCACCAGAAAACGAGAAAGGCATTTGAAAATGGAAGAGATGTCAACTTTAATTAAAATAATTTTGCAGAAATATGTAATGTACTTCAATAGAACATAGGAAACAAAAAACAAAAAAAACAAAAAAAAGTTTTATATGTGACGTACTTGTATAAATCGAGATGGGTCTATGTCATTTATTAGAAAAACTCTAGTCTACAATATATTATTATTAGAAGTTCTAATCTGATCTAAAACTAATTATAGTTTCAGAATCTATGCACATCAGATTCAGGCAAAGGGCCTACTGAAAAAATTCTTTGCTGCTCAACTTATGCCATATGGCATTTTAACGAGCTAAACATAAATTGAATTTAAATATCTTGATTTTTGTAGTGAATATAAATTTATTGAGTTTAACAATAAATTATTTAAATTTAACCAGCTTTGAAATGTGTTCAAGATAAAAAGTCAATCGTGAATGAATTTTTAACTAACCAAACACAAGTGAAACTCAAGTAACTTAGTTCGTTTTATAATTCTAAAGTGAAAACTGAAATTGGTAATAAAATTTAGGGAAATGTTAGGAATCATGACAAATTTGTCATGAAAATGATCATGAAAGATTTGTAACCCTTGGATTACTTTGATTAGTGTGTAGTACTTTATTCTAAGTGTAATTCAAAAATCACAAATCTTTCATGATTATTTTCATGAAAGACTTTTCATGATACCTAGTATTGTTGTAAAATTTATTGCAAAGTTTTCTTTCTCATAAACTGAGGCAAGGAATTTTGGCATTAGTAATAGTTATGGTTTTCAATTAATTGAGATAATAAAGAGAAAAAGAACATTAAGTAGCTGGTGAAATAATCGAACACTATGCGCCACAATGCATTTTAATCATGTTCAATCACTTCCCAAAAGAGGAGATTTATGGTTAAGAAATCTGAAACCACCTATTAGTATGTAGGTAGAGTATGAAAGAGAGAATCGTTTGGTGGTTAGGTTGGTGAGCACTATGGCTTTGCATTGCATCACTTCTCTATTGTTTTTGTTTCCTTCACTGTTGGGCAATCTTTCTGATCATTCTTTTCTTCTTCTGTTTTTTTTTTTTTTTTTTAAATTATTTATTTTACTCACTACACAGATAAGACAAGTTATTGGGAGATTTAAGAATTTGAAATTAGTCCTACTAGAATAATATGGTAGGAACCACTTAAATGAGTAAATATTTTGTGAGAACTTGTTAATTTGTATAAATCTTACTTTTCATTTTAAAATTTTATTTATCGGCATTGAAAAAAATATATGTACTCTAATGCTGTGTTTGGATGGGGGATTTGAGGAAGGATTTGGAAAGGGAAATGGAAAAGGTAGGTGAAATGTGAATCAAACATACCTATATTTCACCTAGTTTCACACACTTTTTCCCTTTCTCTTTCCAGATCCCTCTCCAAATCCCTCAACCAAACACAGCGTAAAAAGTTTATGAAAATACTGTTTATTGTAGAAAGGTATTTGAACGGTTAGTGTATAACATGTTCAGTAACTGATTTCTAATCTATGGTTTGACTTGGCTTTGAGAATAATTTAATGAGAAATGCTAACCATAAGTTGCAAATAATGTTGATATATGTGTCAATTGTGTGAAATAAAATATATAAATATGTGACATATTTATTAAAATTTAAACTTTTTTGACATTATTTGGCATTAAACAAAGTTGGGACAAGGTTTTCAAGTACCTGAATTGATGATGATTGAGTGTCTGAAATAAAAAGAACAAATGGAGTTAGGAAGTGCAAATCCATCACTATTAATACAGCACCTAACTTAAAAATTATTTATTGCCACAAAAATAACTTCATTTATGTCAATCCCTCCCGAAGCGCATAAAGTAGTTGGTAGAATTCTTGTGATATGGCTGCGTCAATAGTTTCTCGAATTTAACAATTTGCTTTAGTTATTTTACACTTCTTGGTACATAGAAAATTAACTCTTTGAATTTTTTGTCCTTGTTTATGGAGAGTGACCGTTGGATCACAAAAAAACTTAAGAACATACAATGGAGTTGGTTAATGTGTTCTTGTTCTGTCTAAGATGTAGAGCCCAATATGAGCTTTTGAGAAAGAAGCTATCAACTTCTACAAAAGTGGAAAATTTAATTAGGTCAGAAACATTTGATTAAATCGATTAGTGTAGTGCTTTTTCTTTAAAACATTCTCACTGAATTTTTTAAATATGCGTGTTAAAATGTATTATATGACAAAAAGTAATAAAAGTATGACTGAATTGGTTTTGTGTAAAGAATTGAAACAAAATATTCGAGTTAGACATAGCATCAAAACTAAGTCATGTACTAAAATTAAAAAAATAAATAAAAATATAAAAAGAAGCTTAAACAACTCAAACAAATTCAATGATAGAATTATTCATAGACACACAATGCTTTATTATTTGAATAGGTTAAGTTCATCAACATTCACCATCTCAATAAGGTGCAGAGAATCAGCCACACACCTTTTAATTTCCCTTAATGGGCCAACTATTGATGACATTTCATCAAGAAAAAGCGAGATAATGGGCTTTGGGCCAATCAGAGAGCAACTGTCTGTGGATGAAATGAAAATCACCACCACTTTGCATAATTTCCCTATTGACAGATGAAGAAATGGACCCTCTTAGATGAATCCAACTTAATATGGGACTCTTTGTTACGGTTTTTGGAGGTTGATTATAGCTTATTTTGATTTGAGAATATATGTTAGACTGTTTGGTGTAACTTCTGCTTATAGTTTATTAGGCAAAAATAGCTTAAATAAACTGAAAAAAACTGATTATTTGAAAACTGAGGTAAAGATGCTTTTACCTTCTGTTTTCTGATTATCAACTTTTAACTTAAAAAAAATTTCACCAAACAGGGCCTATGTTACATATATCTGTCTTAAGAGTGTGAATCTAATTTTTGAAAAAATTTCAAAAAATAGTTTTTTTAAAAAAAATAATAGTCGCTATTTTCATATGATTTTATTATTTTTTTTTTGGGTCAGAAATAATTTTTAAAAATATATTTTTGGGTTTTTATTTTTATCAAACTAGTTTCTAATTTTTGAAGAAGAAAAAAAGTCTGAAAACTCAACCAAAATATCTTTAAAAAATCATTTTTGAGTTTTTTAAAAAAATTGTGTACAAAAATAAAAACAATTGTTTGGTTCCAATTTTTTTATTTTTCATGTTTTTTATTTTTAGTGAATTTTTTTAATATTTCAAGTATAGTTTTTACTTTTTAGATACACTTACTATAAATACAATTGAAAAGTATAATATTTATGATTTTTTTAAAAAAAAAATTCACTAAATACTAAAAATATAAAAATTTAATATATTTTTATATTCTTGTGTATCTACTTCTACCATAGAGATCTGATTGGGGGAGTTAGTCCAGAGTGTTTTCTTTCAAAACCATTTGGTGAAGTTAGTTCATGGTTGTTTCAAAACCAACTATTCATGGCTTAACAACTTAAACAATTGATGGGTAACTAACTTTTAACAACATTTGGATTTGTTATAAGAAATCACTTCCTTTCTCTCATCTAAGGATTAAAGGCTTCATCAAAGCATGCCTTCTTTCAAATTTATAAATCAGTTGATAATTCTTAGATTTCAAGTAAACCTATATCATATGTAGCTAGGCTTCTACTAAACAATCATGTTGTCTATCATTTCCTCATCTTCTCTAACCAAACAAAAACAACCAAAACAAGTCAAAAAGTATGTTTGCATCTTATGATTTAGTCAACCAATCAATTAGGTTAGGTGATCAATGGTCCAACCATTCATGTATGGTGTTTTTGAAAATTGAGATAACATATGGGCCAAGCCTAATGTGTTTTAGCCATAAATATTATTGAATCCCTACTTGCATGAGGAGAGCTTTTGACTAGATGGGAAAGCACATGGATGTGCGAGCTCCCACATGATTGTGTTTCTTGTCATTTGTCAACATTCAAGAAGGAAAATATTGGAGATAAGCAAGAACTTAATTGGTGAATTGAACAATAATGCAACAAAATCTTGTAATTTCACATTGTGGAGCAAAATGTTAGGTGAATTATACTTTTTAGGCTTGCATTGAATATTATTTTTTTATTTTTTATTTATAATAATAAAATTTTTATTACACTTTTAATCAAGTTACAATATGGTCATTCTATAATCTGGTGTTAAATTTGTTAATGAAAATTGTCATGTGATTCTCATATGATGTATTTTTTTTTTTTTTTTTGGTGAAATGATTTCTTCCACATTCTTCTTTATCTTCGATTGGTGGTGGAGAGTTTAGAAAATATAATAGAGAGAGAAAATTAGTAAAAAAAATTAAAAAAATAATAATAATAAAAAGGAAAAGAAATTACAATCAAACAGTTGTATAATCACTTTTGACAACTAACAACATTTTTCGATTACACCATTCAAACACTAATGACATTAAACATAATCAATTCTGGAGAATCAATTACATGTTGAAGTATGAGTTGCTCTGAAGGGAGCCCTTATGAATGGACTAATTAGAGACCAAAATGCCACATGCCTTATTATTAGTCACCCATTATGAATTTTGGACCTTTTGTTTTTTCTTTTTTTTTTTTTTTGCCGTGGAATTTTGGACTAATTAGAGACTAATAATATTAATTATATTTTTATATCATGTTATACTTATTATTTTATTTGTCAATATAATAATAGTGTAATGGGTCTCATCACACTACTAACATATATTTTTAATATAGTGTTGGTAATTAAATTGATACATCAAATAATAAGATAAAATATAAAAATAAATGTTCATCATAATATTACTTATTAGAAATCAAAATATTACACACCTCACATTACCTAATGTTGGGGACAAAACAATGGAATTTTTGCTTTCAATAATGCAATATTTATATCACATTTCCAATATAATTTTATGTAACACAATTATAATTATTAATTAACGATTTATTAATTTTTAATTAAAAAAATAGGGAGTCAAAAAAATGTCGTGACCGTGAGGTACCTTCTCTCTCCGTGGGTCCCATGATGTAAGGAATTGAATAGGCCACGGGAGTTGAGACGTCGCGGTTTCTCCAGCTTTCCTTATTTGACTTTATGCCTCCTTTGTCGGGGCCTCCAAATGCTAACGCCTCGTTTGGCAAGTGTTTTTTTCAGTCAAAAAATTAAAAAATTAAAAAGTCATTAAAAAAATTAAAAAGTTAATAATTTATACCAAAAATTTAAAATTTTTCTTTTTTCTCTATTTTTTCACATTTTTTTATAAAAAGTCAAAAAATCATCTCAAACATACTATTTTTTTTAGCTCATATTTTAGTTAAATAACTAAAAAATTACTAAATTAGCTTATTTCCAAACGATGCCTAAATTTCAAGAGTAATGTTCCATACCTACATTTATAATTTATAAATTTATTCATAATAAATATAGTAAGAAGATAAAATCTTATATTATAATATATATATATATATAATAAATATTATATTATTGTGGATACAATTGTAAGATTTTTTTGTGAATCTTAAATATTTTTTGTTTCTCAATTAGCTTACCAAATTTAAATACATTGTATTTTCAAAATGAATATTAATATTATATATATACATATGTATATTTTCAAAATAAATATGAATTTTAATACTAGCCGTAGTTAAGGAATAAGATTTTGAATAATGTAAGCACTTTGAGTATATTAATGTCATTATTAATAATATAGATAAATTATAAAATATCGATAATATATTTATTTGAAAATGTGGATATATCGACGAATATACTAAAAATATAACAAATATTTTAAAGTAATGATATTCATAGTTGGGATTTTTCTCTCATAAATCTCACAATTAGAAGTTGTATTTTTTTTGGTCCTATTCATAATTTATAATTTAATTAGTTTCATAGTTTTCAAAAGGATCAAAAAATCCTCTTTCAATTTATCTCCAAAAATTTGACAAATGGAATCTCAATTTAATTTGTCATTTGATTTTATATATATTATCAAAATCTATATTTTTGAAAAAAAAAAAATTAACCATAGTTAGATAATAATGTGAATCTCTTTGGTGTAAATTTTCTAAGAAATGTGATAACTATAAGTGTGAATATTCGTACTTTTAGTAAATAAATATTGTTAATTTTTAAAAAGTGTAAAAATTATTGTGAATATTCACAATTTTCAAAAATATATATATTTTTCTTATTTAATCACATTATTCTTATTCATAACAAGTGTGAATATTCACATATTTTATTCTGTAAAATTACAAAAATTTATGAACTTTATAAAATATCTTTAAGACTTGATATGATACTGTAAAATTTAGGGGCATTTACACACAAGTTCCAATTTATGAACTTATACTCCATTAAGTCTTAACTAAAAAATTTTGGACCTTCAAATCCCATTGAATTATTAATAGTCGAAATTGCTCTTCAAACAATGATTGTTCATCATTTATGATTATCTATAAAAGAATATGATGATTTGACATTTATTTTTTATATTCAAAACTTTAAAATATCAACTTTCAAATTGAAAAAACTATATAAAAAAAAAAATGATAAAAAGCACCAATAAATCTCAAATTTGAATGTGTTGAACCATTTAATCCTACCTTTTATTTTGAAGGCTGAAAAGTCCTATTTAACTATTAATTACGTAGAAACCCATGAAATTAGTGCGTGAGGGATCAATGTGGTTTTTTGGTGATATTATAGTTACAAAAATGCCCAAAAGCATACTATAGCATTTTTATGTTTTCCCTCCATCTCGAACAAAGCAGACGATCTAGAATAGAAACTTCTAGGTTTCCATCCCAATGTTACCAATTGGATCCTCATCCTGTGTGATTTCATTGTCAAATTTAGCAATGCTAAACCACAAATATTCAATCCCAAAATAACATTGTACACCCTCCCCCCAAAACCCCTAGAAAATTGAAAACCCTCTTGTAGCACATTTACAGAGTCAAATCGGAGAGGGCATTGAGGCATCTTGACTTGTGATCGTCAGTGAGGACGTAATGTCGGCGAGTTAACACTAGTCGTGCGTCGGCATCGGTATGGGTATCATTCTGCTATGGCAATAGGTATGGGTATCTCTGATATTGTTTTGTGTATGTGTGGTTTAGAACAAAATAAATGCTTATTTGTTTTTGTGAGGCATAAGGCATAACATGTGTTAACACATCTAAATTATGAGCGTTGGATGATGTTATTTTGTATCGAAATTGAATAGAACACTTTGATGCTTTTTGTTGGACAAATGTGTGAATCTGTGTTGATTGGTTGCAGAATTTGTAATGTTAATGTGTTTGGGTCTTATCGACACTATGTGTCTCAAAACTATGGGTTTGGGGTTGATGTTATTTTTGGTAGTGGTGGAGTAGTAAAGTATTTATGCTGTATGTTGGATGTGTGTGCTAATTTTGTTGTGGTTGGGTGTGAGTACGCAATTTTGGTGTTGGTGAGTGTTAATGATTTTATTTGTTTGTATGCTACGGGGTTTATATTGATGTTTTTTTTGGGTAGTTGTGTAATGGTACGCATTTGTATTAGATGTTACGAGCATTTGTTTGTTTGATTTAATTTTTAATTGTGAACGTGGTGTGGGTGTTGTCGCTTGGTAGTCGCGCTGTAGTGTTGTTGTTGTTGTTGGGTCTATGATTGTGTAGTGACCATGTAGGTAGAGGTGTTGTGTTGGGCAACGTGTGGTGAGGTTTGTATTGTTGTTGTTTTTATGGTTAACGTCATCTGTGGATGTTGATGTGCATGATAAGTCCATCAATTTTTATTATGACAACATATATCAAGGGGAAAAATTAGACCCACAATGCAATCTTGAACTCCTTTCATGACATTGAATTTGATATATCCAAGACACTCCTAGCAACGTCAAGAATTCGAAAATTGTAAAAATCATGTCTTTTGGGTACCAACACATTTCAACACCCTTGAACGCAAATGATTTGCAACTCTCTATTTTCCATTTGTATGTCGATGTTGATGGGTAAATAAGCGTGACTAGTGTTGGATAATTTTAACTAACTAGCTTGTGGTTTCCTCACTTTCGTTGCACAATTCAACTGTGATAAAAACAATGGAAAATCTTATAATGCTTGGGAGTATGTACTACATATTTTAGTCATGCTGTATGTATTTTTTATTTGTTTTTATTTTATTTTTTAACTAGTTTTGGAATGCACGCTATGACATTGATTATATGTATATGTATAACATTTGGGAGTATGTTAGGTAGTGGTGTTGGGGGGCATGTAATGTTCAAACAGTAAGTGGGAAAACCACCTAATGTCGAAAAAAGAATTGTTGTTAAATCATTAATTTGGTACTGTTAATATTGTTGTAGGCAGTTCTAGCCTGTAGAGCTCGGGACGTGAAGCTGATGGGAGAACACCATGATCACGTTCGTCAGCTCAGACTTCAACATGATTGGCCATGAAAAGGCAAGCACCACTGTCTTTCAAAAGACGAAAACAGCAGCAAGAAATGTTAAAAAAAAACATGTTGTCGACCGCTCGAAGCTAATTTATCGTTCGAATATTTGATGAAACAACACCATGAACCAATTGTGCAAATGTGAATGTTTGATAAAGACGAAACACCATACCTGCACACACACACACACACACACAAAAAAAAAAAAAAATACAAACAAACAAACAAAACAACATTACATGTGCAAATTAATGGACATAGAAATGTAAAGGTTTAGCCAATGTGAACACAATCTTCCGAATGTCACCTACGCATTACACAGTTACAACATCACCATGTCACAATACGAAATTGACAAAATGACAAACAGAAGCGTCAATACAACAGCATACCAATACCAGACCCAAGTTGGCATAGCCTCATAATCCATTGTGGTATGTTAAAAATTGAAAGATAATCACGACTAAACGAATCAAAAGAAACATGAACATCATGAAGGAAGATGTTACAAACCCATGACTATCGGAAAATCTTGTATACGTTCCAACCACAAAAACGAACAATAAATAACAAATCAAAAAAATAATAATAATAATGATACAGACCCTCACTATCCCCCACCACCCCCACACACACGTAGAGGTTAGTGATTAGAAAGAAAAAAAAAGGGCATTGATTTAGACCCCCTTAAAACACCCACCCCCACAACCCCCTCACACACATGGAGGTTGGGGATTGGATGAGAAAAAAAAAAAAAGAAAAAAAAAAGAAAAAGTTGACCAATCAAAACTAAAGGGGGTGAAGGGGGTGACTCCCAAAGGGGGTCTCAACCTTTATTCAAAAAAAAAAATTTAGGCCAATGACCGCCCACTGGGGTCCTGGACGTCCCAAGCATTTTGGAAAAAAATATATATATATATATATATACACCCTAAACACACCAAATCCACATTAGAAATAAAACATCAACTAGGGAAACATCAAAACTCCCAAAAAGAGCTACGTAATTCCCTCTTCCACAAAATAGTAATGTTAAAACATACCTTACCCAAACACACTATGAAAAAATCTATTTAAAATCACAAACAAGGGTAAACAAGTAAACTACAAACTCAATAATTCAAACAAATACAACATACCAAAAATAAAAAGGACTAAATAGTTGAACAAAAAACACCCAGGACTAGATGGAGTAACATTCTTCATATGGGATTTATGAGTAATTTTTCCAAAAAAAATGTACAAAAAAAAAATTAAAAATTTTTTTTTTTGAAAAAATTTAAAAAAGCTGAATTATTTTTTTGTGCAAAACTAAAAAATTTTGTGCCTATAAAGGAGTATGATGATGGAACATTGATATGCAAAACTGCAAAAAAAAAAAAAAAACAAACAAACAAACAAACAAACAACTTTAAAAATGAAAAAACTAATAATGTTCTCAGTTTTAAAACTGGAAAAAAATTGATAATGTTCTTAGTCTTATTAGATAGTTGAATCAAGCTAATAAGTAGAATGGTAAAAACGCTTAATCTCATACTCTTTTTTTTTTATTAGTTAGTGAAATAATTATATGGAATATTACTATGCAAAATCGATAATGTCTTAATTTCAAAAATTGAAAAAAATTGATAATATTATCAGTTTTACTGAATAGGACTTATTGATTCAAAAAATCTTAGATAGGACCATAGTTACCATACATTTATAAATAGGACTTTTAGGTAATTAACTCTAAAACTTATTTTATTTTACATTTTCAAATATATGAAATTTTACACTATATTAGAAATTTAAATTTAAATTTTTTTCAATTCAAAAACTGTGTGAAATTTCAAAAGTGAAAGTTTCCATACTTTCAAATTAAAAAAAAAAAAAATTGTAAAGTTTTATATATATATATATTTGCATAATTTTATATTCAATTGAGATTTTGTTTGATGGATCTTTTTAAACATATAAAATTATCAAAAATACATCAACAGTTATGGAATTGAAACATAAAAAAAAATAATAGTTATTATTTCAATATGTTGACTATTTTTTTTATTAGATTTGTTCTTGCACATAAATAAGGGTACAAATGTATAAAATTTTGCTAAATTTTTAAAAAATGAAAACAACTTATATAATGGGACTTTATTGATTAAGAAAAAAAAATGATGAGATCTAATGAAATAAAATTGCATGAAATAAGATTTATGAGTATAAATCCAGTCATAATTTATTATTATTTTTTTTAATCTTTTAGGTTTTTTATATATCTATATGTTTATTTTTCTTTTGTCTTTTGGATCAACAACTATGGCATGAGACACCCACTTTGACCTGTTTCTGGAGGTCACTGTCTCATGACTCGTAACTAGATAGCTGCACCATCTACATGCAAATCCCACAACCCTTTTTTTTTTTTTTGAGGGTAAAACAATCCCACTACCCTCACTCGTTTGTGCGACTGTAATAAACTAATAATATATAATCGTTTTTATTTAAGAAAAATGGTAAATAATTTGGTTATAAAACCTTTATATTAATATTAGGAGAATAAATAAATAAAAATAAATAAATAAATATGTATCTATCTAGTATTAAAAGAACAAACAACATTTAATATACACTGAACCTTCTAGATAATTTTTTCTTGAGTTATGTTAGGTATCTCAAATTTTTTATCAAATCTCTCACATGGATGTGAGATCTACACACATGTAATTTGTGTGAATTCCATACTCATATAAAAAGTTTGATAGAAAATTTAGTAATTCATTTAAAATTTATAGCATTTTTCTTTTTTCTTGGGCACTTTGCGGCTAAGTGACTAATCAGATGAGCTAAAAGTCCACCATTTTACCGCAATTGGTGCATGAGCTGATCCAAATGGTTGAAAATGGGTCAAGTGTGAGTCACATATTATATGCGGTGATAGTGATTTTGCATCATGTGGTTTAGGTGTATTGAGAAATGAATCAATAATTCACATTTGTCTCCAAAATTAGGTATTGGCCAACCCATAAAAAGGTGAGTTAGATTCTAAGCAGCCGAGGATTCAAAAGTCACCTACTATACAGTAGAGTCACTTAATCATGTAGGTAAATCGCAAATTCGTATACAGGCAAAAAATTTAACTCACACGTCTGACATTGGGTACAATTCACTCAAGCCTGAAAGGTTCGTACAGCCTTTATTATTAAGGATCATTTTTAATATAAAATTCAATTAATTTATTTTAGTAAATAACTATATAGCTAGAGAAATTAAATATGTACCAACTATTTCATTGATATTCAATGTTACCGTTGGGAAACGGCTACTATCTGCACTCTTTTAGGGTGCATATATTATGCACCTTATGCAAAAAGCTTAATTCACAAAATGTATAATTTTTATTACAAAAAATGTAACTTTTTTCTTCATAAAAAATATAACATTTTGCTTCTCATAAATTATATCACAAAATTATAATTTTATACATAATTTTTAAGTGCACATCATAACTTTACCATTCATAACTTTTATCACAAAAAATTCATAAATTTTTAAACAAAAATCAAAATTTTCTTACTATGTGCATTTGCACATTATAACATTTTTCTAGTGTGGGTTTGGAGATGCTATTTTTTAAAATTCATAATTTACTATTTTATTCTTGATGTCGATTAAAAAATTTAAAATTAAGAGTTGGACCAAGTAAATAAAAAGTTTTTTTAAAAAAAAATCATTCCATCAATCTACTTTCACCCAACATCACTAGTCCTAATGGCAAACAAACAAACATGTACACACAATATTCTCTCTCTTGGCATAGTTTTTCTTTCTCTCAAAGTATCTCATTCATTATTAAAGAGAATATGTACACATATTCAACAATACGTCAAAATCATCGAAAGAATAATTTATAGACCAAGAATTTGTAATGTGCATGTTGTTTTATAAGTATTTATTTATTAAATTAAGTGATTCTTTTAACTCAATTTTTTAGAGTGCCTTTTATTTGGCACATTATAATTTACTAAGACTGATTAATCAGTAAATTTAGCAACTCTTACTAAAAATCTTTGAAAATGTTCAAAAAAATTCTTTATTTTCTTATATATATGTATATTACTTTAAATTTTTTTAGCCTCTATCTCCTCGCTTGAAAAAGGATTTTAAATTTAAGCCAACTTTTGAATTAAAATAATAATAAAAAAAAGTCTAGTGAAAAATTGTGGCAAAAAATTGATGCATTTGCAACCAACTAAAAAAAATATTTTTGCAATGTCTCTTTAAAAATGTTTGGAATTTTTGGTTTTTATCTATATACTAGAAGAGGATTTACTAAAAAATTTAATGTTATTTATTTATTTATTAATATCTGGGATAAAAACAAAAAAGTACTAGCTTTAAAAGTCATTCCCAAATGAGTTTATAAATTCAATTTGGTAGGCAAGCTTCCGCATGACCATCATGAATAACTTAGGGTACAAAGGGTCAAATGATGATCTTACTAATTTAAGGGGAAGGATAACTACATTCCTTTTTTTCAAGCTTCTTAGCCTCCGTTTAGGGAGTGGGTTGGCTTTTTAATTTTTTAATTTTTTTATAATTATTTTAGCTTGAGTTTAAAAAATTTAGTTCGGGAATAATTTTTTAACTTTTTAATTTTTTGGTAAGGTATCTTCATGGTGAATGACCAAATTGCGCTTGAAGTGATTTTTATATTTTTACTCCTTGCCATACATCCTCCACGTCACGGTCATTGGTGCGGGTTTTTTTTTTTTTTTTTGTGGGATTAGGCGTATTTTTATGGTTTTTTTTTTAATTTATGTTTTTGTCATTTTTCTTTTTGTATACATTAATTTGTTCTTTTTCTTTAATTTACGTTTTTGTCTTATTTATTTTTACTGGTATACAATAATTTGGTTTTATTTTTCAAAAATGGGTTTTCATGTGTTTAATTTATTTGTAAATTACGTGGCAAATGGTAATTTCTATTTTTAATTTTTTTTTTTTGGATGAGGCGTATTTTTCTGGTTCTTTTTTTTTTAATTTACGTTTTTGTCATTTTTATTTTTATTTGTATACATTAATTTGTTTTTATTTTTCAAAAATGGTTTTTCATATGTTTTATTTATTTTCAAATTACGTGGCAAATGCTAATTTCTGTTTTTAATTTTTTTTTTTTTGGATGAGACATATTTTTGATGTTCTTTTTTTTTTTAATTTACATTTTTCTCATTTTTATTTTTATTTGTATACATTAATTTGTTTTTATTTTTCAAAAATAGTTTTTCATGTGTTTTATTTATTTTAAAATTACGTGGCAACTGCTAATTTCTGTTTTTAAATTTATTTATTTATTTATTTTGGTTGGATGAGGCGTATTTTTGATGTTCTTTTTTTTGTTAATTTACGTTTTTCTCATTTTTATTTTTATTTGTATACATTAATTTGTTTTTATTTTTCAAAAATGATTTTTCATGTATTTATTTTAAAATTACGTGGCAACTGCTAATTTCTGTTTTTAAATTTATTTATTTATTTATTTTGGTTGGATGAGGCGTATTTTTGTGTTTCTTTTTTTTTTTATTTACGTTTTTGTCATTTTTTTTTATTGTTTTCAATTTGCTTTTTTTTTTTAGGTTTGAAAAAAGCTTTTTTATGTTTTGTTTTTTTTAACATGACGTTGAAAATGTAAATTTGGGTGTTATGTTGTTGTCTTCTTTATATATATATATATATATTAATTTTTTTTTTTATTTTGGAAAAGGCTTTTTCATTTTTTTTTGAAATGACGTGGAAACTGCTAATTTCGGTTTCATTTTATTGACTTTTTATTTTGTTTAATTTTTTTTTGAAAAGGTTTTTTCTTGTTTTTTAATTTTAAATGACGTTGACAATACTTATTTCAGTTTCATTTTAATGTTTTTTTTTTTATTTGTTTTTTTTGTTGGAAAAGGCTGTATTATGTTTTTTTTTTTTTTTCAAATGAGCTGAAAAATGATAATTTCGGTTTTTTTTGTTTTTTTGTTTTAATTTGTTTTTTGTTTTTGGAAAAGGATTTTTTATGTTTTTTTTAAATGACATGGAAAATGCTAATTTTTGGATGAGGCGTATTTTTGTGGTTCTTTTTTTTTTCATTTACGTTTTTGTCATTTTTTTTTATTGTTTTCAATTTGCTTTTTTTTTTTAGGTTTGGAAAAAGCTTTTTTATGTTTTTTTTTTTGAACATGACGTTGAAAATGTAAATTTGGGTGTTATGTTGTTGTCTTCTTTATATATATATATATATATATATTTTTTTTTTTTATTTTGGAAAAGGATTTTTCATTTTTTTTTGAAACGACGTGGAAACTGCTAATTTCGGTTTCATTTTATTGACTTTTTATTTTGTTTAATTTTTTTTTGAAAAGGTTTTTTCTTGTTTTTTAATTTTAAATGACGTTGACAATACTTATTTCAGTTTCATTTTAATGTGTTTTTTTTTTTATTTGTTTTTTTTGTTGGAAAAGGCTGTATTATGTTTTTTTTTTTTTTCAAATGAGCTGAAAAATGATAATTTCGGTTTTTTTTGTTTTTTTGTTTTAATTTGTTTTTTGTTTTTGGAAAAGGATTTTTTATGTTTTTTTTAAATGACATGGAAAATGCTAATTTTTGGATGAGGCGTATTTTTGTGGTTCATTTTTTTTTTCATTTACGTTTTTGTCATTTTTTTTTATTTGTATACATTAATTTGTTTTTATTTTTCAAAAATGGGTTTTCATGTGTTTTTATTTTTTTTTTTAAATTACATGGCAAATGCTAATTTCTGTTTTTAATATTTTTTATTTTTTTTATTTTTTTTGTGGATGAGGCGTATTTTTGTGGTTCTTTTTTTTTTAAATTTACGTTTTTGTCATTTTTATTTTTATTTGTATACATTAATTTGTTTTTATTTGTGGTTTTTCATGTGGGGGTAGTTTGGTAAATTTACTTTGAAGTGGGTTGTTGTCAATCAATTGCAGTGGCTTTTGTCTCCATTTGGCTACTTTTCTCTTTTGTACCGTAGTGGCTAAAATAGCCCCAATTTGCATAGCCAAACGGAGCCTTGTATTATCTTATTTGAGGCATGTTGACACCAAAAAAAAAAAAAAAAAAAGATTTTGGATTGCAAGGGATTGTTTGGGCTAGTGAGACTCATCACAAATCTCATTTTAATGATCTAGATTGTTCATTTTGTAAGATATTTCATGTATTTTATCTATAAAAAAAAAATTAGGTCAATCTAACGGCAACCTACTCAATTTATTGCATTTGTTACTAAAAAATGTATGATTTCTTTTTTAAAACACAATCATAGTCTATTTTTGTTTTTGTGAAAAGCACAGAAAATTAAACAAGTTATAATTATCAGATAGATCTAATTTTTTTTGTAAAGTGTCTGATAAAACAAACAGTTAAGATCATCAAAACGAGACTCGTAGTGGATCCACAGATCTAAACAACGTCCTCTCGTCCAAAATCTAAACTGGAGGTCTGAAAAACTAACATAGTACTGTAACAAGTAAATATTGTTTACTTATTTTTATCCTTTAGCATAATTTTTTTTACCATTCAAATGCCAAAAGAAAGGAAAGTGAAAATAAATTTTATTTTTCATAAAAAAAATTTTTGGGGTAAAATATTAATAAATCTCAAATAGTGATCTTATAAATTATTTGGTCTTTTCTTTTTTCTTATGGACCCAAAGGTCTCATTTTAGTATGAATTATATAAAGGGTCAAACATAAACTCACGCATGTTATGTATTGAAGGATAAATGCGAGTTTTCTCATAATGCTAAAATTACTAAAAATTACACTTCAAAAAATTATTATTATTATTTTTTTTTCAAACGTAACACTATAATATACCACTGCAATGTAATACACTGAAAAAACTCTTAGTGTATTTTTTTCAAACGTAACATTCCAAAAAAAAAAAAAAAACTCTTTAATACACTTTTTTCAAATGTAACACTTCAATCAATGTACCACACAAAAGCTCCTTAGTGTATTTTTCTCAATCATAACACTCAAATGTAACACATTAAAAAACTTTTTCGTATATTTTTCTCAAACGTAACACTCCAATGTGACACATTAAAAAATTTCTTAATATATTTTTCTCAAAAGTAACAACGTAACATTCCAAAAAAATTCCTTAATGTATTTTTTTCCAATCAATATAACATACAAAAATACCTTAGTATTTTTTACAAACATAACATTCTAATATAATACCAAAAAATCACACTAATAGAAAATATAGATTTTCATGCTCGACAACTAACACTTCAGTTACCAATCCCTTCACAAATAATTTTTCACACCTTCACATTTCTATTTTCATCCCAGAAACAAATAAAAAAATTTTAAAAATGAATCAGACATTCACTTAAACTCAAACGATATCAAATCAAATAAATATAATTTTTTAAAATAAAAAGGACTAATAAATTCATAAAAAAACTCTTAAAACTAAATGGATTAACTCCTCATATAGGATTTATGAATATATATATATTTTTTTCACTTTAAAAGAATCAAGTTGATATAATAAATTTATTTCACTTGCTGTCATTTCAAAAAAAAAATTATAAAATTTTATGATTGAAATTATGAGATTAATTTAATTTTTCATAAAATATAAAAATAAATTACTGAAATCACCGAAATAAAACCTATAAACCGAACTCAAATGACGGCACTTTTTTTCCGGAATCGGAGAGAAAAGGCGGTCCATATCCAGTGATGATTCGTAGCTCAAATTCGAGGCTCGAATTTGGCTCGAATTCGTCGGAGGAGGAGGAGGAGGAGGAGGAGGAGGAGGAGGAAGGAGGAGGGAGGGGAGGGGGCCATAAAAATGGCTGGAGGAGGAGTCGGGGCCGGAGGCGGGAGCTGCGGCGTGCTGAGACGATCGGAGTTTCTGCGACGATCGGCGGCGTGCTGCGACGAGGACGGCGGGCGGAGGCGGCGGAGGCGACGGGGGCTGCCGGAGACGACGATCGGGCAGGAGGGGCCTCTTTCTTTCTCCCTCTCTCCTCTTCCCCTCTGTTTCTCTCGTCTGTGTTCAACAAAAACAAAGAAGAAGAAGACCAAAAAGAAAGAAAAGGAAAAAAAAAAAAAATTCAAAACTCAAAACTCAAAACTCAAAACGCCGTCGTTTTAAGTTTCGAGCCGGATTCGAGCCCCAAATTTCGGGCTACCAGTCTTTATCCGTCCATATCTATCCTGAAAGCACCGGGACATCTCGTAAGACAAACTTGGAATGATTGGAGTCAACTTTCATACATCACAGCACAGTAAGCCATGCCGAAAAATTATTGATGGGCCTTTGGACACTTCACCATGTTCTCCTATATTTTTTAATTATTTAATATAAATTTTAAATTTTATTTTTTTTTATCAATTACAACATTATTAAAATATCATGTCTCAAAATCAATCAATAATTTTTTAATCACAACAGAGTCCGGATTTGCCAACTCATGACAAGGTTCGAATTTGTTAAAATTAAAAATTTCAATTTTACAATAAAGTTGATTTATAATTGAATTAATTTAAACTAATTTTAATAGTTTAAATTATTCAATTTTATAATTAATTAAAAAATTATTAATATAAAACATTAAATTGATTCAACATCAATTATTATACTATTAGAATATTTTTTATTTATACAGCCTATATATTTTGAAAAATAAATTATTCATATGCTATAATATATATGTGATTTAATCATATAATTATTTATATTTGATAAATTCAATTTTTTAAATGTATGCTTTTTTAATTTATTATATAAATTTAACAATTAAAATCATTAATATAAATATAAATTAATTTCATAATATGTCAACTTCACTCATAAAATTAAGATATTTAATTTTTAAAAATCCAAACTCATTGAACTAATATCCGTCCAAACTCTCCCCATATCGGACGGCCTAGGACGCTTCTTTGACCTCCTCACTTCTCATACACCAAAAAAAACAAAAAAGTAAAAGCAAAAAGAAAAAGTAAAATGTCCTACCTTACTTTAGACCAGTTCATCCACAGTGGACCCCACCACGCTGATAAGTCAATGTCCTCGACCCAACATCCCAGATTATTATTTTTAATTTTTTTATGCACAGTATCAATACGTGTATTGTGTGTATATAGGGTAGAGCATAGATATAGAGGGTTATATATACATTAATTATTTTATTAAATTTTTTGACTTTTGATGTCGTTCTCACATGATAGATCTCAATTATCTTTAAATATAAGTTTTATATATGCCCACAATATTTATTGTACTATTGATGACAATATATTATTTTAATATAACAAACACAATGTCTATTTCTGTGATATGTTGTTTGAAAAAAAGAAAAATGTGATGTATCATGTCATGCCATTGGATTAATAATTTATTAAGGTGTGAATAATTTGAATGAAATAATTTAATAATGTGAGTAATGTTATACAAATTAAAAAATTTATATATAGAATCACACAGTTGCATCAAGTGAAATAATATTTTAATTACAAATATATTATTCTCATATTTTTCTAACAAATTTTGTTTCTAAGAATAGTATTTTCCTTCCCATAAAATAAGTGAAATGGGGTGAGGGTGTGTGATTCAATTGCACTTTCAAGCGATTGATGATGAGTCTCATTTTATGACAATAATATCCTATTTTTTTAAAGAAAATTGCTTCGGACCCCACTGGGGTCGACCCCAGTGAGGTAGCAGTCCGTGATTGGGCCAAAAAAAATTATTATTATTATTATTTTTTTTTTTTTTTAAAATTTCAGCCAGTGGGGGCACGCCACGTCACTGGGGGCGCGACCCCCACTAAGAGTCTGTAGCGGGGTTCTTTTTTAAAATAATAATATAGAAATAAAATTTCATATAAAATGACGCAAAGCAAATTTTATATTTCAAAATAAAATATTCATAAACAACAGAACTACGGCGGTTTTAAAAAATTTTATACATATATTTTTTTTTGTATGAATATTTATTTTTCTTATTAAAAGCAGCATACTTGACTTTTATTTTCCAATATTTGTCGTCCATTAACATTAATTTCCCCATAACACAGGTCGACCAAGGTTGTTTGTCTATTTAGTGGTTGTTTTGGGTAATCTATTTAGTGGTTATATGGTATTCGCACCTAAGTTTGACTGGAGAAAGAAAGATCTAATGGCTGAGTCATTTATTAATTCTTCCTTCACCCACTTTCTCCACCTTTATTTATCTTCCGCCCATATCATTATTTTAACAGGTATATTTAATAATTTTGAAATATAAATATGTAAAAATTTATAATATTATAATTAATAAAAATAAATAAATAAATAATATTATATTAAGTGATTAAAAAATATAATAAATAATAATTAGTTAAGAATTACAGATAATATTTGATGAATATTTTGTAATTTTTCCATTAAAAATAAACTATAGTCATAACATATTCATATCGTATCCACTACTTATACCACTTCACTTGTCTGTTTTGAAAGCTTTTAGTCCTCTGTTTCAGTCCAAGCTGATGGTTGTGAAGCCATGGCCGTCGAGCTCGTGATGGGTTACAGAAACGACAGCTTTACGTCTCACGTAGAAGAGAACGCAGTGGTTCAAGAAGCAGCCTCTGGGCTCGAGAGTGTTGAGAAGCTCATTAGACTTCTTTCTCAGTCTCAACAACAACAACAGAGACAAGAGGGTCAATTATCAGCTAATTCAGAGCAGAGATCGACTATGGAGATAGAGATGGACTGTAGAGCAGTCGCTGATGTGGCTGTAACCAAGTTCAAGCGAGTCATTTCTCTTCTGGGTCGGACTCGAACCGGCCATGCCCGGTTCAGAAGAGCCCCTCTGGCGCTACCGGTTCAAAACCAGAACAGAGACTCCAAAGAAGTCTCTGAATCGACTAGAATCTATTGCCCGAGACCAATCCAACAAGTCCCTATCGCTGTTCCTCACCCAAATTCTCACCACCACCATCTTCAATCTCAGCACGACCACCTCATGATCGTGAAAAATGGGGTTATTGATCGGAAAGACTCGGCGTCGAAATCGATTAATTTCTCCTCGTATTCGCCGGCGATTTCCGGCGCCACCACCTCGTTCATGTCTTCTTTGACGGGAGACACCGACAGCAAGCAACTTTCGTCGTTGTCGGCGTTTCAGATTTCGAATCTGTCGCAGGTTTCCTCCGCCGGAAAGCCGCCCTTGTTGAAGAGAAAGTGCAGTTCGTCGGAAAACGCAGCCTCCGGCAAGTGCAGTGGCTCTTCCGGCCGCTGCCATTGTTCCAAGAGAAGGTATGCTATATGGGTCCGAATTTGATATATTGAAAATCAAATTTGATTCATTATCTGACTAATTTCAACGAAGAAAATTATTGATATAAAAAATTAAATTAAACTACCATGTGAAATGAATTGTTGATATATATATATGTTTGTATTTGTGTGTGTTTTATTGAAATTCAATTTTGTTAATATTTGATTTTGTGGAATCAGAAAGCTGAGGCTGAAGAGGGTTGTGAGAGTTCCGGCGATAAGCTCGAAGATGTCTGATATACCACCGGACGATTACTCGTGGAGGAAGTATGGTCAGAAACCCATTAAAGGTTCTCCGCATCCAAGGTTCGTAGTTGGTGTGACTCATTTGTTTCTAATCTTCTAACTTGACTCAATGATAAATATCAACTCAGTCCTCGACTCGTTCCTACTTCTGTACTGTCACCAACTGTACCCCTGAAACGAGTCTGATCAGTTATGAGACGTTTGACCTTTAAAACTTTAAAAATACAATTTTACCCTTCTAGGAATCTAATTGTCTGCACAAGATTTTCATTCTCATGACTTTAGCATGCTAGTTTAGGTAGAGAAACGGGATTCTTTTGTTTAGAATGCTATAAATGTTATGCGCATAGAAAAAAAAAATTAAAAATTTAAATGTATAATACAATTTTCAAATTAATTTGGGTGTGGTACTACAAATACAAAAATCAAACATAAAAAAGAAAAAAGAAAAAAAATCACATAATTGATGAAGACTACATCTTACAAACTTATCCTTTCATTCACGTACATCTTTATTTTTTGTTCAATTTTTATATTTCTAAATTTATTCCATCTGATGTGCTTATATGGATAATAAAACAGGGGTTATTACAAGTGCAGTAGTGTGAGGGGTTGCCCAGCACGTAAACATGTGGAGAGAGCTTTAGATGATCCAAAGATGCTGATTGTAACCTACGAAGGAGAGCACAACCACTCTCTCTCTCTTGCAGAAACAAGTGGTCTTATCTTAGAGTCTTCTTGATTTAGATTGTCATGCATGGTGGTGAAACAAAAGCCAAGTGTTTTCACTCATCATCATCATCATTCCACAAATGTGTAGAGAGTTACAGTCTAGTACTACTATTAGCTAGATGAGTGAGTGAGCTCAATGACTCAACTCAGCTCTATCTCAAAGGAGACGTAATGGGTTTTTCTTTAAGTCTATCGAATTAAACACAGTCTCCTCATATGATATGTGTGATTCATCAATTTCATATAAGAGAATTGTGTTTGATTCTATAATTGAAACAACGGTTGTTTGTTTATTCATTGTCCGACACTGTATTCTCTACTTTTCTCTCTCTATGTGAATGAAATGAAAAATGAAAGGAAAAATCAATGAGAAGATAGTCGATTTGGTTACATATTTCAAAGAAGGAAAGTGGGTTATATTCTCTAGTCTAGTGGGTTGTGTCGTCTTTTATTTATTTATTTATTTTTGAATTTTGTATTGGTGACTTTATCTCTGGTTGTGTGGTCTTTGGATGCGAAATTCTACTACTTTCTAATTCACAAGTCATCATCACTCCAGCTTTTTCTCTTTGGCTTTTGAATAAGAAATTGTCGTAGAAATTAAGAGAAAATAAAATGACTTGGTCAAAATTCAAAAATGATGAAGACATGTAGATGGTGGAACATGTCGTGTTTAAGAGGGTTGACCAAGAAAACAGAAAGTAGGAGTAAGCAGTTGGGGCGGCCAATTTACTCAAAGAGAGGAGAGAGAAATTCCTCTGATTTAAAGCTTTGTTGTTGAATGGTGTTATAGAGGAACCTCAAACAATTATTACTTGCCCTAAAAAAATTACATTTTATTTAAAATTCTATTTTTTGGGTGGAAAAGTCACAAATAATAAGTGGGAATAAGTGAAATAAATTGTAAAAAAATAAAAGCTTGTGTCTGTGTTCTATTGCAAAAAAATTTCTTCTCATTGATTGATATTTTTCTTAAAAAAAGTCCGTGAACAAGTTGGTTGGTGGAGTCGGCTATTAATGTACTCCGAAATTAGTCAGTCAAAATCTTGAATATTATAGTTGTATTTGAATATCTTGAATATTACAGTTGTATTTGAATTAATTTAAATAAGGATTTGAAAAGAGAACATGAAAGTTTGAGACGAATATTAATTAAATTTATTATTTTACTTTTCCTTGTCTTTTTAAATTTTTATTAAAATTCATAATTTAATTGCAGTATATGTAATTGAAATTAATCGGAACACTCGTGAGATTTAAAAAAAAAAGAAAAGAAGAAATAAATAAAAAATTCATGGTTGGTGGAGAGAGAGCTCTCTGATTTTAGAGCATGGGCGTTGGTGTTGGGTGGAGTTAGAGAAGACTACGAAACAAAGATGGTATTGGTTGGTGTGGAGGTGCTTAAACCTCACACCTCTCTACGAAGAGTAATTATTGAGTACTATTAGGGTTAGTTTGTTTGGACGGATCGGATAAGAGAGATTGTAATATATCGAATTATTAGTTATGGGATACATTATCTTAGGACTATTTGGTTGGACTAAATTTGTATCTATGTTTGTTTAGTCATGGGATTAGATGCCTGGATTGGGCTATTTTTAGTTATCCAATGTTTGTTTGGGATATTATAGAGAAGGATAAATGCCCAAATGACTATTTTATCATTTTCAATTATTTACTAAGTAATAGCAATATTAAACATAACTTTAATATTTTAATTATTTTTAGCTAGATTAAATAAAATTTAATTTTATTTTATTTTTTCACAATTTTTTAATTATTTTAATTTATTATTTTCAATTAGATTAAATTTATATTTATAATTTATATTTTTTATTTAATATAAAATTTTAAATTAACGACAATAATAAATAATTTTATTTAATATATAAATTAAATTTTCAACAACACTAAAAAAATTTAACTTATAATTTATATTTTTATTTAATATATAATTTTAAATTAACAACACTAAAAAAATAATATAATTTAATATGTAAATTTAATTTTTTAACAACACTAAAAAAATTTAATTTATAAGGCCATAATTTATAATTTATTATTTTTAATTAAATTAAATTTATAATTTATAATTTAAATTTTTTATTTAATATATAATTTTAAATTAACAACACTAAAAAAATAATTTATAAATGTTCAAAAGACTATTTAATGCTTTTCTAATTGTTTGCTAAGTAATAGCATGGAGATAAAATAGACATTTCACAAAATAATCTCATGGGATACCAATCCCATGGTTTCTATCCCCCCATGAGATAGGATAGTCCCATATTTGTGGGACTAATAGTCCGGGGAGACTATTAGTCCGGAGCAAAAAAAATGAAACAAACAATGGATTATTAGCCCCACCGAACTAATAGTTCAATTCCACCCCTAATTCTTCAAAACAAACACACCCTTAGAATGTAGTAATGTGATATTTCAAAAATATTATAATTAAAAAAAATATATAAATTTAATAATTTTATGTTAAATAATTAAAAAATATAAAGTGATATAATAAATAATAATTAATAAAAAATATGAATATATAACATTGCAAGAGCAAACAATAATTTTTCCTCTATAACTTACAAGTGAGAAATCAATGTGGCAAAGTCAAAATGGGCTGGTGGTGGCAGAGTTTTAAACAGATAAATAAATACAACCGAAATATTTGACCCATGAGAGGTGGGTTGGGCCCTACAATGTTTTTATTATTTCATTTTGGCTTTTGCTTTGTCTCATTCGTGTGACTATTCAGCACCATGCTTGTTTCGAGAAACAAAAATTGGACATGATCTTGAATGTACACCACATATATATGTATCCATTCATTTCCATGCCTAGCTATATGTATCCATTCATTTCCATGCCTAGCAGTTTGGTTAGGATGCGGACAATCAATAAGTTGTTTATTGTTTTGGCTCTAAAATAGGAGATAAAAAGAGGACTATGGTAGAGTAGAAAAATTAATTAGCATCATTGGGTCTATGAATATGAAAGGGTTTTGAGATTATGTGTTAAATTAAGTAAGCATTGGATTGGATTGGATTCTTTTTTATTGAGCATTTAATTCATTTAGGTTACGTTTGACATAAATTTTTTAGACTAAAATAATTATAAAAAGACAAAATAAATTAAAAAATTAATAAGACAAAATATTACATCTAAACCATAATCATTTCATTTTTTTTACTCACAAAAATCAAAAAAATCAAAAAGTTCATCCAAAACGAGGCTTTTTAGCCCCGGACAAAATAGCTGAAAAGTTAAAAAGTCAATCCACATCCCAAACGAAGACTTGGATTAGTGTTGTTGGATCAATGGGCTTATCATTATTTGTAATTGTACGGGGGCGAAATATCCTCTGCTCTCCGTACGCCTTGAACGTCAAGCTTCTGGTGACGGCGTCTATCTCTGCAACACAAAAATGGTGAGCTGCCCGGCGGTGGTATGCCGGAAAGACCCTCCGACGATCAAGTCAGACAACTTAGGAAGAAGACAATGAGAGGGGAGTATGTTTCAGAGTCCGTTCCTTACCTCCAACGCTCGTCTTCCCCCCCTTTCTAGGCTGGCCATGCAGCCTCAAGGTTGTGCGCGCACTACCTCTGTTGTCCTCCCCTGGACAGGTGGCAGTGCGCGCCTCTCACCACCTTACGCGTGTAAAGGTTTTGTCCTTCCACCAGCGCACACAGAACTGTCTAACGGTATTGAGGCGTTCGTGGAACGGATGTCATTTCCCTCGCGCCATTGGCCCAGGTGGCACGCATAACCGGAGTACCACGACCGGCCTATTACTTGTGGAAGATCACCATTACGCGTACACAACCGAGCTATATATTGCCGAACTGTCCCTCGGGATCATGTGAAAGCCAGACCACCTCGGCCGAGCTACTCCAGACCGGCTCATCAGGACCAACCGGTTGCGAGGCACGCCGGCCTCCAACCATTCCATCCTAATTCTCGGTCACACGAAGCCGTTCATCTCGGCTGGCCGGTTAGAGGCATGCCGGCCTTGCTGCAGCCTCAGCCCAACCCAGATCACCCGACAGCTCGGTTACCATTCGCCACTCCGAGCTCCGTCCGGTACGTGCGAGTCACAGCTCGGCTAGGGCCAGCTCGCGCTTGCCCGGTCATTGTCTCCGACCGTACAAGTCAGTCGCATCAATAGAGGAGTTAGCTCGGCGCCGTGTATTTCGTTAAGTCTGACGTCGCCTCAGCTCAGCCGTACTGTCGTGCAAATCTTCCCTCTCAATTGCCCCTTGAACCCATCCGAGCTATCGTGATTGGGTTTACCAATATGTCCGAGCTATGATTGAGTTGCGCCCTTGCCAGGCCGAGCTTGAATAAGGAATGCCTGCCGCCGAGCTATGGTTCAATTGGGGACACTTCTGTCGCCGAGTAATCTCAATTGGCCAGCCATTATCTCCGCAGTCCCATCAAAGGTCGTATAGCCGTACTGACAGCGGCGTTTTCAGTGCCACGCGTCATCACGCCATTGGGTCGTGCAGCCAGCTGTTCTGCACGCGCAGAATTCAAACGGCTGCGCCGTTTGGGTGGTTTTCCCCCCTTTTTCATGCACAAATCAAGGGTCACCAGGACCCTTCATAGCCTAAACCCTAGCCTCTCAAACCTTTCACTTTCCATTGTCTTCCCCAAGCCAGAAAACCCTAACTCTCCAACACTCCAATTCGTCTCTCTGTTGCTCCTTGCTTCCGTGCCCATTCCTGACGCTGCATTCGAGCTCTCGAGGTTGTATTCATCCTCGCATCCGTCTCTGGTAAGTTCTC
The DNA here is from genome assembly GCA_030407325.1 of Camellia japonica. NCBI lineage: Eukaryota > Viridiplantae > Streptophyta > Magnoliopsida > Ericales > Theaceae > Camellia > Camellia japonica. The sequence continues at coordinate 32,662,659 of JAPPVO010000002.1, read as the reverse complement.
TATCCCTCTACTACTTTCGGTCTCCATTTTCCAGAGCTTCCATACTTGTACTATTGTGTTCTTCATGTTCTTTGCATGTGGCCTTCAAGGCTCTTTCTTTTTTAGTCCCAATAGCTTCACACCTTAGTAAAACTGAAACTAGTGGGTTGGAGGGGGCCTTCGTGCCCCTCGATCTGTGAAGCCTCAAAGCAAAACCCCCTGAATTTGATATGAACAGTCCAAATCTGGACTGAACCGAGCCAAATGCTCATTTGAATCCGTAGGCAGAGCCATAGCCGAGCAGAAAATTGTTTGTGGCTTCTCGTAGAGGCTGCGACCGGGCTGTATACCCCATTAGATCGGTAAGTGGAGCGAACCGAACTAAAACCGTAAAAACCTCGCCTGACACCTTGACCGAGCTGAAGGATCAACTAGATCCTGCATGTAGCCTTAACCGAGCAATAACCGGACTAGGAGGCTTAGGCACACATGTAGTTAAACCGAGCTGAGATTTGTCGGTCAAAACACCAAATCCTTCCCTGAGCTATTTCCAATAAGAGCCGTGCAATCTATGCCGTGCTAACCCTTGGAATTATTTTTTAACATGCAGAACAAATAGGACCGACCAAGCCCGTCCAGCATTATAACTGGTGCAGCTCAAAGTCCGAGCAAACACACCAACATTTTTGACCGAGATACAAAACCGAACAAGACCAACATAAATGGGGAAGTACCGGTTTATGGTTAGCACGCCCGGTGCGATGGCCGAGTTCCGTAGGGAGTACAACGTCTCTAATGACGTCGTCTTAGAGCTCGCTAAGAAGGGAGATACACCATGGGGGGACTTAGACCGGTGCCCCTTCACGGTCGTTTCCATAGTAGAGGGAGGCGTCCGCTTCTCGGTCCAGCCCTTGCTCTGCGAATTTTTGAGGCAGACAAGGCTTTGCCCGAGCCAAGTTTCAAATAACACATACAAGATAATAAACGGGGTCGCCGAGCTAAACCGGAGGCTCGGTCTGAATCTCGGTCTTGCTGAGATTTTCCATCAATATAGTTTAAGTAGGAATAAGAGCGGGCTCTGCTGGTACCTCAAAGTGAAAAAGGCCGAGCAAAACTCATTGAGGGCAACCTCGACAAGGAAACAAATGATGACGACTTCCTCTGGGTGTCCGGTAATTACGAGGACACCGAGGCGCCCATACCGGGCTGGTACATTAGGAAAGATTTTGGCCGTGCTGGTAAGTAGCCCGGCTGACCGCACTATCTTCTTTCTTCATTTCATTTTTGTCGTCTTTTGCCGGTCTAACACTTGTCTCCTTTCTGCAGATAGACACTTGGCAGCGGACTACCATCAGGCCGACCCCGAAGCCATCCGAGCTCTGCTGCGTCACCCCGAGGAGGAAAGGGCGGCATCAAAACTCCTCGGTTTCGAGCAGACATACAACTACCAGGCGCCGCGCAAAAGCAGAGTAACCGACTTTCTGCATGCTCCATCCCCTGAACCAGATCCCAACTTGCCACCGATCAGACTCGTCCCTCTTTCAGCCGAGCAAGAAATGGCGAAGATCAGGGCTATCAAGTCCATGATCACTGGAGAGGAAGGGGAGTCCCAACCGCCAGAAGCGACCGGGGGAACATCGTCCACCCCGGCCGGGCAAGCAGAAGGAGCCGTGCTTGCTCTCGCCAGCGAACAACAGGCTGGCCGGCCAAAGAAAAGGCCGAGGAAGGAGAAAGCCGGTCAGGGCCTCGTCGACGAAGACTCTACCGAGCTAGCATCCAACGAGCTGGGCGACCAAGCCGAGCAACAACAGACCGACAAAGCCAAGGGCAAGGGCCCAGCCACCCCCCCGGTCTGGGAGCCCGAGTTCGTCTACCAAGGCCGTCCAGTTTCGGCTAAGGATTCCGTCTACGCTAATAAGGATTATTCCCTCGGTTTCAACATGACCAAGGGGTTAATCCTTCCAGCAGACATGAAAAAACATGACGAACTGTCCGACCTGAAGGTCCTGCGCTCGGCGGCAAAGTCCATTGTGCTGGTAAGTTTTCCATTTTTGCTTCAACTGTTTGCTCGGTTTTTGCTCGGTTCTTCAAACACTTATATCTTTCATCTGTTTTCAAGCCGCGCAAAAGAATTATCTGGCGCACGACCGGATGATAAAAGTGCGGCAGAGCCTTCGGGACGCCATTGCCGAGAACAACGTGCAAAAGACCGAGATAGCGAACCTGAAGGCAGCGTAGGAGGCTATCACGGCGGAGCGAGAAAAGCTGCAGCAGAAAGTTGACCGAGCTGATGCCGACAGGCAACGCGCCGTGAAGTCAACCAAAGCTCGGTATCTCGCCGAGCTGAGGAAACTGCGTGATGCGCACAAGGAAGCTCTGGACAAGGCGATGGATGATGCAGAGGACCGGGGCTATGCTCAGGGGAGAAAACCTATGAACGGCAAGTCCAGGCTACGAAGGACATCTTTTTCCAGTGCGGCTGGAAAGCCGCCGTGGAGAAAGTTGGACTTGGTCAGGATTCTGCCATGTTCATCAGTTCGCCTGCCGCATATATCCCGGTCTACGTGCAGGCGTACGCCACTGCCGCACAAAACCGACTTATTGCCGAGGCAAGGAAAGAGGCTGAGGAAGAAGCCGCCGCCGCGGAACAAACCGAGCAAACTCCACCCGAAGCATCTCCAAATGCCGAAGATGAAGTGATTGATCGGGAGGTTCTTACGGTAGAAGGCACCGACAATGAAGCCAAGGAAAACCTGCCGGAGCAAACTGTGGAGGAGACCGGGCAAACCGTGCTTGTTGCCGAACAATCAACTGGGCTGGACCTAGATTGAATCGTGCCTTTTCAATCTTCCTTTTTTGTTTTTCTTCTTTTTCATTTGGTTGTAACCGGGCTAGGCCCCACCTCTTGTACTGAATTTCATTTTATCAATGAAACTTGAACTTTTTGCTCGCTCATTGTCTATTCTTGTTTGGCTTTCGTATGTGTGAATTTCTTGCTTCAAACTTTAATCAACTGGCAGGTCGGCTAACCCGCACAAACTGCCGAGCTAAAATCAGCTCACAAGTAATCTAGTCAGGACTAGCAGTTGCACTTTCAAATGAAGTGACATTTTGCACCTGGCCGAGCAAAATCCGCTCGGCCTTGATCAGTTCGCAAACTGTAATTCCAGTACTTCAATATGGCCGAGCAAAAACCAGCTCGCATTTCAAGTTTTTTTTTTTTTTTTTCGCCAATATTTTCCTTTAGCCGAACAAAGTCAGCTCGGCCTTTTATAACTGTTGGGCAAGACACCAACATTGCCAATTCCGCCGAGCAAAATCAGCTCGTTTCCCATATTAGACAAGACACCAATATGCCAAATGGGCCGAGCAAAACCAGCTCGGCTCCTACATTGGGCAAAACACCAATGTTTTAGTTAGGTTGGTCATGCCGCCAACATTCCAACTGGCGCGAGCAAAACCAGCTCAGCCCTAATGCGCATTGCTCCATAGGCAAACTGTTTGTGCGGTCTGCTCCCATTCCGAGAAAAACAGTCCGGTCCCGCCCAGGTCGGTCTTCTTGCCCTTGGCATCCATAATTGCCTTTTGTGTCTTGCTATATCGTTGGACAAACGTAATATCAAACAAGAAGAGGACTAATTTTCATTACAAAAACATTACTATCTCTTACATCAAGTGCCAAAGGGCTAGGGGTCTAGAAAAGCTAAACAACATAAGCAAATTACATTTCAAAAGTAAAAGACCTTAAGGTTGGCTGCATTCCATGGTCGGGGGACAGCCTTGCCATCTAAATCTTCCAGATGGTATGCCCCCTTGCCAGCAAGACCAACCACCTTGTATGGTCCTTCCCAATTTGCACCGAGCTTTCCTTCGCCGGGGATCACTGTGTTGCCAAGCACTTTCCTTAAGACCCAATCCCCAATCTTGAATAGCCTGGGTTGCACTGCCTTGTTGTATTTTTTAGAGAGTTCCTGCTGATAGGCCGCTATGTGGATCAATGCGCGCTCTCGTCTTTCTTCAGCAAGGTCCAACTCTAATGCCACGGCTTCATTGTTCAGTTCTGGCTGGAAACTTTCTGAGCGGATGGTTGGCATGCAAATTTCTAATGGGATGACGGCCTCTATACCGTAGGCCAAAGCGAATGGTGTTTCCCCGGTCGACCGTCTTGGCGTAGTGCGGTATGCCCAGAGCACATTGGGGAGTTCCTCAGCCCATTTTCCCTTAGCTTTCTCGAGCCGCTTCTTCAACCCGTCCAAGATGGTCTTGTTTGAGGCCTCTGCTTGGCCATTAGACTGAGGATAAGCCGGAGTCGAATTGTAGAACTCAATCTTTAGCTCTTCGCAAAATCCGCGAAAGAGTTTCCCGTCGAATTGAGTGCCATTGTCTGAGATAAGGGCCCTGGGTATACCGAAGCGAGTGATGACGTTTTGCCAAACAAACTTCTTCACATCCTTCTCCTTGATGGTCGCCAGTGCTCGGCCTCGACCCACTTGCTGAAGTAGTCGGTGGCCGCGATGAAGAACTTGCGATTGCCCGGTGCTGTTGGGAGCGGTCCGACAATATCCAATCCCCAGAGTGCGAACGGCCAAGGACTTGTGAGGGAAAGCAATTCTCTTGCTGGCTGGTGAATCTGGTGAGCAAATTTCTGACATTTTTCACATCGGCGAACGTATTTTTGCGCATTTGCCTGCATGCATGGCCACCAGTAACCTTGTGAAATTGCTCGGTATGCCAGAGACCTGCCCCCAGTATGGCTGCCGCAGACGCCTTGATGGATCTCAAAGAGAAAATCCTTCACCCTGGCGGGTGGACACACTTCAAATACGGCCCGGTGAAAGACCTCTTATACAATGCTCCGAACGGGGAGAGCCAAAACCGTTCTGCCTTTGCTCGGATCTTGTGGGCCGCCTTCTTTTCTTCCGGTAGAATTCTATCTTTCAGAAAGGCGATGATGGGGTCTATCCAGGAAGGTCCCAAGTCGGTGCAGAGTACCTCGGATGCCTCTGGTTCCTCAATGCTCGGCCGAGGTAAAAATTCAATCATCAAGGGATTGGGAAAGGCTGTCTGAGTGGAGGCGAGACTGGTCAATTCATCAGCCGTGCTGTTTCCTTCACGGTTGATCTGTTCAACTCTGATGGCATCGAACTTCTTGATTTCTGCTCGCACCAGCGCCTGATACTTGGCCATTCTTTCATCTTTGGCCTCATACTCCCCCGAGACTTGATTGACCACTAACTTGGAGTCGCTGAAAACCATAAGGGCTGTGGCTTTCATTCTTAACGCGCTTCTTAGACCGGCGAGGAGGGCTTCATACTCTGCCTCGTTGTTGGACGCCGGGAAGCCGAGCGTAATTGCTTGCTCAATAATTAGCCCATCTGGTGAGGTCAGCACAATTCCCAGCCCGGTCCCATGCCTGTTGGACGCCCCATCGACGAAGAGTTTCCACATCTCGCCAATGAACAGCTTCCAGCAATCAGACGGGTTTTGGGAGCTTCTCAATTCCAAGTCTCTGGTCGGTTCATTCTGGTCTCTTTCCTTGTCTTGGTCGGGTTTACCTTCCAACAATTCTCCGGTCTTTGCTGGCTCGATTGCGCTTTGCCCGTTTCCCTCTAGCGAGCCAACACCCGCTTCCGTTGCCAGAACCATGGGTTGTGCTAAATCTGCACTAACCAAATCAATTGGGCAGACCGGATGCGTCCCAGGGGCAAATTCCGCCACGAAGTCTGCAAGTGCTTGAGCTTTGATTGCGGTGCGCGGGCGGAACTTGATGTCATACTGCCCCAATTCCACGGCCCATTTCAGAATTCTCCCCGTGAAATCCGCTTTTTCGAAGAGCACCTTGAGCGGGAACTCGGTTAACACTACTATTGTATGGGCATGAAAATAGTGGGCCAGCTTTCTAGACGCCATCATTAGGGCCAGCGCCAGTTTTTCCAGGGGAAGGTATCTCGTCTCGGCCGGAAGTAGAGTCTTGCTCACGTAGAAGATCGGTAGGTGCTGGATGCCTTCAGCACGAACCAATACCGCGCTTACCGCGTGTTAAGATACAGCCAAGTAGCTCGCCCGGCTGAGGGGTGACCAAAATAGGGGCTGAGGAGAGATACGCCTTTAGGTCTGCCAGCGCCCGGTCGCACTCATCATCCCAAAAGAACTTGGACTTCAAGGTTTTGAAAAAGGGCCTGCAACGATCCGAAGACCGGCTGATAAATCTGTTCAGCACGACTGTCATCCCGGCAAGATGTTGCACGTCCTTTGTGGAATTCGGGCGCTCCAGCTCTTGTATTGCTTTGATTTGGGATGGGTCGGCTTCAATTCCTCGGTTTGTAACCAGAAAACCCAGAAACTTTCCAGTGCCGACTCCGAAGGCGCATTTGGAGGCGTTCAGTCGAAGCTTGTGATGCTTTAGTATGGCAAACATTTCTGCTAGGTCGGCGAGGTGCTGAGACTTCTCCTTACTCTTCACTACCATATCGTTAATATAGGCTTCCATAGTTCGGCCCAAGAGAGGAGCAAACATCTTTGTGACCATCCGCTGAAAGATTGCCCCGGCGTTCTTCAGTCCGAACAGCATGACTTTATAGCAATATAAGCCTCTGGGGGTGGTGAACGACGTGATTTCCCTATCCGGTTTATACATGGCTATTTGATGATAGCCGCGATATGCATCCAAGAAGCTAAACCTCTGATGGCCAGCGGTTAAATCCACCAGTTGGTCAATTCGAGGGAGGGAAAAACTATCCTTCGGGCAAGTGCGGTTGACAGTCTTGTAGTCAACGCAGACTCGCCATTTGCCGTTCTTCTTAGGAACCACCACCGTGTTAGATATCCACCGAGGGTATTGCACCTCCTCTATAGCCCCGGCTTCCAACAAATTCTTCACCTCTTCTGCCACCACTTCAGCATGGTGCAAGGCCGAGCGGCGCGTCCTCTGTATGACTGGCCGTGCGTTAGGGAAGACATTCAACCGGTGGCAAATGAAGCTTGGGTCGACGCCAGGCATATCGTAAGGCGTCCACGCAAAAGCCTCCAAGTTGGAAACCAAGAAATTGATATAATCTGACCGTTCGGCGCTGGACAAAGATGATCCCAAGAGGAAAAACTTAGCCGGATCGTTTTCGTCAATGCGCACTTCCACCAAATCTTCGACCGATTTTTCCTCGGCCTTTCTTCCCACGTCTTCAAGGACCTCCTTTCCCTCGGGCCCCTCGATCATCTGGACAAACCCTTTGGCTGCTCGGCTGCCATTTACCGCAACAAAGCATTGTTTTGCCATCACCTGGTCTCCCCAAACTTCCTCTATTTGCCCGTTCGACGCCGGAAAGCGCATGACTTGGTGGAAGGTCGAAGCAACCGCTTGCATGGCGTGCAGCCAGCCCCTGCCTAAGATCAAGTTGTAGGTGGACGGAACTTTGAGCACCCAGAACTCCACTTGCTTTATTACTGAACCCGCTTTGACTGGCAAAATAATCTTTCCAATTGGCCACTCCGGCTGTGAATTGAAGCCGACCAAAGGAGAGGTCGCAGGGGCCAAGTCCTTGTCTTCCAACTTCATTTGCTTGAACGCGTCATAATACATGATTTCGACCGAACTTCCCTGGTCGATCAAGATTCTCTTGATGTCGAAGTCCTTGACGCGTAGTGTCACCACCAAAGCATCATTGTGCGGCATCTGTACCTTTTCCAAGTCTTTGGTCGAGAAGGAAAGGATGTCCCTCTCTTCGATTTTTCCCTTCTTCACGGCGGGCTGGACAGAGCGCACTTCCCTCATGTGCTCAGCCTTCTTTATCATCCCTCTAAGTTCGCAAACCCTTGCCGGTTCAATGATGCCGTGGATGACGTTGATTACACCTTGCGGGGGAATCTCCAGGGCGGCTAGGCCATTTGGCTCGGCTTGTCCTGCTGGCGCGGCCTTGACGCCCCCATCTATGTATTGATCAAGATGCCCTGCTGCCACCAACTCTTCTAAGTGTTGTTTGAGCGGCAAACAGTCCTCTGTTCGGTGCCCCCGTTCCTCATGAAAGGTGCAACGGTATTTTGAATTGAAGCCCCTCTGTGCACTCCCCAACTTTGCGGGCCACCGGACGAAGGGCTCACCTCGGATCTCGTTCAAAATGCGGTAGATAGGGATTTTGAAGACCGTGGTGACTCCTGTCCGCGCCTTCAATTTTCTCTTGGCATCTTCTGCTGCGTCGCGGGGGGCATCAGCTCGGTCGTTTCTACGACCCTTGTTTCTGTCGTCGCGGCCGGTCCCATGACGCTGATCTTTTGATCAGTCATTTGGGCGGTTTTCCTCCTGCCCGATCGAGTGGACTTTCCCCGCTGCCCTTCTTTCCACCGCGACCGGATTATCCTTCTCGGTCGCAGAGGCGGCGTCATCTTCCACACGAATGTGCTCGTTGATCCGCTGCATCAAAGATTCCATGGTTGTGGGCTGATGCATCGTGAGGGAATCTCGCAGCCTATGTCCGACTGGGAGACCCCTCTTGTACTGAGTGATCGCCAGATTGGTAGGGCAGTCAAGGATCTCGTTGTAAGTTTCCCAGTATTTCGCGTTGTATGCCTTTAGCGAACTTCCAGACTCCATCTTGACGCCCAGGAGATGGTCAACCTCCTTCGGCGTTCGAGTGTTGGTCTTGAATCTGGTGACGAAGGCTTCTGCTAGCTGTTGCCACCCCTCTATACTCCCCTCCCGGAGCCTTTCGAACCATTTCAAGCCCAGCTCTCCCAAGCTTGCTGGGAACATGAGACACATCAGGGCGTCGTTGCGCCGGTGGCCAGCCATCACCTGCCGGTAATGGCTCACGTGCATGTACGGATCCGTCTTGCCGTCGTACAAAGTGAACTTTGGCTGGTGGAATCCGGCAGGGAGTGGTATGCTCTCAATCTCTGGGGACAGCGGCGTGGCTGTAAGTCTTGCCAGCTCTTTGTCCACCAGCGCCGGGGCTATGACTCTGGGTGCCGGCATCACCACTTCTTCACTGCAATGAACTGGGGCACTCAACCTCTGGAGCGCCGGCACCCTCTGAGCCTCTCGATGGCGCGCTCTCTCCTCCAACATGTCCCTGAGATCCCTGGAACGGGAGGAGGCAGAGTATCGCGACGTTGACGACGGGTGTGAGGGGCGGTAGGTGCTGTCGCGAGTGAGGGATCTGCCCTCTCTCTGGTCGGAATTTCCCGCCTCATAATTCCTGGTGATGGAGATAGAGTGAGTCCTCCTTTGGCGGCGACTGCTAGAACGAGGGGAGGGGGTGCGCTCACTGAGGTTGCTCTCTCCAGCAACACCCTTTCCCCTAACTTGGCGCTTCAGCAGCTCCATCTCCGCCGCCATCGTACGAATGAGGGCGTCCTGGTCTTTGAGTTTGTGCTCCAGGCGCTGCTCACGGGACTCCCTCCGGTGTCGGCGGCCCTCTGGACTCTGCGAGCGGTCGGAACTCCTCCCACGCTTATCGCGCGCTTATCGCGATGAAGTTCCCAGGCCCGCCATGGTTGGAACATTCGGGGGGCCTTCTCTCCTTCGGACATACTCTGGAGTGACACCATCGACGACGGACAGCGGAACTTCCTCGTGGTTGGCCATGGAGATGGTCGAAGAAGCTCGAAGAACAAGGGTTGAATATCAAAGATTTCCCACAGACGGCGCCAATTGTACGGGGGCGAAATATCCTCTGTTCTCCGTACGCCTTGAACGTCAAGCTTCTGGTGACGGCGTCTATCTCTGCAACACAAAAATGGTGAGCTGCCCGGCGGTGGTATGCCGGAAAGACCCTCCGACGATCAAGTCAGACAACTTAGGAAGAAGACAATGAGAGGGGAGTATGTTTCAGAGTCCGTTCCTTACCTCCAACGCTCGTCTTCCCCCCTTTCTAGGCTGGCCATGCAGCCTCAAGGTTGTGCGCGCACTACCTCTGTTGTCCTCCCCTGGACAGGTGGCAGTGCGCGCCTCTCACTACCTTACGCGTGTAAAGGTTTTGTCCTTCCACCAGCGCACACAGAACTGTCTAACGGTATTGAGGCGTTCGTGGAGCAGATGTCATTTCCCTCACGCCATTGGCCCAGGTGGCACGCATAACCGGAGTACCACGACCGGCCTATTACTTGTGGAAGATCACCATTACGCGTACACAACCGAGCTATATATTGCCGAACTGTCCCTCGGGATCATGTGAAAGCCAGACCACCTCGGCCGAGCTACTCCAGACCGGCTCATCAGGACCAACTGGTTGCGAGGCACGCCGGCCTCCAACCATTCCATCCTAATTCTCGGTCACACGAAGCCGTTCATCTTGGCTGGCCGGTCAGAGGCATGCCGGCCTTGCTGCAGCCTCAGCCCAACCCGGATCACCCGACAGCTCGGTTACCATTCGCCACTCCGAGCTCCGTCCGGTACGTGCGAGTCACAGCTCGGCTAGGGCCAGCTCGCGCTTGCCCGGTCATTGTCTCCGACCGTGCAAGTCAGTCGCATCAATAGAGGAGTTAGCTCGGCGCCGTGTATTCCGTTAAGTCTGACGTCGCCTCAGCTCGGCCGTACTGTCGTGCAAATCTTCCCTCTCAGTAATCTCAAAATATTATATTGTATTATTTATGTGATATTTCAAATTAATTATGTATTAAAAAAATTATAGATGGAATATGTAGTTGACTTATTTTTATTTGGTAGTTAGGAGATGAATAATAACTCACTTAATGTATATTATGATTTTTCATTGAAAGTACCGTATAGACAATGTTTCATGATATTTCAAATTTCTTTAATAACTTTCTCTTTAGGGTGTATCTTTGTGAAATTAAACCGTCTATCTTGTAGTTTTTGTCGTGCAAAGTCACATTATATATCGAATATCAAGTCACATTAGTCTTAAAAATAAAATGAACAATTTATTTTCAAAATTATCTTTGTTGTTTATTTTTTAAAAATAAATATGATGCGATTATGTGATTTCTATTATTCGATCAATTATTTTTTTCCCATAAATAATATATTGAAATGAATAATTTAAATTGCCATGATAGATCACTAGTGAACCCACCCAGCTCAACTACACCTCCACAGTTTAAAGCTCAATTTCATTTCTATTTTTTATGACAAAAATATTTAAGAGTACTAAAAGTAGAGCTCTAATGAGAGCTCTACCTATGTAGCAGTAGACCTCACTCATGAATAATTTGATGTATGTATTTTTTTTTTACTATATGTCACTTTATTAGAGTCATTGTTGGAACTCTATAAATTTAGAATTATAAATAATTGGTCTTTTTATGATATTATTCACTCAATAAACTTTACAAATTGCTAAAGCACCAACAATGTTAGAAGTAGTTAAAATTTTACATATTATTTTATTTGCCTTTAACATGAAGTAGGAAACTCATGTCATGTATTGATGTGAGTTCCACCTCCCTTTAACAAGGTGAATAAAATAATGTATAAATTTTAAAGCACTGTTTGGGAAGTAAGATTTGAGATTTTTTTTGATTATTTTAGTTACAAAAAATAAAATAGGTTATTGTAGGCACAACAAATAAAATATCACATCCAATCTATAATCATTACACTTTTTTTCTCATAAAAAAAGTCAAAAAAATCAAAAAGTCCTTCCCAAACTAAACTTTTTAGCCCAGGCTAAAATAGCCAAAAAAGCCAAAAAGCCAACCCACTTCCCAAACCAAGCCTAAGTACTTCTGGCGCTTCTAAAAAAATAAGAATGGATTATTGGACTGTATTATTGAGTCTGTGAGGTTTTTGAGTCCTATTTTAATTATTTAAACAATTTGATGTATGTAATTTATTAAGTATTTTATTCTTATAAAAAATTACGCTTTATCAGTCTAACGGTATGATTCAGTTTATAAAATAAACATGAGAGAAGTCATTAAAAAAAAAAAAAAGAAAAAAAAAAGAAGTAGCTTTGGCCTTTCTATTTTGTTGAAGTATTAGTGATCACTGTTCAAAACTGGCCATTGGGTCAAAGTCCACATATATATATATATATACATATTTCTTTTAAATCAATTTTTTGGCAAACGGAGGTTGCATGACATGCAATATAGCCTAGACCGAGGTGACATTAATTATTATTATTATTATTATTTTAATAGTTTTTTTCCTTCACAAAGGAACAAATAATTTGAGTCAACTACAGCGATGTGTGTTGGACATAGGACAGATTTTTTTGTCTCTTACAATATCTTTCCACGTTGGGTGGGCTAACCCCTGTTTATAAATAAGAGCGAATTACGGGGCTATTTTAGAAAGTTAGTTAAAAAATAATTTTTAATTTTTAATTTATTTTAGATTATATTATCTCTTATATTTTTTATATATTTTTTCAAAAAATATAAAAAAAAGGTTAAAAAATTAATTTTTAACATTTTTTTTTCAAAATAACCCTATATTAATAGTCTCTATAATTTGAATTTGTATTAATTTAGTTTTAATTTTTTAATTATGATATATTTAATTTTGAATTTTGAATCTTTTTCAAATAAGAATAATAAAAAATATTTTCTTTACAAACAGTTCATTTCAAGGGCAAAGTCGTCATCCAACTTATTTTGTGTTGGTTAATTTATAAATTATTTAAAATATAATAACCTTTTTTTAATAAATAATACTGAAATTTTCTTGTTTATAAAGTTTTGTTTAATTTGCTTATCAAAATCCATTTTCAATTTTTTTTTCCAAGAAACTAAAAATTAAATTGGTGAAAAAAATTAAAAACACATCATTTTTATATAATTGTATCTTTTGGGAGAGTATAAATAATTTTTTTCATATTTATTTTTATTAAATTAGTTTCAATTTTTTCAAAAATCAAACATAGCGACAACTTTAAGTCATTATTAAACCAATCTATTAAATTAAAAAATTCAAAACTAAAAACATTTTATGTATTAAACATATTTATTACTTAATAACCATCCATTACATTAAAATGATTTAAGAATATCTGTTAATAACAAATACAGTCATCTATGACATGACAACCATTAAAAAATATCAACAAAAACAACTACTTATTACATGATCATCATCTAAACATATACTAAAAATTAATTTGATAAAAAAAATTAAAAAAATAAAAACGTAAAAGATTTATTATTTTTATATAATTTTATCTTTAATAGGTAGAAATAGTTTTTAAAAATTTAAAATAATTTTTTGACATTTATTTTGTCAAATTAGTTTATATTTATCAAATTGATGACTTTGTCATTGAAATGAAGTAATGGTGTTTTTAATTGTTTTTATTTGAAACGAGATTCAAAATTTAAGATAAAATATATCACAATTAAAAAGTTAAGAAGTAAAATAATACAAGATTCAAATTATAAAGAAGGTTAATGTAATTCACCCTATAAATAAATGGTTGCTGACATGAGTTGCCACACCACTTTAGAGAGAAGTTTTTGGGTACCTATTGAGAATCTGTTTTGTGTATCCACTTTAAATAAAATTAATTTATCAAAAATATTAGAGACTCAAATAAATTATTAAATTATTTGCATGTTTGGGTACCTATTGAGAATTGGTTTTGTGTATCCACTTTAAATATAATTAATTTATCAAAAATATTAGAGACTCAAATAAATTATTAAATTATTTGCATGGGACTCACGTGAATTTTCATTTGTGTTAGTATTATGTAAAATATTTGATAATTTATTTGGAGTCTCAAACATTAGTTTTAGTTTGGATGAATAAAAAATGAGGATTGGAAAATGATGAGGAGAGTTGTTTTTTATGATTTTTGTTTTGTTTTGTTTTGTTTTTTAATGTAATTTTTTAAATAACATCAAAATTTATTTTTTCATAGATATTTAGATTAAGCCTTTTTTAAAAAAAAAGAAGAATTAGAAAGAGACATATATATATATATATATATATAAAGCATACTTATAAGTAATTATCAAACCAAAAAAAAAAAAAAATTTATCAAACCAGGCTGCCCTGTTTAAAAGCATCTAATTCCAACTTCAAAAAAAGTTGCTTATTGAGTTAAAAAGTAAATATATTGAAAACTTGAAAATTTTGACCAAACAACTAATTTTTTTTGCCAAAGTACAATAGATTAAACATGTAGTTTCAACTGAAAAAAAAAAGAGCTCAAAATATGTTTTACGGAAGGTGCCATTATATAGCCTATCAAAAAATATATTTTTTTCTTGGTAAAAAAAAAAAAATTTGTTACTGAATAAATATTTCACTTTGGCCCTTTATAAATATTAAGCCGACTTTTGTTAAACATTAGACAAAAAATGATATATTGGCAGTCCTATGATATAAAAATATTTTATAATATATAACTTACACATCTGACACAAACTTAAATCTCAATATAATAATATATTTTTTATATTATATTACAGTTATTGTGACATTTTCTATCTAATTTTGAAAAAAAAAAAAGTTTTAAGAATAAACTAGAAAAAATTTTAAGGACTAAAATAGAAAAGTGACCAAATATAAATAGGAATTTATCCATATTTTTTTTGTGTGGGTCAGGCTACCAAAAGGGGTTAATATTGTTTTCATCCATAGCCATTAGGCCCATAGGCATGGGCTTTGGATAGTCTTGGGCTTGACAGACTTTGAAGCCTGTTGCCTGACATGACTTTCAAAAGAGTAACCACCTTTCCCGTATAATATCGACCAAATAACTTCTCTCATCAAAGCCCATCCATTTGACAAAACAAAATTGGATCGGACTCAATCCACACCCAAATTACAACCGTACTTTTGATTTGAGCGAATACCAAACAGGAACAACACGAAACGTTCTTCACTTCGTCGCCGCCCCAACCCCCTGGCGGCGATGGGCTGCGCTTCAAAACCCTAAACCCTTTTTTCTCGCTGTCACCGATCTTCTCATTCATGGCGGTCGCCTCTTCAACTCTCCCTTCGCTTCCTGCCGACGAGGACCACCGACTTTGCTGCGAATTCTCGGATCCCAAACAACAAGAGAAAGAAGAATTTGAACCTGAATCTGTTGTGGGTAGTCCGAAAGGGTACTTGAGCGGCGAGTCGCGGATCGAGCGAGCCTGGGCTCACTGGAAGAAGCTGGGCCAGCCTAAGCTGATCGTGGCTCCTATGGTTGACAACTCCGAGCTTCCTTTTCGGATGCTTTGTCGCAAGTATGGAGCTCAAGCTGCTTATACTCCTATGCTTCACTCTCGCATCTTCACCGAGAATGAGAAATATCGCTCTCAAGAATTCACCACTTGCAAGGTACTTATTGTTACTTACTCAATTATACTTGTTCTTGTTATATATACACATGGGTTTGCTAGGGAAAATCTAAGCTGTCAAACCTTTAGTAGTTAGAGCATCTCCGACATTGTATATATATATATATTTTAAATCAAATTTGAGTAAAATCTGATATCACGCACTCTCCAATGACCGGGCAGATGTCCGGCCGATTGACCGGTTAATTTTTTCACAAATTTTTGCAAGGAGGTGGTCATCCGGGGACAACCGGCCGGACCTCTAGCCAGTCATCCAGTGGTGAAAATACCTGCAGCTCCAACTGCTATGAATAGTGAAATGATGAAAGGTTTAGCCATCCTCAATTTGATGAAAGATTTATCATATCTCAATTTGATACTCATCTGATGAAACGATTGGAGCAGCAAAGAAGGATGTTTTTTCATCAAATTTAAATTTGATGAAAGAATAGGTGATACGTTGGATGGTCTTACCCCTCAAAATTTAAGCAGTTGAATATAGATGAAGGGAAGAAAACTGAAAAAATTTAAATTAGGGCATGAAAAAAAAAAAAATATGAAACAACTTCGAATGAGTGTTCACCCCAATTTCAGGGTTTAGGTTATATAATAGTATAGATATGTGCATATATGTGTTTATGTCTATATCTGTGTGTGTATTTATATGGTTGCATCAAACCTGTTTTGTTGTTGTGAATATTGAATCAGCAATCCAATTTTGTCGAACAATATCCACGGATATTGGTTTGTCTGTTCTTTGAATGCACAATTGGGGACAGGCATTTAGTTTTTTGAAAGTGAACATGAAATATAAGATGAAAACACATTTAGTGAGAAGAAGTTTTGGAGAGAATTGATCATAATTACCCGAAGAAGATTTGGTTTGAAAACAGGGAACAAAAATTGCAATACTCTTCCAAGTGGGACTAATGCGCTCTTTTGCTTCTCGATTGGAATATTTCGTCATGCATTTGCTTGTTTTTGCTTTTTGTGTTTGTGCAAGTCTAACCCAAGTAGGTTATAATGCTATATCTGTTTAGATATTTTTTTACACTTTTTATTCAATACTGTGCTTTCCACTTAATATTTATTGTAATTTTGATTATTATACCTTGCCCTTTTAACAAGATCTTGATTCCTAAAGAAATGGATGATGAATGGAACAAAAATACATTGGTTCTAATATATAATAATGAATGTGATATTCAAAGTTGTACACCTTATCATGGTATTTGATGGTACTACTAATCGTAGGCCCACGCTTCCAACGTTGTTCTCTGATCATTGAGCCCACCGGGCTACCTACACAAAAGCCCAGCGGGAAATGAGAGTCCCTCAGCGGAGCCTCCGACGGTCAAGTTAGAAGATAGTGGTTAATGGCGAATGATAGGAGAATAACGATAGGACACTTAACCTTTTTGTGTCTTTGAAGCCTCCTTATATTCTTTGTTTATCATTTCCTTGTACACTCCGACCTGTCATGTTGGTCGAAAGTCTACGCTCTAGCTTGCCTTGTTCATGGTGAGGCTGCCTGCTCCGACGTGAAAGGATTATCGCATTTAATGCTGTAGGGGCTTCATTAATGGCTGATGTGTGGTGCAATAACTCTGCAGGATCTTTGTCTGCTTACGTGGCTGGTTCTCCTTTTGACAAGTGTTTAGATGCCATTGGTTCTTGGTGTAACGTTGGGTTCCAGTAATGTTGGGCTTTAGTGTTTAAACCGTGTATTGGGCTCTAAGTGGTCGGTCAAAAATTTCTATGGGCCCACCGATGTCAGTAGTCCCCCATTCCCAAGTGCAGCTTCAGTTCAACGAAGGGAATAAGAAGGAAGACGGGGATTGTGGGTGGTCGAGTGAGAGAAGGGCCGACCGCGAAGGGCAACCGGGAAAAAAGACCGACCGAGAGGAGGGCCGACCACAAAGGGGGATCGAGCGAGAAGACTGACCGAGAGGAGGGTCGACCACAAAGGGGGACCAAGCGAGAAAGTGGCGGCGCGCGGGGCTCAAGGAGTGGCGGAGCATGTGGTGATGTGAAGTGGAATTGATAGGGAAGGAGAAAAGGGTAGTGAATCGTGGTCGTACACGTGGCGTGATCCCGTGATAAAGGAAGTGATGCATTAGCAGGAAACGAAGGGGTAGAACTAATATAGGACGTGGAAAAGGCGGGGGCGGAAACTTTCGAAAATTTTTAAACTGAAGCTGCACTTGGGAATGGGGGACTACTGACATCGGTAGGCCATAGAGGTTTTTGGCCGACCACTTAGAGCCCAATACACGGTTTAAACACTAAAGCCCAACACTACTAGAACCCAACGTTACACCAAGAACCAATGGCATCTAAACACTTATCAAGAGAAGAACCAGTCATGTGAGCAAACAAAGATCCTGCAGAGTTATTGCACTACACATTAGCCATTAATGAAGCCCCTACAACATTAAATGCGATAATCCCTTTACGTCGGAGCAGACAGCCTCACCATGAACAAGGCAAGTTAGAGCGTAGACTTTCGGCCAACATGACAGGTCGGAGTGGACAAGGAAATGATGAACAAAGGATATAAGGAGGCTTCCAAGACACAAAAAGGTTAAGTGCCCTATCGTTATTCTCCTATCATTCGCCATTAACCCCTCTCTCTTCTAACTTGACCGTCGGAGGGTCCGCTGGGGGACTCTTGTTTCCCGCTGGATTTTTGTGCAGGTACCTCGGTGGGCTCAATGATCAGGGAATGATGTTAGAAGCGTGGGCCTACGATTAGCAGTACCATCAGTTGGTGCCGTCTGTGGGAAAGCCATTCCGCGTGACAATTGTGCTCATTGTTACCGAAGACCCGTTCCCGATAATCCCTCATCGCTGGCCATCAAGGTGAATGGTTACAACGAGATCCATGGCTTCTTAACACAACGTCGTCGACCCCCAAGCTGACCTTACCAATCCAAACTACTTCACAGAACTCACCAACAGCATCAACCGCTTGGCTGAGCAAAACCAGGCCTTGATCAACGCTTTGCTCCAGCGAAACCTCCCTATACCTCTTCCACCACCACAAGATATCCCTCCCAATCGAGAACAAACCCCGAGCCATCCTTTCTAACAAGCCCACCTCTCCAACTTATAGCGATCCCAGGTTTTCCCCTTTTATGTACTGTATTCCGGGCTTGGGTTCCTCAGTTGAGTGATGTTGTGTATGTTGCATTTCCATCCCTTAATTCTTTGTATTTGAGTTTTGGGTTGTGTTGGGCAGGTTTGTAACAAGTTGAATGTGTTTTGAAACAAATGGTTGCTGCGCAGATTTTGGTGTCTTCCCTCACTCGAGCGAGCTCTGTGTTTTAGCTCCTTTGCTCGAGCGTGCGTCTGCGTCTAAGTTTGGACCTGGAGGTTGTGTTTCTTGGCTCGAGCGAGCAAGGACTATGTTTTGGGTTTCTTCGCTCGAGCGAGCTTTTCTTCGCTCGAGCGTGCTTCTGGGTTGCAGACCTGAAGCTTCGTGTTGTTGGCTCGAGCAAGGCTTTCTGCGCTTGAGCGAGGTTTCTTTGTGTCTGGTCGCTCGAGCGACCACTCCTTCGCTCGAGCGAGGTCCAAATATATCAGTTCGCAGCAGTAACTTCTTCTTCACTTTTTCATCATCTTCTTTACTCAAATCCTAGCCCTGGCTGCTTCTCTCTCTACATACGCCTTCTCTCTACAAATCCATCTAGTTGTAGTGGTCTTCTACCCTAGCCTCTTTGTAAGAAAGGTAGAGCTTGGTGTGGGCTACGCTTTGATCCGAAAATCATTGGATTTGGAGCATCTTGAGTTTTTTCCATCTTCTCCTTTAGGTCTCTTCATTTGAGATAGGGATACCTTACTCCTTATGAGTTTTGACATAGATTTTAGTTATTTTGTATAAATGGTGGATTATGGAAATTTTGGAAAGTTTAGGGTTGAGAGGGGAATTTATACTTAAATTAGGGCCGAGCTGCGATTATGGGCCGTGTACGTTACTCCGGTCCGAAGAAGGGACTTAGAAGTTAGTCCGGTCATAGCCGTTGTGATTAGTCCGGCCGAAATAAGATCTTGTTGTACTTCGGTTGGGAAGTGCGAATCGGTCCTCGGCAATTAGCTCGGTCGTAACATATGGAGCCCGGAGTGTGCTAGGTACTCTTAAGAAGTAGTTCGATTCCACTCTTATGGATAGCTCGGTCTTAGCATGAGAAAGCCGAGGTAAGGGTAAGGAAGGTAAGGGCCGAACTGACAGATACTTCGGTCTTATTGGAGTTTGGCCATAGAGGAACCATCTCACTTGGTTTAAGCAGTGAGGGGGTGTTGGAGGATAAGCATTATCTTCCAGGAGTTTGAATCCTAGGAGGACTCTACATGGAGGAGTAAGAGTCCTACCAGGATTGTGCTACGCGAAACCTATATAAGCTCACCAATATCACCTTTGGAGAGGTAATGCAACTTTGCTCCCTGAATTCATAGAGCTTTTGTCTATTTGTCAAGCTTAATGACTTAGGCATCGGAGAGGTTTCCGGCACACACCCGCCGGCTAGCTCACGTGTGTATTTTCAGGTAGTTGAACGACGTCGTACGGAGGAGCGCAGACTTGGTCAACAGGATTATACGAGAAGGTGTATTTCTTTCCCGTACAAGGGTTTTATTTAAAGTTATAAAAATGGGGTTTTAAATTGTTCATGTGTATGTGAGATCTTGGAAAAATGAAATTATTGTTGTTAAATTAATGACATTGAGCCTTAGGGTTGATATTTGAAAAAAGGGAAAATGCCCTAATTATGTTTGAATAATAAATTTGGGGAAACAAGAAATCGAGTTGAGAAACATGAAATTGGGAAATTATGAGATTGAATGGTGTAGTTGGATTGATTAATCACTCACCTATGAAAATGTTGGTAATTTATTATCTGTTTAGAAATAACTGTTTTGGGCTATCGGTGGAAGATAGTCTTGATTGTTGTAGACACTGTACGTCTATGAAGCACCGACCCGTCCCCAAGGCCTGCGTACGAGTGTTGGACACGTGTCGGACACGGACACGGACACGGACACGCGTCGGACACGGACACGGACACGGACACGCGTCGGACACGCGGTGGACATGTGTCCGACACTCTCTCTAACGTGTCCTTTTTTTTTTTTTGAATTTTTGCAGTCGGAGACACCATGGACACGCTGTGACACTTTCCGGACACGCCTGAGGTGGATCGAAGCCCTAACTGAAAGAGAGAAAGAGAGAAAGAGATCGAGGGAGAAGAGGAGACAGAGAAAGAGATCAAGGAAGGAGAGAAGACAGAGATCGATGGAGGAGATGAAAGGAGACAGACAGAGAAGGAGAAAGAGACAGAGAAAGAGATAGAGGGAGGAGAAGAGAGGAGCCTAACCTGTTCAGATCAATGAAGAAGTTGAGGTATTTGTCTGCTCTCTTCTTCTTCGCCTCGTCCTCTCCTGTCTCCATCTTCTTCTCCTCCTTCTTTTCGACTTCTCCTGTTCTCTCTCTCTCTCTCATTTCACTTCCTCCTTTTGCTGATTCACTTTCCTCTCTTTTTTTATTTCACCCGTTTCTCTCTCTCTCTCTCCTCTTTTATTTCCTTCACTCTTTTTTTTTTCTTTTTTCTTTTTTTATCTTTATTTTTATTAAACCTAAAATTCATAAAATAAATTATTTTTATTTAAAAACACTCATTTTTTATTAATTTTTTTAAAAAAATATGTTTATTAATTTTATTATTATTATAATTGTATAAAAATTAATATTTTTTTTAATTTTAGACATATAATAAATAAAATTAATTATATATATTAAACGTGTCCCCAGCGTGTCGTGTCTCCTATTTTTTGAAAATTTGCGTTTTTGCGTGTCCATGTCGTCCGTGTCATGTTGCGTGTCCGTGTCCGTGTCCGTGCTTTATAGCTGTATGTTGATTAGGGAAAACTGAAACTAATCAATTGGTTAAGTCATTGAATATGACGGTCGAACGAACACATTGAATATGTGCCTGGATTGATCATTGCATATGATAGACTATTTAAATACATTGCATATGTATCTTGTTTGGGAGAAGATAGGGGATGTACTCCATGGTTTGGGAGGAGATAGGGGATGTACTCTCAAATCTGTTTGGGAGGAGATAGGAGATGGACTCCATTGATAACTAAGTTGGCCGGAGTGTCCAGGGTGAAAGTCCCGAAATCCTAATTACGTTTGCATAACGTAAATAATTGAAGTATTGAAGTGTTTTAATATGAGTTGTAGTCTCATTTGAATTGTGGAAAATGAAAGTGTTTTAATATGAATTGTAGTCTCATTTAATTGTTTGACTAGATAATGAGCCATGTCTATAAATTTGAATTAGATAAGTAAAGGAAAGTGGAATGAAACATGGACGTATTTGTCATGGAACTGGAAAGTATTGTAAGTTGGTTTACTGGTGTTAATCATTTATCGGATGCTAATGTTTTAGTTATTTCTTATATTTGGTTTAGTATATCTCTACTGGGCTTTGGCTCACCTTTTATGGGACATCATTTTCAAGTACAGATAGTATGCCACCTCCAAGGACGTAGCTTGGAAGGCTTAGAGGCCGAAAGATCTTTTGATGTCATCTTTTTGTATTATATGTGAATCAGGCCAAGGGTTTATTTTGTGTAAAGAGTTAGAACTCTTCTTTTGTTGAACCCAAGTATTGACTTGGAAAGTTATAAGCTCGTAGGGCATTTACTTTTGTTGTCAACATGCAATACTTTTGTACTAAATACTCTGATAAATGGAAATATGCTTTATTCTCTTATGTCTATGAATGCCATGAATGTTAGGTTTATATGTGTTATTTTGATGGCGTTACATCAACGCTTTGCTCCAGCGAAACCTCCCTATACCTCCTCCACCACCACAGGATATCCCTCCCAATCGAGAACAAACCCCGAGCCATCCTTTCTAACAAGCCCACCTCTCCAACTTAGAGGATCGGTAAGCTCCACCCCAAGACATGAACTCGCCATCTCGAGGTTTACATCCGTCCGATCAAACATTTGCCCCTGAAGGAGAGGCTAGTAGTGTTCAGCCTCCACTGCTCTCGGGGGGTGACAAATGTTCCTATCTAAGTTGCGGAACTCCGAGCCATGAAACTCCAGCTTCAAGGAGTTATGCAAAACATACAGAATAAACCTTCCACAACAACCAACTCCTCATTTGTCGCCTTCATCAGGGACAAACCCCTATCTCCCAAGTTCAAAATGCCCTTGATCGACTCTTTCGACGGCACAACGGACCTAGTTGACTATTTGGAGACTTACAGAACCCTAATAATCCTCCATGCTTTTCTTGATGAGATCATGTGTCGGGCTTTCCTCGTGACGCTTAAGGGGTCGACTCATCTATGGTTTAGTCAGCTACCATCGGACTCCGTATCTACTTTCCAACACCTAAATGATTCCTTTCTGAGCCATTTCATTGGCACTCAACGCTAGCGGCGTCCGGCAACACAGCTTCTTAATATTGGTCAGACGGAGGAGGAGTCGCTACGTAGCTTTATCACTCGTTTCAACACCGAAGCCCTATAGGTGGCGGAAAATGATGACAAGGTCATCTTCACGGCTTTCATGGCCGGTTTACGATCATCTGATTTCCTTTTTTCCCTCTCTAAAAACCCTCCAACCTCCATGGCCACCCTCCTTTTCAAAGCCCAAAAATATATGAACGCCGAAGACTCTCCGGCAACCCGCCAAGATACTACAATTAAAAACCCAACCTCCACGGAGAAGAGAAAGGAATCTGAAACCAGAACCACCCAATATACACAGCAAACCCCTCAGTATACCGATCGACCCGTTTGTCCCGATCGATCGGCACCTACCTGACTACCTGGTCGGTTCAAGCGGTACACTCCTCTCAATTCCTTCGTGGAACAAGTATTGAACCAGATCCAGCGAGATTACAACTTGAAATGGCCCCAACCCTCACAGCCTCCTTTCAACCGGTGAGATCAATCCAAGTACTACCGTTTCCATCAGGACCATGGCCACCACGGCCACAACACTGAGGAATGTGTTAACCTCAAAGACCAAGTAGAGAATCAGATACGATAGGGTCGCCTCAGTCAGTTCACGGCAACCCGTCCCTAACAGCGGCCAAGGACCGAACTCGTCGGGGGCCACCGCCGACAAACCCCTCCCCGACAACCCCCACAATCGAGACAATGATCGGCCCCCACCACAACCCCGACCACAAGGCAACCCTGCTCCTCTGGTCGGAGAAATCAGTGTCATCACTGTCGGGCTTGAATGCGGAGGACTATCCCGTTCGGCCCAGCGAGCCGAACTCAGAAAAATTAGACAGGGCTTCGATAAGAAAGTTGCCACATTGGATCGCTCTTTCAAATACCCCAAGCAGTGGATTGAACCTATCACCTTTACGGAAGCCGACTGCACAGACATCCGTTTCTCCCACGATGACCCCCTCGTCATCTCTGCTCTCCTATCCAATTACAAAGTCAGACGGGTGATTGTCGACAATGGCAGTTCTTCTGACATTATCTTCCTGAATGCTTATCGCCAGCTCAAAGTCGGCAAAGAAAAATTGTCCCCTCTCCAGACCCCGTTAGTCGGCTTCACGGGGATTGGGTGACCTCCATAGGTTCCATCAATCTTCCCATCACCATCGGAGAGTACCCACGGCAGACCAGCAAGTTACTCACTTTCCTTGTCGTCGACTGTCCTTTTGCCTATAACATAATCCTCGGCCGCACAGCCCTTAACGCTTTTCAAGTTGTCTCCTCCACATACCATCTAGCCATGAAATTCCTGACCGACCTTGGGGTAGGCACCGTGAGGGGCGAGCAGACGATGGCCAGAGAATGCTACGTTGCCTCACTAAAAGAGGTCAAATTGAAGAAAGCTATGATCATCGAAGGACTCGACGTCAGAGACGAAGAAGAGTTAGTCAAAAAGGAACCAGTAGAAGAACTTGTCGAAGTCCCCATCGATCCTAAGAACTCAGCCAAACAGCCAGGATCGGCAGCCAACTATCCTCCTAGGCCAAGATCGACCTCACAGCTCTCATAACCGAGCACAATGATGTGTTTGCCTGGACCCATTCCGACATGCAAGGCATCAATCCCTCTTTCATCACTCACCGACTTTGTATCGAGCCCCACTTCCGACCTTTCCGCCAGAGATAGCGTATCTTTCATCGGGAATGCAATGTCCTCATCGCCTTGGAGGTAGACAAGCTACTGAAGGCGCAGTTCATCCAAAATGTGGACTACCCCAGGTGGCTGTCCAATGTAGTCCTCGTCCACAAAAACAATGGTAAATGGTGACTATGCGTCAACTATTCCGATCTTAATCGAGCTTGCCCCAAAGATAGTTATCCCGTCCCTCAGATAGATTTGCTGGTCGATGCCACTATCGGACACCAGATGCTTAGTTTTATGGATGCCTTCTCCGACTACCATCAAATTCTGATGCACCCGGCTGATTAGGAACACACCTCCTTCATCACAGACAGAGGAATTTATCATTATCGTGTTATGCCGTTCGGATTGAAAAATGCCGGAGCAACTTACCAACGTCTGGTCAATGCCGTCTTCCAACACCAGATAGGCCGGAACATGGAAGCCTACGTCGATGACATGCTAGTCAAGAGTAAACTCTCCTCTGATCATTTGGCAGACCTGCGAGAAACCTTCGAAACCTTACGCAAATATCAGATAAAACTCAATCCGGAGAAGTGCGCCTTCGGCGTAGGATTTGGGAAGTTCTTGGGCTTCATGGTCAGCCAGCGAGGCATCGAGGCCAACCCCGAAAAGATCAAGGCCCTGATAGAAATGCGGTCTCCCAGAATGGTCAAGGAGGTCCAACGGCTCACAGACAGAGTCGTTGCCCTTAACCGTTTTATTTCTCGGGCGACAGGCTTTTGAGTGGAACACCGAATCTGAGGAGGCCTTTCAACAACTGAAGCAGTGCATGGCCAACCCCCCCTCCTCTCTCAAGCGCTCTCAAGCGAAACCTTCTTCTACTTAGCCGTATCAAACACTACAGTCAGTGCTGCCCTCGTCAGGGAAGATAGCTCAATACAACGTCCAGTTTACTATATCAGCCGCGCTCTCAGGGGGGCGGAACAGAACTATCCTTTGTTGGAGAAAATGGCCCTCGCCTTGGTCATAGCCTTAAGGCGCCTCCGGCCTTACTTCCAAGCTGGTTCTCACTAACCAGCCTTTGAAAAAGGTCATGCAACAACCAGAGTTGTCAGGCAGACTGATGTAATGGTCCATCGAGCTCAGTCAATTTGAAATCTCTTACAGACCTCGAACAACGATCAAAGGACAGGCTGTCGTCGATTTTATC
Source organism: Camellia japonica (assembly GCA_030407325.1). Classification (NCBI taxonomy): domain Eukaryota; kingdom Viridiplantae; phylum Streptophyta; class Magnoliopsida; order Ericales; family Theaceae; genus Camellia; species Camellia japonica. The sequence goes on along the minus strand of JAPPVO010000002.1, from coordinate 32,637,120 downwards.
TTGGAATTCACCAATCTCACACCGAATGTGTCCCCTCCGCCAACGCAATTCAACTCCGAGGCAGAAGACCCCCATTCCTAGACCCTTCATGTTGATGGGTCATCCGTAAAGAAGGCAGTGGGGCCGGTCTCATCCTTACCGCCCCCGAAGGCGGGTATTTCAAGTGTGCCCTCCGTTTCCTATTCGACGCGAGCAATAATGAAGCTGAATATGAGGCCTTGATAGCGGGTCTTCGTCTGGCCAGAGACATTGGTGTAAGCCATCTTCATGTATTTAGTGATTCCCAACTGATCGTCGGACAGATTACTGGGGAGTTCGATGCAAAGGAAGACACGATGCGGGCCTACAGGGATATCGCACTCCATCTTGTTCGCCTTTTCAAATACTTTCCAGATCGAACGCATCCATAGGTCAGAAAACTCCAAGGCAGACGAAATGGCCCAATTAGCCTCGGCCGACCAGTCAGACCTCGACCATGGCATTCGCATTGAATACCTGACCCCATCCGGCTATTTCGCCAAATTAGCAGGAGGTTTACTTCCTCCAAAACGAACCTATCCCATAGGCTACAGACATCCTTCTGTTTTTGACGCGAGGGGAGTTGCCCGACGATAAATAGCAGGCCGCCAAAGTCAGAGCCCGGTCGTCCAATTACATCCTCATCAGCGACCTATTGTACAAACAAGGATTCTCACGCCTATACCTTAGGTGTCTTAGCCCTGCTCAAGCGACCTATATGATGAGAAAAGTCCACGAGGGCATCTGTGGCAATCATTCGGGTGCAAGGTCTCTGGCCCATAAAATCCTTCGCACTGGCTACTTCTGGCCTACTCTCAACCAAGATGCCGTCGAATTTGTGCTCAAGTGCGATAAATGTCAACACTTTGCCAACATCCCCCATGCTCTACCAATAGAGCTGATTACGCTCAGCAGCCCCTACCCCTTGGCTAAGTGGGGCATCGACTTAGTCGGTCCTTTGCCCACTGGTAGAGGCCAGACCAAGTTCGCTGTTGTTGCCATGGACTACTTCACCAAATGGGTGGAAGAAGAAACCCTCGCAACAATCACAGAGCGAAACACCACCAGGTTCATTTGGCAGTCGATCGTCTGTCGATTTGGAATCCCCTAAGCCATCATTTCGAACAACGGCAAGCAATTCGACAATGCTAAGTTCAGGAAATTCTGTGCAGAGCTCTACATTAGGCTATGTTTCTCCTCTCCAAGTCATCCCCAAGCTAATGGGCAAATCGAAGTCATTAATCGCTTCCTTCTGAAGATCATCAAAACTAAGCTAGAAGCTGCTAAAGGACTCTGGGTCGAGGAATTACCAAACGTGCTCTAGGCTTATCGGACGATCACCTGAACCCCCACTGGGGAGACCCCTTTCCGCCTAACATATGGTGTTGAGGCCGTCATCCTAGTGGAAATTGGCCTGCCGACCCCTCGGGTTTTACACCTAAATCCAGAACTAAACGAAGAGTTGCGTCGAACTGACTTGGACCTAATTAAAGAACTCAGAGAGACAACTGCTGTCAGACGGGCGTCATATCAGTAGAAAATGAGAACACATTATAACCGCAAAGTTCGACCTCGAGAGTTCGCAGTGGGTGACCTAGTCTTGCGCGAAGCAACCCTTGCCACTAAAAATCTGACCAAGGGCAAGCTAGCAGCCAAATGGGAAGGACCCTATGGTGTCAAGGCCAGACCCCGCCCGAGCACTTACCGTCTCCAAGATATGGAAGGCAGAGACTTCCCCTATCCATGGAATGCCGAGCATTTAAAGCGATACTTCCAGTGAAATGGCGTCTCCTATTTTTGTATTTTTCAATTGTTGTATGTGTTCTTTTCTTGATCTGCACACTTGTTCATTTACGCCATTTCCATACATGGTGTAAACTTGTGATCAACAGGCTGTGCCTTAAATGACAACAATCTGGCATCTCCATTATCTGTGTTGCTTTTCAATAATAACTTTTCGACAAAGCCTCAGCCAGACTGAGCATGAAGAACTCAGCCAGACTGAGATAACTAAAGCCTCAGCCAGATTGAGCGTGAAGAACTCAGCCCAACTGAGATAACTAAAGCCTCAGCTCGACTGAGCCTTTCAAGCCTCAGCCAGACTGAGCGTGAAGAACTCAGCCCGACTGAGCCCTTCAAGCCTCAGCCAGACTGAGCATGAAGAACTCAGCCAGACTGAGATAACTAAAGCCTCAGCCAAACTGAGTGTAAAGAACTCAGCCCGACTGAGATAACTAAAGTCTCAGCCCAACTGAGCCCTTCAAGCCTCAGTCAGACTGAGCGTGAAGAACTCAGCCAGACTGAGATAACTCAGGCCTCAGCCCGTCTGAGCCCTTCAAGCCTCAGCTAGACTGAGCGTGAAAAACTTAGCCAGACTGAAATAACTAAAGCCTTAGCCCAACCGAGCCCTTCAAGTCTCAGCCAGACTGAGCATGAGGAATAACTCAGACAGTTTGGGTTAACTAAAGCCTCAACCCGACTAAGCCCCTCGAGTCTCAGCTAGACTAGTGTGAAGAACTTAGCCAGTCCGAGTCAAAACTGGCCTCATCCAGACCAAGTATGCAATTACAATCAGTCGCTGCTAGACTCAGTTAAAATCAGTTCATAATTATCCACTTTTACTATTCGTACTATTTGTACAAGTTAGCATGCTTGCCCATTTTTACCAAATTTATCAAATTTCATATTCCCAAATTTTTCTTACCCATTTTTATTCAATTCTACTCCGCCATTTTTACCATTTAAACTTTACAAATCAAAGCAATAACAACAATAACAACAATAACAAAACTCGTCATTTTATTAACAAACTTGCACTTTTATACAATTCATTACAGACCTGGCATGTAAAAAAAAAACAAAACAAACAAAAACAAAATTTTTTACACTTCGTTACAAAGATTAATCCCCTCGCTGGAAGCAAGATCTTCCTCTCCAATCCCATCATCCAAAGGGGTCTGTGCAATGTCGTTTTCCCCTACCTTTACGAGACTGAAGTCCACGCCTGGGAACAGCCCTTGTGCCTTATACTTGAAGCTCATCCAGTTGTTATCCCAGTACTGGCTCATCTCATGCTTGTAGAAGTCTGACCACTGGAAGCTTTGGATCACTTCTTCTCCGCTCCTACCTCCAGCGGCCACTCCTGACGGCCCAGCACCCCCTTACCCCTCCTTCGCTAAGCTCTTGGCGACCGCGGCGTCAATGGCCATCTGGAATTCAGCGGACCCCTTGAATTGCTCCACGGCCGCAACGCATAAGTTGGGGTACGCCGCCCTCTCAGATGCCAATTTGGCCTTCTCTTCTGCCAGTGCCTTCTCCAATTCTGCGATCCGACCATCTGCCTCTTCTTTGTCCTTGATTGCCTGGTCGCGCAGATCTTCGTTGTTGGAACGGGCCTCTTCCCATCTCTCATTGGCAGTGGTGCAGGCTTGTTGGACCAGGTCTAGCTTCCTCTGCTCGCCCGTCAACTCGAACTCCAGTGATACCACCTTGTGGCGCTCTGCTTCCAGTTCTGATTTGGTCACGACGATCTCGACGCCAGTATGCTCTGCCAAGTAGCTCTACACCACCGCCAGTACTTCCATCTTCTTTGCCCTTTGCGCATACTCCAGCCCCTTTGCGCACGCACTTCGAACGGCTTTCCTCCAGCCCGCTATCTCAACCCTTAGGTTTTACAGCTGCACTTTCACCCCTTCCAACTGGGCCCTCAGCGGCTCTGCCTCTACCTTCGCGCGTACTGCTTTATTTATCAGGGCAGCCGCTAACGTCGCCACCTCTATCTGGGCCGAGCAGAACCCTCTCAGGAGGTCCGCCTCTGTTAATCGAGCCATCGACCGCACGGCCGCACCCTCCACCACTCCAACGAGATGGTCGGTTGTGACTCTGGCTTCCCCCTTTTCTTCTGCCGATTGACCAACCACCGCGCGCACGTGGTACATGGCGGTCTTCAGTGCAGTACCCATATCTGGCTTGTCCACCCCAACCTTCCCCTCTACAGGACTTGGGGCCACTTCTGATACAGGTCCCATCTTTAGTGTTTGTGCCCTTTGTTCTGGCTCCATTGCTCCTATCTCCATTTGGACACTTGGACCCATCACTTCTTCCCCTACCACCCTTATCTCCCCCACCTCCACTTCTGGGGTTTCCTTCCCCCTCCCATCCTTCATCTTCTTCACAAGCGGACCCCTCTCGCCCCCCTCCGCTGCTCTCTTTTTCTTCTTTTTCTTCAACACCGCCTTCGCCTCCGCCTCCTGTTTGCTCCGCTCCTTAAGAGGATCCACTGGGGGCGGCAGTGGCGCAAAGTCAGTTAGATCTTTGTCTCCCAACAGTTTGGGCCGTGGTCGGACCCGCTCCCTCATCACCAGTTTGGGCACAGGCCCCAATTGCGTTTCCTTGTACTTGTCCGCCTTGGCGAACGCTCTCCGCTCCTCCGCCTTCCTCCTTGCCTCCAACTCCTTCCGCGCAGGATCCTCCCCAGTTGGTAGCGGTCCCAGGTTCAAGGCAAACAGGGTTAAAGGTCGGATCAAGTCGTCTCACTTCGCACCCTTCTTCTCCCTCCACTCTTTCACCCGTTTCACCATGTCCTCAGCCTCCGCGTCTAGCCTTGGCTCCACTGACTTTGTGGGGACTTTCCAAGTTGTGCGAAACCCCCTCCTACCGTTCGCTGACACATAGAACCATCTCGGCCTCCACCCCTTCACCGAGGATGGTAAGCCCGCCACTAGACCTCGGCCTGCCACTGCCTATAAGGTCACCCACGTTTCTTGTTGGCCAGAGGCCTTGTAGCAAGAGAAGAATTCCTCCACCATCATAGCCACCCCCCCGGTCGCCTGTGGCCATGAGATCGCGCATGCCATTAGTATTTTCAATGCGTTGGGCATCAGCTACCCTGGCGCCACCTCCAGTTGGTTCAGTACGTCCACCACTATTTAGGGGAGCGGTAGCCTCAGCCCCCCGGGCAATGCCTCCTCATACAATGTGAATTCCGTCGGTCATGCATCCGATGCCCTCTCCTTTGACGTGGGCAACTTCAGATCTATCTCCGCCGGAATTTAGTACTTCCTTTGTACCTTCTCCAACTCCTCCGCCGTGAATGTAGACTTGTCGGCCTTGGTGTGCCAGTGGTCCAGTTCCACTTGGCTAATTGGCCTAGCGGCTATGATCATTGTCGTTGGGCGAGCCAGCGCCGGTTGCCCCGCCTTCCTTTCCTCCCCACTCTCTGCTCTGTATTGTTCGGCCAACTCCACTGCGTCGTCCTCTCCCAATGCCTCTAGCCTCATGGCTGGCACTTCATCTCGAGCCATCCCTTCTACGTGTTTACGTGTCGTTTCGGACGCTGGCACAAAGAAGTTCACAAAGTGTTGCAAAGGCGTGTCACACGAAACAAATGAGTTCTACTCTAGGATGTGTTGGTTTTTCGTGAAAAGGTAAGTAAAACGAATAACTCCAAATGCCCACGGTTTGCCTATATTCCAAGGATCGAGATTAAATTTTGCCAGTTTGAAAATTTTCGAAAGTTTCCGCCCCCGCCTTTTCCACGTCCTATATGAGTCCTACCCCTTCATTTCCTGCTAACGCATCACCTCTCTTATCAGGGGATCACGCCACGTGTACGACCACGATTCACTACCCTTTTCCCCTTCCCTGTCTATTCCACTTCACATCACCACGTGTCCCGCCGCTCCTCGAGTCCCGCACGCCGCCACTTTCTTGCTTGGTCCCCCTTTATGGTCGGCCCTCATCTCACTCGGTCTTCTCGCTCAGTCCCCCTTTGTGGTCGGCTCTCCTCTCGATCGGTCTTCTCACTCAGTCCCCCTTGTAGTTGGCCCTCCTCTCGGTTGGTCTTCTCGCTCGGTCCCCCTTTGTGGTCGGCCTTCCTCTCGGTCGGTCTTCTTTCTTGGTCGCCCTTCGTGGTCAGCCCTTCTCTCACTCGGCCACCCACAATCCCTGTCTTCCTTCTTATTCCCTTCGTTGGATTGAAGCTGCACTTGGGAATAGGAAACTACTGACATCGGTGGGTCCATAGAGGTTTTTGGCTAACCACTTAGAGCCCAATACATGGTTTAAACACTAAAGCCCAACACTACTGGAACCCAACGTTACACCAAGAACCAATAGCATCTAAACACTTGTCAAGAGGAGAACCAGCCACGTAAGCAAACAAAGATCCTACAGAGTTATTGCACCACACATAAGCCATTAATGAAGCCCCTACAGCATTAAATGCGATAATCTCTTCACGTCGGAGCAGGCAGCCTCACCATGAACAAGGCAAGCTAGAGTGTAGACTTTTGGCCAACATGACAGGTCGGAGTAGACAAGGAAATGATGAACAAAGGATATAAGGAGGCTTCCAAGACACAAAAAGGTTAAGTGCCCTATCGTTATACTCCTACCATTCGCCATTAACCCCTCTCTCTTCTAACTTGACCGTCGGAAGGTCCGCTGGGGGACTCCCGTTTCCCGCTGGGCTTTTGTGCAGGTACCCGGTGGGCTCAGTGACCAGGGAACGACGTTGAAAGCATGGGCCTACGATTAGCAATACCATCATTATTAAACTTATCAGCCATACAATAAAGCTTTGGGAATGAGTAGCATAACAAAGATTAAGGCATGATGGGGGTCATGAATCGTAATCAATTAATGGCCATTGCTGGTATACTAGAATGAACAAGCAAAAATCATTCCAAAAAATGCTGTGTTTCATCTTCTTTTTTTTTCCTTTCACCCCCCAGGTTATTGTGTAAGATGTTAATTGAGTAGCCGTGCCTTTTGTGAAACAGTGAAAAAACTTTTAATTGGCTTCATGACAATGACATCAGTGCACCATTTGATCTCCTCATAAACAAAATATAAGTTCTTTCACTTACCAAAAAATTTAATAAAATAAGTTCTTTCAATTGTTGCATTGGCCATATTTGTGCACTTTTCTCAACAAATTATGTTTCTTAAATATTAATCTAAAAAATTTCCTGATTGGAATTTGATTATGGCTGCAGGAGGATCGCCCGCTATTTGTCCAATTCTGTGCAAATGATCCAGACACTTTGTTGGAAGCAGCAAGAAGAGTGGAACATTGTTGTGATTATGTTGATATTAATCTGGGGTAATGTGTTTGTTCCTTCACCTCTAATTCAAACTTGCATGGTAATATGTACTTGATATCAAAAAATGCTGCAACTTGAGGGACCCCCAAAATATCGAATATTTTTTAGCAGTTGATGTTACATATTTGATGCATAGGTGATTTTCCTTCCAGTTCCAACTGCCTTTGTTACTTGTGGTGCTCCTTAATGGAAAAAAGGTTCAAAATTCATTGGATAAATGTGCAAGAGATGCTTTTCATCAAACACAAGATCCAGGCTAGATTTCTACCTAACTTTGCTACTACTGACTTAGAAAGGAATTCCTAAACCATTATTGATGTTATGAAATACTTTCTTCAACCATGATTAAAAGATAATATTAAAAATAGAATAAACCATAAATAATTCCATTGAACTTTAGAACCAAATTATAAATGCTCAAGTGTTATTAAACCTTCAGGCAATTTTGAAACTAGAACATGAGAAACTGTCTAATGGAAGGTCAAGGTCAGTTACAGATCTTGGGATAGGTTATTAAACAGTGAGATACATGCAATTACATATCAATTAATATGTTGAGTTTTCATTCATATTCCTGACATCTATAAGAGATTTGGCAAATATTTCACTACACAAACAACTGTGTGTGATTGTGTGTTTGTGTAATGTTGAATATTATAGATGTTTTCCATGTTTTCAATGATATTAAACTTGTTATTGAATGATACTATGTTCATTGATTTTTCTTTGTTTGCCGAATGTAATATACTTCCTGCACTAGACAGAGCATGTGCTCATTATGCACTCATCTATTTTACAATGTTTTGGTTATTACTTAACAGTCTTCATTAATGCTTTCCCAGAATTCATAACAAAAACTCCATGATTGGTACCAGTATACTTTTTTCGACAAAGATTATATTAATATTGAATATATTTATTACAATCCATGTTACGGAACATTGATATGAAGGTCGATATGGAAGCTTTTTGCTTGTACACCTACTTCAACCATTACTAAAGATGTTAAGACTTGCTTGACACATTACTACCTATTGTGTTAATAATGAGCATTAGGTTGTGTTGCTATAATTAGTACTTTGGTGTTTTGTAGTCCGAATTGCCATTCAAATGGTATCAATTATCCCCTATGCTGCACAGAACTGACAGTTTGAAGTGGGCCTGTATCAGTTGTTTCTCGAGAGCATGCTCATGTCTTCCTGTGTTTCAGGCCGGTAATTTCAAAAGCTTAACTAGATTTATGTTTACTTTATGTGCAGGTGTCCTCAGCGGGGATACTATGGAGCTTTCTTAATGGATAATCTTTCTCTTGTTAAGTCACTGGTAGAAAAATTGGCTCTAAACCTTAATATCCCAGTATCATGCAAAATTCGCCTTTTCCCAGATTTACAAGATACAATAAACTATGCTAGAATGTTGGAGGATGCTGGTTGCTCTCTCTTAGCAGTTCATGGCCGTACAAGAGACGAAAAAGATGGGAAGAAATTCCGGGCTGACTGGAATGCCATCAAGGCCGTTATAAATGCTGTCAGAATTCCAGTCCTTGCCAATGGGAATGTAAGACACATGGGTGATGTCTATAGCTGTTTAAAAGAGACAGGAGCTGATGGGGTCCTCTCGGCGGAGTCTCTTCTTGAGAATCCAGCTCTCTTTGCTGGGTTTCGAACTGCTGAATGGGTATCAGGCAGCGAAGAAACCAATGAAGACGGAAAACTAGACCAGGCTGATTTAATGGTAGAATATTTGAAACTCTGTGAGAAATATCCTATACCGTGGAGAATCGTCCGCTCTCATGTGCACAAACTGCTGGGACAGTGGTTCAGGGTTCATCCGCATGTGAGAGAGGACCTCAACTCGCAATCCATACTCACTTTTGAATTTCTTTATGAGATGGTCAATCGGCTTAGGGAGCTGGGCCTGAGGATACCCCTTTACATGAAAGATTCTTCTACATCTGCAAATGAAATTGGAGCATGAATTGCACCGTTGCAAAATTAGTAGTATAAAAGTTGCAGCTAGCTGCAGTTCAGATAATGGACCTGCGTTCTTATGCAAAAGCACTGAAGCAGGTTAGCTCTTACTTATCATTCTTTCAATTATGAGAAAGTATAACTTGTCAAATTGTATCAATTGATATACTTAGCCGATTAAAGGAAGTCAGAGGATGTATGGACTAAAGAACAGCCAATTTTTTATAGGTCAACTCATTTTATCTGGTGATTAGAAACTGTGGTCACTGTTATAAGCTTCACTCTGTTGGGACAGTTACTATTTTTTTTTTTTTATTATTTAAAACTAAATGATTTTTTGCTTTGATCAAAATGGGCAAAATGTGTTTTTTAACCCATTTAATATGCAGTCATTGGATTCAAGATGTATTTGAAGGTTTAGTTATATCTAGTAGATCTGATTATCCATTTTGTGCAAGTTTTCTCATATATTGGGCTAGTAAGCGAACATTGTTATCAGGTATGATTTATTGCTATGAGAAAGTAGTATGAATATGTTATTCTTCCATAATTTTTATATACTAGTGTATCAGAATGATATGACTGTACCATTTTTTGTAATTAAAAAGCATCATGATAGGTTTTTTTTGTATTAATGTTATAGACCCACAACCCAATCACATTATTTTGTATAAACTCTTTTTTTTTTTTTTTGGTATAACAATAATCTTTGTGTTGAATAGAACTATAGAATTTTTGTATGGAATGTGATCTTTAATCATTCTTTCATTTCAAATAAAAAAGCTCACCATTGTGGCTCATAATTAAAAAATGTCAACATTCTGAATGAGTTTGTTGTGTAATATTTTTTGTCTATGGATCATTTCTTTCATTATATATTGTTCTATATTGCTTGATTCTAGGAAAATTATTCAATAGTCTTGAATTAAGGATGCCACAGAAGGGATTGGTAGGGCTGACCTTATCTCCCACGAAGCCAACCAATGTGGGTAAGGTTGGCTCCATTTATCTTGTGATTATTGCTCTTGTTATTCATAATTTTGTTTGAATTAAGGATGCCACAGAAGGGATTGGTAAGGCTGACCTTATCTCCCACGAAGCCAACCAATGTGGGTAAGGTTGGCTCCATTTATCTTGTGGCTATTGCTCTTGTTATTCATAATTTTGTATAAAAAAAATTTTCTGTAGATTGTTTTCTTGTATTATATTTATCCCATATGGAAGTTATGGTATCTCCTTCAAGCTTGAACATGGTGGACTCAGTGGCGGAGCCAAGAAAAGAAGTCAGAGGGGGCACTTCTTAATTACAACATTAAAAATATTTACAAAAATATTTCATATAAATTTTTACGATTGACTTCAAGAAATATAAAATAAATAAATAAATAAATCAACGTATTTGGTTTGAGTTTTTTAAATTAAGTTTTTTTTTTTTAGTGAATATTTTTAAAATTTTAAGCATTTTTTTTTTTACTTTTTTAGGTACATGATGTATTTAAAAAAAATAAAATATTTGTGAAAAAATATTTTTAAAAATTAATAAATACATAAAAATACAAAAAATGTATTGATTTTTTATAATTTTTTTATATTTTTGATATTTAGTGACTTTTTTAAAGATTTTTTCAAAAAATTATACTTTTTAAGTATATTTATATTAGGTGTGTTTAAAATTAAAAAAATTACTTAAAATATTAAAAAAATTCAATAAAACAAAAAAATACGAAAAACAAAAACGTAGAATTTTTTGAAAAGTGTTTTCAGAAAACTCAAACCAAATAAAGTGAATATGTTATTTGTAATTAGTGTATCATGGATAACATTAAAAAAAGTCATGGATATAAAGTTTTAAAATAAATTGTATAATGATAAAGTAATTTTTTATACAAAATATACGTAAAAATTCAATATAATAGTCATACAACGCAATCATTAACATGTGATATTACCAATCAATAATAAAGAAACACATGGAGGGTGAACCCTGCATATTAAATGTAACTAACAATTCAATAAATTCTATATTTTCATTAAAATTAATTATATTTGTATATCAATAATGATAGAGATCACCATTATATTGAAATTCTCATAGATAATAATATCGTAGTCTCTGTATTTTTAATCAAAACAATCATTATTGTTCTTATAATTTTAAAAATATCATTGACATTTCACTCTAAATAATATTTTTATAATTTTTTTTGTATAAAATATTTTCTTTATGCTTAAAAAAAAAAAAAAAAAAAACTCCAAAACTCAGGGGGGGCACGTGACCCCCCTAAGCCCTCCTTCCCTCCGCCCCTGGGTGGACCCGTGGAGGGCACACCATAATAAATGTGTATTAAATGCGTGTTTTTAATCTCTTTTGAGGGCAACGTTCATAAAGGAAAATGTAGGCGACATATTTTTTACTAAATAAATGATTAAATGTCTTTAGTCATTTATTTAGGTCAAGTTTAACAAGTTGTCAAAAAGTCAAAAAGTTAAAAAGTTATCACTATTCACCAAAAGTCAAAAATTACGACTGCACAACTCTCAATTCTAATTTTTCCTGCACACTAATTTATATAATTTTTTAATACACATTTTTTCATAAAAAGTCAAAAAATTAACCCAAACATTCTTTTTTTTTTTTTCAATTTTTTAGTCTAAAAAGATAAAAAAATACACTTATTTAAGATACTCTAAACAATTTCTAGTAGAAAATTTGATATCCGTAGAGTTCATAAATTTCCAACCACTTCTATCTCATTTATGTGTAGCAAAAATGGTTGTACTCTTCTTTCGAGGGAAAGTAGAACAAATCTCTGATTTTTCTGGTTTCGACTTTTCTTTTTAGAATGAATGACAAAAATACAAAATTTATACAATTTTTATATAAAATGATGTAGCTAAATGTGTATTTTTCATTCTTGTGTTATTGTTGTTGGGGGGTTTTGGGTGTAAATATTATGTAAAAATAGAGTTCCCTTTTAGAGTTATTCAGGAGCAAATATGCTTATGCGCAAAACCAGTTCTATATTTTGACAAGGTAATGTTAGGAATTATGAAAAAAAATATTATAAAGATAATTATGAAAGATTTTTTACTTTTGGATTATAAATACAATAAAACATTACGCATTAATCAAAGGATAAAAAGTTTTGGTGATATTACATGCATCAATTAGTATATATACTAGTATATCAATTAGTATTATGATATTATTATTGACCACATTTATTATACAAGTTATAAATATTCAAAACCAATAATGTTTGAGATCACTAAAAGTGGTGCTCTAAAAGCACCACTAGTGATGTGGCAGTGGACGAGACCCACTGCTTGTGTCTTTTTTTTTTTTTTTTAAAGTGCTTGCCAACTCATTAGTGGTGCTTTAGAGCGCCACTTTTAGTGGGATGTATCATTACCCATTCAAAAAGTTTTATAAAACATTTTATGATATTTTTTTTATTTTATGATCACTAGTATTATCCATATACTGATGGTTTTGGGATCAGATTGTGTGTTAATATTAGAAATGTGTTTTTTTAATTTATTTATGATTTTATAAAAGAGTAGTGCCATACAAACAAACTTTTCTTATAAACTAATGTGTCACCTAGAATATTAGTAAGTTGGGCCTCATTTCACATTTCAATGTTGTATCACTCTATGCAAAATCAGTTTGTAAGAAAAGTTTGTAGATTTTTTTTATTTGTATAGCATTTTCCTTTATAAAATTAATAGGCAGTTGTATGCCAACCAAAATATATGTAGGGGTGTTTTGGGAAGGCAGTCAGCTTTTTGGCTTTTTAATTTTTTTACACAAAAGTCAAAAAGTCATAAAAAGTTAAAAAGTTAATTTTTTACCAACTTCTCAAAATATCACACAATGCAGTTGCAGGTTTGATCTGAAATGATTATAACCAAAAAGAAGACCTCCACCGCCTAGAGACACTCTTGCCTATGGGTGTGTACGGTGTGATTCTGGCGGTTTGAAAGTAAAATTATAAATTGAATGGCAAATTGGTAGATTAGTGGATTGATAAATTATGGTTTTAGCGATTTTTGGCGAATTGGCAGATTGAAAAATATTTTAACTAATTATCATACATTTGCATAATATATAACACTAATTTTTATAATATTATATATATAACATAAAATAATTTTACATAATATGTTTCGTATATATAACTGTTAATTTGTAATAAATTTTCATATTTTAAATCTCTCTCGCACTCATGTTTACTTTGATATTTCATTGAAAGTTAAAAAATATATATGTATTAACTATAGCGAAGCGGAGCGATTTGAAAGGCGAATTATAAATTTTAAAATTTAAACCGTGGTTGACAATTAGAGCTGTATGAATTAATGCGGATCAAATTAATACGATTTTAACTGATTGAACGATATTTTGCATAAACTTTACTCTTGCCGACAGAAACTAGGAAGATGATAGGAGGATGAGAGTAATTATTTTGTATTCAATAATAAGTGGGAATGGTCGTCACGTCACTCACATTTATGGCGTGACAGTGTTGCTTTTAAAGTATTTAACTCTCCACACCCTCTGTAGCGGTAGCGGAAGAGGGCTGATGTTTGGTGTTAAATTATACAAATAAAATATCAAAAGTTTCTAGTAGAACATTACATGCCAAGGCTCCTAAAGATGGGAGCAGTTAATTATTCTGTGCAGCAATGCTGCAGAATTCACACCATTATTTTGTTGATGTGAACCCTACATGGTATGTGGATCGTTTTATTTTGTGAAATTGTGGTTTAAAAATTAGATTTCAATTTACTCATCATTGAAACTCTTTAAGGTAGTATTAACAATTTGTTCTAAAACTCTTCATAATCATGTTTTAAGGGACTTTAGTTTGGTAAATAGGATTATGTTAAACAGTGCACGCGTTGTTGTCAGTGAGACGGACTTTTTCAGGTTAAAAAATAGTCACAACTGTGGTCTATATTTTTTTGACGTGGAATTTATGAATTCTTTTGTCTCACGGGAGCCATGATAATGATAATATGCACTTGAGAGTGATGGTGTGGAAGTGGACTTTGTATCTAACACACAACAGTCCAACCATAATGAGAGGGATGGTCTCAATGTTGACAGTAGTATCAATGAGCAAGGTGACTGGGATGTGGCGTTGATGAATGAAATATTCTCCCCTAATATTTCAGATATCATCCACAAGTTACCCCCCACTTCAGATATGGATATTCCTACCTGGAGGGGTTCTTCTGATGGAGTGTTCACTACCTCAAGTGCCTATGACATCATTTCTGGCAATATAGGCACTGATGAGGACTGGAGTTGGCTGTGAAAATTGAGATTACCCCACCAGTTGAAGGAAAAAAGAGGTCTTTATGCCTCAGCTGCAGGGAGGAGGAGGAAGATATGAACTATCTTTTCAGAACTTGCTATAAAGCCAAAGCAGTTTGGTTAGCTATTTTTGGGAGAGAATGGTATCTGAAAATGTTCAAAAAAACCTTGGCTGGATTGGCTTACTTTTAATGCAAAAAACATAAAACATGTCAATGAGCACCTCACTTGGTACATTGTTTTTGTTGTGTCTTTGGAAAATATGGAAAAACAGAATTCCAAGATTTTTGAAGAAACTGTGGTTTCTAACCATGATAGTGTGAAATCTATTTTAAATTTTTCTAATGAGATCAACCAGGCTTTTAATATAGCCATTGTGAATCCTAAACCAGCCTTCAAACTAATCAAGTGGTCTTTGCATCCTGCGCCTAAAATTAAGCTAAATACATATGGTTGCAGGAAGCTAGGAGGTGAAGGAGGATTTGGGAGCCTGTTCAAGGGTGTTTTGAGAAGTTGGTAAAAAATTGACTTTTGGCTTTTTACCAAGTTTTTTAGCTTTTTGGAAAGTGTTTTGGAAAGTTGGTAAAAAATTGACTTTTGGCTTTTAGTTTAATATTTGTTTATAGTGTCAAATCAAATTAAAATGATCAAAATACCCTTACCCAACATAACAAATTTATTTTTTTATTTTTTTGTCATAGGCCCCAATTTGTAATTTCACATTTGCGTTTTTGGCACTTCCCAAATCAATTTTGTTGCGTTTTTGCCACTGCGTTTTTAGACATTTTGACAAAAACGTGACTTTTTATTTTGGTTTCCAAAACGACACCCAGAGATGAACCTGGAGCTTGGGTGTGTGGCTATTATGGTAGACTCCAGGATGGGACAAGCCTTGAAAATGAGCTATGGGCTATATACAAAGGTTTAATTGTGCTCCTACAAATGGGTATGAGCAAAGTAATTATTGTGACTGATACCATACAAGCTATGGAACTCTTGACAAAGGAGACAGATAAATTCTCCATACAGAGGATTAATGGAAGATGCTAAGATCATTATGCGAGGATGTGAATGCACTGTGCAACATATTTTGAAAGGAGGACATCTATGCACAAATGCATTGGCAAAGCTTGGAGCGGAACAACCGGAGGACATACTGGTGGTCAATGAACCACCAGTGGAAATTAGGAGTTTGCTACCAGGTAGATCTAGGGAAAGGGCTTAGCCCTGCTTTGTTCATTTGATTTTCCGGAGAATATGCACTCGAGAAAAATGAGTTTGTCACACTTCGTATGAGTTTACAAAACAAAACATAATTTGATTGGTTTAAAATTATGGACTTTTGACTTTCTTTCTATCCAAATATAAATTAAAGGGTGTTACCTAAGTCCTTGATACTTATCACGGATTTTATTTTAATTATTCAAATTGTTTATTTTATAGGATATTTTATGTATATTATTTATTAAAAAAATAATGTTGAGAACTTATTTATTTTATTATATTTGTCATTAAAAAAAAAAAACACAATTCACCATGTAATGTTTTACTAGAAACTTTTGATATTTTTTAGGGAAAATGGCCCAGAACCCCAGTGGGGTGACCCTATCACCTCCACTGTTTTTTGATTGGTTCAATTTATTTATTTTTTATTTTTTTTCACTCTTGGTCTCACAGCCCCCCACGTGGAGGTGGAGGTGTTGAGTCCCAACATGGTTGATTTTTTAGTAAAACATTACATGCCAAGGCTAATTATAAAAAAATAAAAATAAAATAAAAAATAGTTCATATGAGAAAAATTTGTCATAAAAAAAGTTATTAATTGTAAGTTTTAGCGACAATTTATAAAAATCATGAAAAAAAGTCACTAATTGTCAATTTTTAGCAACATATATAAAAAATTGTCACAAAAAAATTATTTTTAGCGACAATTTTATTAAGACTTATTTTCAATATGATTTGATGGGAATTAAGTCAAACTATTAACACCTATTAGTAGTTTTTCAGAGGTAGGATGGAGGAGATTGATAGTTATAGGATTGTTAGTGAGGGGATTAGTAAAATTATGTTTGTTTTGTTAATGAGGGGATTGTTAAATTATTTTTATATAAAATAAATATAAAATAATAAAACAAATAAAATTATGATTTTTACTTAACAACAAATATAAAAAATTAAACATTAATGTTTAAAAAAAAAATTCCCAACAAGTTTAAAAAAAAAAATTAGTTGACCGGTTGATCGGCCGGATATCCCAGCGGACGTTCAGCAACTTGCTAAGCCAACGGATTATTTTTGTAATACCATCTCTTCGCCCGGACTATCAATCTGCTCGCTCAAAACCCATTCTAATCCAAACGGAATACCAATTCAAAAATCACAAACAAAACAAATATGAATTACATGTACTGTTCATCCATTACAATGCACTCCGGACGGTAACGGCACCCAAACAAAACAAATATGAATTACATGTACTGGTCATCAAAAGTTTCTAGTAAAACATTACATGCCAAGGCTCCTAAAGATGGGAGCAGTTAATTATTCTGTGCAGCAATGCTGCAGAATTCACACCATTATTTTGTTGATGTGAACCCTACATGGTATGTGGATCGTTTAATTTTGTGAAATTGTGTTTTAAAAACTAGATTTCAATTTACTCATCATTGAAACTCTTTAAAGTACTATTAACAATTTGTTCTAAAACTCTTCATAATCATGTTTTAAGGGACTTTAGTTTGGTAAATAGGATTATGTTAAACAGTGCACGCGTTGTTGTCAGTGAGACGGACTTTTTCAGGTTAAAAAATAGTCACAACTGTGGTCTATATTTTTTTGACGTGGAATTCATGAATTCTTTTGTCTCACGGGAGCCATGATAATGATAATATGCACTTGAGAGTGATGGTGTGGAAGTGGACTTTGTATCTAACACACAACAGTCCAACCATAATGAGAGGGATGGTCTCAATGTTGACAATAGTATCAATGAGCAAGGTAACTGGGATGTGGTGTTGATGAATGAAATATTCTCCCCTAATATTTCAGATATCATCCACAAGTTACCCCCCACTTCAGATATGGATATTCCTACCTGGAGGGGTTCTTCTGATGGAGTGTTCACTACCTCAAGTGCCTATAACATCATTTCTGGCAATATAGGCACTGATGAGGACTGGAGTTGGCTGTGAAAATTGAGATTACCCCACCAGTTGAAGGAAAAAAGAGGTCTTTATGCCTCAGCTGCGGGGAGGAGGAGGAAGATATGAACTATCTTTTCAGAACTTGCTATAAAGCCAAAGCAGTTTGGTTAGCTATTTTTGGGAGAGAATGGTATCTGAAAATGTTCAAAAAAACCTTGGCTGGATTGGCTTACTTTTAATGCAAAAAACAAAAAACATGTCAATGAGCACCTCACTTGGTACATTGTTTTTGTTGCGTCTCTTTGGAAAATATGGAAAAACAGAATTCCAAGATTTTTGAAGAAACTGTGATTTCTAACCATGATAGTGTGAAATCTATTTTAAAATTTTCTAATGAGATCAACCAGGCTTTTAATATAGCCATTGTGAATCCTAAACCAGCCTTCAAACTAATCAAGTGGTCTTTGCCTCCTGTGCCTAAAATTAAGCTAAATACATATGGTTGCAGGAAGCTAAGAGGTGAAGGAAGATTTGGGTGCCTATTCAGAGATGAAGTTGGAGCTTGGGTGTGTCGCTATTATGGTAGACCCCAGGATGGGACAAGCCTTGAAAATGAGCTATGGGCTATATACAAAGGTTTAATTGTGCTCCTACAAATGGGTATGAGCAAAGTAATTATTGAGACTGATGCCATACAAGCTATGGAACTCTTGACAAAGGAGACATAGATAAATTCTCCATATAGAGGATTAATGGAAGATGCTAAGATCATTAATGGAAGATGCTAAGATCATTATGCCAGGATGTGAATGCACTGTGCAACATATTTTGAAATGAGGACATCTATGTGGGGGGTTCAATGTTGGACATCTGGCAAGGTTTTCCATATATCTGTTCTGATGACGATTTCCGATAACCACTCCGGTAACCGAAATACCCAAACTACGACCAAATCTTTTGAGGAAGAGGATCATCTA
This sequence comes from Camellia japonica, assembly GCA_030407325.1. NCBI lineage: Eukaryota > Viridiplantae > Streptophyta > Magnoliopsida > Ericales > Theaceae > Camellia > Camellia japonica. Next base: position 32,618,583 of record JAPPVO010000002.1, on the reverse strand, counting down.
GTTCGCAGTACCAAGAAAATCAAGAGCTCCAACTCTTTTGAGCACACCGCTTTAGAGAATGAGGTTGAAATGGCACATGTAATCAGTGAAGGCAATAGCCCCCAAAATCTTCCACTGCAAGAGCCCACACCCACGAAATCCTTCAAAGAAGCATTGACTGCAACCACAACCAGGGACTACATGTTTGATAACAGAGTAGATTTACTCTCCTCTGATGAAGAAGATGAGGACCATGAGGGAACCACATCGACTGACAATTTCATTTCTGAACACATGGGCCTTCCTAAGGTATCCCTCCCCAAAAAGCTCCTCCAAAAGACCAGAAAGCCATGGGAAAGTGTTCTTATCATCAGACTTTGGGGAAAAGCATTGGCTATACCATGCTTTGCACGAGAGTCAAGAACATTTGGGCTCTCCAAGGTGAGTTCCATGCCATTGACCTGGGGTGTAACTTCTTTTTATTTAAATTTTCCTTTCAAGAAGACTATACTAAGGTTTTCACAGGGGGCCCCTGGGTGATAATGGATAATTATCTCACTGTTAGGCGATAGGAGTCCAATTTCAAACCCTCGGAAGCTGTTGAAACCACAACCGCAATTTGGGTTCGGTTTCCAGAGCTGCCGATAGAGTATTATCAAGATAAGGTTCTATACGCAATAGCCAACACCATTGGAAAACCCCTAAAAATTGATTGGACAACTGTCATGGCTACAAGAGGTAAGTTCGCCAGAGTCTGTATCGAGATGGACCTCACGAAGCCCCTGACACCCAAGTTCATCTTAGAGGGTAAATACTACAACATTGAGTATGAATCACTCCATAATTTCTGTTTCCTGTGTGGGCGTATTGATCATAGAAAAGAAGCTTGCAGATTCAAAGTGCCCAATACTCAACCGGAGTCAGAGAAACTAGCCGTTTCCGGTGATACCTCATCCTCTGCAAATCCTAACGGCTATCAGCAACCCATGGAAACTGCAAGCACAAAGTTTGGGCCCTGGATGCTTGCAACCAAGAGAGAGTGCAGACCAATCCAGACCCAAAAGAGCCAAGATTTAGCTGGCCCAATCACAAAGCCCCACAAATTTAAATATCTTGAGGAGGATAAGGAAGGTCCAGGGAAGCCTTCTAGAGGGAGAAAAACTTACAGAGCAGGTATTGAAAAGGCCCAAAATACGCATCCTCAACAATCAGGCCCTAGTCTCCCCAAAGACTACAAAGGTAAAAGTAAGAATGACCAATCCCAGTCTAAGGCTCAAGGTCAATATCGACTAGATCAACCTTAATCAATAGTCCAATCACCTGGTACTAGCTTAGGAAATCCTGCTCAAGAATCTTATGCAGATATTTCAGATATGGAACAAGTAAGGGCAGATGTACCCGCACAAGAAATGAAGCATCAACATGCAGAACCTGAGATGAGCTCTGCCTTGGAAACTAACAACCAGCTGGAAGACCTAACTATGGTTGAAGCTACTCTATCTCATACCCAGATTAGTTTAACCAATATAGATACACCCTCTTTAACCAAAGAGCATCTGGTTAGAGAGAGAGAACCGCCGGACCCAGGAGACTAGGAAAATGGAGGAAATGCCGAACACAGAGGGATAGAAGTTAGAAGTGGAGGAACATGTAAAGCAACACAACTCAGTGAGTCTGTTGTTCGATCCAGAGAAAGAAGCCATTCACCTAGTCGCCTTCGTCTGGTGGATAGAGCAGGTACGTATGAGAATCGAACCAAGCTAGAAGGACAAAACTGCCTACCTATTCCACTCGATCCAAATGGCCTCCCTCAGATTAGTGGAGGACGACCATCGGCGAATCCGTAGTAAATTACGGATCTGGCAACCAGTGACCTACCAATTTTTCCTTCTATGGATTTGCTCCGACTTCTATTTTGGAATTGCCGCGGTACCGGTAATAACATCTTCAAGCGGAATCTAGTGGAGATTATCAAGGCTCATAAACTTGAGATCCTAGTCCTTATGGAAACCAAAGTAGCCTTCAGCAAATTGGCCAACTTCTTTAATAGGCTTGGGTTCACTGCCTCGACTATTATTGATCCTGTGGGAAGAGTGAGAGGCATATGGATAATTTGGGATACTAGCCAGGTTAATGTAAGAGCCTCTACTGTCAGTCCACAAGTGATCCACACCACATTGCATAAAGAGGATTATGAGGAGTGAGTCTTGGCCGCTGTTTATGCTAGCCCCAATCCCACTTTACGTGACCAACTGTGGCACAATTTGGAGGATGTGGCCAACAATTTGGACAGACCTTGGCTTGTTGCTGGGGACTTCAATGATTATGCCAACCAGAGTGAACGTAGAAGCTTTTCACCCAATTAGAACTCTGGAAGGACTCAGAAATTCCTTGACCGAATTAACAACTATAAGCTCATAGATCTAGGTAGCTCTAGCCCCCGTATGACCTGGACTAACAACCGTCAAGGAGCGGCCAACACCATGGAAAGACTTGACAGAGCTCTGTGTAATGAGGAATGGCGAACTATGTTTCCTGAAGCCACTGTTCGTGTTCTCCCCAGAACGTATTCTAATCATTCTCCTCTTGTGGTCTATACCCAAGGTATGCATCCCCTAAACCCTCTCAATAGACCTTTTAGATTTGAGGCGGCTTGGATGTCACATCCTAGCCTTAATGGTGTTATTCAAACTTCTTGGGTAAATATGCACCATAACCTCCTGGATGCAACTGCTGACTTCACCCACAGAGTTACTGACTGGAATAAAAATGTGTTTGGTAATATTTTCAAAAGAAAAATGAGACTTATTGCTAGATTAGGGGGTATCCAAAAAACTCTTGCTGAGAAATTTTCCCATAATCTTCAAATCCTTGAAAAAGTCCTCATCAAGGAGTATAATGAGACATTGCTTCAAGAAGAAATGCTTTGGTTTCAAAAATCGCGGTCCAAATATATTACCCTTGGTGACAAAAACACCAGATATTTCCATATCTCCACCTTAACCAAGAGAAGAAAACTCAAAATTAATGCCCTCAAGAATGATGATAATAACTGGATTACGGATATGGCTGAGGTCAAAAACATCATCCTCCAGTATTTCCAAAATCTCTTTCGTAAAGAAGATGATGTCTGTTTAGACCATTGGAATAATGTTACTTTAGTTAAGTTTATTAAAGAAGATAATGATAATTTTCTGAAGCCTATCACCAATCTTGATATCCATCATGCTGTCAAGAGTATTGGGGCCTACAAAGCCCCAGGAAAAGATGACATGCAAGCAATCTTCTATCAAAGATATTGGCCCATTGTGGGCCAGTCAGTGTGTCACTTTGTTAAACAGTGTTTCCTCAACAAAGCTGTGCCTGCTGAGATCAATGAGACCCTCATTGTTCTCATTCCCAAGATTGATAATCCTGAAAACGTAAAGCAATTTAGACCTATCAGCCTCTGCAATGTTACATATAAGATCATTTCCAAATTAATTGTGGCTAGAATTCGCCCTCTTCTTGACAACTTGATTAGCCCCAATCAATGCAGTTTCATACCTGGGCGTAATACAACCGATAATATCATTATAACCCAGGAAATCCGCCATACTTTGAGGCATAAAAAAAAAAGGGAAGAGGGAAGTGGAGGCATGATCTTCAAGATAGACCTTGAAAAAGCATATGACAGGACTCTTCTGGAACTTTATAAGGATACCCTCCTTTAATTGAACCTGAATGAAGGATGGATTGACCTTATCATGAGTTGTGTCACCAATAACAAATCCAACATTCTTTGGAATGGTAAGATGCTTAATAGTGTTAAAAATTAGAGAGGTCTCCATCAAGGCGACCCTCTCTCCCCTTACCTATTTGTTCTTTGCATGGAGAGATTTTCCAACATGATAAATTCCAAGGTTGGCAGCAATACCTAGAAGGGTATTAAAGCTGCTCGCACTAGCCCAACCATCTCTCATCTTTTCTTTGCAGACGACCTCATTCTTTTTGCCAAAGCTGATAGGCAAAATTGTGCCACCATTATGGATACTTTAACTGAGTTTTGTGCTATATCTGGCCAAAAAGTTAATTACACCAAATCCAAACTCTTCGTGTCCCCCAATGTGCCTCATATCAAGGCCCTATCCCTTAGCTCTCTGAGTGGCATTCCCCTTACTTAAGACCTTGGTAAATATTTGGGCTCCCCTATGATTCATGGTAGAGTCAACAAACATTTGTTTTGGGATATCATGGAAAAGCTTAAAAATAAACTTTCAGGTTGGAAGGCCAGAAACCTCTCCCTCGCTGGTAGGCTTACCCTCATCCAATCTGTGACCTCTGCAATCCCTAACTATAATATGCAAACCATGGAACTCCCTAGAAGTATGTGTGATGACATTGATAGACTCAATAGAAAATTTCTCTGGGGTGAGACGGATAGTAATAGAAGAGTGCATCTTGTTAATTGGGACAAGGTTTGCAGAAATAAAGTGAAAAGTGGTCTAGGCCTTCGTAAGGCTAGGGATAATAACACTGCCCTCTTGTCCAAACTTGGTTGGAAGCTACTAAGTGATAAAAACAAACTTTGGTGTAAAGTTCTCCATTCTAAATATCTTAACAAAAACACCTTGTGTCAGCCCCCCTCCAAAAATTAACTCTTCTCATATCTGGAGAAGCATTCATAGGAACAAAGATATTTTGAGAAGATGAGTTAAATGGAATGTGGGGGATGTGAATAACATCTCCTTTTGGAATGATTAGTGGTGTGGCTCACAACCTAGAGCTGAAACACACAATCCCCAACAGGTTAATGAACATCTTAAGGTTAGTACTGTGCTCACTGATGATGGCAACTGGGATGAGGAGGCTCTTCAAAATCTTGTCAGCCCTCAAGCTCTACAGGACATTCTTAAAATTCATAGACCCCATTTTGTCACTTTTACAGATACTCCTTTCTGGATTGGTTCACCATGTGGTAATTTCACAACTGCTTCAGCATACAGTCTCATTGCTAATCATGAGCTAGCTGGTGGAGATTGGCAATGGATTTGGAAACTTAAAGTGCCCCAGAAACTGAAAAGTTTCCTCTGGCTTATATTGCATGGGAGATTACTCACAAATCAACTTCGTCTTGTGAGGAATATGGCAACTAATGATCTATGCCCTAGATGTGGATCAGTTAGTAAAGACATGCCCCACCTTATCAGAGATTGCATTTTCTCCAAGAACTATTGGACTTGAAATTAGAGATTTTACCTGGTGGAGGGCTGGTTGTGATCAGCCTTTCAATGAATGGGTTATTTCTAACTTGAAAGATAAAAATTTATTTTTTGAAACAAAATGGCAGATTTGGAAAGATAGAAACAAATTGGTTTTTGAAAAACAACTTAACCCCATTCAAATCAGTCTCAAGAACATATGGAACTATGTTCATGAGATTGCAGAGGCTTACAAATCTGCCCTCCATCCAAATCCTCCCAATCCTAAACTAATTTGTTGGCTTCATCCACCTGCAGGTAGTTAAAGCTGAATGTTGATGGCTGCTCAAAAGGGGATCCAAGACAAGCTGGTTATGGAGGTTTACTAAGAGATGAAACAGGACTTTGGGTCTGGGGCTTCTATGGAAAGCTCGGTCATTGCTCAAGTCTTGAAGCTAAGTTGTGGGCCATTTACAGGGGTCTCACCATCCTTTTCCAGAAAAACACACATGAAGTGGTGTCACGACCCAAACCCGCCCCTATGGGTTTAGCACTGTAACCGGTCAGTAATCCGTGATTACCGAAGGCCTGCTTAACAGTAGAACAGTAAAACAGAGTACAGGGGCTGGCGGAAGCCAAAACAGTAATTTAAACAATGTCCAATGAGCTGTGACAGTCTGTATGCAAAAAGACTTTTCATACATATATACAATCAGTGCAAAACAGTATGTACAACATTTACAATCATTCAGGACAGGGACTTAATCCCTGTAACAGTCTATACAGTCTATACAAAACAGAACAGAAGGGGGGAAACTAAAACACCCCAAAGCCGTGGCTTGAGCGGGCTCGGAACCTCGCAGTGAGGCACAGTAGTTGGCTTTGACAAAAGGGAGTCTAACCCACGCTCCTAGCTCCGGTCTGGTGCCTGAACACCTACATATATATATGAGCAGTGAACTAAAGCCCAATGAATAACATAATGCGTAAAGAGGTTAAGAATGAATGTCCTTACAGTAATGAAAACAGCTCATTAACTCAGTATTTTAGTCATTCAGTCATAACAGTCATATGTGGTACATCCATTAGCATAGCAGTACAGTAAACAGTAGGTCTTAAAAGACCGAACAGTCAGTGATGGCCATCATAACAGTAAACAGAAGTTCCAAGATAGGAACTGACAGAGATCTCTGTAACAGTAACAGTAACAGTAGTTGCTAAGGATGCCACAATACAGTTTAGAATAGAGGACATATATTCATTCAGTTAACAGTACAGTTTAACCATTCAGAAGATATTCGTATTTGAACATATCTTTACACAGTTGTTACTCACAGAGTTCTGGGCTACGGTTAAGCTAGAGCGCGTCCTCAGATGCCAACCCTACACAGTTACAGATTGAACACACACTAAGCTACTCAGTTGGGAAAATAATAACTTAATCCCTAATTTGCCTCGGTGTGGTTCTATATCTATATCCTCATTAAGATGCTTAAATTAGGCCTAAGAATGCCTAGGATGGGATGAGGATGCAAAGATACACTTTAAAAGCATTTTCAAAATTTTCAGAAAACAGGGGTCCCGCTCGAGTATAGGTTACTCCGTTCGAGCGTACATGCAGACAAAGGTTTCCGCTCGAGCGTAGACTCACCCGCTTGAGCGTATTTCAAAACAGTCAAAAGTGCTGGATAGGTGAAATTCATGCTTGATTGGGCGCTCGACACCCGCTCGAGCGTAATACACAATGTCCCGCTCGAGCGTAAATTACCACGCTCGAGCGGACTGCAAAACACAACAAAATGCTGGGAGCACGATTTTCACGCTCGAGCGCCAGTCACCCCGCTCGAGCGTGAGTTCAAAATCTGAAATTTCCAGATTTGAACTTCAAGCTCAAAATCAAGTTTCAATGAACCAAATTCGATTCATTTGGGCCCATTTCCTGGAAAACACTTGTAAATACATAGTATGACATGATTTAAAACTCAATTTGTAAAATCAAGGCCCAAAGGTGAGGGAATTAAACCCAATTTCAAACAACACTTCAAGAACATGATGAATGTGTAACATGCAAGACTTTAAACCACTTTCAAGCTTTAAATACTTGCTCTACTGAGCCAATTCATCCAAAAACAAGATAAAATCATGGACTTTAACATAAATATGAACATGCATGCACCAATTGTCATGAAATCAACATCCAAATGCAAGGATATAAACATGCATGCAAAGATTAAGCTTCCATTCAACAATTTAGCACCAATTCTAGACTCCACCCTCAAATGGACCATGAACCATGCAAGAACAATCTTAAATACATCAATAAAAGGTTGAATTGTCTACCTTGGGTCCCCCAATTACAAGTCTAGAAGCTTAATCAAGCAAGAACTCCTTTAATCTTCTTAATTTCCAAGCAAAACCAAGCAAAACAAAATGAAAACCAACTCTTCTAGGTCCCTCTCTCTCTATAGTCGGTTTATGTCTCTCAAATGGTTGATGAAATGTGTTAAGGCTCACATATGTGAATCAACTAAAGGCTTAAGACTTGGCCCACTAAGTGGTAGTTTGGTAATTAGAGCCAACTATGCAATTTAGCTTATTTTAATCTAATTTAATCATACTAAATCACATTTCAGATAAATATGCCATAAAATCTTATAAATTCTAATGATCATAAAACATCAATCGATTTCAGATTCGGCCACCGATAAGGCCTTCAATTCGCAATTTAAAACATAAAACATGGACAGATAAGTTTAACAACCAACAGATAGATATGCATTTAAACTAGCGCATTCAATCAGTCAGTTCAGTATTTTAGTTGATTCAATTACTTTTCATAATCAGTCTCAGTTTAGCAGTAATCAGTGGTTAATCGGTAAACAGTGGTGAGGGTTGTTACAAGTGGAGATTGAAACAGATTCTGCATTGGCACTATCCCAAATCTAAGATGGTCCATGCATCAACTCTTCCTACAGAGCTGTTATTGAGGATGCCAAATTTCTGCTAAAAAGATGCCACTGTTCTCTAAAGCACACTCTGAGAGAGGGCAACAAATGTGCTGATCAACTAGCTTAGATTGGTGTTGCTCAAGATGAACATGTTGTACTGTTGAAAGATCCCCCAAATGTATTGCAGGAGCTGCTTATTGCAGACTTAATTAGCACTGTTGAGCTAAGGGATTAGCCCTCTTGCTGATATGTTCTCTTGCTGCTATGTTTTATTTGTACTTCTAAACTTCTGCTGTTATGTTTTCCCTTGAATCAAAAAAAAAAAGAAAGGAGGACATCTATGCACAAATGCATTGGCAAAGCTTGGAGCGGAACAACCGAAGGACATATTGGTGGTCAATGAACCACCAGTGGAAATTAGGAGTTTGCTACCAGGTATATCTAGGGAAAGGGCTTAGCCCTTCTTTGTTCGTTTGATTTTCCGATGTACCTAAAAAAGAGAATATGCACTTGAGAAAAATGAGTTTATCACACTTTGTATGAGTTTACAAAACAAAACATAATTTGATTGGTTTAAAATTATGGACTTTTGACTTTCTTTCTATCCAAATATAAATTAAAGGGTGTTATCTAAGTTCTTGAAACTTACCACGGATTTTATTTTAATTATTCAAATTGTTTATTTTATAAGATGTTTTATGTATATTATTTATTAAAAAAATTATGTTGAAAACTTATTTATTTTATTATATTTGTCATTAAAAAAAAAAAACACACAGTTCACCATGTAATGTTTTACTAGAAACTTTTGATATTTTTTAGGGAAACTAGCCCAGAAATCCAGTGGGGTGACCCCACCACCCTCACTGTTTTCTGATTGGTTCAATTTTTTTTTTTTTTTTTTTTTTTTTTCCACTTAGTCTCACAGCCCCCCACGTGGAAGTAAGGGTGCTGGGGGTCCCAGTATGGTTGATTTTTTAGTAAAACATTATATGCCAAGGCTAATTATAAAAAATAAAAATAAAAAACAATTCCTATGAGAAAAATTTGTCATTAAAAAAGTCATTAATTGTAAGTTTTAGCGACAATTTACAAAAATCATGAAAAAAAAGTTACTAATTGTCGATTTTTAGCGACATATAAAAAATTGTCACAAAAAAATTATTTTTGGCGACAATTTTATTAAGACTTATTTTCAATATGATTTGATGGGAAGTCAAACTATTAACACCTATTAGTAGTTTTTCAGAGGTAGGATGGAGAGGATTGATAGTGATAGGATTGTTAGTGAAGGGATTAGTAAAATTATGTTTCTTTTGTTAGTGAAGGGATTGTTAAATTATTTTTATATAAAATAATAAAACAAATAAAATTATGATTTTTACTTAACAACAAATACAAAAAATTAAACATTAATGTTTTAAAAAAAATTCCCAACAAGTTAAAAAAAAAAAATTTAGTTTACCGGTTGATCGGCCAGATGTCCCAGTGGACATCCAGCAACTCACTAAGCCAACTGACTATTTTTGTAATACCATCTCTTCTCCCTGACTATCAATTTGCTCGCTCCAAACCCATTCTAATCCGAACGGAATACCAATTCAAAAATCACAAACAAAACAAATATGAATTACATATACTGTTCATCCATCACAATACACTCTGGACGGTAACGGCACCCAAACAAACGGGGCGAATGCTAAGTCTTTATCAGAAAGGGAGAAAAAAAAAATGTAAAGTCGTTCGCTGGTCGTTTATATATTGGATAATATTACGCCTTCTGTCCGCCAGTTGGATCATCATAATTTGGATTTGAAAGAGAGAGAGAGAGAGAGAGAGAGATGGGCAACAACTCTTTTTCAACATCAATTATTCTATTTCTCACATTTTTCTTCTTCAGCTCATGCTTCCAACAAGCATATCCCAAACCCAATTCTTCAGTCACTCAAAACAACACTGAAGCACCACAATCCACATTAGGTGGTGGCACTAGCCCACCTGTCTACCAAAATGACTGCGGTTGTAGCCTCCCTCCACCATCACCACCACCCCCTCCACAACCAGAATGTCCTCCTCCACCACCTCCTCCACCACCACCACCACCGCCGCCTCCGCCACCCTCTCCACCGCCACCTCCAATACCAAAATGCCCTCCTCCTCCCCCGCCGCCATTACCACCACCACCGCCGCCGCCGCCACCTCCCCCACCACCACCACCACCGCCGCCACCTCCCCCACCACCGCCGCCACCACCTCCCCCACCACCACCGCCACCGCCGCCGCCTCCTCCTCCCCCACCACCACCGATATCACCGATACTCCGAAAGGCCATCCGCACAATCCGAAAATTCAGAGCAAGCATAACTCAGGATCCAAAGGGCATCACCAACACCTGGAAAGGCAACAAAATCTGCATAGACAAAGCTACTTACGTGGGCTTCCTCTGCGACAAAATTCCCGGAGACGAAAGGTTCAGAATCGCCGGCGTCAACTTCAACGGCTTCAACTTCAACGGCCCAAAACTCAACATCGCCGGCTTCATCGAAAAACTCAAAGACCTCGCCTTCTTCCACGTCAACTCCAACTACTTCACCGGTTCCATTCCCACTCTCATCTCTACACTTCCCTACTTCTACGAGCTCGACCTCAGCAACAACAAGCTCGCCGGTTTATTCCCAACCCCGGTCCTCTCCGCCACAAACCTCACCTTCCTCGACCTCCGGTTCAACTTCCTCACCGGTCCGGTACCTCCCGACGTCTTCCGCCTCGACCTCGACGTTCTCTTCCTCAACAACAACAAGTTCACCGGTAACATACCAGACAATCTCGGAGCCACCACAGCTCTTTACCTCACTTTTGCAAACAACATGTTCACCGGTCCGATCCCGAAAAGTATCGGCCAAGCTAAAGACACACTGGTTGAAGTTCTGTTTTTGAACAACAAACTATCTGGGTGTCTCCCATTCGAAATTGGGTTGTTGAAGTTCGCGACCGTGTTCGATGCGAGTAAGAACCAGTTGACGGGTCCGATACCGCACTCTTTCGGGTGTTTGAAGAGGATGGAGCTTTTCAATTTGTCGTCGAATTTGTTGTTTGGGGAGGTGCCGGAATCGTTGTGTATGCTGAAGAACCTGGTTAAGCTGAGCTTGGAGAACAATTATTTCACGAAGGTTGGGGTAGAATGCAGGAAATTGATTAAAAAGAATAAGTTGGGAATAGGTAGTAATTGCATTTATGATCTTCCCGGGCAAAAGACGGAGGAGGAATGCAAGGAATTCTTCTTGAAGCCCAGGCCATCGTGCCGAGATGTGATGTCGTTCAGTGTACCTTGTGATATTGATGTTTCTTCTTCTGATCAAGTGTCGCCAGCGCCGGCACGCCCTGTGCGTGCTCCATCACCGTCGTATGCTGCTCTAGAAAAGCCTGTATAGCGTATTTTTCATCTCAAGGATTAAGGCCATGGCCATGTTGATGCTTGCAGCTCCCTGGACAAATTTTATTTTGTTTTTATGTTTTTTTTTTTTTTTTTTTTAATCTTCTTTGGTTTTTTTTGTTTTCTCAATTTGGTTGTTATATGTTGATGATGTGGATGTTTAAAATAACAACAATGTTAGGTAACTCAAAATTTTGTGGCTCAAATCACTTAAAACGATGTCATTTTGACATATTTAAATCATTTAAGCCACAAAATTTTGAGCTATCAAACATTTTCCTTAAAATAATGTGTGTATATTGCAGTAAGAAATTTGAAATAAGAAATCCTACTGTACCCTAAAAGTTGTTTTGTGATTGAAATTGAATTAGTATAATACATCTTATAATTAAGAAGAAAATTGCATAATTTTATATTTTTTGACTTATAACTATAAATTAAAAATATATGTATAAAAAAATTATAACCAAATATCTCAAAATAATGTTATAATTAAAGAAAAAATAACGTACCTAAGGATCTATCTATCTATCTATACTATCTATATAAACAAATGTAGTGGAGTATGAGAATTTTTCAAAATCTTAATACTAAATTTTTATGGATTCTCTCTCTCCTACGTGTTACTTCTCAAGTCTCCCCTCCCACTTTTCTTAATTTTTAATCATTTGTCAATTATCTAAATCTCAAAAGCCAAAAAGATTATATATATTTAAATAAAATGATAAATATTTAAATATGAAGAACAAAGAGGTAGAGATAAAAATATAAAATAAATAAAATAAAAAGATAACTATTCAAATTTCAACTACAAAATAATATAAAGAGTCAAATAAAAGATAAAAAAAATAACTAAATAAAAAATATTACGAGTCAATTAATTATAAAAATAAAAAGTTAACTATTTATATATGAACAATTAAAAAAATTTAAATAAAAAAATATTACAAGTCAAATGATTTTTAAAATAAAAAGGTAATTATGTATATATGAATAACAAATAAATATAGATGAAAAAATATACAAAAATAAAAATATAACTATTTAATGAAAATTCAAATAAAAGATAACAAAATATTTAAATAAAAAAAAAAAGAATAAGATTGGGATATAAATATCCCAAAAAGATGATAATTTTTTTAACGATCTATATTTATCTTTTGTTAGTTTGTTATAGAATTTCTATATATTTCAACTTAATCTTTTTAAAGTTTATCTTTAAGTAATAGACGTCCTCTTAGCCTCCAAATCTTTATTCTTAATTTCTTATAAAATTTAAAAAAGTTATGTGACACTTAAGTTTTAAACTCACTCCTCTCTCATCACTTCCATTTAAAATAAAATCTAGTATTCTTTAATAATTTAATAATATATGCTATTAAAATAATAGTTATCCAAATACAAACTTATCAACAAGAAAAAAAAGGGGAAAGAAAAAAGTTATCAAAAAATTCAAAAATATTTGAATTGAAAATCTGTATAAGGATAATCTATATCTATCAATAAAATTCAAAATTCAAAATAAAGATAATTTGAATTTGAATTTGAATTTGAATATATAATAAAGATAATATATATTTATTTATCCAATTTCACATCTCTCTCCTGCTATATAAACAGTTATGTTTCAATTAATTATAAACACATGTAAAACTATTAATGAAACAGCAATGTTAGGTATCATGAAAAGTCTTTCATGAAAATGGTCATGAAAGATTTGTGACCTTTGGATAACACTTACAATAAAACACCACACACTAATCAAGGTAATCTAGGGGTTACAAATTTTTCATGATCATTTTCATGAAAAAATTTTCATGATCCCTAACATTTCTCTTAATGAAATCAAAGAAGGTCGTTTGTATTCAAGTCTAGAGATTTGGTCACCAACATGAATACTAAATAATTAATTGTTCATTATTGTTCATTATTATGTTGTTCTTTCTCTTTCCCCCCTCTCTCTCTATATATATAATTTTATATTGTTATAGATATGGCTGAAATATTTCATACATTTACATTCTTTGTCTAAATTTTAATTTTTTTTGTAGGTGACATTATAAATATAATACAAAGCTAGACGGTTAGAGAGTTTTTGAATTTCTTTTTATTGCATCAATGTTAAATATTATGTACCAAAATTGAAAAGAAAAAAAAAAGTGTAAGAAAATTATTTGTGTGTATCATTCTTATAAAGAATTTCCCACCAAACTAAAAAACTCTTTTCTATTTGAGAATATTTAACTTGGCCATTGAGCGTTCACTATATTTTTTTTGCTTAAAGTTTTATCTTTCAAGAATATTTTGGTGATGAGTTCACATAGTTTTGTGATTTATATGTTTTTATGTAATTTAATTTTGTGTATCCTTATGCAATTCTAATGCATTTTTCTCTTTTACATTTGATATTAACTTTATTTTTTGGATAAAAAATACTTGAATAATTGAGTCTTTTATTTTGTTTTGTTTGTGAGTTGGCAATAGAATATTATTTTTATTATAGCAAAACATAACTCTCAATTATATGATACTTACTAATGTTTCACTGTTCGTAGTTGTTTTTGATTTATTTGTTTGTTTAATTGAATTATCTTTTATGTTTTTGGTTATCAAAATCTCATCGAAAATAAATAATAAAAGACAATTAGTGTGGATGATATTAAACTTAAAACCATAACACATCATATATTTTACAATCATATTTTTAAGTTATTCATTATAAATCATATACACCCATGCATTGCACGGGTTACCGCTAGTTTATATAGTATGAGAGTGTGGATAATAGAATTCTTCATTACTTATAGGGTGTGTTTGATTGGACGGACTGGATAAGGGAATATTATAATCCATCGGACTTGAATCCTGGGACTGTGAATCCCTCGGACTATTTAGTTGGATTTGATATATACCTTGTGCTTGTTTTGTCATTGGATTAGATGTCTAGAAAGGATTATTTTTAGTGAATTCAATATTTGGTTGGACGGACTGGATAGGATAAATGAGCAAAAAACTATTTTACTTTTTTTACTAAATAATAGCAATATTAAACATACCTTTAATATTTTAATTATTTTTAGCTAGATTAAATAAAAAATTATTTTATTTTATTTTTTTACACAATTAAATAAATTTATTTTTTAAAAATAAAATAAATAAAATATCAATAAAAATTTTAAATAAATTTGTTTTTAAAAATAATAATAATTAAACAATGAAATTAAATAAACATCTATTAAAATTTAAATAATGAAATTAAATAAATAAAACATCAATAAAATATCTATAAAAAATTATTTTAAAAAAATTAAATAAATAAAACATCATTAAAAAGTTAAATAAAGTTATTTTATTTTTAAATTGAGACATTTAAATTTTATTGAATTTTACTAAATATAATACATAATTAAATAGTAAAGGGTTAAAATAGTCATTTTACCACCTAATCCCAACAGTAAATAGTCTCTCCAAAATTGTCTCACACCCCCCCTCTCGGGATAGTATAATCCCCCACCTCCCGGGATAGTATAATCCCCCATATGGGAAATAAGGAGTCCGGCCGGACTCCATGTCCGACGGACTAAAAAAAAAAAAAAGCCAGATTGGATGCTTCTCCCCATATTACAATATGCACAATAAATAATCCCCCCTTATTCCCCAATCAAACACACCCATATAGAATTATTAACTAGTTAAAGTAGGGAGTCACTATTTTCACTTCACTTTGCTTCAAATACATTTATTTGTTTGTGCTTATTATACATAGTTATATTAATATCTTTTCACACAAATTATACTCCATGAAAAAATTAAAATTCTAAGAATATTAATATAACTATGTATAATAAAGATAAAAAAAAAGAAATATATTTGGAACAAAATAAAGTCGAAATAGTGACTTCTCTAAAGTAACACAGTAATATTTTTTGAGATTGTAATTAGAATTGTTAGACAATGGTATTCATGTTACTTTTAATTAATATTGTAGTTTTTTTTTTTTTTTTTTTTTTGAGTAAGATAATATTGACTTGCTTTATTAAATAGTTAACAACAAAAAATATCATATTTAATTATATTTTGTAATTCAATAAAATTACATATCGTGACTTAACTATTCAAAAATCTTGTAATTCAGATTTATTCTATATATAGATTTCACGTTATATATATATAATTCCAACCATACACATTCATTCGAAATAAATTCAGATTAGCTAATTGGAATTCATAAAATTATTTTTTTTTAAAAAATTTAAAGGTTGGAACTCAGTTCATTCATCGCCACTATGAACATACATTTCATCAGGTCCACCATGGGCACAACTAAAATTTTAAATGTTGGAACTGGGTTCATTCATCTCCACTACGAAAATACATTTCATCAGGTCCACCATGTGCACAAAGGTTGAACTAGGTTCATCCATCTCCTCTATGAAAATGAATTTCATCAGTTCCCCCATGTACACAACTTTGAATTTAAAGGTTGGAACTAGGTTTATTCATCTCCACTATGAAAATGCGTTTCATCAGGACCACCATGTGCACAACTTTGTGAAGTTTTGGGGAAACATATGAATAGACGTTAGAAAATATTTACTTTAGCTGCATTTTTAATTAAATTAATTAGCACTCTTATTTGGTGACCAATTCATCATATGAACATAAATAGGTTACTCATGTAATAAATCTCAATATAAATTATATAATAATTGTGTTGTTCATAATTCTATCATAGCCTTCGTTTGGAATGTGAGTTGACTTTTTAATTTTTTGACTATTTTAGCCTGGGATAAAAGTCTCGTTTGAAATAGGCTTTTAGACTTTTTTGACTTTTGTGAGAGAAAAAATAAAATAATTATGGTTTGGATGTGATATTTTGTCATATTTGACTGTCCTATACGAATATTTTAGCCCAAATAGACATGTCAAACATAGCCATAGTATCAGATCCACTCTCTCTAGTCCTGTGAATTTTAGTTTCACCCCTTGGCAATAATGCATTAACGTTTGGTTAAAGTTTTGAAATCTTGATTTGGATAAAAAAAAATTTAATTTTTTTTCAAAACTCATAACTAAATAAAGTTTTTAAAACTTTTTTCAAAAACTTATTTTAAAAAACTCATAACCAAACAAGTTTTCAAAACTCTATTTTTTTTTCCTTTAAATTATTTTTTATATTTTATTTTTTTCAAAAATATTTTTTTTTATTTTGTTATTTTTTTAAGTATTGACCAAATAATTTGTTATGATTCAGATATATATGGCGATCCAAAACTTTTTAAATTTTTTTAAAAAAAGTTAAAAATTAAAATTTTTAAAAAATAGAAAATAAAAATATTTTAAAAATTAAAATATTTTAAAAATAAAATGAAATATTTTAAATATATATTTAAAATAAAATATATTTAAAATATGTAAAAAAAATTAAAATATTCAAATTTTTTTAAAAAAACTTTTGTCTAATTTTTTAAAATAATTTTTAAAAAATAAAAAAATATTTTGTTTGAAAAATATAAATAAATAAATAAATATTTTTTACAAAAATAAAAAATCAAAAAAATAAATTAAATAAAAGAATTAGTTTCAAAATTCATAACCAAATAAATTTTTAAAATATACAACTCAAAAACTAGTTTTAAAACTCATAACCAAATTTTTTTTTCTATTTTTAAATCTCATCTAAAAAATTTATCTTTTAAAATATAATTTAAAATTCAAAACTTATTTCAAAAATTAAATCAAACATGACCACATTTTTCCTTTTTGTCTGATTTTTGCTTTCCTTCTCGAATTTTCCTTTATGATACTGACCCACTTCTCTTTCTCGCTGTCTCCAACTATCGGTTATCTCATTAAAATTTTTTATGGATAAATTACAAATATATTTTGAAATTTGATTAAAATGTAAATTGCCTCTTGTAATTTTGAAAATTATATTCTATCTCTTGAGATTTTTAATTTCATAATAAATCGTTCATTTTATTAATAAATCATTAAGTCAATTAACAGTTTTTAATGATATTAGAAATATGTTTCAATTAAAATTTTAAATAGATTTATTATTGTATATGAGAGTAATTATGAATTTTATTTTTTTATTAATTTTGTTAAATAAAAAATTCTAACAAAAGAATATTTGTAATTTTTTAAATCATAAGAGATAATCTGTATTTTAAACAAATATTAAAGAGTATATTTATAATTTATCCAAATAACACAAAAGTATTGAATATTACTACTTTATTAATCAATAAAAATCAATTTGGCACATATGATATAGGAAAATAGGAAGACCCCCAGCATCCCATTGGCCCAAAAAAAGTAGTTTTTTTTTTTTTTTCATCCTCTCTTTAACCCCCACGTATATTTTGAAGGGCCCCTGCAGCATGATTGCTTAATATAAGTCTCACCGATCATTAATTATATCTCATTAATATATTAATGGATGAATATACACTAATTGGTATATTACTTAGTCTATCGATTGATGATGTGACATAATTTAAGAATTTTTTTATATTTGTAATATAATTAATGAGTGGGGTCAATAATAATATTATAACTAATATTGATACATTAATTGGTACATGTAACACCACCGTTAATTGATATGTTGATTAATATTTCTAATTATTGCATGACTTGTCTTGAGATTAGCAAATAATTTTTCCTAATTACTCTCATATTAAAATTTTCAGACAACTCATGAGTCGACGGATAATTATTTATTATTTTCAAGTATAGACACATGACGCTCTAAAAATATTGAATAATTTCTCAAGTCGCGCATATATATCAATAATTAAAATTTAAAAGGGATAAAGAAATCTCCAAAAAAGCGGTTCCAAAGCATTTTCATTTTCTATTTCCATAAGCCTTCTCTTTGTTTCTCTCTCCTTGTCTTGACTTGACGGCCAAAATTCTCTCTCTTTATACACACTGTTCTTTTTCTCTTCCACCAACCATATTGAAAAAGTTGTCTAATTTTCAAGGTCCTACCCACTTTATAGTACTAATTTTTATTAAAAAAATCACGCTCCCATCATCTAATTTATCTCTTCTTCTCTTTCCGGAACATGAATGACATTTCTTCATTTGGATTCGTCAACTTCGTAGTCCTCTCCTTTGTGCACTATTTTGTCGGTGCATTTTTCAAATGTAATCTATTTTTGTTTTTGTCTTCCACAGGTGCCTTCCCACTGGTAATTCTTCGTTGAGTGTAATTCTTTCCTAATTATAATTTTTTTTCTCCTACAGTGTCGATGAGAGATATTGGGTGTGTTTGGTTTATGTTTTGAGCTAAATTTTCAAAAAAAAAAATTGGAAAGAAAGTTTAGAAATTTTTTTGATTTGTTTGGTTATATATTTTGAAAGTAATTTTGGATTTTTGAAATTTTAAATAATTTAATATTTTGTTGTAATTGAATAGATGTGTGTGAGAGAAAAAATAATTGAGAAAGAGAGATGAAAGAGAAAAAGTGATTAATTGATATCTAAGAGAGAGAGTAATTTTAGAAAAAAAAATTAAAAAAATTTCAATCAAACAAAATTTTAATTTTTTTTTCAAAAAATTATATTTTAAAAGTTAAACCAAATAAGGCCATTATTCTGCTCAACTCACATTTCAGATGTACTATACTCAATGCAATAAACGGTCATGGGTTTGAAAAAGGGTTTGGATTAATAATTTGTGGCATTCATTTAATGGGATTGTTTGAGGTGTCCTAAATAAGTGTATTTTTTATCTTTTTAAACTAAAAAATTGAGGAAAAAAATATGGATGTTTGGGTTAACTTTTGACTTTTTATGAAAAAATGTGTATTAAAAAATTGTATAAATTAGTGTGTAGGGAAAAATTAAGATTGGGAGTTATGCAGCCGTAATTTTTGACTTTTTATGAATAGTGATAATTTTTTGACTTTTTAACTTTTTATGGACTTGCCAAACTTGGCCTAGTTCTCTTTGTTTGTAACAAAATGGTATGAGACTGGTAACTGTTAATTTTATGGGAGTATGAATTCTAAATGTTATTTTACTTATTAAAATACTGTTTTTTTTTAATCAATTTTACTGTAATAGAAATAGATAAATAGTTCAGATTAAAAACAAATTAAAAATTTAATATTTAAGTTGATAAAATTAAAAATTTATTTTATTACAATAGTGAAACTTTAGAATTTCTTTTTTATTTTATTTTATAATTTCCCACATTTATTATATCGCCATCTTATTAATTTTATAAGTCCTTAATTTTGTGTTGGTGCAATTCTATACCCCTTATCACGCAATGGAATATGTTGATTTAAAAAAAAAAATTAGGGTTTTTATGTGTAAATTATTGATGAAAAAAATTAAAATTGATTTGACAATTATTACTAACTAATTAACAAATTTGTCTTTAAAAAAGAAGAAGGAAAAAAAATAGCAAATATAATTTTAAAAATTAATTGACTTTTTTTAAGCATGCAACTATTATTATCATATCAATTTCAATTTATTTATTTATTTATTTTTAATAGACAACGATACATTATAATGGATGTGTTATATGAAACAAAAACAAAGATAGTTCTAGGGTAATTTGTCTTGTAATTTTTTTCGGTACTACATGCACCAATTGGTGTACACACTAGTGTACCAAGTAGTGTTATGATATTATTATTGACCATATTTATTATACAAGTTATAAATATCCAAAACCATACAAATGATGCCACATCATCTGTTAGTACATTAGTGTGTACATTAATTGATACATATAGCATTATTCAATTTTTTTTTTTTTTTTTGGATAAACTGAAACTTCATTAATTAAAGCTGAAAGTACATAGTTCTAGGGTAACTAATCCTCCGTGCATCATCATACAATTGATTTGCAATACAAATAGGAGTGGACTCAAAATTATGCAAATTATCAGTTACACGAGATGCTTGATTTGCTAAAACATCCACACAGCCATTCGCCTCGCGGTACACATGCTTAATTGTTCAAACCCCCAGCTGACTCATCAGGAACTCGTAGTCACAAATTAGATAGCTCAAATGATGCATGCAATTGTTTGTATCCATGATAAGCTGAATAACATGTAGTGCATCAACTTCAACTTCAATGCTAGAACATCCTTTATCAAGAGCTAAATTAAGACCATCTCTTAAAACCTAAAGTTCAGCTTCTAAGCTTGAGGCCACGCTTATGTTTTGGCAGAAACCAGTGATCCAATTGCCCCTTTTATCTCTAATTAACCCACTAGTAAAAGCAAGGCTAGGATTGTCCTTGGTTGCTCCATCAGTTTTGAGCTTGAAGTTTGAGGTAATGAGGGGTTGCCAAGAAACATGCTGGATGGTTCTTGTTTTGGGGACTCCAATGGAGTTTGTGTAGTGCTACCATTCCTAGGCTACAGGGACGGAATTAGGAATTCATTTGTAGGGGATCAAGACATAATAATTTTTTTTTTTATATGAATTGATATAAATTATTATTTTTTGAATTCAAAAAATAAACTAAAATTTAATATTAAATTAGTACGTAAAAAATAAAACAATCATATATTTACTGAAGTTTTTTTTTTTTTTTTTTAGATAGGTATATTTAGTGAATTTAATATGTGAATAAAAGCAAAGTCATGTATTAAATAATTCTTTATACAAATCAACTCAATCATCTATCAAAGTGGAACTTGATATTTTTTCATATCTCAAAAGTGTTCAATGATTAACTAGCAATTTCTTCTTAATGTACCCAAGCAAAAAGTCTTAAAAAAATATATTTAATATATGAATAAGCGAAGTGAATCTTTAATTATAGTTTATTTTTTATTTTATGTTCAGTTTTGTGTTTTTGGAAAGAAGAGGCAAAGGAAAAGGAGTGGGCATCTAATGAATAGGTGAGACCCATACTCCTTGACAATGACAAAAGAGGGGCATATTTCCCACACAATTATATATTATTAATATTAGGTTAAAAAATACTGATCCATTCATGGAACTCCAAGTTGAAGGAGTTAGATAAGGTGGGAGGAATAGTCATGGAATTCCAAATGGTTGAAGAAACAGGGCAATCTCTAAGAATGTGGCAGGTTGTTTCAAATGCAAGCAGACAGAGTGTCACGATCCGCTACCCATATTTGAAAGCTAAGTATTATAATGGTCAGTAATTGAAGTTATTTTAGTCAATTCTTAAACAAATAAATAAACGCAAACGAAAAAATATTTAAGTGAGGGTACTAAAATAATCATTGGAGCTTTCACTTTATAAAAAAATTTATTGACCAAAAATGCCGATATTTATATATAAATAATAAAATTATAAATATTATAAAAGTGTTATGTGTGTCTATTCCGCAACCCGCGTCTAAGACTCTCCAAAAGTTATTTCTGAATTACATTGTTTCCTGAAAATTGATAAACAGTTATAAGCACATGGCAGAATGAGAATATTATGCTAAGAGTATAAGGGTCAGAAAATTATCATGGATAAACTTTAGACTTAAAATAGATAAAATAGAATACTTTTCTATTAGAGTAAATAAGTCGCTTATATTATAACAGAAATCCATTTCAAAAATCATATGATATTATACGAAAATTTATAACCATAACCACAGTGTGGAACAGAACAGTGATCAATGGATTCATGAAAATACAGAAGTACGGATTCAAGAGGTGGCCCGTACGGATCACTACAACAAATTACACTTTTCGCGACTAAATTTTTAATCCCCAAAAGTCATTTTTAGTTGCCGAAGATTTTTGCCGACTAAATTTTTTGATCGTCAGCTTTGTCGCAAGATGATTGTCGGGAAAGGTATTGGAGACTACTTTTTTTAGCCGCCAAAAGTCACAAATTGGCGACTAAAAATTTAGTCGCCCAAAAGAAAATGTTCAGTCGCCAAAAAGAAAATATTTTCCATTTTCAGTTTTTTAGTTACCAATTTTTTAATTGTCAAAAACTTTCATTTTTTTTTGGTTACTAATTGTTTAGTCGCCAATAAGTTCCTTTTTATTTTTTGGTTACTAAATGTTTAGTCACCAAAAGCTCAAGCTCTATTTATTAAATTTTTTAAAATGCACAAGTTGAATATTTTTCATTAATTTCTAAATTATATGCATTTCATTATCAATGCAACCTATAACATGTATGTATACAGAATAATACATTTATCAATTATAATCTAAATTCATTATCAATAATACCCATTTCATTATCAACTATTCAAAAACTTTAACTTGTAACATCATATTCCAAATATCATATAAATTCATACAAATCAAGTATAATCCATCTAAATTAAATATTATATACAAAAAATACTGGATTTCCAAAACAGAAGATTGTTCCAAAATAAATATCTTCCATATACAGAACAAATGTTCTTCGTACACATCCACAATAGCCCACGCAAAAGCAATCTGTAAAAAAAATAAAAATAAAACAACCATTAGCACTTATTCAATAAAATTAACGTTTCAAATTATAATAATTATAAAATTAATAATTTAGATATATTAATGAACTAGAAAATTCTACAAAAAAATGTAAGTAAAGGAAATTCAGAAGTGTACAAATAAACTAACAGGAGGCAACCATTAGTTCAAATAATTATTATTATTTCTTTTTAATGGTTGAAACTAGGCTTATGGACCACAATAATTATTATTATTTCTTTTTAATGGTTATTCCACTTTCAAATATAAACTGTTAGGTTTTTATTGTTGGCAACCCCATTTGACAAAACTCCTTTCAGTTGTATTTATTTTCATACTTTTATTTCAGTGAGGCTATGAGTTTATTAGATGCGAATCCAACCCGAATCGAGCCTTGCAGAGAAGTTTGTGATGTCAATGCTTTCAAGATTGCCACTTCGCTGATTATTACGGGGACCGAGTTGCCCGGTCAGCTCGCGGCCGAAGCAAAATGCAAAATTGCATTCAAAATTGCATGTCCGCCGTTGCTCGCTCGAGCCAAGGAGTGCTCGCTCGAGCGAGCTAAGGCTTGCTCGCTCGAGCCAAGGAATGCTCGCTCAAGCGAAGGATTGCGTCCATACAAAAACCTGAAAGAGTGTATTCGTCGCTCGAGCCAAGGCACTAGTAGAAATCATGAAAACAAAGCTCCTCGCTTGAGCGAGAGAAGCTTCGCTCGAGCGAGCCTCAAAATCCGGATTTCTTAAGGAGTTGGTTTTCTTCCAAATCTAGGATTGCTTTTGGTTCTCTATAAATACTTGGTTTTCTCCCAAAACTAGACTATTCATTGAACTTCTCCAGATCTTCTTTTTGGATCTTAAGGTTTATATCTGAAGATATTTTGCTAGTTTCTTTGATATTTTATTGAGTATTCAACTCATGGTTTAAAAGAGAGTACATCAAAGGTTTTGTTTGTTATACAAAAGAGAGAGTTGTTCTTCGGTGGATTCTGAAGAATTCGAGCCTGAAGCTTCGGTGGATTCTGGAGTGGCTCATCAGAAAGACAATTCCGTGGTGAGGATGGGGTTGGAAGAGGCACATAGAGGTTGGTTTAATTAGGCGTTGTGGATTCGCTAGGTAATTGAGAGTATACTTGTGTAATTCCTTTAAATCTTCTTAGTGGATTGTTTTGTGGCTGTTGCCCGTGGTTTTTTAATCACAGTTGGAGGTGTCCAATTGTGGTTTTTCCACGTAAAATCGTTGTGTCGATTTGTCTTTCTTGTTTGATTGGGATTGTTATATATTGCTTAAATTTGATACATAATCACAAATCAACATCTAGGGTTTCTAGATTTTTCATAAACAAAATGAATTAAGGTTCCCCAAAGAACCCAACAGGAGGCAACCATTAGTTCACATCATGCCCATTGTTAAATGGATCTAGTACTTGTATCAAAATTTTGAAGAAGAAGAACTCTTCATAAGGTTGTCCCAAGAAAAAAAGCAAAATGAAGATAACAATACTACCCACAAAAGCTTCAATCACTTACAGCTAGCTGCTTCAGCACCATCAATCTGTCTAGCTAGAATATTAATGCTCTCTTGCCACCTTAAGATACAGCCTCTTACCTAACTTCATACTCACTTCCCATCTCACCCCACTCAATAAAAACCCAATTCCGTTACACCACAACGCATACAACTCTTCTTTCTTCTCACTTCAAAGCAGTAATTCACCCATACTGCATATATACTAAGAGTGTCCACAAAAATGTCGAAGCAGCTTCTCTTTCTCTCATCATTACTACTTCTACTGATCTTCCTCTGCTGCCCCACAGTTTTTGCTCAATATCTGGCACATGCTTCAGTTGCTTAGTCTCCACTGCCAGCAGCACAAGCTCCAGTTGCTCAGTCTTCACTGCCAGCAGCAAAAGCTCCAGTTGCTAAGTCTATTATGCCACCTCCAGCACCATCAAGTCCACCTAACATCACTACAATCCTTGAGAAGGCCTGTCACTTCACTACATTGATTAGGCTGCTAAAGAGCACCAGGTTGGATAACGAAATTTACATAAAGCTCAATGACTCAAGTCAAAGCCTAACCATGTTTGCCCCAACTGATAATGCCTTTGGTAACCTCAAAAAAGGTATTCTCAACTCATATAGTGATCAGCAAAAGTTTCAGCTGATAAAATTCCATTTTATCCCGTCTTTCCTTTCACTCCCTGCATTCCAAACTGTGAATAATCCAATGAACACAGATGCCGGTAGTAATGATCAGTACCCGATAAATATAACCACCATGGGAAATCAGGTGAACATATCAATTGGGATCGTTAACACAACAATATCCGACACAATTTATTCTGATAACTAGCTAACGACATATCAGGTGGACCAGGTGCTCCTTCCATTATAAATCTCTATCTTTGCGTTGTTCGCACACCAAATAAATAAATAAATGCTGAATTATTACTCAGGAAAGCTGCATACACCATAGAGTCTCTATTACACTATTCCCTACAACACCATCGGGGCAATGTGAATTAAATATCAAATCATATTTTATATGTCCCTGTAGTTGCTAATTCTTTTTCAATGTAAAACACACTAACATCAATATAAAAGTAAACTTTGATCTCAAGCATTCTTATATATTCATTTATACTCTTCGTCATTCAATTGCAAACACAATCTATGTTTCTGTGCAAAAAAAATCCCCTTTCATACTCTTCATTGACACATTTTATCAAACTGGTAGTAGGCAAGAAAATAAATCCCCTTTCCTTATCTCTGTTTCTGTACAAAAATGATTTTTATGCCTTCATTGAATTTTTCAAAAAAAATAAATAAATAAATAACAAAAATTGTAGTTTCTGATGATAAACCCACCAAAAAAAAAAAAAAAAGTGGAACAAAACCTATGATTCGATTATGGTTCATTATTGGGCAAAGTTTTTTCAACAAACAGTTGTTGGGCATGTATTGCAATCATTGAAAATTTGAAGCAACAGATAATTAGAAGAAGTTGTGCACAGCACAGGGTTGATAAACCAAACATCAAACTATTGTTCTAATTTGACAAATCACATCATATTGCAATAAGAAAACAATCAAATTTGAACAAAATCTACACATAACCATACACATAAAGAGAAATTATATAGACATACAAACAAGTATGAACCAAGTGAAGAGCCTCGCAATGAATTGATCAAGGTCCTTATCATCCAAAGGCTGATTACCATTTCCAAGAACTGAATACTTGGCCACCACATGCTGCGATTGAAATCAGATAAGCCCTCGAAATCAAATAGGATCAATCTTTTAACATATCTCAGTTATTCAACCCGAGGAAAACCACCAATTACAAACCCAAATCGATCCAAAACCCTTCTTAATCCTCACCACACCCAAATCCGCCTCTGAAATGGGCAAAATCAGCCCCTAAATCCCCAGAAAAGTTTGTCAAACGTAGAAATGACCTAAAAAATTCAATATTTTAATATAATCAGAGAACAAAATCAAAAACCCAAATTGTTCTCATCAAATCTTCAACAAATAAAGCAAACCCAGTTAAGGAATTTAAGAAATTTATGATAAAAGCTAAAGGTTATTATGGATATGTTTCCGGCAGTTATGTAACTGATGAAAGGAAATGAGAAAATTGCCACTATTTATTTTCTCGACTGTGAAACGGAAAAAGAAAGTGAAAGAAAAACAAAGAAACAGAATAAAGAGAGTAATGATACAGGGGACTTACTACGGATTGGATAGAAAGAAAGAAGGAAGGACCTGATTGGAATTATGTAAATAGCCCAAATCTCTTTTCACTCATTCTCTCTCTTTGGCACGTCGTTGGTGTCGCCGTTGATGGATAGATAGATATACGAATATAGAGAGATTTTAGAGAGAGAAAATAGGACAAATTGAGGTGAATCAATGCTCCGGTTGTCCACGACCGCGAGGGAGAGCGGCTGAGGCGCGGCTGGTGGAGCGGTGATGAGAGAGGGAGCGGAGAGGAGCAGCAAAGAGGGAAAGGTAGTGGGAGAGAGAGAGAAACGTTGAAGAGAGAGAGAGATAGGTGCCAATTAATTTTATAAATCCCTCCAAAATTTGAAATGTCTCCCTCCAAATATTTTAATTTTTTGGTGACTAAATTTTTTTTATCACTGAAAATAAGTTTTTGGTGACCAAACTTTTGATCGCCAAAAATAAAAAATAATTTTTTATTTTCTATTCAGCGACTAAATGGTTTTAGTAACCAAAACTCAATATACGACGATTAAAATATTTTTTTGTCGCTGAAAATATGTTTTTGGTGACCAAACTTTTGGTCGCCAAAGATAAAAAATAATTTTTTATTTTACATTCGGCGACTAAATGGTTTTAGTAGTCAAAACTCAATATACGGCGACTAAACTATTGTTTTGTCGTTGAAAATATGTTTTTGGCGACCAAACTTTTGGTCGCCAAAAATAAAAAATAATTTTTTATTTGACATTTGGCGACTAAATGGATTTATTAGCCAAAACTCAATATACGGCGACTAAAATTTTTTTTTTGTCGCCAATTCTGATTTTTTTAGCAACTAAATTTTTTTTAGTCGCCAATAATCAATATACCCCGACTAAAAAAAATTAGTAGTTGAATATTGTACTTTTGCAGATTAAAAAAATTTTTGGTCGCTAATTCCACAACTTTTGGCAACTAAATTGTTTTTAGTCGACAATTTTAGTCGCCAAATGTGCATTTTGTTGTAGTGGATTCTAGAGGTGCCTCCCACAATAGTGTAGCACTTAGCTCTACACAACACTTTGCTCCGCACAGAACAGAGGTCAATAGATTCATGATAAATAGAGGGCCACAAGGTGACTAATTAGAAGCCAATGGTTTATTTAAGTCCCCCAAGACGTGGGACTCCTATGGTGGTACTTACAAAAAATAATTGCTTATAAGATCATTGTCAAATACTTATTAAAATTTAAATAACATATCCATGAGTTTCAATTTAAGCAAATAGTGGTAAGAAAATAATCCACGTAATCGAAATATTAATATAATTTATAAAATATAAATTACATAAAATAAATTATGATAACTCAAAATATACGTAAAATATATTATGATGACTCAATATATAACATAACTCACCTTAATGTTAATTCTAATTTTTATTTTTCATTCACTGTGACCCATTAAATACTCTAAATTAAACTCAAAGTTTTATTTGTATAAAACAAAACAACTAGAGGCAGAGAGAGAATTAGAGGCTCTGGGGGAAATCGTGAGGCTGCATAGATGGTTTCCATCTATATATATATAGAGTTGCGATTGGGAGCTCGAAAGAGCTTCCCCGAATCTGCCCCGAAATCAAAACGACGCCGTTTTCGGTGTTTTGAATTTTTATTTTTTTTTGTCAGATGAAGAAGAAAATCAGAAAAGAAGGAAGAAGAAGAAGAAGAAGAAGAGGAGAGGAGAAGGAAGAAGAAGGAGGCGGGGCAGGGCGGGGCGGGGCGGAACTGGAGGGGCCATCAACCAGGGTGGAGATGCGGCGGAGGCGGGGCAGGGCGGGGCAGAGCTGGAGGGGCCATCAACCATGGCGGAGGAGCGGCGGGGCGGAGCTGTGACGATCGGAGCAGAGGCCATCAACCGCAGAGGCGACGCCGGGCGAAGGCGGAGGCGCGGCGATCGGCGATCGGCGACGACGACGGCCTCTCCCTCTCCCTCTCTTTCTCTCCCTCTCCCTCTCTTTCTCTCCTCCTTCCCTGTGTATTAGACTGAGGAAGAAGAAAAAAAAAAAATTTTGAATGGCTGAAACGACGTCGTTTCAGCCATTCGGGGCATTCGGGGGAGAATTTTTCGAGGCACAAAACATTAACCATATATATATATAGACAAGAGGGAGTGGGCAACAAGCAAGCAAGACAATTGGGGGATACGTATTTTCGTTATATAGAAAATATTATGTTTTAATGTATTTTGATTTAGAAAAAATATAGAGAAAAATATCATAATACTTAAAAAATAATATCGAATAATAATATAAAGTTAAATTATTTTTTTGAAATAATTTATAATTAAATAATACTAATATAAAATTTAAGGGACAACTTAAATTTTCGAGTTATTACAATCTTCTCTCCTTTTAAAAATTTCATCCTCGAAATTTGTCATATGTGTAAACTATCCACTACACACTCTGATAAATATATATTTGATAATTAATTTGATATAAAATATTACCTCAAAAAAACTTTACCAAAAAACAACTCACTGTTTATTTGTCAAAACTAATGAGAAATAATGGATGACTTTAAAAACTTTTCATTGGTTTTATTTTTGAAAATAAAAAATAAAATAAAATGAGAATACAATTAAACAAGCGACTGGAAATGAAATAATACAATCATATGCAAGAGTTGAAGGAATTTGAGATGAACTTCCATTTCTTTTATCCGTGAACTTTCCATTAATAGGAAATAATTTTAAAATTAGTATCTTTATAAATTTTTTTATAAATTTTGAAAGATTATAGATTTGAACCTACTTCTAAAAAGTCAAAATGAATTTTTTTTTGTAATTTTTTTTTCTTCAAATTATTCAGCATATGCGTAAAAGATATATATAATTATATAAAAAGTACAAATAGTTCATCTTAATTACAAGATTTAATGAAATACCATAATTATATATACCACGATTATTGCTACACAAATATTTAATTTAAATACAACTAGCAATCTACTTCAACGTTTCTCCCATCCTATTCATGTATGTGTCTTATGCTCTAATACTTTGATAAAAATAATTTTAAAAACCTAGACTCTGACACCACTTGTCACGACCCGCTCCCCGTATCCAAGGGTTAAGTATCGTGATGGCCAGTAACTGAAGTTACCTTCGGCCAATTCTTAAACAAATAAATAAACGAGAACATAAAAATATTTAAGTGAGGGTACTAAAATAATCATTGGAGCTTGTACTTCATAACAAAATTTATTGACCAAAAAGACCGATATTTACATATGAAGAATAGAATTATAAATACTATAAAAGTGCTATGTGTGTCTATTCCACAGCCCCGCGTCTAAGACTCTTCAAAAGCTATTTCTGAATTACATTGTTTCCTGAAAATTGATAAACAGCTATAAACACATGACAGAGTAAGAATATTATACTGAGAGTGTAAGGGTTAGAAAATTACCATGGATAGACTTTAGGCTTAAATTAGATAAAATAGAATATTTTTCTATTAAAGTAAATAAATTGCTCATATTATAAAAGAAATCTGTTTCAGAAATCATATGATATTATACGAAAATATATAACCTGTGTGAGTGATTTTCCGATCACACTGCCCACCTTAGTAATTCAGCTGTAGAACACAGGCAGAATAGATGGCTTCTAGATAACCTGCAACAGAAAGAGAAGAATCCCGCGGTGGTTCGCCACCCGGGGGTACTCCGACGATCAAGTCAGTACTCAATATCTCTCAAAGATAAATCAACTATTCAACTCACAAGCTTGAGTATCAAAAAGCATACCTTAGATCCATGGGGGTGTCTCTCTTTTATAGCCAATACAATCCTAGTCCCAATAAGAGCCTAGCCCTAATGGACTTAGGATTACTACTAATCTGGGACTCTCAGTGGGATCAGGATAAACTCTCTAAGAGTCTTATCTTTACCCAAACTGAAGTCTTCTCCCAATCTAGGACTCTTGTCCATATCCAGGTTGAGTTCCCTCTTCATTCTAGGACTCTTGTCCCTTATCCGCTTATCTCGGATTCCGATATCTTCGGAGGTAACCTCGCCTAGCCGAGATGACCTCGGTACAACGACCAAGACACGTGGCACCTCGGCTGACACGTCGGCGTCACCTTGCCACGTGTTGGTACTCAGAAAATATATCCCCACAACTGCCCCCTAGGTTCTATTACCTCGGCATTCTGAGGTGATGGAACCTACATTGTTCGTTCATCTATGCCCCTCTGTTCGAGATCAAACTCGCCGACCTCAAAGTTCCCTGGACTTTACTATCCACTTCTGTCAAGTATCAAGCTTCATGCTTTCCAAACTGCTCGAGATCACACCTCCTAGCCGAGGTTCTTGTTCCATTAATTCGTAAACTCCAAGAGCTTTGCAACTGCTCCACTCACATTCTCCGGCGGGTTCCTGACTTCCAGTCATCTATTTGACTCCGACGATTTTCATATCGGCATTCATTTCTCTTGGTAGGTTCATAAACTCTTTTATTAAGATCAATCTTTCATAACTCTTCTGAATCTGTTTACTTGCCCTCTGTTGTCTTCTATTTTCGTCTGTTTTCAAGTTTTGAATTGTTTGAATGCCTGGCACTGTTCTTGCCATATCCGCTTTCTGTTGCTAGCATCGTGTCTGGGTCATTTACTTTCTTGTTCTTTACATATTTACTTAGTGCCTGTGTACTTTGGCTTTATTCTTGAACTTTGTTGTCTTCTTGACTCTGATTTTTCTCTTTTTTCATTCAATCCTCTGGCTTTTTCTCTTTCTAGCTCTTCTGCTTAAATCCGTCATTGTTCCAAGCTTTCAAGCTCTGCAACTGTCTTCGTTCCTCTCCTCCGGTGAAGCTTACGTCATTGTCGTCAGACTTCGGCAATTTTTACTCCGGCTTCCCTCTTTCTGGTAAGCCACTGTTCCTCCTGGTTTTATTTCTTGTTGCTTTCCAAGAAGCTCTGCTTCATTGTTAATCATCATTGTTTCCAAATCATCTTCCTGAATACACACTGTTCACACATCTGTTGATTTCTACCACTGTTCTTGGCTTGACACACCTGTGCAATCTTTTTGTCTTGATTTCCTGATAGCTTTATCACCATTCTTGATTACGAATTACATTCTTGTTTCTGTTTTCGGTGTCTTTTTCCAGATTCTTGCTTTCAAACTCCGAGGTGCCAATTATCGAGAAGAGCCTTGATCAAACTCTTCGGGAGATCAATGCTGAGCTCAAGGCCGAGAATGCTGCTGATAAGTTCTTTCCAACTGTCTTCTGGGGGTGAGACACAACCTGCCGCTGATGCCGAGTAGTTTGCTTCCTTCTTGAAATTGATGCCGAGGTAACGGTAGAGAAGCTCCTCCAACTGACTGCTGAGGCTGAACCATCGTCGTTCGTCGAAGCAGATCAGTCTGACGTTCTTGCTTTCAGTCCTTAGTTCTTTAAGGTCTTCATTTTTGTATCTGCCAACCTTCTCAGCTCTTAACAAGCTAGTTGGTCATCTCGGATGATCATATCTCGGAAACGTCTTTCAGTGTTATCTTGGCTATACCAAACTTGTAAATTGCTTCAAATTTCAACAAGTGATAGACTTCATAATCTTTGGTTAACTCACCTTGTAATTTGCTCAAAAATTTCAACAAGTGTAAATATTCCTTGCTCCTTAATTATCATTCCTTCCCCTTGCATCTTCTCTTTGCCCCCTAATGTGAATTGGCTTCGTGCCGTAGTCACAGACCTGATGTGTTCTTCTTTCACCGATGTATTAAAACTTCTGGTATTTAATTCGCCCCCTTTAGACCCTCTTTCTCTTGGCCTTTGCAAACTATCATCGCTGTTTCTTGAAGCATTTATTCCTTTCACAATTTTGGTCACCACTTCTGGCGTGTACTTAGTGGTTCTGTTCTAATCAAAACGTCGTTTGACTCCGGCGAATCTTTTGCCGACATTTAACTCTGTGCACTCTTTAACTTGTAAATTCTCTCAGAATTTCAACAAGTGTTTAACATCATTCGTTTTAACTTCGGTTAAACATCATCTCGGCTTAACTTCGGTTTAAGCATCATCTCCGTTTAACTTCGGTTAAACATCATCTCGGCTTAACTTCGGTTAAGCATCACCTCAGTTTAACTTCGGTTAAACATCATCTCGGCTTAACTTCGGTTAAACATCACCTCAGTTTAACTTCAGTTAAACATCATCTCGGCTTAACTTCGGTTAACATCATCTCGGCTTAACTTCGGTTAAGCATAATCTCAGTTTAACTTCGGTTAAACGTCATCTTGGTTTTTGAGGTTTTTCCTTTTTTGTCGCTTGTACTCTTGTACCTTTTTGTTCTTTAGATAATGTAAGCTCTGCATATGGCCGATGTGCCTCCTTCTTCTTGAATGTCTAATTCAACTTTCCTTCTCTGAATGCTTGTGCCTTTGTCTTTTCTTTGATTGTATCTGCATGATTCTATACTTAGAATTTTTTGCCTGCCTTCTATATATTCTTTTGTGCAATCTTCTCGGGGTGACATACTTCGGGTATAAAATCCGGCAACTTTACTTCGGCAAGATATTGACCTTAACTTGTAAATTACTGCAAATTTCAACAGATGATCATATGTCGGCTTAACTTCAACTTGTAAATTGCTACAAATTTCAACAAGTGTTTAAGCATCTTTTTTGGTTTAGCCAACCAGTAGATTGCCATAAGTCTGTAAGTAATAACATCGGCTTTACTTCGACTTGTAAATTGCTACAAATTTCAACAAGCGAAGAGAAACAGTAATCTCGGCTTAACTCCCAACTTGTAAATTGCTACAAATTTCAACAAGTGGTAAACTTTGTATCGGTTTGACCAACTTGTAAATTGCTATAAATTTCAACAAGTGGTAAACTTTGTATCGGTTTGACCAACTTGTAAATTGCTACAAATTTCAACAAGCGGTAAACTTTGTATCGGTTTGACCAACTTGTAAATTGCTACAAATTTTAACAAGTGGCAAACTTTGTATCGGTTTGACCAACTTGTAAATTGCTACAAATTTCAACAAGTGGTAAACTTTGTATCTTTGCTTTCTCTCTGCCCCTTGTATGGTTTCCACATACTCCTTTGCGAACCTTATAAAAGGTCTTCAACCTGGCTAATTGCAGTCCAACCTTGTGTGTTTTCTTTTTTATCTTCTGAGATCTGCTTACTGAGCTCTTCTCTTCTCGGACTTAAGTGCCGAGATCTTGTTTGCTAGAATCTTGGATTTACTCACTCAGGCTGAGCTCTTCTCTCCTCGGACCTACTTGTCTAGGCTGAGATCACGTCTTCTCGAATCCGAGATCCAGGATCTGGAATCCGGGATCTGCTCATTTAGGATGAGTTCTTCTATACTCGAATGTTATCTCCTTGGGAGCGTTCATGCCCCCTGTCTTTGCATCCCTTTTGGAAGGGTCTTCGTTCCTCCGCAGGTATCTATCCTTCCATACCTGGAGGTCATCTTCGTTGTAGTATCCGCTTTGATCTGTTGTCTTTGGTGTGTCACCTTCCTGGCCGGCGTCTTTCACTCCGTGACTCTGGTCACGAGTTTCTATGTTGCGGTTGTCCCCTTCAACGTCGAGGTTGATAGGTCTCCCACTCCCAGCAGGAGCGTTGTCTCCAATCTGATCCTTCTGTCCTTCACTGGCCATCTATTCTTCTTTCTTTCCCACAGACGGCGCCAAATTGTGTGAGTGATTTTCCGATCACACTGCCTACCTTAGTAATTCAGCTGTAGAACACAGGCAGAATAGATGGCTTCTAGATAACCTGCAATAGAAAGAGAAGAATCCCGCGGTGGTTCGCCACCCGGGGGTACTCCGACAATCAAGTCAGTACTCAATATCTCTCAAAGATAAATCAACTATTCAACTCACAAGCTTGAGTATCAAAAAGCATACCTTAGACCCATGGGGGTGCCTCTCTTTTATAGCCAATACAATCCTAGTCCCAATAGGAGCCTAGCCCTAATGGACTTAGGATTACTACTAATCTGGGACTCCCAGTGGGATCAGGATAAACTCTCTAAGAGTCTTATCTTTACCCAAATTGAAGTCTTCTCCCAATCTAGGACTCTTGTCCATATCCAGGTTGAGTTCCCTCTTCATTCTAGGACTCTTGTCCCTTATCCGCTTATCTCGGATTCCGATATCTTCGGAGGTAACCTCGGCCTAGCCGAGATGACCTCGGTACAACGACCAAGACACGTGGCACCTCGGCTGACACGTCGGCGTCACCTTGCCACGTGTTGGTACTCAGAAAATATATCCCCACATAACCATAACCACGGTACAGAACAGAACAGAGGTCAATGGATTCATAACAATACAGAGGTACAGATTCAAGAGGTGGCTCCCATAATAGTGTAGCACTTCATTCCGTACAGTACTTTGCTCCATACCAAAAATTAGAGTGTCAGTGGATCCATGACAGACAGAGGGTCACAAAGTAACTAATCAAAAGCCAATGATTTATTTAAATCCTCCAAAGTATGGGACTCCTGTGGTAGTATTTATAGAAAATAATTACTTACAAAATCATTGTCAAATAATTTTTAAAATTTAAACAACATATCCATGAGTTTCAATTTAAACAAATAGAGGTCAGAAAATAATCCACGTAATCGAAATATTAATATAATTTATAAAAATACAAATTATGTAAAATAAATTATGGTAACTCAAAACATGTGTAAAATATTATAGTGACTCAAAATATAATATAACTTACCTTAATGTTAATTTTAACTTTTACCTTCCGTTTACTGCGACCCACTACATACTTTAAATTAAATTCAAAGTTTTATTTATATAAAACAAAACAATTAGAGGCACAGAGAGAATTAGAGGGTCTGGGGGAAATTGTGAGGCTGCATAGATGATTGCCATCTATATATATAGGCAAGAGGGCGTGGGCAGCAAGTAAGATAACTTGGGGGATAAGTATTTTTGTTCAAAAATGTTACATTTCAGTGTATTTTGATCTAGAAAAATATAGAGAAAAATATTATAATACTCAGAAAATAATATCAAATAATAATATAAAGTTAAAATTATTTTTTTGAAATAATTTATAATTAAATAATATTAATATAAAATTTAAGGAATAACTTAAATTTTCGAGTTATTATACAGAGAGGGCAAGAATCTTCTATGAAAAAGAAGGAATTTTGTAGTAATTTTATGATGCAAGGACAGCCAAAGAAAGTGTTTTATTCTTGGGTTTGCACGTATACGCCAGATTGAAGACCAATTGGTTAAGGGGGGTTGAAGAATTGAACTATTTAGTGAGCATGTAGGCAGATTTTGTGTCAAACTCTCCA
The DNA here is from genome assembly GCA_030407325.1 of Camellia japonica. Taxonomy (NCBI): domain Eukaryota; kingdom Viridiplantae; phylum Streptophyta; class Magnoliopsida; order Ericales; family Theaceae; genus Camellia; species Camellia japonica. Next base: position 32,582,553 of record JAPPVO010000002.1, on the reverse strand, counting down.
TTTGCTGAGAAATTCCAAGTATGTACACCGCTGCCAGAAGAGAACCAAGAAAATGTTTTTGCTCGAATGGCATTGATGATATTAGGGGGAAGATCAAAGGAGATGTTAGAGAGATCCCAAGAATTATTTAACCAGCACTCCCTAACTTTTAAAGAATCGACTGATAATAATACAAATAATGTCACAAGTGTCAAATAATCTTTCCTTAATTAAGCAAGTCAAATAATTGTCAAAAATGTTTGGGCTTGAGTCTCTCGCTAAGTGGGGTGAGGCAAGCACTTGCTTGGGGCTTAAAACAATAGAGGAGAAGTGGTTCCACCCGAACAAAACACTGTTTTTTTTTTTTTTGAATGAAAAGAAAACCGAACAAAACACTGTTACACATTCAGTTCAAATGATTGCAAGTTTGTAAATTTTGCAAAAATTAATCTGTTATGTTTTGTTTTAAATTTTAAATTTTGATTTATTTTTTAAAAAATAAAAATTAATTTGGTAATTTTTTAAATTTAAAAAATATAGTATTTTTCACATAATTTTTTATGTTTTGAGATGAGATAAAAATATCTCTTTGATTTTTATTTTCGTCAATATAATTTTATATATTTTTTAAATTAAAAATCAAATTGAACAGTTTTGTTTTCTTTCGGATGAGGTTGCCATTTGGCCCAGCCTCGAAAACAACCCTTTGTTATTTGTTGTCTCAGTTTTGGGCCTGTCCGCTTGGTGCTCTTATTCAATCAGTTTTTCTTTTCTTTTTTTTTTTTTTTTTTTTTGGGTGAAAACCCCTTCCTAGTGAGTTTTTTTTTGTGTAAAAGACCTAGAATAAATTAATGTCGTCAAACCTCTTCAGAGTTAAAAAAATAAGTTGAAAAGACAGGAATACCCTTGTATATATATGGACAATAGTAAGTAATTGAGCTGTTTGTTTCTTTTGTTTTTTTCTTCGTTTGAAAACTATCAAAATTCAAAAACCCTTGATTCGAAAACTCTCCTTCAAAAATTGTCAGTTGAAATAAAAATTGAAGCATAATGAAAGATTTTCAAGTGCCATTGCCGAATGCTTCGAAGTTATTGAATGATTTCATCATCTTCTACCGATCGTTACTTCCAAATCAACTATCACAAATCAAAGAAGCTCTTTTTCTTTTACAATTTTATTTCTCGGTCGGCATCGCTCATCGTCAGCCGGCAACCACCATTTTTATTGTCAACCATCACCATATCAGATTTGATACCTATGAACTCATATTGGAGATCAATTACTTCAGATCTAAGATAAAATGACCTCATATATGTCCAAAAAAAATGATAAATTGATATATTACAATGAAAAATTGAGAGTTTTTTGTTTGTTTATTCATAGATCTAAAGTAAAATTCGACTATAATTCATTTATCTAGTATGTACTCTGTCTTCATAACAGTAAAATTTTACTCTGGTTAATGTAAAATAAAGTTTGTTCTCTTGTCACTACAAGAATTTTTACTTTTGGTGAATAAATTTTTAGTTCCCAAAAGTTAATTTTTAGTCGCCGAATGATTTTAGCGACTAAATTATTTGGTCGCAAAAGTAGTCGCCAAAAAATTGTCGGTATGGTAATTAGCGACTAAAATTATTTTAGTCGCCAAATGTATACAATTCCCGACCAAAATTTTAGTCGCCAAAAGGTTGGACATTAAATTAAATTAAACCTTTTTTGGCGATCAAACTTTTAGTCACCTAAAGTCCTACTTTTTTAGCTACTAAAATTTTTGTCGACAAAGAGTTCTTTTTTGGCTACTAAATTTTTAGTCGGCAAAGAGTTCCTCTTTTGGCTTTGGTCGTCTAAAGTTCTACATTTTTAGCTACTAAAATTTTAGTCGGCAAAAGTGTTTTATCCTTTGGTTTTTTGTTTTTAGCTACGAAATATTTTAGTCGCCAAATATTCTTTTGGCTACTAAACTTTTAGTCGCCAAATGTTTTTTTTTTTTTGCTATAAAACTTTTAGTCGCCAAATGTCTTTTTCCAATTTCTTTTTAGTTACTAATTGTTTAGTCGCCAAAAACATGATATTATGATTTATCGCGAAATTATAATTTCTCCAAAACTTGTCTATATACAATGCAACCTGTAATACGTATATAAATAAAATGATACATACTATCAATCATTCCACAATCTGCATCCATATACAAAAAATAAATAACATTAAATATCAAAATCCATACAAATCAACTATTGTCCAAACTAAAATAATAATTCCATACAAAATATATCAAACAAAAATCAAAGCCCTCCGTATACAAAAAATACATTTACTACCAAGCGAAATTACCATTTGGCATGGTACAAATTGCCATCGTAATCCGTACCACAACAAAAGGTGATATATGTACCACGAAAAAAGTTTTCTATGGACCATGACAAAACGTCCTATATGTACGCCGACAAATGGTATATATGTACCACGACAGAAGGTGATCTATGTACCACGATAGTCATTATCTATTGATTGCCAAAAGTTTTCTGTATCAATAATAATGAACTACACAAAAGTTGAGGACGATAAAAATATTATATTAGTTCTACACAAAAGTGAAAATTCTTCTCCATACACCAATATAGATTATCCACAAGTCCCCGCAATAAAGCCATCTATAAAGAAAAATAAAAAACGAAACATTAGAATTGGTTACAAAATATCAATTCAGTCAGCCATATGGAACATGTTCTAACATGCATTTAAGGTAGAACAATCGAGAAATGTCTTCTTGGAAATAAAAGAAATATATATATATATATATATATATATGTATCATGCAATATTTATTCCAACCAACTGCACAAAAAATCTAATATGTAATTTCTTTGTCCTATAAATATATAAAGGCAATTATTAGAATATATAGATGCCATTTTAATAAAGTTATTGCTTTTTAAACTAAGTGTTGCGAGTTTTTCAACTAAGTGTAAGGCATATTCGAGGCTGTTATGAACTTTCGCCCCCAGAAAGCCCTTTTTCAAGTAAGTTTAGGGCGTATTCGGTTCTAACTTCCAACCTACGGGTCCGAATTATGTTCCGTCAGTTCTCAAAAGTTCTATTTGTCATGGCAAAGCTATCCGTGTGAGCCACACGGTCATTCGGGGGCTGTTTTGAATTTTTGCCCCCGAAACGCCCTTTCTCGACTAAGTTTAGGGCGTACTATAGCTCGACTTTCTTTGCGCCCCCCTTTTTAGAGAGTTCGAATTGATCCTACAGTTCGAACTCCTGTCATGGTTCTGAATCTAATCTCACAAAGTGCAATGTGAAATTGATAAACACCAAAGAGTCCAATTCGGCAAATCATTTTGGAAAATCATATTTTAAATCAAATAATGCCAAAACTGGACTACTTTGCCAGATTACAGAGTTGCCACCTAAATATTTTGTTTTGAAAAATTTAGGAAACCCTGACTTGTGCTAAAGGCCACGTGTCCGTCATCACCAAAGTTGCCTCGACTCGGGAACTTGAGTACGAGAGGGGAAGGTCCTGAAATGAGCACCCCCGCTCGTCCAATCAAAGATCGACCCCTACTATCATGATATGATGTTTATAAACAGATGTGTTCTTATTTCGGTTATTAGCTAACTTTATTATGTGACGCACAAATACAAGTTTAGACTAAGTCGCAAGACTTGGCACAATTCAACTCATGTTCGCTTTCGAAAATGGTTTGAATTTGCCACCCTCAAGTGGGCTAAAACGCGGATTTGCCACACTCAAGTGGGCTTAAAACGTGATGATTTGCCACTTCACAAAGTGGGCTTAAAACGCACATTTATCGAATTGTTCTAATTCAAGTAACAAAGCCTTCATCCACAGGCATTCATGCAATTTAGCATTTAAGCAAATAGCCTCATGGCAAGCATGCTATCATGGCAACACTCACACTCATGCAAGTGTGCTAAAGCGTAAAAGCTTACCGAGTACTCCAAGCCAAAACAAAAGCTAGTTAGAAACAATGCATGATCCTAACTATGTTAGATGCCTAATGCAACACATGCAATAATGCAATTAATAGGATCAGCTACTAATATGGCATATGATTCGATTTGAACAACATGTGATAAACACGTATTCAAAGAAGTGTATTGAAATACAATGCAGTTTGAATGATGCACCGAGCCTCGGTGCATGCAAGACAAATGAATGATGCAAACATGCAATCATAAGGTATGCTAATTGAAACATGTCCCTAATCTAACCATTGAAAGCGGATAAATAAAAGAAAGAAAGAAGTGGGATTGGAAAACATGTACACACGCACGCACACTTATTACAACATTGTGCCCTCGTGAATGAGGGTCCGAATGAATAAGCTGAACTAGCTATGCTAATTAAGATAACTATTACAAAACAAACTAATTAACTATTCTAGTTAACTAATTATTACAACACAATTGAATAACTAGCTACACTAAGCTAATTAAGTGCAACATTTCAATTGAATTAGCGATGCTAACTAACCAGTAAAGCGATTTAAACAACCTCGAGGGATGAGGGATGCATGCATGCTCGGTTGCTTCACCCGAAAATGCCCTTGCCTTGCCATCGGATGCCTTTGTTTGCACTCGTTTAATCTCTGAAAATTGTACCAACTTCCAGATTGCCTCTGCTCCAACACAGGAACACATTTGCACAAAAATTCACTGGTGGCCGATCGGCCACAAAAAGTGGCTATCGGCCGCCTTAACTGGCCAGTCGGCTAGCTTAAGTGGCCGATCGGCTACTTCAAGTGGCCGGTTGGCCACCCCCATTTTTGGACTTCTACTTTTGCTACAACAGAGAGTAACAGAGGCAAAGCAATACATTTTCAAGAAATGTGTGTGTAGACACCCCATTTTTGACCGACCTTGAGACTCAGACGTCATCGATTAAGCGCTCGGTGATAGTGCATGTTGTGCTCGTTTCGAGTTTCCGGAGTTTTCGGCTGAGTGCCTTGCCTCCGAGCCTCTGAACTCTTTGTGTTTCGGCTCGATTTGTGGACCAAGCCTTGTTTTCCTTCCCTGGAGGGAGGGAGAGGTCCTGTAGACCACTTCTTTGTGGTCGTTGACCACTTTTCGTGGTCGTAGACCATTTTTCCCGTTTGGAGACCAGTTTCCGGTTTTCGGAGCCTTTGGTCGCGCGCTTTGACTCGGGACCGCTTAATGTTCTCCGTTTGGCTTGGTTTTTGAACCACACCTTGTTGCCTCTGCCTAGAGGAACACTGTGGTCCGGGAGACCACTTTTGATGCTCATAGACTAGTTTTTGAGGCTCTCGGCCGCGCGCCTTGCCTCCCGGACTCTCGTCTTGCATCCTTTTTGGTTTGTTTTTGGTACAAATCTTGTTTTCCTTGTTTGGAAGGTGGTACAAGGGTGGGAGACCAGTTCTTCCCCTTGGAGACCACTTTCCTTTTTGCCATCCAGTTTTCTGGTCGGGTAACTGGTTTTCTTGGTCTTTGGGCCACCTTTTCTGGTCGGCCACCACACCACCACCTTGGTTTCATGTTGCAAACCACCTCTCCCCTATGGTCGACCACTTTTTGCCCTGACCGACCACTTCCACTAGTCGGCCGACCAGTAGAAGTAGCTGGCCGACAACTTCAAGTGGTCGGCAGCTTTCCAGCTCATTCCTGGAGATATTTTCCATCCAGCTGTCACAGCTGGAAGGCACTAAAACCATCCTCCATACACGTGTATGGAGGGATGGCCTTGGACCCTAAGCTTGTCCAACAAGCTTATACTTTTGTTCTCTATAAGAGAAAACCTCCTCCCTCCTCCTCCAGGTACAGAAAATTGTGCTTGAGAGATATAGATACACCTTTGTCTCTATATTGCTCACCTTTTTCATTTTGGTGCCTTAAAGTGTCATTTTATCATACTATTGCACACAAACACACACTCAAACACCATACTTTTGTTGCTGAGGCTTCTTGAGGTTGTTTTTGGTGCTTTTGGACTGGTTTTGATCCAAAAAAGCTGCTGGAGTGGTAGCCTTGAAGAGGTTCTACAAGGGTGAGTCAACTAGCCTTTAAACCCTTATTTTGGCTTAAGCTTTTGGACCTATTTGCATGGTGTTTTAGGCTTAACTTCCTACTACAAAAAGTTCTATTTTTCAGTCTTTAACATGTTTGTTTAAGGTCACTTTTGTGTTGGGGGTACTCTACCCCCTCTTAGGCCTTGTTTGGTCTTGTTCTTGTGCCTTCCTTTTAAGCTATTGGGACCACCTTGTTTTGGCCTTCTCACCATTAAAACTCAGAGGAATTTTAGTGGTGGAAATGGTGTTTTGAGGTCCCAAATAGAGAGGGTCATCCCCTCTCATTATGTTCTTGAATGCTTGCTTTGAATGCCTCATGTTTGAGCATGTTTGTTAAGCTTATGTTGGCCATATCTTAGCATGTATTTGGGATTATTTCAGCATGGCATACCACTTTTTTGACTTGGTTTTGTCATCCCTTGCATGCTTTATACACTTGTAGTGTATTTCTCGCAAACTAGTCTTGTATGCTTCATGAAGTAACATGTCTTTCTAGCTTGTTTTGAGTCCATTTCAGTAGGTTTTTGGTGTTGTTTTAACATGCCTCAGATTTTTTTTGGGTTGGTTTGGTGGCCCCATGCATGCTCCATGCACTTGTAGTGCAATTCCATGAACTAGCCCAATGTGTATCATGCCTTAGACTATCATTCTAGCATGATTTTGGCTTAACTTCAAAAAGATTTTGTCCATGTTTTAGCATGCTCTAGCTCTGATTTGTGTTGTTTTGGTCATGCATGCCATGCTTTGTATAGCTATAATGCATTCTAGCTTGTTAGCCTTGTGTATCAAGTCCACTCGCATGCATTACATTTGAATGATTTGGCATCATTTTTTATGAGATTTCAGTGCATGTTTCATGGTCATACACTTGCATTTGTCACTCTTTCAATGCATTGGAGGATTTGCCCTTTATGCCTTAAACATGAACCATTGCGTATGCCTTCATACCCAAGCTTGTGAGCTATCATTTCAGTGTGTTCTTGGGGTTATTTTGCCATGACATAACTCTAATTTTTGTTAGTTAAGTCATCTCATGTCTGGTCTTGATAGGTATAGTGTAATCCTCCCTATTGCCCTTGCATGATCCATGTTTTTAGCCCTTCATGCTAGCTTGTTTTGGCTTCCTTCCACACATGTTTTAGCATCATTTTGACATGTTCTAGGACTGTTTTAGGTTTCCTTGACCATATGCTTCATGTTTTGCATAGTTGTAGTACAAATGCCTATGCTAGCTTCAAGCTTTGGGTACCATAGCATGCTTCATTGTGTTGTGTACATGATTTGGCATCATTTACCATGACATTTCAGAGCATATAGACTGCCATGTTCCCACTTCATTCACTCTTTAATTGCCTTTGAGTGTTATGCATTGTTGCTTTGTTTGTGGCCTAGCATGTATGTCATCTTGCCTAGGTCCTTGAGCCCTCATCTTAGCATGTTTTGGTCTTTGTTTAGACCTAATTAAGTTATATCCATGATTGGTTCAATCATTTGTGCCATGTATTGCATGCCCTTTGTGTAGTCCCTTTAATGGCTTTGTGCCTTAGGCCCTCTTGCATGCTTTACTTGTGTTGTTTGAATGATTTGGCATCATTTCACACTTGATTTCAGAGCCTTTAGTGTTGTCACACTTCCATGTTTATCGCTTCTTCATCATGCTTGAGAGTTATGTTCTTAGGCCTAGTTGGTCGGCCATTGCATTAAGCATGCTTGCCTTGCCTTTTTGTGCCTTTGTTTTGGTGTTATGGCCATTGTTTTGGGCATGGCTGAGGTCTACCCACATTCGGTTTAAGTCCATTGAGCATTGTATATGCCATGTTACATCGCATTGTACATGTTATGTTGTTGTTTGCATTGTACATGCTATGTTCTTGTTCGCATTGTGTATACCACAATCACATTGCATTGAGTATGCCATGTTATTCATTGCATTGAGTATGCCATGTCGCATTGCATGTTGTTGCATACTTGTCCCTTGCATTGCATGTTTGCATGCCTTACATTGCGTGTTTGCATACTTGAGTTGCATTGCATATTCGCATGTGGTTGCTTGCATTGTGTTTGGATTGAGTATTAGTCCAAACACGAGGAACGAGGGACGTTTCATACTTGAAGTGATGAAACGTGCCTCAATTCTCGGTCGCTGACCCTCTTGATCAATCATGATAGAGGTCAAGGCTTTATGTGTTTATGTGTGCATTCATTTTACATTAAATTGTGCAATTTGGCTTCTCGGCCATCATGCATCGAGATGCGTGATTGGTGGCCCGAGGGTCGAGAAACGCACTCCCTTGAGCTTATGAAATGATAGGGAGGGTGGTTGTGCATACATATCTTGCAAATACATTGCCATGCCCTTTCTTGCTCTCTGTTGCAGCAAAGTGGAGAAGTGCAGCAAAACTGGTCGGCCGACCAGAAGAACTAGCTGGCCGACCACTTTTTCTGGTCTGCAACAATAAAAAGTGGTCGGCAGGTGGCTGGAAACACCCCTAGGTGGTCGGCAGCCCTCTCACAGGTCCCCAAGGTGAGTTAGAAGCTTTCTGGAGCTTGGTGCAAGGTTCTGAGAACAGTTGCAAACAGAGGCAAGTTGGGGCATCGCGACGGATTTCCGAACGAGGCGACCAAGCATGTATGCACTCCTCATCCCGAGGACCTCTCTTTACTGCTTTCCTTAGCTAGTTTATGCTTTGGTTCTATACCTAAGTAGTTAATGCGTTTAGCTGCTTATTTGTGTTGTAATAACTAGTTAGTTAACTTGTTAGTTAATTAGCTTCATTTTGTACTTAATTAGTTAGCTTGTTAGTTAATTAGTTTTGTGATGTAATAATTAGTTTAATTAGCTTAGATTAGCTAGTTAGCTTCTTATTCGGACCCTCCATCTAGAGGGCCAACTGTTGTAATAAGCGTGTGTGTTTGCGATGCATGTCTTCCAATCCCCATTTCTTTCTCCCTTTTACTTAACCGCTTATGATGGTTAATTTTAGGGCATATTTTGATTAGCATCCTTATGCTTGCGTGCGTGCATCATTCATTTGTTTTGCATGCACCGGGCTCGGCGCATCATACTACTGCATTCTATTTCAATTCCAAGTTGAATACATGTATCGAATTGTCGCATTCATATGTCATTCTAGAATAGCCGAGCCTATTTTAGTTGCATTTTTGCATGTATTGCATTAGCTATTTTAACATGAACTAGGATCATACATGATTTCTAACTAGTTCTCTGTTTTGGCTCGGAGTACACTATGAATATTTACGCTTTAGCATACTGCATGTGTGTTAGTATTGCCATGTTAGCATGCTTGTCATAAGGCTAACTGCTTAACTAATATTATTGCTTGAATGCCTGTGGGTGAAGGTTGAATTACTTGAATTTGAACAATTCATTGAAATCCGCATTTTTAGCCTACTTGCGAGTCGCAAACCATTTTCAAACAAACGAACATGCAGTGTTTTGTTCCAACTTAGGCGATCTACTCTATACTTGTGTGCTGTGCGCATCACGTAGTAAGGTTAGGTTAATAACCGGAATAAGAACACATGTGTTTTCAAAAACAAAATATCATGTTAGTAAAGGCTGATCTTTGATCGGGCGAGCGGGGGTGCTCATTGCATGACCTTCCCCTCTCGTACCCAAGTTCCCGAGCCGAGGCAACTTTGGTGATGACGGACACGTGGCCTTAGGCACAAATCAGGGTTTCCTAAATTTTCCCAAAATAAAACATTTAGGCGGCGACTCTATATCTGGCAAAACAGTCCATGCTTGGCACTTCTTTATAAAAATCAGTTTTCCAAAACGATTTGCCGGATCTGGACTTTTTGGTGATTTATCGGTCTTGCATTGCACTTTGTGAGATTAGATTCAGAACCGTGACACGAGTCTGAACTGTAGTAGCTAAAGAACAAAGCGATTCGCGCCCTCACGCGCGGAAAGCGGGAGTTCTCAGGGCGGTCTACAGTGTGTACTACTACCCTCCTTATCATCTTTCAAGCTTAAAGGAGTGTAGTTCTTGGCTCTCAAGCCATCAACCAAGCATTTTCATGCATGATGGCCAAAGAACCAAGCTTGTACAAGCTTAATGAATGCACAAATAAGATCAAAACAACCACCACCCTATCATGCATGATCAAGGATGATGGTGACCAAGAAAGATGACACGTTTCATCACTTTGAGTATGAAAAATGTCCCATAACATTTGATCCAAACACATGCAATGCAACACAACATGCTTATTTTGTTCATGTTTTACTTGTCCAATTTTGTTTACACATTTTACATTACCAAATCATTCTTTAACCGATTAAGTCCAAAGTGAGTGTCCTCTAATGAGAGAGGGGTCAACCAAAGGATGACTTAAGACATGAGAGAGATCATGTCGTTGGTTAGTAGAAACTCTCAAAAGAGGATTAAAACCATTAAGCATGAGTCTCAATCTCAAGCTTAAACACAACCTTAAGGCTAACCAACCTCAAAGAAAATGGAAAAATGAATGAATGAGGGAGGTTGCAGATATTTTAGTGCTAAAATGACATGCAAAATGACACTAAATCATGCAAGCAACACATGCAAGACATGCTTAAGAGCCTAAAGCATTAAGCTAGTGAAGATCACAACACCATAGGCATGCAATACAAAGCTCAACTGACCAAACCAGCTATGGACAGAGTTAAAATATGCTAAAATAATGGCTAAAACATGCTGAGATTAAGGCATGAAAGGCTAGAAAAAACATGCTCACATGTTAGCTTCTAAACAAGACTCAAGACACAACTCTCAAAAGCAATGAAAGAGTGAAATAAATGAGCATGTGACAGAGCTGTATACACTAAAATTACATGTTAAAAGACACTACAACATGCAAACAATTCAAGCATAACATGTTTAGAGGCCTAAAATGCCAAGCTAGTGAAGCCATTTGCACTACAACTATACAAAACAAAGCCCACATGACCAAAGTAGCCCAAAACAGAGTTAAATCATGCCAAAATAGAGGCAAACACATACTGGAAATAAGCTAAGTTAAGCTACAAAAACATGCTACCATGTGATGCTAACTAGGCATGAAAGTAAGACACAAGGAGAGGAGGCTAACCCCTCCATTTTTGGACGTCAAACAATGCTTTTTACCACTGAAATAACTCTGAATTTCAGTGGTTAAAGGCCCAAAAAGTTTGACTTTAACATGCTAAAAGATGGTGCAAAGGCTCATGCAAACAAGCAACAAGAAGGGTAGACAACCTCTTAGCACAAAATGGCTTCAAACCAACATGTTAAGGCCCAAAAATCAGAGTTTTTTGTAGTTAAAAACTAGGCCCAAAACAGTGTAAAAAGATGGCCAAGCAAGTATGTACAAAAAGCTTAAATGAGGTAAGCCTTATACCTTTGGAGCACAGCACAAAACAGCCACTCTCTTAGGCTCAAACAACTTTCCAATAGCCCAAAATAGGTCCTAAGAGGCCTCAGCTCCAAGGTGGTCCAATTTGGTTAAGGGCTAGTGTGCAAATGTGTAAATAATTCTAACTATCAAGCACAAAACAAGAGGAGAGAGAGAGAATTCTAGAGAGAGAGAGAGGAGAATTTGCTCAAAAATATCCAACCTCGCCAAATGGGGGAGAGACCCCCCTATATATAGAAATTCAAGCCAAAGGCTTGTATTCATCCCTCCATACACGTGTATGGAGATGGCCTTCAGTGAACAACAACTGGCACAGCTGGCAAAGAAATATCTAAAAAATGAGAAAAATAGCCGTTGGCCACTTTAGGTGGCCGACCGGTCACCTTGACTTGCCGACCTACCACTTCAAGTGATCGACAAGAATGAAAAGTGGCCGACAAGGCCCCTCCCCCTTCCAGGCAAGAGTCACCAAGGTTTGGCCCAAAAACCAGCACAAAACAAAAAGAGTTTAGAGGCTCAAAGACAAGGCATTCCGCTGAGAACTTCGGGCGCTCAGAACAAACACAAACAAGCACAATCATCGAGTGCACAAACAATGACGTCTAAGTCTTGAGGTCGGTCAAAAATGGGGTGCCTACAGTATTCGGCTCTAACTCCGAACCTATGGGTCCGGATTACATTATGTCAGTTGTCACAAGTCCTATTTGTCATGGGGGAACTGTCCGTGTGAGTCACACGGTGGTTCGGGGGCTGTTTTGAATTTTCGCCCCCCAAACGCCCTTTTTCGAGTAAGTTTAGGGTGTATTCGGCTCTAACTCCCAACCTACGGGTCCGAAGTACGTTCTGTCAATTCTCACAAGTCCTATTTGTCATGGTGAAACTATCCGTGTTAGCCATACGGTCATTCGGGAGCTGTTTTAAATTTTCGCCCCTGAAACGTCATTTTTCGACTAAGTATAGGGCGTATTCGGCTCTAACTCCCAACCTACGGGTCCGGATACATTCCGTCAGTTGTTACAAGTCCTATTTTTCATGGGGGAACTGTCCATGTAAGCCACACGGTGGTTCGGAGGCTGTTTTGAATTTTCGCCCTCAAAACGCCCTTTTTCTACTAAGTTTAGGGCGTATTCAGCTCTAACTCCCAACCTACAGGTCCGAATTACGTTCCGTCAATTCTCACAAGTTCTATTTGTCATGAGGAAGCTATCCATGAGAGTCACATGGTCGTTCAGAGGCTGTTTTGAATTTTTGCCCCCGAAAAGCTCTTTTTCAAGTAAGTTTAAGGCGTATTCGGCTCTAACTCTCTACCTACAGGTCGGATAACATTCTGTCAGTTGTCACAAGTCCTATTTGGCATGGGGGAACTGTCTGTGGGAGTCACACGGTGATTCGGGCGCTGTTTTGAATTTTTGCCCCCGAAATGCCCTTTTTCAACTAAGTTTGGACGTATTTGGCTCTAACTCTCAACCTACAGGTTCGAATTATGTTCCGTCAGTTCTCACAAGTCCTATTTGTCATGGCAAAGCTATACGTGTGAGCCACATAGTTGTTCGGGGGCTGTTTTGAATTTTTGCCCCCGAAACGCCATTTTTCGACTAAGTTTAGGGCGTATTCGGCTATAACTCCCAACCTACAGGTCCGAATTACGTTTTGTCAGTTCTCACAAGTCCTATTTGTCATGGTGAAGCTATCCGTGTGAGCCACACGGTCGTTCGGGGGCTGTTTTGAATTTTCTCCCCCGAAACGCCCTTTTTCGACTAAGTTTAGGGCATATTCGGCTCTAACTCCCAACCTACGGTCTGAATTAAGTTCCGTCAGTTCTCAAAAGTCCTATTTTTCATGGTGAAGCTATCCGTATGAGCCACATGGTCGTTCGGGGGCTGTTTTGAATTTTCCCCCGAAACGCCCTTTTTCGACTAAGTTTAGGGTGTATTCGGCTCTAACTCCCAACCTACGGGTCTGAATTATGTTCCGTCAGTTCTCACAAGTCCTATTTGTCATGGTGAAGCTATCCGTGAGAGTCACACGGTCGTTCGGAGGCTGTTTTGAATTTTCGCCCCCGAAAAGCCCTTTTTCGAGTAAGTTTAAGGCGTATTCGGCTCTAACTCTCTACCTACAGGTCTAGATTACATTCCGTTAGTTGTCACAAGTCCTATTTGGCATAGGGGAGCTTTCTGTGTGAGTCACACGATGGTTCGGGCGCTGTTTTGAATGTTCAGCCCCGAAACGCCCTTTTTCGACTAAGTTTAGGACGTATTCGGCTCTAACTCCCAACTTACGGGTCCGCATTACGTTGTCAGTTCTCACAAGTCCTATTTGTCATGGAGAAGCTATCCGTGTGAGCCACATGGTTGTTCGGAGGCTTTTTTGAATTTTCGCCCCCGAAACGCCATTTTTTTACTAAGTTTATGGCGTATTCGAGTCTAACTCCCAACCTACAAGTCCGAATTACGTTTCGTCAGTTCTCAAAAGTCCTATTTGTCATGGAGAAGCTATTTGTGTGAGCTACATAGTCGTTCGGGGGTTGTTTTGAATTTTCTCCCCCGAAACGCCCTTTCTCGACTAAGTTTAGGGCGTATTCGGCTCTAACTCCCAACCTACAGGTCCCGATTACATTCCGTCAATTGTCACAAGTCTTATTTGTCATAAGGAAGCTGTCTGTGAGAGCCACACAGAGGTTCGGGGGCTGTTTTGAATTTTCGCCCTCAAAACACCCTTTTTCGAGTAAGTTTGGGGCGTATTCGGCTCTAACTCCCAACCTACGGGTCTGAATTACATTTCGTCAGTTCTCACAAGTCCTATTTGTCATGGAGAAGCAATCTGTGTGAGCCACACGGTCGTTCGGGGGCTATTTTGAATTTTTGCCCGCGAAATGTCCTTTCTCGACTAAATTTAGGGCGTATTTAGGGCCTACCAGGATGGAGGGGGGCTGGGGAGGGGGCTAGGGGGGGCGGCTGCACCCCAAAAATTTGAAAAATATCATATATTATACTAAAAATTTTAAAATAATTTAAAATTATAGGAGTTCACACCTCCAAATTTTTTTTAGATAATTTCAAAATTATATATAGTAGCCCCCCAATTTTTTAGACTATTTGGAATGAGTTGTCCTTATAAAGGAGGCCGAGGTCGGTCTCGTTCTGAAAGAGATCAGCTTATCGTGGAACATCATTTTCATGTTGATATTTTTATGATTACAGTTGATTCTCAGTTACAAGAATTAAATAATAGTTTTAAGGAAGATGTAATGGAATTGCTTGCTCTTAGCTCAGTTTTGGATCCTAGAGATGGTTATAGATCATTCAAAATTGAGGATATTTGCAAGATTGCAAATAAATTTTATCCCATGGATTTCACCAAGTAAGAAAAATTGCATTTGAAGTATCAATTGGAAAACTATAAGCTTGATATTTATGTACTTCCTGAGTTTCAGAAGCTGTCAACCATTTTTGAATTGTGTCAAATGTTGGCAAAAACAAAAAAAAGTCAATAAGTTATCCTCTTATTGATAGATTGATCCGTCTTGTGTTGACTTTACCTATTTCAACTGCTACATCAGAACATGCATTTTCAGCTATGAAACTCGTTAAGTCTAAATTGTGCAATAGGATGGAAGATGGTTTTCTGTCTAGTTACTTGATTACGTACATTGAAAAAGACATTACTCGAGGGTTTGATGTAGACTCTATCATTCATGCTTTTGATATTATGAAAGAGCGTCGAGCTCAATTGAAGATGCCTAATTTTAGTAAATAAATGCATGTAGAAATAGTTACTACTTTTTGTAAGTGAATATGGGCAAAAAAATATTCTCAATTGTATGATCATCTTTTTGTACTCAACTATGTTGACAAGGAATATATAGTTCAATATTTTATCGTAACATTATTGATTTTTTTTCCTGTTAGTAGAAATTGATATTGAACTTCAAATTTTATAGGTTATAGGTTAAACGTACTTTGGCCCCCCCCCCAAAGTCATAATCCTAGATCCGTCCCTGCAACCTATGGGTCCTAATTACATTTCGTCAATTGTCACAAGTTCTATTTGTCATGAGAAAGCTGTCCGTGAGAGCCACACGGAGGTTCAAGGGTTGTTTTGAATTTTTGCCCTCAAAACGCCCTTTTTCGAGTAAGTTTAGGGCGTATTCGGCTCTAACTCCCAACCTACGGGTCCGAATTATGTTCCGTCAATTCTTACAAGTCCTATTTGTCATGGCAAAGCTATTCGTGTGAGCCACACAGTCGTTCGGGGGCTGTTTTGAATTTTTGCCCCTGAAACGCCCTTTCTCGACTAAGTTTAGGGCATATTTGGTTCTAACTCCCAACCTACGGGTCTGAATTACATTCTGTCAGTTGTCATAGGTCGTAAATGTCATGGGGAAACTGTTCGTGAGAGCCACACGGTGGTTCGGAGGCTGTTTTGCATTTTCGCTCCCTTAATGCCCTTTTTCGATTTAGTTTAATGCGTTTTTAGCTCTAACTCGCAACCTACACATGCTAATTACATTCTGTCTATTGTCACAGGTCCTATTTGTTACAGGGAAGGTGGCAGTGACATCCGTACGGTGGTTAGGGGGCTGATTCACATTTTTGCCCCCTTAACGCCTTTTTTTGGTTAAGTTTAATGCGTTTTCGGCTCTAACTCCCAAACTACATGTGCTAATGACATTCCGTCTATCGACACAGGTCCTATTTATCATGGGGAAGCTATCTGTGACATCCATATGGTGGTTTGGGGGCTATTGCGCTTTTCCGCCTATTTAACGCCCTTTTTCGGTTAAGTTTAAGGCATTTTCGACTCTAACTTCCAAACTACACGTGCAAATTACATTCTGTCTGCTGTCATAGGTCCTATTTGTCATGGGGAATCTGACTGTGACATCCATACCGTGGTTCGGAGGCTGTTTCACATTTTTTCACCTCAACAACCTTTTTTTGGTTAAATTTAAGGCGTTTTTTGCTCTAACTTCCAAACTTTACGTACGAATTACATTCCATCTACTGTCACAAGTCCTATTTGTCATGGGGAATCTAACTGTGACATTCATATGGTGGTTCGGGGGCTGTTTTGCATTTTCGCCCCCCGAACACCCTTTTTCGACTAAGTTTAAGGTGTTTTCGACTCTAACTCCCTTCTTACATGTGCTAATTACGTCCAATATGTCCCCACAGCTCCTATTTGTCATGAGGAAGCTACCCGTAACATCCATACAGTGGTTCGGGGCCTGTTTGGCTTTTTTGCCCCCCAATGGCTCGTGTTTGCCTTTTTTCTCACATTTTTGTCTACAATTCTTTAATTGTACATCCTATCGACATGCCTCTTGTTTTCACAAGTTTGTTTAACGTAAGGCGACGTGTCAGTGATGGTCTTTGGATAGATTGGCAGCTGTTTTGCATTTGTGCCCCTCGGGGGCTCGTTTTTGCCTTTTTTCTCACATTTTTTTCTAATTCTTTAACTGTGCGTCCTATCAATGCACCACTTGCTCTCACAAATTTGTTTAATCTAGAGTGAGATGTTCATGATGGTCTTCAAGTAGATTGGCAAATGTTTTGCATTTTTGCCAACCCAACGCCTCGTTTTTGCCTCTCTTTTTTTTTCCTCACATTTTCGTCTCTAATTCTCTAATCGTGCGTCCTATCAACGAACCACTTGCTCTTACAAGTTTTTCTAATCTAGGGTGAGGTGCCCATGATGGGCTCCGGACAATGTGGTGGCTGTTTTAAATATTTTCCCTAAATTTGAAAGAAACTAAAGATACTTACCTAATAAATGGTGATGGAACAAACTAAAAACAAACAAAGAGGGAACAAACAAAACAATCTATTCACATTAATGTGTTTGGGAGGAGAAAGATTGGGTATACACCTAACATTATTTGATGTTTTGTCTTATAAAAGAAACCTAATAAGAAAAAAAAAATCCAGGTTTCCAAATTTAGTGTTCTTGGCTGCTCAAAAAAAAAATTAGTGTTCTCGAGGGAAAGTTTTCCATTCCAAAACACAGGTACCAAAATGTGGATTCCTAGAAAAACTTCTATTTTATTTGGTGGAAATACTAGAATTTTGTTTTCTTAAGAAATGGAAATGTTTAGTGTTGGTTTCCCAAGAAATGGAAATGTTTAGGACACTTTGATGGAAAGCTACTCACATTTTATTCCTTGAACCTTGCATACAAGACCGATCAAATTCAAGATCACATTATAGATGTTTGCAAATTTACATGATGCCACTAGTCTTTGTGTTATGAAACTGAGAATTCATCAATATGTGTTATGAAACTGAAATTTGTAATCAGTAATTTATGACATCAAACAGCGTACCTAGTATTTGTTTCTGTATATGGAAATAACTTCTGAATGGGCCAAAAGCTTGTGTTGCGCAACTAAATATGGCTCTTTCAATGCATGTTCACATCTTCCAGGGGCAAATATTCAATTGGCATCTATAGAGGCAAAATTATTTAGTTAATATATAGATGTTTGGAAACAAGACAATTACTTGATGACAAATAAGGACATTACTTACAAAGGACAGTACTTACACAACTTGCTCATTCAATGACAAACAATGACTAAATATAACCAAAGTACAAAACAAAATATGAATAACAAAGGGAAAACGTGTCTTCATATTTACATAGTCCAAAACTAAAGGGAGAACAAAACAACATTTATGAAAGTCCCATGCAAAGAGGGGGCAAAAAAGACAATATAGTAGTATTCACTTCTACCCAAAAGTATGAACACCAATCTTGTAACGATGATATTGATCCACTGCAATGTCTCCATTACTTCCATCACAAATTTTTTCTATTAGAGCAAGAAGGTTAAAGAGCATAAAGTTTAACAAACAAGCTAACCAATGCCACATTTATGCATACAACACTCGGAGGTCATTGTAATGGAACAAATGGCGTATGTACTGGTCTATAGGAAAGCATACCTGCAGTATGTGAAAAAGAATCCCAAAAACTAGGACCTCTACCACCCTCATTCCAAGCCCCTTCGACCTAAACTAACAAGAAGAAAGATATGAAGTTCAAAGATCTTGAGGTTCGCATAATCTATAGGCTTTATAGGTTAGCTAACTGAAAAGCTTTGTAATGTATTAAGCAACTTTCCTCATAACTTTTTTCTTTCTTTCTAGTTTTTTTTTTATAAGTAACCTGTCTCAAAATTATATTGTTGAAATTGAATGATACAATGCTAGTCATAATAGCCCTTCATCATGGATATGTGGTTTAGTGGTTCTTAGTTACCTATCAAATATGCTTTTCATTGATTAATCTTAACTTATAAGACCTCAATAAAGAACATCATTTTTCCCCTAGCTCATGCAATAATAAATAGATATGAAAATAGAATAAAGAGAACTCAAGTTAATTCATTATATTCCAACATGATATTATTTTTAATACAACATCTCTAGCTATTGATTACACTTGGGCTCTAAACCAACCCAACCATGCATAAAATGTAGGACTAATTGTATTTCTAGCCATTGACTTTCCTCTCCAATTTATATAAATAACATTGTTTTCAACTTATAACGGAATATTGGACTAAAGATATTCACTATTTTTGCAATCCTGAATTTTTCTGCATTACTCCATACTAAAATATCCCAATCCATAGGTTTAACCCTCTAGCCCTAGGATCCAACGATAGAAAGACAATCTCAATACACCTCATACATCAACTTAGACATTAATCACCATGAACATAAACAAAACAAGTATCTGGTGTCTTGTACCTATATAGCTAAGCCTTTTTGGTCTTTTCACAAGAGTGAAAATCTTATTTGGCAATTCTCAAGAAAAAAACATATAACTTCCTCATCCTCATCTAGCTCATTGAAAAATGTACTAGTTTGTGATTAAAGATATACCTACTCTGCTAGTAAAGAAGAGAAGAGATGGGGAAGAGAACAAATCAAGCTGAAAACCACCCAAACAATAAAACAGAGTAAAGGGGCATAAACAAATTAAGATGCCCCGACACAACAACACCCATATTTACTAGTTCAAGGCTTAAGGTTCGGCAGCTAAACATTTGATTTAAATCATCACCAATATACAGAAATAGCCACCATCAAAGGACAATGAACAACTACCCTGAAATGGAAGCAAAAGGAGCATATGCGAGAGATTTATCTCGTTTACCATTAGCATTGCAATCATGTCTTTTGGAAACATCTTAATCTGAAAGTCAAAACCTAAACTACAAATAAAAGGAAAAGCGAAAAAAGAAAACCGAAAACAAACAAAATAACCAACACCATTTTAGTTTAGGAAATGTTCCTACTTCAGACAGCAAGAAGCAAAAGAAGAAAAAAAAAAATAACACACAAAATCTTATGAACTTAGCTCAGAATATGGTTCCAAGAATTTGAATCTTTACCTGATTTCCCAATAACCAAATGCCTAAAATCAGGATCATGCTGTCTACACTCACAACATGCATGTGTTCATGCAGTCTATGTGTCTGCTCATGCAGGTGTGCGAGCCCGTGTGCATGTGTGAGAGAGATTTGTGGACCGGAGAGAATCTGATTCCGTCAAGCAAATAGCGACTAATGAATAGTCAAGAAGATAGCAACTAACTTTCAGTATACCTCAAAGTTGATTGTATTTACCGCGGAGAATAAATGCCTACATCTGTCCCAAACTATAATTCATTTTTCTATATATATCCCATACTAATAATTAAGTTATAGGAGTAATGTTAAATGATGTGGCTCTTTATGGCCGTCTCATTTCATAACAAAACATTGATCATTGTGAGCCACAAAAAACAGAAATATGACTACCAAATTTCATGTCTGAATAGTACCATTTTTTAAAAGAAAAATACCATACACATACAAATCACTTCCTTGATTTTTTTACAATCTCACCTATATTTATTAATATAGGGCCGTTACATTTTTATGTTTAACAATAAGAAAATATAATTAAAAAAATAAATCCATACATGTAAATAACATCAGAAATTCCACTGCCACCTCGATGTTACCATTTTTCCAAAGAAAATATTATACAAAAACAAATTTCTTACTTGATTTATTTTCTAGATACGAAGTTAGCACCACTACAATTTTTATGTCTATTTATAAGAAATCCAATAAAAATCACGATTACTCTTTTTCAATAAATAAATAAGGAAACAATCCCAACAATAACATGACTAGAGTAGATATCAACCCATTAACATGCCTCCACCAAAAGAAAAAAAAGTATTCACTAATTTCTATATCCGATCACATCAAATTTTCATATGATTCATAACCTGCAAAACTGATACAACAATTACAAACCCCCAACAAAATTCTATGATACTTATGACAACATCACAGTTCAACATTCAACACAAAACTTAATACATACATACATATATATATATATATATATATAAAAGAGACTGTGAAAGCTAACAAAAAACACTTTTCAATCCAAAAAATCAGAAAAGGGGAAAACAGAGGAACAGTCTAAATGAACACAAAATTAAACCCTAAATGAACAATCAGAAAAGGGGGAGACAAAGGATGGGAGAGAAAGAGAGAGAGAGAGAGAGATAGACAGAGAGAGACTGTGAGCGAGAGAGAGACACACACATAGACAGACCGAGAGCGAGAGAACTTGTGATCTGTGACTGTGGCGGTGGTGATTTCCGGCTGTGAGTGGCCATGCCGACGTCCTCTATACGGTGGGCTGCGGTGAAGTGATTTCATGTGAGGTTTGGTGGTAAGACAGTCTGGGTATGGAGAGACTTTGAATATCATTTCGTCTAACAGCGGAAGCGCAGGCATTGTTTCCCTCCCAAAACTTTTATCATTTTTAGCGACTAAATCAATTTTTTGTCGGCAAATGAAATATATATGCCGACTATTCTATTTTGTAGCTGAAGAGAAATTAATGGCGACTAAAATTTTTGTCGCCCAAAGTATTTTTGGCGACCAAAAATAATTTTGGTCGGTAAAAGAGGTGCAAAGTCCAATAAGGGGGAGATGAACTAGTTACTGTTTGGAATAGTTACTGTTTGGAATTTTTAAAAATAATTTTTGGAGTTTTCAATTTGTATTTTCATATTTTTAGTAATTTTTAAAAATATTTTAATCAATTTTTTTAGCTTTTTAAATCCATTTAATCTTGATATATTAAAAAGTATAAATTTATACAAAAATCTTTAAAAAATTTATTGAATACAATAACATACGAAAATATATTAAAATTTATTTTTTAAAATATTCTTTGTATTTGTTGAATTTTTTTTAAAAAAGTTTCACTGATATTATATTTTTTAAGCATATTTAGATAAAGTGTATCTAAAAAATAAATATTTATAAAATTCACTAAAAAAGAAATATATATATATATAAAAAAAAAAATCAATTTGCAGTACAGGCAAAGTAATACTTCTCAATAATTTAAGAGGTCTATTTATATGTTTGTATAATTTAAGGAATCAAAATAATATATATATATATATATATATTTTAGTTTAAAAGATCTGCATGTAAATACTTACTTAAAAAAAAAAATTCAAAGATTATTGCATATATATATAATATATATATATGTGTATAAAACTTACCGTAAACAAATCTGCATAAATATGACCCACCATTCTCAAATATTTAGTCATGCTTGGAAGTGTTGATTTCAGTGGAAAAGTTAAAAAAAGTATTAGAAAGTTTAAAAAATTTATGTGTTTGGTTATGTGTTTGGTTCTTTGTGTGCATATCGTTACTGTTATTTTTTTGTACATCACATTTTAGTCAAAAAGTTACTAAAAAAATCGGTTCCTAAATGGGCCTCATATAAGCATGACTCTTCTAAAGGTTTAATCCTAAGGAGAGATCATAAGTTCAATTCTCCCTAAAGGGAGTTGAATTAGGAGAAAAACACAAGAATGGGGAGATGAACTCTTATAAATGTCAATCAACCTAATAAAATTATCTTACAATAGAAACTCCTATATAAAAGAAAACAAGTGAAACAAAATAAAGAATAAATTATACTAACCTTTTTTAGATTAAAATAAATAAATAAATAAATCTACAAATTTAACATAATTATATTGAGGGCTTTTTTTAATAAGTTAAACCAAATGAAATTAATGCAAAAATTAGAGTGAATAAGAAGGAATCTTTAACTTTTTTTTTATGTGAGTTGAAATTCTTTTAAGTTTTTGACTTTTTGAATGACTTTGACAATTACTAAAATAACACGTTGTCAAGCAAATTCTAACTTCTAAGTATATTTTTTAAAACAAATTATTTATTTTTTAAATAAATAAATATAATAAGAATAAAATCAACTATTTAAACTACTAGAATAAGATTTGTGATGAGCTTTGTGCGCTCAATTGCACATTCAATCCACATGAAAATGGATTCCACAGAAGCTTGTTTCATGTGAATATAATTGATTTTTTAAATAGGAAATATAAAAAATAAAATAAAAAGTTTGTTTAACCTTTATCCCATAAATATTATTATTATTATATATTATTATTATTATTATTATTATTATTTTCACCCTTAAGTTATCACTTTCATTTATTTATTTATTAGAATTTTTTATGTCAACTTATGTGGTACAATTGAAGACAACTATCTAAATTAATAACTTTTAAAGCTTAATTTTATGAACAAAAAAGTCCTTGTAAAATTTGAACAATACTTAAATGATAGTAGGGAAAGGAGGACTATAGGACTTGGTAAAATTCAAATCTAAGGATTCATACTTCCCAGTTAATGAGGATGAGGTAAATTACATTTCACTTTAATTTTCGTAATTTCAATTAGAACTATTTAAACCTCATACTTTCAATTTTAGTGTAATGTGATCAGTTCATTATGTGTTATTAACATTTTTGAAAGGGAAAAATATCACATAAGGGTGCAATTTGGGCGGGCTCAACCCAACCAACCTGAACGTAGCCAAATTTTTTTTAGGGCTTTGATAAGATATTTTTAAATTCGGTAAGGGTTTGGCAAAAATTCAGAAGTCTGAATTAAATTTGGGTGAGCTTGGACAAAGACATCAAACAATCCGAGTAACCCGAAACTCGAATTATACATATATAGATATAGTCATTACATAATATTAAAGTAATTTAGATTATTAAATCATATTGAATATATATTTTATATACAAATAATATAAAATCTTACTTTTATTTATTTTTACTCATAAATTGTCAGGACTACTATAGTTGTATCTTTCTTACATTATATAATTTATTTGTTTTGATGGTATTAATGATTTTCTATAAATAAATAAAAATGTAAATAGAGTTGCTGGTTTGTTACGGTTTGGGTTGGAAATAAAACAGGGACGGATCCAGGATTATGACTTTGGAGGGGCCAAAGTACGTTTAACCTATAACCCATAAAATTTGAAGTTCAATATCAATTTCTACTAACATGAAAAAAAATTAATAATGTTACGATAAAATATTGAACTATATATTCCTTGTCAACATAGTTGAGTACAAAAAGATGATCATACAATTGAGAATATTTTTTTGCCCATATTCACTTACAAAAAGTAGTAACTATTTCTACATGCATTTATTTACTAAAATTAGGCATCTTTAATTGAGCTCAACACTCTTTCATAATATCAAAAGCATGAATGATAGAGTCTACATCAAACCCTCGAACAATGTCTTTGTCAATGTACGTAATCAAGTAACTAGCCAGAAAACCATCTTCCATCCTATTGCACAATTTAGACTTAATGAATTTCATAGCTGAAAATGCACATTCTGATGTAGCAGTTGAAACAGGTAAAGTCAACATAAGGCGGATCAATCTATCAATAAGAGGATAACTTGTTGACTTTCTTTCTTTTTGCCAACATTTGACACAACTGAAAAATGGTTGACAGCTTCTGAAACTCGGGAAGTACAGAAATATCAAGCTTATAGTTTTCCAACTGATACTTCAAATGTAATTTTTCTTGCTTGGTGAAATCTATAGGATAAAATTTATTTGCAAGATTGCAAATATCCTCAATTTTGAATGATTTATAACCATCTCTAGGATCCAAAGCTGAGCTAAGAACAAGCAATTCCATTACATCTTCCTTAAAACTATTGTTTAATTCTTGTAACTGAGAATCAACTGTAACCATAAAAATATCAACATGAAAATGATGTTCCATGGTAAGCTGATCTCTTTCAGAACGAGACCGACCTCGGCCTCCTTTATAAGGACAACTCATTCCAAATAGTCTAAAAAATTGGGGGGGCTACTATATATAATTTTAAAATTTTCTATAAAAAAAATTAGGGGTGCGAACTCCTATAATTTTAAATATTTTAAAATTTCTGGTATAATATATGATATTTTTCAAATTTTTGAGGTGCGGCCGCCCCACAGCCCCCTCTAGATCCATCCTTGAAACA
Source organism: Camellia japonica (assembly GCA_030407325.1). Lineage (NCBI taxonomy): Eukaryota > Viridiplantae > Streptophyta > Magnoliopsida > Ericales > Theaceae > Camellia > Camellia japonica. The sequence continues at coordinate 32,557,701 of JAPPVO010000002.1, read as the reverse complement.
AAATACATATATAATTAATAACAATTCGCGACTAAATATTTTAGTCGCTAATTACTTTTTTAATCCCTCCAAAATTTGAAATCTCCCTCCAAATATTTTAATTTTTTGGCGACTAAAATATTCTTTTGTCGCTGAAAATATACTTTTGGCGACCAAACTTTTGTTCGTCAAAGATAAAAAAATAATTTTTTTTTCTTTTCATTTGGCTACTAAACAATTTTAGTAGCTAAAACTAACTATATAGCTACTAAAATATTCTTTTGTGGCTGAAAATATACTTTTGGCAACCAAACTTTTGGTTGCTGAAGATAAAAAATAATTTTTTTTCTTTTCATTCAGCTACTAAACAATTTTAGTAGCTAAAACTAACTATAAGGCTATTAAAATATTCTTTTGTCGTTGAAAATATACTTTTGGCGGCCAAAATTTTGGTCGCCAAAGATAAAAAATATTTTTTTTCTTTTCATTTGGCTACTAAACAATTTTAGTAGCCAAAACTAGCTATATGGCTACTAAAAAATTTTTTTAGTCGCCAATTGTAATATTTTTAGCGACTAAATTTTTTTTTAGTCACCAATAATCACTATTCCCCAACTAAAAAAAATTAGTAGCTAATAATTTGACTTTTGCCGACTAATACTATTTTTAGTCACCGATTCCACAACTTTTGGCGACTAAATTTTTTTTAGTTGCCAAAAGTGCATTTTGTTGTAGTGTGTACTCTTTGTATGTGATTTTTTGGCATTGTGATGTTTTAATTTGCTTAAATGTTAGATGAATGGATTTTATCTTTGTTTTGTTTTGATAATAATGGATAATTTTTTTTTTATTACAATGTATAGATTATAATGCAAGCTTGTTTTATATTCATTTCCTTCCTTGTTGCTTTTGACCTAAATTGAAGCCCTAGAAACGGTCGATTTTGATGCAGTTTGGTGTGTTTGGTTGATTTCGATTTTACTTTTCTTGTTGCTTTTATGTGATTTAATTGCATTAATTTCAAAAATAAGTGATTGTGTAGACATTTGCCTGGTTATTTACTGCTTTATTGACTTATGTCACAAACAAAACTGCTAATTAATCAGGGTAAAATTTTACCTTCAATGAGAGTAATATTTTACTTCTAAACAGAGTAAAATTTTACTTTCACAGTAAAATTTACTGTTTTATTACAATATTTGTGCATTTTTCCTACTTTTTTTTTTCTTTGGCCTCCTGAATATTCTTTCTTTATATGTTAGAAATGGTAAGCTTTATGATTTTGTTGATTTTTAAATTTGAGTAAATTTAACAAGATTTTGATTTCTATTAATAGTGTTGATTGCAAATTATTGTATGTTATATCATGTGTCAAATCATGAGAGATAAGCCTATTACAAAGTCTATGGAAGAGGATGAAATTAACAATTCCTAAGCATCAATAGTGCATTAATTTTTGAATAATTCTTCAAAAGCATAGGGTGAGAAACAGTTCAACCTCAAAAGAAAAATAACCAAGTCATAAGACCTCAAGGACGACAATGTGGACAACTTTTGAGAACTACTTTTTTGTATTTGATGTGAATGATGAATGTAATTTTGCTTTTTTGTAAATGAAAGAATGTTAAAAGAGTAATTGTAAGTGAAAGAATGCTAAAAGAGTAACAATGATACATGTTATACTTGTTATGGATTAGGATATAACATTATTATAGAACATTGTTATGGATAGAATACAATGATACAATTTATATTTTGTGTCTCTTGATAATATAAGTAGTTGTGGTGTTATATTATTTTTGCACAAAGATTGCGTTATGAACAGCAGGGACTTTGTGTATTGTTGTAAATTTTGATGCAGGTTAGAAATGTCTTCCTATAGGACTCACATACTTTAAAGTAAGAGAGTAAAATTTTACTTTCAATTCAGAAAACAAATCAGAAATTGCATAGACAAACATTCAACAACATAGTAAAATTTTACTTTCAATTTAAAGAAAATTTTACTTTGAAATACAATAAAATTTTACTCTGAAATAAAGTAAAATTTTACTTTCATATTAAGAAAACTAATGTTTTGCTATCTTTTAGACTAGAATTTCACTCCTATTAAACAAACTCTAACATAGTAAAATTTTGCTTTCAATTCAAAGTAAATTTTATACTAAAATACAGTAAAATTTTATTTTGGATGGGAGTAAAATTTTACTTTGGATGGGAGTAAAATTTTACTTTCATGTTAAGAAAGTTAATATTTACTATTTTTAAGACTAGAATTTTACTCAAAATCTTCATGTTAACAAACTCTATTATAAGTTTCTTTACATGAAACTAATCCAACCACATGAAAAAATATATATAAAATGTCAAATTCAACCACAAAGCAAATCATAAATTTGGATAGACAACAATTTAACAATATAGTAAAAATGTCTTTTATTGAACGCACAACAGTGACCCGACACTTGTCATTCTTTACATACACAAACTCAAATTCTATCTTAATGGCATATTTACATAACGCAGTTCAAAAATCACTTGCACCTCCAAAGAATCTTTGACCTACATGAGTAATTCTATTCACCATCCAGAAGACAACAAAAGTCCTTTCTTCATGGCAACAAAACATAGGAAGTAATTCCATTTCATCATCAGTAATATTGGATCTACTTGCATAACAATATAAGAGTTGAAACCATTTTTCAAATCTTTAATCAATTTACAGTCAATCAAAGTAAAATTTTACTGTCATTCTATCAAATAAAAACAGAGCACATACTAGAATAAAATTTTACTCTCATTTTATCAAACAAAATAGACCACATAGAATCAGAGTAAAATTTTACTCTCAAACAAAAAGCAGAGCACGTAAAATTAGAGTAAAATTTTACTCCTAAACAAAAACAAAGCACATAGTACTATAATAAAATTTTACTCTCTTTTCTATCAAACAAAAATAACTAATCAACCAAAAAAAAACAAAAACAAAAACAAAAACAAAAATAAAAACAAAAACAAACAAACAAACTAATTAACAAATCAACATACCTGATCAAATTCGAACAATAATAAAAAAACGTGATGTAGCGACCCTGATTTTTCGTAAGTCTTTATTTATTTATTTATTATTATTATTATTATCATTATGATCTTACTTTATTTTTGGCTTTGTTGAATGTAAAAATAAAAACTCCACACCTACTCTACCTTAGTGTGGTAGGTGAGTGAGTTAGTATATTATGTGAGTGTGTTAGGTTAGTATTAGTGTGGTAGATAGTGGAAATATATAGTGGTAGATAGTGGAAATATATAATATGTAAGTGGTATATAATGGGTTTAATGGGTTATGATGATGTTTGTAATATCTCCTCTATAAGGAGTGTCATTTGGTCTTGTAAAATAAGATATTGAATACAATCTATCAATAATATCAATACATAAATTTCCTACATGGTATCAGAGCTAAGTTAAGAACTTAGTAATTCCGCTTCACCGGCGGGCGGCAGCCTCGCCTTGGCCGCCCGCCGAACAAACCCAAATTTCCTTAATTTCTTCTTTCATGGCAGATTCAACCTTGTGAGCAAATAGACTTGCATCAAATCAAGCTCCATACCCATCTCTCTCTCTCTGTCTCTCTCATGTCCATGTTTACTCAAACATGGCTAATCATGGCAACAATCTGTGCAATACAGATATGTTTAAGAGTAGAGTCACTCTCTGAAGCTGATAAAATCCTGGTTTTGCCAGGGCAGCCACAAGTGAGTTTCCAGCAATATGGAGAGTACATCACTGTTGATGAAAAGCAGGACAGAGCTCTTTTCTACTACTTTGCTGAAGCAGAAACTGATCCATCTTCAAAGCCTCTTGTTCTCTGGTTAAATGGAGGGCCTGGTTGTTCATCTGTTGGAGCTGGAGCTTTCTGTGAGCATGGACCTTTTAAACCATCTGGACAGTTTTTGGTCAAAAATGATTGTAGTTGGAATAAAGAAGCAAACATGCTATACTTAGAGTCACCAGCAGGAGTTGGTTTCTCTTATTCAGCTAATGAATCCTTCTATACATCAGTGAACTCTGTGCTTCACTGCTGCTTCTGCAAAAGCTTGTGCTGCTTCTGCATCAGCTTCTGCTGCTTCTGCCTCCCGTGCTGCCTCTTCAGCTTCTGCTATAGCAGCTTCTGCTTTTGCAACTGCTTGGGCAGCAGCAACAGCAGCCTCTTGTGGATCCATACTCCTCATCAGACATATTCTGAGTCAGGGGGTCACAACTTCACTCTTAATGCAACATTTGATGACATTGAAGTGAGCAAATATGATGGGTTGGTACTTCCAGGAGGACGGGCTCCGGAATATCTTGCCATGAATGATTCTGTTTTAGAATTAGTGAAAAAATTTTCCAACTTCGGAAAGCCAATTGCATCTATTTGCCATGGGCAACTGATCTTGGCAGCTGCAGGGTCAGTTAAAGGTCGGAAGTGCACGGCCTATCCTTCTGTGAAACCTGTACTCATTGCTGCAGGAGCTCATTGGGTGGAACCAGAGACTTTTTTGGCTTGCCATGTTGATGGTAATATCATAACCGGGGTTACTTATGATGGGCATACTGAATACATCCAGTTTTTTGTGAAGGCACTAGGAGGCACCATAACTGGTTCTGATAAACGGGTTCTATTTCTCTGTGGGGATTACATGGAAGACTATGAGGTAATGGTTCCTTTTCAGTCCCTTCAAGCTCTTGGATGCCATGTTAATGCTGTTTGCCCCAAGAAGGCAGCAGGTGATAAATGCCCAACAGCAGTCCATGATTTTGAAGGTGATCAAACTTACAGTCCAAAACCATGTCAACCACTCTCCACCTTTCGTTTTTGATTTCTCAATATATTTTCTTTCACATTATTTCTTTCTTTTTTCTTTCACATTATTTTTAATCTTTTTCACATCAAATTCATACCATTTAGATTTGCACACCAACTTTATTTTATTCATGCCAGGGATCAAACTCGATCACCATTTTACATAAAAAAAAAAAAAAAAAAAAATCTCCAACCTACAACCACCACCTCAACCAGCCTTACTTTTTCGCCTCTTCAGATGTTCTCTTCCTCTTGCCTTTGTCTTGGGCGTCCCTTGCCGGTGCTGCCTCCGTGTTTCCCACGCCGCCGAGCACGTTCACTTCCCGTTGCTCCTCAACCGTCACATATGGCGGTCCTCCAAATCTGAGCATCACTGTGGCCTTCCGCTTCAGTTCCTTGTTTTCTGCCTTCAGCCCACATATCTCTGCTCGGGCATCCTTATACATGCCTTGGAGCAGAGCCAGTTGGGCGTTTAACTGCTGCACCTCATTAGTTCTACTCTGAAGCCGGTGCGACAGGTTGTTGACCGCCGTCATGGTCTCAACGCATGACCTTAATGTGTAATAATTCGCCTCAATATCCGACTGAGCAGCCATTATCTGCTCCACTAACACCATCGGATAATTCAACGCGCAAAACCAGGGGGGCTTGGTCCAGGGCTCTTGGTTGAGGTTCAAGGCCATATTCTGGGTTGTGGCCTCGTTGAGGTCGGGAAAGAGGGTAAGACTACGGACGAATAGGCTATGTTCTGGGGAGCAGAACGGGAAGAAGAAGCCATTTTTCTGGGCAACAGAGTGACACAGTATCTCTCTCAGCAAACTGAAGAGGTTTTCAGAGGATTTTTCAGCAGATGTTTTGTTCTGCATAAGCGGCAGCCTCGCCTTGGTATAAATAGGCAAGGCAGACACGCGTATCACGCGCCTCTCAACGCCAGACGACAAATCGGCGCGCCTTTTGATGGCTCGACTTTTGATGGCTGTCGGGCACGTCTTTTGATGGCACGCCTTTTGATGGCACACCTTTTGAGGGCACGTCTTTTGATGGCACGCCTTTTGATGGCACGCCTTTTGATGGCACGCCTTTTATGGGTCCGACAAGACTCTGTAAACTGTCCCGACTTTGATTCCGGTTAGCTTCTATATGGGTCCGACAAGACTCTGTAAACTGTCCCGACTTTGATTCCGGTTAGCTTCTATATGGGTCCGACAAGACTCTGTAAACTGTCCCGACTTTGATTCCGGTTAGCTCCTATATGGGTCCGACAAGACTCGAAAAACTGTCCCGACATTGATTTCGGTTATCTGCTACAACGGTTCGACACAGCCATATAGTGTTTTCTACAACGGTCCGACATGACCCAGTAAACTGTTTTCTACAACGGTCCGACATGACCCAGTAAACTGTTTTCTACAACGGTCCGACATGACCCCATAAACTATCTTCTACAACGGTCCGACATGACCCCATAAACTGTCTTCTACAACGGTCTGACACGACCATACAGTGTCTCCTATCTACTTTTATTTGTCAGATTATTTTTCCTGTTTTGTTACTCTCTCCAAACTCAAGTTGGTTAATTCCTAACCCCCTTGAGTTTGAGGGGGGCTGTTGAATGTAAAAATAAAAACTCCACACCTACTCTACCTTAGTGTGGTAGGTGAGTGAGTTAGTATATTATGTGAGTGTGTTAGGTTAGTATTAGTGTGGTAGATAGTGGAAATATATAGTGGTAGATAGTGGAAATATATAATATGTAAGTGGTATATAATGGGTTTAATGGGTTATGATGATGTTTGTAATATCTCCTATATAAGGAGTGTCATTTGGTCTTGTAAAATAAGATATTGAATACAATCTATCAATAATATCAATACATAAATTTCCTACAGGCTTTATTAATTGTGTGGTTACATGAGAATTTAATGTGTTATTTAATTATATATAATTAATCTGAATATTTATATATTTATATTTGTTATATATAAAAAAAAAGGTGTTTTATATAATTATAAAATAAATATCAAATTTATATATATTGTATTTAGGTATGATAGTAAATTAGGTTATAGTAAATTCGGTTATGTTGTATTTGGGGGGAGTATATATTGCTTTCTTTAGTCATTCTTTATATATGTTGTATTGATAGGAAATTAGGTTACAAAACAAAGAGTGTTTTGTGAGAAAGAGAGACGGCAGAGAGAGAGAGAGAGAGAGTGTGAGAGAAGAGAGAGACAGGAAAGAGGTAAGGAAGAGAAGAAGAAGAAAAAAAGTTAGGGTTTTGTTTTGGTAGCTCTATTAGTTCAAATATTTCTTTGATCTTCAAAAATAATTGTGAGTACAAAACCTACTTCTCTTGATTTATGTTTAATTCGTTGTTTTTATTTATTTGATGTTAATTTGATTTCGTATTTACGTAAAGATAATGGATTGATTTTAATTATTTTGGTTAATTGTGTATGCAAGGTTTAGGATTTTTTTATGTATTTATTTTATGGTTATAATCACACTTTTGATTATATGAAATTGAAATAAACTTAGAATTCATAAATATTAGTTAGATGATGGATTGATTCGTATTTTTATTTGTTTATTTTTATTTATTTGATGTTGGTTTGATTTTGTATTTGCATGTAGATGATGGATTGATTTCATTATTTAGTTAGATGTGTATGTAAGGTTTAAGATGTTTATATATATTTATTTTATGATTGTAATCACACTCATGAATATATGAAATTAAAATAAAATTGGAACTCATAGATAAATTCCTTATACTCCACCATGACTCCATGGATTGTTGTTTTATTTAAGTGATGGTGAGAAAGAATGTATAAGGAAAAAAAAAAGTAAAGATTATGAGATTTATTTAAATGCCTTAGACTTGGCATTGTTATGTTTGTTCTCATGAATAGATGAGAGATTGTGTATATATATATTATTGCCTCATTCTTATGAGTAGACTAGTGCTTTGATTTACGCATGTACGTATATGTTAACCATCCGGGGAGTGTGGGTCAAACTCGGGACGATATTCCCGCGCAAGTTTGGCTTCGGAGCGATGTTAGGTATACGGGAGGCACATGGGATATATGTGTAGGCCGGAAGTGAAGGGCCGAAGTGGTAAAGTTAATGTACAAAGAATTCAATTATGAGTTTATTGGTATAGTGTAAATTGTATTGATTTGTACATCTTGAAAAATAGTAAACGACCTCGATAAATTATGAAATTTGAGCAGAGGCATGTATACATGATTCTAGACAACTTTTGTGTTTTAACTTTTTATTAAAAAGATTGATTAAAACTTGTAATCGGATAATCTTGGTTACAATAGTTTTTATTCATTTTAACAGTGCAGACTTTAGATGTTGTTTTAACCCACGAAACAATCTCATTTTTATTGATTTCGCGAAAACTGAAATAAAACATTATTATACACACTTTTCGTGTTTTGAACTTTTCCGAAAAAAATCATCTTAGGGCATTTTTTGTTTGTTTTTCGCTTCATATTTTTCAGTTGAATTCCGTCTAGATTTTTATATCAAGTTTTTTTCTGAACCTGTTCAGTTTCTACTAAATTCGTTCGCGTTGCCTTTTAGAAAATTTGATTTTGTACAACTTTTGTTCTTTGAGTTTTGGTCAATTCGAATTATTTAAATATGAAATGGTGCATTTTTATACTTCTTTAGCAAGTTACTTATGATTAAATTATACTAATTTTATTTTTTACAGGATGGTGGGTCTTACTAACTTTTTATGCAGGCCTGACTCACCATGTTCTTATTTCTATTTTGTTTATTTTATACTCAATTTATATTTTGTTGTGTACGGGTAAGAAACTAAATGTCACCGTACCTCAGGAAGCTACCCATTCGTCTCGGTGTGGATAGAATTACTTATCTTGTCCCGTACCAAGAATTAAATGTATTTTTGTTTGTGTCTGGTGGGCACGTGGGTGTTAAATTTTGTATTCATACCAATATACCTGTATACTGACCCGTTTTGTCTCTTGGCAATTCGGGTGCGTTCTGTTTGAGCGCAGCCGAGCTTCCTTTGCAGGATTAGTTGGAACTACGGTGGTGAAGAGAAATAATTATAGTTGTTGGACATGTCATTTGGACCTTTTTTTTTTTTCTTAAGCTTAAGGTTGATATTAGATTATATATTTATTATTATTTTTATGACCTTAGTATTTTGATAATTTGGTATGGTTTGTAACTTTACATTATTTAAGTTATTTTGACTATTAATTGTTACTTTAATGTTAGAGGTATTGGTTAGTTATGAAATTATGATGGATGGTTTGGTTAACATTTTGTTAATTTTTTATTTTTTATTCTTTTTTGCTTTATAATCCCTTGTAATCTTTTGAAGATGAAAATTTACTTAAACCTTATGGAGACAAGAATGTTTAATTTTTTTGTTTCACCCCTAGGATTTGAATGATGGAATATTGATTGGGGTTTAGTCTTAATTTAATATTTAATTGTCCAAATTTTGGGACGTGACACGTGATCGAAGCAAAATCTCTAAAATTGGATCAACACTCTCAATCTTGATAAACTCTCAAAATCTTATACGGATTTGAAATATAAAGCTCTTGTTGATACAGATTTCAAGATTGCCGGAGAATACGTGATCGAAGCAAATTTGGTGAGATCGTCGGCAGTGAATCGTCTATTGTTGACCGACGGCAAGATTGTCGGTGGTGAGATCTTCAAATTTTGAGATCGAGTTTGTACGAGATCTTCACTGATTAAATTTTGAAATATATGAGATTGTGTATATATGAAAGGGCAATATTGTCCATAAAAAAAAATTATGGTATGTTTATCGTGAGCTACTCTCCTCTTTCTCAATGACCTATTGAAGCTAAATTAATTAAGTTGTTCATTATCCTCGAAAAAAGCCCAGGAAGACGATTTCACCAAAAATCTCATGAATCATCCGTCCAATAATACAGTGTTATTGGATCATAAGTTCAATGGGCCCATCTAATTATTGCGACCTTACATTTTGCTTATTGTATTATTTTGATATTTATACTTTTGATTAATTTAATTTTAATATTTAATTATACATGTTGTTTTAATTTGATTCAATTAATAATGTTATTTATGTTTTTTATGAAAAATAATCAATGAATTGGTTAACTCATTGAATTGAGTAAATTTATAATTTTGTTTTTAAAAATATAACACATACCATTTATATGTGTATTTTTCATTAAAAAATGTTAACAATCATAATTAATTAGACTAAATTGAGACAAAAAGTTGTTTTGGAAATTGGATTTTTTTTTGTTATTTTTTAACTTTTTACAAAAAGATTTTAAAAAAATAAAAATAAAAAAAGTTGACTTTTTGTAGTGATTTTTTTGATTAAAATTATGACTTCCCAAAATAAGTCAAAATTATAAATCTACAATTAAAATCAAACGAATTAAAAATTTAAGAGCTAAAATTATACACGAATCAAAATATAGATATGACAATAATGCAATCCATCCGACTTAACAGTACTCTAAAATCAACATTGTGAATTGTCTTTTAATTACTTTTCAAAAAATTGCTGGGAAGAAAGAATAATGAAGGGAAATCAAATTGCATGCATTGGCAGAATCAAAACTTGACTTAAAAAGTATATTATCTACCAAAGCAACATCTCAAATGCCTTTTAATCAAAGAATATTGCGCAGAAAAAGAAAAAGAAAAAGAGTACTTCTCTATACAAATAGTGTAGAGATGAGACAACCTCCAAAGCGCGCACACTTGTGTCAACGGCCCTGTTTGGTAGAGCTGTGAGAAAGTATTTATAACTTATACCTTAACAGCTTATAGCTTATAACTATGAACATAAGCTGATTTCTGATTTATAAATTAAATTTCTCCTGCCCCACTCAAAGAATAAGTTGATTTCTGACTTACAAAAAGCTATAAGCTGTATTGTTAAGTTAAACCAAACACATCAAAATAACTTAAATTAAACTGAAAGCTGAAATTAAGCTGTACCAAACAGAGTCAATGCTTCATTCAAAACGTGAGCGATCAAACAAAACTCCTTTTACACAACAAACAATTGTTTTTCATTCAACGAAATTACAATTTTGCCATTGCCGAAAAACAAAAATTATTTTTACATTCCCCCACAATATGAAACCCATCAAAAACTCAAATTGATGATAAATACCCGCATTCATTGTGTAGCTCTCTCTTTTGTATGATTTAGAGATTATGAAAATGAAGACGAGGACGATGATGATGTATGATTGCGACAGAACTGAAAGCTATTCTCATCCATTCTGTCCACAACAAAGTGCCCAAGCATGTCCTTTGCCTTGACCAAATTCTCTTTACACAAAAACTCATCACTACAAACTCTATCCACCTCCCTATCAAAATCATGCACAAAAACATGAGTCTTTCCATTCCCACCCTGCTTGCTCCTCGCCAAAACCCCGGCGGTGAATATCGCGGCCATCCGCCCCGGGGCCTCGGGCCAGTATCCTCTCGGCCCATCTACCAATATCACATCCCACTCCACCTCATACAATTGGTTCGGCAGATCATTCAGGCCCAGCTTACAGTCCGAAAACAAGAGGTTCTGAACAGGCCGACACTCGTTTCGGACTTGCTCTCTAGCAGAAGCTAGAAGTTCCTTGGTTTCGCTTATTTTGGTTGAGTACTGGACGTCGTAGGCTTCTATTTCGGGGTGGATTTCTTCCATGTAGGCGGCGTAGTAGCGGTTCTCGTCGATGAAGACGGTGCGGCCGTGGTGGTTGAGGGCTTTCCAGAGGAGGGTTTCGTGGGTCAGGCCGAAGACGAGGAAGTTGCAGGGGGAGGAGCATTGGTGGAGGACGTCGGAGATGGGTTTGATGTCGGAGTAGGTCATACGTTCGGTGTTGTTGGAGGTGGAGGTGGTGGCGTAGTGGAGGAGGGCTTTGACGACGGTTTTCGAGATGCGAGGAGGGTGGTTGGTGGTGGTGGTGGTTGTGGTGGTGGTGGTGGCCGTGACAACGGAGGTAGCGGCGGCGGTGACAGTGGTGGCGATGGAGTCGCGGGTGTAGATGAGGGTGAGGAGGAAAGCGACTGTGAAGAATGAAATGAGGGCGACGAGCCAGAGGCGGTTGGAGCTTCCTTGTTTTTGGATGTAGGGGTGGAGGAGGATGAGCCTTGTGTTGCTGTTGATGTTGTTGTTCTTCATTTTGGAGAGAGAGAGAGAGAAATAGATAGATAGATAGAGAGAGGGGGGGTGTTGGATTGGTGGAGGAGGACTTCCCTGAGAGGGTTGAGAGAGAGAGGGGGGGTTGATTTTAAAGACACAATGATCTAAACCAAACTGGTGTTATTAGATTAGAGTTATAGGTAATTGCCAAATACTCCATGAAGGTGACATAACATTGGCCACAAATAAATGAATATATGATTTTCAAAACTCACCTATATTGGACTAGAATCTGAATTCTCTTTCTTAATTTCTCTTAATTTTGTCCTAATGTACTAATAAATAAATAAAATCTTAGTATATTATCTATTATTATCAACTATTCAATAATGTTTTAAAATTTTTGTGTCACGAAATTGATTCAATGACTAATAATTAAGGACGGAAAATATTAGAAACAAAATATCATTCCTCATTAGAGTAATAGACAAGTGATAAATTATTTAGTGATGGGTTCTATTATCTATAGTCAAAATTATTTTTTTATAATTAATTCTATGTACATAGAACTGATATGCCAACAAAACTTAAAAAAATTGTAAGTTTTTTTTTTTTTTTTTCTCTTATTTTTTGACTCTCTTTTGTCACCTACTATTAGAAAATTATATAATTCACAAGTATAAGTGTGTAAAAAAAATATTTTCATTAGTCGATTAAATGTGTGATAAATCGCATTTAAAATGTGATGAATTTTTTTTTTATTTGAAAGATTTTATCACTTGAATTAATTTATAAGTGTGTGTTTGTGTTCATAGGATTCATATGATTGGCCATTCAAATACATTTGTGAACAATCATGTAATGTTTTTTTTTTTTTGAACACAACAATCATGTAATGTGATATGATATACTCTGATCTGAACTTGTGTTATTAGTGGGGCCTAGTTTAGTTTTGTTTTTTTTATAATGTGGTTTGGTTTGGACGCAGATTACTAAAGGGGGTGGTTGGACTAGAGCTGGTGGAAGGAGGAAAGGTATTTGGTAAGGTATTGTAGCGACCCAATAACTAATTGCAAGCCCAAAGTCGCTTTTCCTTCGTCATTTCATCTTTTGTTTCCTACGTTAACCACTCTTTTATTATTTATTTATTCAATTTAATTCAATTAAAATTTGAAGATTTATATGTAGGTCTGAATAGATAAATTTATTGTTCAATAGATCTTATAAAAATCAATAACATTTTTCATCAAATATGAAAACGTCATTAATTATTAATTTTCATTGACAAGTTGAAAATTGTCATAAAAAATGTTACTAAGTATAAGTTTTAGCAACAGTTTAAAAAAATAATCACCAAAGCGTTACTAATTTTCAATTTTCAACAATAGTTTATAAAATTTGTCACAGAAAAGCATTACTAATTGTAAGTTTTAACGACAATTTATAAAAATCATAATAAAAGTCACTAATTGTTAATTTTTAGCGACATATGCAAAAAAAAATCACAAAAAGATATTTTTAGTGATGATTTTATTAAAACTTATTTTTAATAGACTTTAATGAGAGTTAAATCCAATTATTAAGACTTATTAATAATTTACCTTTAAAAAATTTATGTTAGTAGTTGTACTGTAACCCCTTAAAAAGGACATCAAACTGCCATGCATTCTGTTTTATTACAAATCTATTAATTCCAAAATTGCATTTGTTATTTAAAGGTTATTAAGACTAGAAATATATATGCTCATTTTTGTTTGCCTAAATCAAACATTCTAAAATATATCATCTCTTCATCCACTAATCAAACATCACCTAAAATTAAAAAAACATGTGGCACGACAATATTTCTTTCTCTTCCTTCTAATCTCATATGGTTAAATTAAAACCAACGTCACCATTTTTGTTTTTGTTTTTTTGTCGAACGTGACAAATTATTTTTTTAAAATTTTTGAGGGCAATTGAATGCACCTTTATTTGATGACAAGAGTAATAGGTGCATGATGAAAGCATAGAGATGTACCCTGGATTGCTTACGCAATTTGAAAATATGATTAACAATCAAACATCAATTTAACAAATGGGTCTATTTTAAAACTTTTCCAGGAAAATGTTACAGAATGTTTTTCAACGAGAATGATATGGGGTAACATGATTGTAATTAAATGTTATTTTAATAAATATTTTACTTTTAAAATAATAAAAATGTGTTAACACCAACTCAGCCCTTTATAATAGAATAGATATATATTTCAAGTGGAATAGAATGAATCAGAACTTTTGACCTACTGGAAATAATATTGTATGTGCGAGTAATATAATCATAAAAATATGTGGTTTTTTTTTTTTTTTTTGGGTGGATTTTGGCTCGAATGGTGGGGTACAATAAAGAAGCCATTCGGCCCAGGGAATATCAGGGAAAGATAAATCATGGGCCCAGTAGATTGCAGGAGGCCCAAAGGACTGTTATCTCTTGGCCTGGTGAGCATGTCTCTCATATGGCCCATAGGGGTTTCTCAAGTACATTTCTTTAATATCACACACACACACAAAAGAACATTTCTTAGCCCGCCCCAAAAAAATGTTTTTTTCTTAAATGAACAAATGGTTACGAATCCTTTTCAAAATTTGTTTGGTAGAGTTCAAATTTAATTTTATTTATTGGTTTGAGTGTGATATTTGGTTAGAGTTTTTAAAAATTGATTCCATATTCACTTTTGAAAACATGTCTACTCGGTCATCCTCTCGGACGTCCGGCCGATTGTGTTTTTTTTTTTTTTTTTTTTTTGACACCTGTTATTTTTATATTTTAAATAAAAAAAATTTAAAAATTTTTTATGACCTTTGAATAGAATTTTGAGTTATGTGTTTGATTATGAGTTGTAAGTTTTTGAATCAAATATCATATATCATATTAAAAATTTTAAACTCAATTCAAAACTCTTTTCAAAATTTACAACCAAATAAATTTTTCACATTCAAATCATAATTTCAAAACTCAGACTCAAAATACAACTCTATTCTCAAATCATAATTTTAAAATTCTATCAAAAGCTACCTTAGGTTTCCTTGTTCTTAATACAATTGATGAAATTTTAAAATATAAAAATTTGGGGCACAATTGTGTCATGAATAAGAGGTATAAATTTTAAGAATAGATGAAGATTGATATTATGTTTAGTTTATTGGAATTGAAATGAAATAATATTATTTCATCATAATATTTAATTAAAAATAATAATAAAAAATGCACCATAAATCAAATCATCCTTTATCATATAAGTAAATAGTCAATCCGTTCCAATTAACAATGCAAGCGGGAATGGTGCATTCAATCTCAAATTTTTTTTTTTATGGCAAATCAATCTCATGCTTTTTAGGCACAAAAAAATGATCATTACAGGACCATAAAAAATTGAGCCCCTAAAGCAAAGAAAATGAGGCAAGGCGTTTGAAAATAACAATAATGCATTTGAATTTTAAATTTGTAAATAAATTATGGAGGAAAAAAAAAAAAAAAGGTAAAACTGCATGAAATATCCCTGCACAGGTACAAATACAAGATGTAAACAGCGACAAATCAATTTTGTACCTGAATATGTTCGACTCACAATAGAAATTTTCTGAAATTTACTGTTATAGATAATTTAGATCCAGCTTGTCTCGAGTTGAAGATCAAGACTCGACCCCGCAGTCTGCACCATTGGCCTATTTTCAGGTCTCGTTTCGATAATCCGAATCGTTCACATTTTAAAAAAAATTCAGTATATTATTCGTGCAAAAAATCAAATCGATTTAATAACAGTAATCACGTGCTTGAATCAGTTTTTATATGAATCGTTTATTTTCACCGTCTATTTTTTTTTATAAAACTGATTCGAACACGTAATTACCATTATTCGATCGATTTGAATTTTTACATGAATAATATAGTTGACGAATTTTAAAATGTAAACACTTCGAATCATCAAAACGAAACAGAAAAATAAATCCACAATGCGAATCATTAGATCCAGTCTTGATCTCTAACTGAAGACAAATTGGATCCAAACAATTTATTTGGATTGACTTTTAAAAAAGCTTTTCCAGAAGCTCTGTTTATGGAACCATACATCTCCATAACTGTTACACTTGATACCCAAAAAAAATCATGTTTGTGATCTCATGTTTCTGCACCCCAGAAGATATTGCCCCACATTTCCTCGGAGAAATTATCTGCAGATTAACAGTACAAAAAACTGCATGCAATCGTCAACTTTAAATTTTAAAATGAGAACATTCTAGATTAAACTTTTTATTACTGCCATAATAATTTAGAACGATGGAGTATATGTGAAGTTGTTCGTGTCTGAAAGCTTTTTACTATTTAGAAAACAACACTTGTAAATTATGTCACATAGACAAAAATTATCAAGTAGGTCTCTAGTACATTACTTGCTCGTGTGTTCGTCTAATAATGTTTTGTGATTTGTCAATCATATAAGTATTTAGACTTTTACTATTGACTAGGCACATTGTTAGCCTAATATTTTTAAAATGTTAAATAATTTATTGTCACGTGAGATTTTTTTTTTTAAAATGATCTATTTTATTAAATAAATGGATAATTCTAAGTGTGGGAGGCAAAAAGCGAGTCAACGTAATACAGGACTAGAATTTCTGGGCTAACAAAGGGAGGGCATCCCCGCTTGAGTCAGCCCAGGATAGTTCAAGTCTAGCCTGACAGCCCAAGACCAGACTAGGCCAGGGAGTTTAAGGGTAGAAAGAAGCGCACCCAAGAAAGGCACAGAACCGGTCAACCCACATTAATATATTTTAGGCTCAATCAACTCTTAGAAAACTGTGTCTGGTGAAACACAATCTCTAAGGAAAAGGGGCGGACGTGAGGAGTGGGGGAGAGCCCAAACAGCTCATAACGACTAGTGGGAGCAAGTTATAATAGGAGAAGCAATCAGCCCAATTAAGGTACACAAACACTTTTACCTGAACCTCACTAATTTTATCCTGCAATTTTGTCTATTCCTGTGATTAACTTAGGCATCGGAGGGTCTCCAGGCAATTCCAACCACCCCTCTTACCTTCATTTGAGTGTTTTTTATATCAGAAACTTTACTATCTCTGCTACTTCATCACCGCAACTTTAATGGTTTGATTTTTTCCTACCACACTAGGTAAATATAGATTTTGAAAATCTTAAAACTAAGAGTAGGATTAAAACTAAATAAAAAAATAAATTCCAAAAGCCTCAACCTTTAATGCTTTTTGTAGTGGTGAGTTCATCACTCATGCTATGATTGACCAAACCACAATAACATTGACATGATTTTCAAGGAGTGAATAATGAACACCCTATTTGCGGTCAAAAAGGCAGTATGGGATCTAACTTTACTGTTTGGAATTTTGCAACAAAAAAAAAAAAAACACACAAACACAAACACAAACACAAACAAGGTCTTCAAAGTGGAAATATTGGAAAACAAGAAAAAGGACTTTCCACAAAAGACGAGAACATGGCTTTTATTGAAATAAATAGCACACGCAAAATTGAGAACGTGCCATCTTGACTTTTTTGAGCCCACAATTTTTACAGGAGTGCATATCACTCCCAGCTTCATAAGCCACTTAGTTAAACACAATCACACTTGGTTTGACAGTAATCCTACAAGCACAAAACTCAATCCCACTTGACAATCCCACTAGATAATCCATTTTTCTCCTTTAGGCCATGTTTGTTTGTGTGTTATAACTCTCAAACTTTTTATACCATGATTACATATACAATGGGATTATTAAACACTATTAGTTTTATGTGTATTTATTAACTGATTATTTTGTTTTTGTGTTTAGTAATAATTTTTTAAAATAAAAATGTGATTTTACATATAACACTATGCATGAGCGTTCGAAGTAAAAAGTGATTAAGAGAGTGATTAGAAAGGTAAAACTATGTTAATGGTCCAACGGATTTAGGCTGACAAGAGGATGAGTGGCTAGGTGAGGGTGGAGCAAGTGGTTCAAGGAGAAAAGAATGGCAGTGCACCAAATGGGCAGCACCTTCCCAAATCCCAAGAAATCCTCTTCTTGGATCTTGGGAAATGAGTCATATTTATAGGTTTTTCCTTATTACCAAAGGTTACCAAGTTGCCAAATAGGGTGAGGACTTATGTCCCTAAGAATCACATAGAATATTCTACCTTGGACTACCAGGTTGAAGGTGTCACATGTCCCTCTGCATGTGATATGTACTATCTGTTTGGCAGAAGTACCTCCGTAACTACCTTTTCAAACCTCAGCAAATGCAATTGCAGAGGTAGTATTTGCCGCTACACTTGTTTTTTTCAGTTCGAACCTCAGCAAGTGCACTTGCGGCGGTAATGTTTGCCGCTATACTTGCCTTCTCAGTTCAATTTAGCCAAGACATGCACTATCGGGACTTCATAGCCTACTATTAGCCATGTTCGTGTTCACTTCAGTGACGCCTCCACATTTAGCCACCTAACCACAAACTCCCCAGTTTCGCAGGGTGAAGGCCACATCCAAGCTTGCTGTCAGTCATGTTATGCCTTAGTACCAAGCCCAAGGGGACTTCCTTGGTCCTGCCTGTACAACCAAGGCAAGGCTGTGACCTGAGTAATGAAAAGGGATTCCCTTACACTTAGATTTCCTTATTCCCATCTTTGTGGGGTTACCGCGTTATACTAGCATCTCTAGGTCTGCTACCAGCTCCAACCAGTAAGCTTTAGGGCCTGCTATCAGCGCCAAGCTAGTGAGTTTCGGGACCTGCTATCAACGTCAAGCTAATGATGACTTTGAGGGTCTGCTATCAGTGCCAACCATTAGCCTTTACTTATAGAGGGGGAGTTTCTCCCAAAGACTGTTATCACCTTGGTATAGTCTTTTCTTTGTAAGTTAATTGCGGCAGTTGCTTCCCGTGGCAAGTTCAAATGGCAGTGCCGACAAAGTACCTCAGCAACTTGGGCGCTGTAATTGTTGTCTCAGCAAGTTAGTTGCTACAGTTTTCTTCTTTCCCTCAACAAGTTCAAATAGCGGCACCAACAATACTTGGGATGGCGGCACTGACAATCTTACAAATGGTGACACTAAGACAAAGTGCCTCAGAAACTTGACCATTGCAAGTGTTACCTCCACAACTTGACTAGACCATTTTTCTTCATTGAACTTGTTCAAACCTTTGGCAGGTCAAACCTATTTCGACCCATTGTTGACCCAATTCTCTTGGGTTTTAGCCCATGCTCCTTTAATTATTCTTGCTCGCCTAACAAGCGCGACCTCAGCACTTAGGTCCATATTTAATTTCGACCTTAATTTTTGTCCTTTTACACACTATTTCCTCCCCCATTCTTTCCACTATTTATCTATTATTCACACTCTCTAAATCTTATGTTTAGATCTTAGATTTATTAAGCGGTAGACAAAGAAAAAATTAAAAAAATTATACTTTATTTTTATTTTTCTTCTACGAATCTCTAACAAAAATGAGTGATTATTTGATGAGTATTGTTTTACACCACTTGACACTTAGAGCATCTCCAATGGTTTGCCATTGGAGTTGCCATTGCTATAATATAGCAGCTGTGTTGAAAAATGATACTCCAATAGTTGAATATGGCAGCTGCCAAATTTGAGAAATGCCAAAGCTTGTGTCAATGACAGCTGTCATTTGTGCCAACTCAGCCAAAATCAATGGTTTCCCTCCCTCCCTCCCTCCCTTCCTTCCTCTCAACAACTGTTTCACCATTTTTTTTATTAGAATTCACCCAAAAAAAATTCGATAATTTTTTTTTAATTTACCCAAAATCATTTATTTTTTTTACAGAATCAACAACAATCAATAAATCACTCTCAAACAAATCAATAAATCTCAACAAAATCAACAATAATCAATAAATCGATCTGCAATTGTGAATATTCAAAACTACTATCGAACAAGAAAAGTGAAGAAAAAGTACTTGAATTGATCTGCAAATGAACCGATCTGGTGGTGTTCTAGGGCAGAATCGGCAATCGTCTATCTTCTTGGTCCTTGGTTTAGAATCAGTGATCGTCTATCCCGACACCGACTTCAATCCTTTGATTCTTCTCTTCTCTCTCTCTCTCTCTCTCTCTCTCTCTCTCTCTCTCTCCACCGCCATAACCATGGACTCCAACACCGAATCGACGATCGTCCATCCTGACACCGACTTCATTCTTCTGATTCTTCTCTCATCTCTCTCTCTCTCTCTCTCTCTTCACCACCATAACTATAGACTCCAACACCGAATCCTCTCTCATCTTCAAACTCCAATCCTTTTCTCTTATCGTCGCCGAAGACCACCAACCCTCTCTTCGATCTCTCGCCAAGATGTTCCTCTCCTTCCTCAATCGATCCCTCTCTCTCATCCCTAAACACCGACCCCCAATTTGAAGATAGAGAGAAGACAGATATGGTTTGTAAATAAAGAGATATAGAGAGAGAAAAGAGATAGAGTGATGGGGTGATCAAAATGACGAAAAGGAAATGAGGGTAGTGTCTTAGAATGAGAGATAGAGAGATAAGGTTTCATCTGAGCCGTTGGATCTATATAATCCAACGGTGATGATACTGTCTTGGAATGTGTAACAAAGCCAAGGGCTCTATTTCAATTTGGAAGTAAAAAACGGCTATTTTTCTAAACAGAACACACCAACAGCTAAAAATTAAAGTACTAAAAAAAAGGGTAATATTTTTATAGTAGTATAAATACACACACTTTGTTTCACCAATTTGAGTTCACAACAACAATTTTTCTTTCAATTATATTTTATTTTTTAATTTTTCACACAATCAGTATGGAAGGTTCATCAAAAATAAAGAGAGGAAAATCATTCACTACTCAAGAAGATGTGGCAATTTGTAGAGCTTGGTGTCACATTACTAAAGACCCAATTGCTGGAAATTTGCAATCGTATGCTCATTTTTGGGGAAGAATTTTTGAAAATTATTGCTCGCTGCAGAATGATCACTCAAGAACACAAGTGTCTATCTCATCTCGATGGGGTATAATCATGAAATGTTGCAACAAATTTCGTGGGTGTCTAGTGCAAGTCAAAAATCTACATCTAAGTAGGGCGTTACACGTTAATATAGTACGATTTTCATTTTCATTTATTATGTTAGTTTTTTTTTTATTTTGTCTATATAAAAATTAACTAATTAATTAATTTAATATTTTATTGATACAGTTGCTTCAAGCAAAATTGTTATACCAACAAGATGAAAACAAACATTTTGCTTTTGAACATTGTTGGCCAATCTTGCAAAACAATATCAAGTAGCAAAATGTAACTCCTACGAACACGGTGAAGTCAAGGTTACATACACCGTTTTCTCCTAATTCAGCCCCTAATTCAGCCCCTAATTCAGCCCCTAATTCCCTTATGGATAACTGTATTTCTCTTGAAGATGACAACAGTACAAGTGTTGGTAACAATCCAACTGTTGCAATGGGTAAAAGGCCTATAGGTAGGAAAGCTGCAAAAGAATTATTTCGGAGAAATCAAATCGTTGAAGCTGAAGTCCAAAAAATGAACATATAATTAGAGACATTTAACCAACACCTTGCAATGGGGAAATTACTCATGGAAATGGAAACAATGTGAATCTATGACCCCGATAAGTACTTGATATAAGTAATGTGAATAATAACGTAGTAAAGTTGTGTTCAACTATATTTGTTTTCTGTGTGTCTAAAGGGGATCTATTTTCTGAAATATTATGTGTTGTGCAATGAATGACTGTCCAATTTCTGATATGTATTCGTGACATCCTTAGCATCATGTGATATCTGTTGGCTGTTACCCGGTATCGGAGGTTCCTTTATGGAACTTATATCTGTCTGCACTCTGTTACCCGTACCGGAGGCCCCGTCATGGGGGCTCAGCTTCTGTTCTGTTACCCGGATCCGGAGGTTCCTTTATGGAACTGGTTATTCGTAACCTCACGTGTATACGTTCTGTTCTGTTGGACAAGAATGTGAATATGATCATGTATATGAATCTGTTTCTGATTAAAATCTGAATGCGTGTAAGACTCTGTTTTGATACGAACCCTAATCTCTGTATATGATTTATGATTCTGTTTCTGTACGAAGCTAAGGTCGAGATTGGGTTATGAGCATATTTATGAATATGGTTATGTTTCTGTTTTGTAAAGAATTGTAGTTATATTCTCGATGAATGTCATTTCTTTTGATATAAGATAACTTAAGTTTGGAGGACCAAACTCCTTAAGGTGGGGAGACTGTAACAACCCCTATCCGTAATTAGCCACTAATCCGTATTTAATGATGTTAATGAGAGGATTAAAATAAATTATGTGTTTATTCTGCACTTTGTATGATTTTGGCTTTCTATCTGTTACTTATAGAAATATCTGTTTGGAATTCCACTTTAATATGTAAATCGAAAGCCTTATCGGCATCTGAAACCGAAATTGACTACACCGATATGTTATTTGGAATTTTTAGAACCTTATGGCAAATTTTATTAAAAATTGATTAAGTCTGATTCGTTAAGTTACGTTTGGCAAGCCTTATGCTCTAATTAATGTGTTTTAGCACCATAAGTTTATATGCAACCCTTAAGCTCATTTGTGAGCTCATTTTCTTTCATCCCTTGAGTGGAAAAATCTGGTGAGACATTTTAGAGAGAGAGGGAGCACAATTCTAGAGAGAGAGAAGGAGAGATTGAAGAAGAATTGAAGGCTATAGCTTGAATTGATTAAAGATTGTGCAAGTACCTAGCTAATTGAAGACTCTAGGTAAGGATTTAAGACTTAATTATGACTTTTAACCATCAAGTAGATCATTTCAAGAAGAATTTGTGATTATGTAGAAGAATTGGACCAAAGATGTTGAATTTAGAGTTAATTCATGCATGCATGTACATTTTCTTACAAATTGAGCATGATTTCCATGAAACCTCTCTTGCATGTTTGAAATTCATCTTCATTTAGGGAAATCATCAAGTTTCAAGTTGTTTTGTGGTGTTTGATCATGTTTTGAGAAGTTTGATACAAGAAAAATTCATGCATGTTATGTTCATAAACATTCTTGAAGTTTAAGTTGAAATCGGAAACTTTTGGCAAGCCCTTGGGCCATGATTTTATGAAATAATCCTAAATTCTTCATGTTTTACAAGTTTACTATGTTATCTCTACTTTTGAGGCCCAAGAGATGTGTTTTGGATGGTTGAATTCGAGTTTTGAGCTTGGGAGGTCAATCTGGATTTTTCAGAAATTTGACCCACGCTCGAGCGTGAACCCTGAATTCATGCACCACGCTCGAGCGTGGGTCAAGCGCCCGTCGAGCGTGAAAATCTTGCATCCAGTACTTTTTGAGTTTACAGTCCGCTCGAGCGGAGCTTCATTGTCAGCATGTCCGCTCGAGCGGGGAAACCCACGCTCGAGCGTAGACCTCATTTTCAAAAATTTTGCCTAAGTGTTCCAAGGCATGTTTTGGCATCCTCATTGCATCTTAGGCATTCCTAAGCCTTAATAAGGTTATGGATTAGAAACACACTAAGGAATGAATGTACTAAGTTATGAGATTCAAGAGTGTGTTTTGAGCAATGTGTTAAGGAAGAACAAAAATCAATATGATGTAAGCTAAGTCGTGTTGGCCACATGAATGTGTAATGATAAGACATGCTTGTGTTATGTATTTTGTGATTATAGGTCAAGACTCGATGATTGATTGACCACTTACTGGAACCACTGTGAGTAACGTTATTGTAAAGATACGTTCATATGAATTATGTTCCAAATGAAATATGATAAGTTCTGATTTCTGAAATGATATCTGTTTTCGTGAACGAATATTCCAAGTTTGAAATCTATTATGGCATCCATAGATAGTCCCAAGTCATGGGGGACGGCATGAAAATGCGGGTCCATGACATACAAGTTTACTAGATCTCGTTAGCCACTTCATTGTGGTGATATGTGTTTAATCGGTATCCGGAACCGATTACTCTAGTCGGAAGACGTTCTGTGATGTGTTCTATGGGATGTACCATTATTATGTTCTGATATGAGAACGATTATGATTATGCTCTGTTCTGTTTTCTGCTTATGATACATTCGGATTTCGTTCACCAAACCCTTTACCTTAATGTTATTCATTGGGCTTTAGCTCATTGTGTGTATATATATGTATAGGTGAGCATTCTAGAGCCCGAGCCTAAAGGCTTTTGTCCGGATCTGTGCTCTGTTATCAACCAACCATCGTGCCTCACGTGGAGGTTCCCGAAGCGTCATGTGTTTAAGTTCTGTGGTTTCTGTTTATTTAAGACTTGATGTGTTGTCGTTGGCTGTACTTAAAATACTGTAATGTGTGGGTATATGACTACCGGCTATGTATATAAAGTTTTAAATATTCTGTTTCATATAAGTCAGCACAGCTCATTGGACAACTATAATTATGTATTTGCTTCCGCTAGCCCCTTAATTTTGTTAATCTGTTCAGAGGCCTTCGGTAGTCCAAGGATTACTGGCCGGTTACGATGCTAAACCTATAGGGGCGGGTTTGGGTTGTGACAAGTATGCACACTCTTAATCCTTCTAAAATGCCCTTTGGATTTAAAGCAACCTGGATGACCCATCCTGGTCTCATTGATATTATTAAATCCACCTGGGCTAACATGAATAACAACCTTCTTGAGTCTATTGTTGAATTCACTCTTAGAGTTATAGAATGGAATAAAGAGGTCTTTGGTAATATTTTTAACAAGAAGAGACATCTCCTAGCTAGGATAGAGGGAACCCAAAGGGCTTTAGCAGCTAACTTTACCCATAATCTCCACATCCTTGAAAAAGACCTTATCAAACAATATAATGCTTTTTTGGCTCGAGAGGAGATTTTATGGTTCCAAAAATCTAGGGCTAATTAGATTACTCTTGGTGATAGAAACATTAAATACTTCAATGTCTTCACTATTACTAAGAGAAGGAAAATCAAAATTAATGCCCTCAAGGATAATTCTGGTTCTTGGATCACTGACACTGACAATATTAAGGCTGATATCCTTGATTACTTTCAAAATCTCTTCAATAGTGAAGATACCATTCACCTTGACCATTGGACTCATCTAAATCCAACCCATTTTACTCAGGAAGATAACCATGAGTTCCTCAAACCCATCTCCAATGTTGAAATTCTTAGAGCTGTCAAAGACATTAGGGCTTTTAAAACTTCTGGTAAAGATGGTATTCAGGCCATTTTCTATCAGAACTACTGGCATTCTATAGGTTACTCCGTGTGTGATTTTGTCAAAAATTATTTTCAAAACAAATATGTGCCTCATGAGATTAATGAAACTCTTATTGTCTTGATCCCCAAAATGGAACACCCCGAAACCATTAAATAGTTTCGTCCCATAAGTTTGTGTAATGTCACTTATAAGATTATAACTAAAACCGTTGTGGGAAGACTTAGACCACTGTTAGATAGCGTTATTTTCCCAAACCAGAGTAGCTTTATCCCTAGGCGAACCACTACTGACAACATTATCATTACCCAAGACATTCTGCACACCTTAAGATATGAAAAAAGTAAATGGGGTGGAATGATTTTTAAGATTGACTTAGAAAAAGCCTATGGCAGACTTTCTTGGGACTTCATTAAAGAAACACTTATGGAATTCAAATTGAATGATGATTAGATTGATTTGATTATGAGTTGTATCACTAATAAACTTTCTTCTATCCTGTGGAATAGTGAAATAATTGATGGTATTCATAACAAGCGAGGCCTTAGACAAGGGGACCCTCTCTCCCCTTATCTTTTTGTGCTTTGTATGGAAATATTATCTAACATGATCAATAGGACAGTTCATGAGGGTTGTTGGAAAGGTACTAAAACATCCAGAAATAGCCATCCTTATCTCATTTGTTCTTTGCAGATGACTTGATCCTTTTTGCTCAAGCCAATCATACCAATTATGAAACAGTTATGGCAGTCCTTTCTGAGTTTTGTGAAGTGTCTGGCCAAAAAGTTAATCTCCTTAAATCAAAACTCTCTGTTTCACCCAATCTCTCCACTAGATTTGCTAAATCTCTTAGCTTCTAAAGTGGCATTCCATTACTCATAATCTTGAGAAATACCTAGGCTCACCCTTACTCCATCATAGAGTTATTAAAACCTGTTCATAGATATTCTTGAGAAACTGAAATCTAGACTCTCAGGTTGGAAAGCTAAAACCTTCAGCTTGGCTGGAAGAGCCACTCTCATCCAATCTGTCACTTCTGTCATTCCCTCCTATAATATGCAAACCATGGAACTTCCTAGAAAACTTTGTGATGAAATTGATAAAATCAATAGAAACTTTCTATGGGGTGACACTGATGCTCAGAAAAAAGTGCATTTGGTTAACTGGGATAATGTCTGCAAAAGCAAAATTGAGGGAGGTCTTGGAATTAAGAAGGCTAGGGATCAAAACACTACTCTCCTCACCAAACTAGGCTAGAAAATAATCAGTGATAAGGACAAACTCTGGTGTAGAGTGTTACACTCTAAATATCTGAATCATCATACTTTGTACACTTGGCCCATGAAGAAAAAATCTTTTCACTGCTGGAGAAGTATTTGTAAAAACAAGGATATCCTTAGGAAGGGTATTAAATGGATTGTTGGAAATGGAAAAGACATCTCTCTTTGGCATGACTGGTGGTGTGGCACACAACCACTAGCCCAACAAAACAACTGCTACCAATCCAATGCTCTTAACAAGGTCAGCTCTATTCTTAATGATGAGGGCAAATGGGACATTGATTTGCTATCCAATATTGTTAACCAGCAAGATCTCAATGAGATTTTAAAAGTTTATAGGCCCAGATATGTTACATTCACTGATGCTCTAACCTGGGTTCCCTTTTCTTCTGGTAATTTCACTACAGCTTCTGCTTTTACTTTTATTACTAACTCTGAGCTGAGTAACAGGGACTGGAAGTGGGCCTAGAAACTCAAGATCCCTCAAAAGCTGAAATACTTTCTTTGGTTGGTGTTAAAGGGTTGTCTGTTGACCAATCAATTGCGGATTGTTAGACACTTAGCTGATATTGATACATACCCCAATGTGGCCAATATAGTGAAGATATGGCACATTTACTTAGAACTGTACTACTTCCAGAGTGATCTGGTTTACCATCCAAAACCAGTCTTGGTGGGAAGAAGGGAATGAACAGCCTTTTAAAGATTGTGTTACTCTTAATATGAAAAATAAATCTCTTTGTTATGGTAAAAACTGGTCCCTTATTTTAATTGTCACTCTTTGGCAAATCTGGAAAGACCGTAACAAATTGGTTTTTGATAATTTTTTAAACCCAACTCACATCAGTCTCCAGAACGTCTTCAATTATGTTCAAGAAATTGATGAGGCTTATCATTCCCCTATCTATCCCCAACCTGTACTACCGAGATTAATTCATTGGCATTGTCCATCTGCAGGTACACTAAAAATGAACACTGATGGCTGCTCAAAGGGAGACCCAGGACAAACAAGCTATGGGAGTTTGCTAAGAGATGAGGCAGGCACCTGGTTATAAGGTTACTTTGGAAAGCTAGGCCATTGCACCAGCTTGGAGGCTAAGATATGGGGCATTTACATAAGGCTCACCATCCTCTTCCAAAAAGGCACTAAAGATGTAGTCATTGAATCAGATTCTGGACAGGCTATCAATTAGCTTCTTCATGGTCCAACCCAAAACTCGCCATACAAGGCCCTCATTGAAGATGCCAAGTTTTTACTCAGAAGGTGTAGTTGTTCTCTGGTACACACCTTGAGAAAGGGAAATAGAGTTGTTGATCAACTGGCTAACATGGAAGTGGCTCAAACAGAACATGTTGTTTTTTGAAGATCTTCCAGATGAAGTTAAAGCTTCACTTGTAGATGATATAACTGGTGTTAGATTTGAGAGGGACTAACCCTCTGGTTTATAGTTTGACTTTCGAACTCTTGTCTTTAATTTCTTATGAATCGAAAAAGAAAAAAGAAAAAAAAGAGATCATCAGCTTCTCATCATTCCCAACAATAGAGATATTTTCATTCCAACAACGCCTAATTTCAAACATTTTAAAGAAGAGTTAATTACTTAAAAGTTTTATTTATAAGTGTTGTGGTAGTTTAGGTTTTATTTAGGATTTTTTGAATCAATAAGTTCCATTTCGTAAAATTAAGAATATTATCATTTTTTTTAATTTTTAAAACTAAG
Organism: Camellia japonica; assembly: GCA_030407325.1. Lineage (NCBI taxonomy): Eukaryota > Viridiplantae > Streptophyta > Magnoliopsida > Ericales > Theaceae > Camellia > Camellia japonica. The sequence continues at coordinate 32,529,468 of JAPPVO010000002.1, read as the reverse complement.
AACAATATCAATTTTATATAGTAATGTTCTAGATAATTGTTTTACTAATTGATGGAAAAAAAAAAAAAGGACATGAGATTAAACGTTTTTGTCATTCTACTTATTGGTTTGATTCAACTATTCAATAAATTCGAGAACATTATCAAATTTTTCTAATTTTAAAATTGAGTAGATTATCAATTTTTATTTTTATTTTTAAAGTTATTTATTTATTTTCAGTTTTGCACATCAAAGTTTTATCATCATACTCCTTAATAGACACAAAATTTTTAGTTTTGTACAAAAAATAATTTGGTTTTTTTAATTTTTTCAAAAAAAAACATTTTTTTTTGCACTAATTTTTTTTTAATTTTTTCAATTTGAAAGTTGATATTTTAAAATTTTGAAGATCAACATAAATGTCAAATCAAATCATTATGTTTTTTATAGATAATCATAAATAATGAACAATTATTATTTAAAGGGTAATTGTGACTATAAAAAATTTAATGAGACTTGAAGGTCCAAAAATCTTAATTAAGACTTAATAAAATATAAATTCATAAATTAAAACTTACCTATAATTACATTTTTAAAGAATTATAACGAAATGAGTTTGACTTCCAATATGTTTTTCTATCTCTAACTAATTTTTCAATGCTAATTAATGCAATTCGTGCACAACTCTTCATTTCTCTGTCAATAAGATAGAAAATTTGTTAGAATAATATTATATAATAAAAAAATACAAAATGATGTGAGTGTATTGTGACCTATCAATACAAAATAAATTACTCATTTATTTTAGAATAGCTTTTTCTATAACACTCTACAATTCTAGTAAAATAACTCTAGATAGAGTAATGTCATTTGAGACTCACACTCATATGAGATATTTGATATAAATTTTGATAATTTTTTTAAAATTCTTTAGCATTTTTCTTCTAGATATTATAAGAATTATGAGCGGAAAGCTAGAGACAATATTATAAATAATAAAAATATACAGTGTTTAGATTTTAAAATACATAAATCAAATTTATTTTAAATGTAATCCAAGCAATACTAAATTTAAATACTAATTTTTAAATATATATATATATATTAAATAATTTAGTTTTGTATGAAACCATATATTTCATTGTCCTATAGATAATTTGTTCAGCTCCTATATTCCAATGTCTTAAATTATTCTTATTTTTTGTTAAGGAAAAAAAAAATATTATGTGGCAAATTTAGACCTTATTTGGAGAGTGATTAAAATAATTGAGAAGTTATTATAAATTATCACATTATTATTATTTTATTATATATATTTTTTATTATAAAAATTAAATCCTAATTAAATTTCAAAAAGAATTATTTCAGTATTTTTTTTCATTGTTTCTTCAGAACAATTATATTTAATTTTTAATAAAATTTTCAAACTCACAAACAATTCCCCAATAATGTCCTTCCAGTATTACTTTCACGTGGCACCAGAGATTTTTTTATTTTATTTTATTTTATTTTTAAAAATACAGCTGCATCGCAACACACACTCACTCTCTCTCTCTCTCTCTCTCTCTCTCTCTCTCTCTCTCTCTCTCTCTCTCTCTCTAAGCTCTGTTTCCTTTCCCTCGTAAGCCGATTAGTTCACATCACAGTTACAAACACAAACTAGTCGAACAAAAAACAATTCAGCTGGTTTGATTCTGATTTTGAGAAAATGATTTTTAAAAGTTTTATTTTTTCATTTTCTGTATTTGAATATTTTTAATGAATTTTCTTTAATATTTTAAGTATTTTTTTAATTTTTAAACACATATAACATAAATACATTTAAAATATATAATATTTGTGAATTTTTTTTTAAAAAAATACACTAAATACCAAAAATATTTTTAAAAAATGAAAATTTAGTACATTTTTTGTATTTTTGTATATTTATTTATTTTTTAAAATATTTTTTTACAAATATTTTACTATTTAGACACATCTAAGTAAGGTGTATAAAAAAAATAAAAAAATTATTTAAAATTTAAAAAATATTCATTAAAAACAAAAAAAAATGAAAAATAAAAAATTCAATTTTCAATTTTCAAAAAACTGAAACAAAACATATTGATTGGCATTGGCAATTTTTTTTTTGTTGTTAAAATTCATAAACAGATAAAATAAATTTAAATAGTTAATAAAATAAAATATTACATTAAATTCATAATCATTTTATTTTTTTATTTATAAATATCACATCTAATTAAAAAAAATTAATTATCTTCCTAAAATAAATATTTTAACTTATTAAAATAATTAAAAATTATAACTTATTAAAATAACAAATTTCTGAACGAGATACTAATAAAATGAGAAAAACAACACCACATACCGCAAACACTCATATTTCACCACAAACAAATCTCCCACACTCACTCACTCTCTCTCTCTCTCTCTCTTTCTCTCTCTCTTCCAATCATGCATACGCCCATACTCTCTCTCTCTCTTCTCAAACGCTTTTTCTCTCTCCTCTTCCTCACTGTCTCTCTCCCCGCCGCCGCCGCCACCCTCTACGCCGCCTTGCCGCCTCCGGCTCCAACTCCGGTGAACTCAACACTACCCTCCGACGCTATCGCTCTTCTCTCATTCAAGACCAAAGCTGACTTAGACAACAAGCTTCTCTACATGCTCAATGAACGCTTCGACTATTGTCAATGGCAAGGCGTCAAATGCGTCGAAGGCCGAGTGGTCCGGTTCGTTCTCCGAGGCTTCGGCCTCCGCGGTGTCTTCGCCGCCGACACCTTGACTCGTCTCGACCAGCTCCGCGTACTCAGTCTCAAGAACAACTCACTCGCCGGACCGATTCCTGACCTCGCTGGACTCGTCAACCTGAAATCTCTCTTGCTCGATCGGAACTCGTTCTCTGGAACGTTCCCTCCCTCGGTTCTCTCTCTTCGCCGACTTCTTGTTCTTGATCTCTCTGAAAACAACCTCACCGGTTCAATCCCGGCCGAGATTACCGGTCTGGACCGCCTCAACTACCTCCGGCTCGATTCAAATCGCTTCAATGGTACGGTTCCGCCTCTGAACCAAACCTCTCTCACGATCTTCAACGTGTCGAATAACAACCTCACCGGAGCAATACCGGTCACGCCAACTCTGTCGCGATTCAGCATTTCTTCGTTCTCTTGGAACCCTAACCTCTGCGGCGAGATCATCGACAGAGGATGCAGTTCCGCTCCGCCGTTCTTCAATTCCTCCTCATCCTCCGGCGCCGCCGCTTCACCGTCGCAGCCGCTTATCCAGAACTCACAGTCACAAGGCGTCGTTCTACCGCCGCCGCCTTCGAAGAAGCACAAGAGAATCGGCATAGTGTTAGGGTTTGTTATTGGAGCTCTAATCCTACTTGCAGCCATTCTCTCTCTTTTCTCATTATTCAAGAAGCAGAGAGAACATCATCATCATCAAAGCCACTCAAAATCAGCAACATTCAACTCCGAAGCTGTAAATACGAATGCTGCTGCAAACACTACAATTGAGACGCAAGTTGTGAATACTGAATTAGAATTAGAAGCAAAAGAGAAGAAAGTAGAAATTGCTCAAAAACCTGCTCGGAAAAGCGGGAATTTGATTTTCTGCGCAGACGACCCACAGGTGTACACTTTGGAGCATCTAATGAGGGCTTCAGCAGAGTTGCTTGGGAGGGGCACGATTGGGACTACGTACAAGGCCGTGATGGGTAATCGGCTGATAGTGACAGTAAAGAGGCTCGATGCCGGTAAGACTGCGATTACGAGCGGAGAGATGTTCGAGAAGCACATGGAATTGGTGGGAGGACTCAGACACCCCAATTTGGTGCCAGTCAGAGCTTACTTTCAGGCCAAAGAAGAGAGACTCATCATCTATGATTACCAACCAAATGGTAGTCTCTTCAATCTCATTCACGGTAGATCTCTTATCTCTGTCCATCACTTGTTGATTTTGTTTTCTGGTTTTTACTCATTGATTGTGCTTCTGAGTCGAGAGTGTTTTTGACTCGGTGAAATTGGGTTCAATTTCGTTTCCTTCATTCCGGACAAAAAGAAATTGTCTGACTGAATTAAAACATTAGTGAGAATTAGAGTGGGGGACTGTGGTGCTGCAACAAAACTGTTTTTTGTTTGGCATCCGAAGAAGGTGCGGATCACTGTTGCAGAGTCCTATCGCTTTCGATGGGCTAGCACCGTCCACCACGGCGCTTGCTGCTAACAATCACATTGTTGATTTGTCAACAAATGTATGTTTGATGCATTAAACAGTAACGCTGTTGATTTGTGGAACCTCATAAATTTCACTCCAGGAGTGAAAAAGTTAAATATTTTTTTTCCCTCTAGGAGGTGATGTGTGGATTTGAACTTGTGTGGCTCAAGTCTAATTAGGATATCCTATTTTAACTTTTCCACTAGCAACAACCGCACACACAATGCGTGTGCAAAATGTTGCTGTTTAAGTTTGTAGTTAGCTTGAAAACTAAGTTTAATATAAGTAAAAAAAAAGAGTTAGAATATTTGGTAATTCTTAATTTGAAACTAGAAAGTAGTTTTTTTTTTTTTTTTTAATCATGAATTGAATCCAAAAACATGTTCTAACCAGTAATGGACTAAAAAGAATAGGAATTCAATCTAATTGAGTAGGGTTTTTTAAGACACGAAAGACACACCTTGGACTTTGTCACCCACAATGGAATTTAGCATAAAGCAATCCATTTTTGTAAGTCCAACAATTATAAAAGAAACAAAAAGCAAAACTGTGTGATGCCAAAGAATGCCAAACAAAAAAGTTCAAAAAAAAGGAGTAAGTTTGAATTAAGAATTTAAGATAAACCTTGGATTTTGATGGTGGTGTTCACAACAAAAGACTCATAGCCTTTTGTACTTCTAAAGGCATGAAGAAATTGAAACAACAAACACAACACTCTATTGAACAGTATCAACAACCAAAAAAAAAAAAATGTATGATTGATCGTGTCATGAAGTTAGGTTTAGCTTTGAGATTTGGAGATTCACGATGAGCTTTTAGATCAAGCTAAATTGCGGACATGAGAATGCAAACACCATACAGATGCATTGTTTCCTTCCCAATTTAGGTGTCAGGTAAATTGGTAATTTTAAATTCGGTTTGGGTCTGGAGTTTTGGGTGAGGGACCATTGATGCTGTCGAGAGATTGTAATAGTTTTAGTTACCTTAGATCAGTAATGCTATTTTATCAGGGCAAATGACAGCATGCTTGGAAAGATGGGTTAGAAAATGGAATTATCTGGTAATGTGGGATTCTTTAAGTTAAGAGGGCTGATTGTGGAAGACAATTAAAAGTTATCAACTGTCATCAATTATTGTGGAAGATAATAAGTTTTATATTTATACCTTTCAGTTAATAAGGAGAACAGATGTCAGAGTCATCAGATAGTGTGAATTTTTGGAAAACAAAAGGCTGATGAAGCTTCGAAAAGAGGTAGTGCCATATTGAGCTGTTGTGTTTATGTAACAGTATAAATTGCTCTTTCAAGAGTTTGACCATTGAGGGGGTGGTGTGGGGATTTAGACTTCTTCATTACACCAGTTACAAAAATATATAACATTTGTTCAGTGCTGAGGTGTTTTACTAAAATATATAGTTCTCGAGGTATTTAAGGGAATTTGGAAGATGTGGCTCTTGGAGCAATGAAAAATCATAGAATCAGCCTCTTTGACCCTCAAGTCGAGTGATTATATAGAGGTACTTCCTTCCAAATCGAGTTTTATTGGGCTTTATTGAGCCTAAGGCAGTTCGAGGAGTGTCAAATAAGAGTTTTTTTGGAGTCTTTTACACCATTTGTGCTAGTTGACGTAGTCACCTCAAGGTGGTCTGGCACCTCTTTTGGAAATGTGTTCAGTAGATATATCACGAAATGCCCATTCTGTACAATGTAAATATTTTTCTTATTTTCCAAGCTCTACATGATCTAAATATAATTTAAAATGTATTTTGCGGTGAAATGGTAAAAGCTCAGGGCACTTTTGAATCCCAAACATGGCCTCTTGGTGCATACAAAACTGGAGGTTACCTCTGTACCTAATATTTTCCCCTCCTTGCACTCAAAGATTGATGAGACTTAGTACTAGGCAATGGCTAGTTTATAATAGATTAGCTTATATTTTCTGTTTATTCCAAAATTGCGGGTGCATGGAATTTGTTTCTTCCTCTTCCCTTTGGCATGAAGAACATTTAGTACACCGATGACTGATTATACGCTCATATACGAAATCAGTATTGGTTATGCCATTGGAGGTGATTGTCATTACAATATGTTCCAAAAGGTCAGATTCAGTGAATCTTATGGGATGCACGTGAATGAGTAATAAGAATGTTCTCTTAGAATTTTGAAGCCCATTTAAGGTTCAATGATGTGCCTTTGAAACAAATTAAAACTAGTTTCTTGTCTTTTTCTTATTCCTCCTTCCACCTTGATTTTCTATTGACATTTGGGGACTGTACAAGAAAAGCTAGCGAGTTGTAAGTCTTGATGTAAATCATAGAAGTTCTCATTCATGGCAAATTCACTAAATTCCCAATGTTTTTGTGCTGAGAGTAGATCATTTTTGGGGCACTTACTAGTAAGTCGCATACACAGTTCAAAATCTATCTAGTCCCAAAATAAAATACTTGCACCGATTAGTCTTACATATTTGTAACTGTTACCAAAAAATCTTTTTTTTTTTTTTTAAAAAAAAAAAAAAAAGCACTGATACATCCCACCCACTATCGCTGGACTTCTGTCAAACGGTCATCGAAGTCTCGCCGGAATATTCAACATTACTAGGAAGTCGTTGGAGTATTGCTAGAAGTTCGCTAGAGTATCACCAGAGTGTTCTGAGCGTTACTCAAAGTCGTCGAAATATCCAGAATGTTCATTGAACGTCAAGAATATTATCAGAAACTCACCGGAATGTTCAGAATTTTGCCAGGGAAAAAAAAAAAAATGAAGAAATTGTAGTGAAAAAATATAGCAAAATATATTAAATATTGATAAATTGAAAGTTTAAAAAAAAAAAAAAAAAACAACAACAACAACAACAATGGGAAAAAGTATATATTATTTTTTAACTTTTATAGGGTTTAAGTAAATAATCTTCAATATTGATCAAACTGAAAAGTAAGCTTTGAAACTGTAAAATGTTACAGTTTTAAAGTATGATTCTATTAACCATTTATCATTATTAATCAAACTAGAAAACATGTTATGAAACTGTAAAATTTTATAATTCTAAAGAATATTATGAAGCTATAAAATTTTATAGTTTTAAAGCATGATTCATTTCAGCACAAAAAAACTGAAAATGTAAAATTTTTTAGTTTTCACTGCCTGTAACTAAAATTTAAGAACTTGTTCAGAACTTGAAATTTTTTTCCATTAAAACAGGAAAATAGAAGTGTGTTACAGAGAAAAGGTAGAAAAATTGAGAAATCGAAGGAGAGAAACAGATATAGAGAAAATATTGTACTCTGACAACTATTTTTGGTTTAGATTTAGTCGAATCTCATGTAGATCTCTTCATTTTTTTTGTCGGAAACTCGTCTCTTTCGCTGTCGGTGAGGGTGAAATAAGGAGTTGATGGTTGGTGGTTGCCGGTGAATCCCAAGCAATGATGGTCGTCGGTCATCAGTGACTATATAGTAGAAAGAGAAAGAGAAGAAGTAAGGCATGGTTGTCGGTCACCGGAAATCATGAAGAGAAAGAGATAGAGAAAAACAAATGCACAAAGAAGAACGAAAAAGAAAAATATGTAATGAACTTTTGAGAGTATTCAAAAGATTGTGCGACTAAATAAACTTATCCTCTTTCAAATAGGAGTTTCAAGGAATTTGCTCATAATTTTTTTGGTGGTATTTAAATTTATCCAGTGTGATGCAGCTGTTCCTATATTTTGAGGATTCCTCTTTCTGTGTAATAGGCTGTACATGCCTGGCTTATTCTGATCATTTTGCTTTTCTATGGGACCTCTTCAATAGTGTGGACCCTCATTTAACATTATCATTATGATTTCTCTCTTGAATCTACCTTTCAACCAAAAAATTGCAGGTTGAATTCTTTCTTGGTCTGAATATGATTTCCTTCGAAAAAAATGTAGGTCAGATTTTTCCACGAGTAATGCTTACATACACCTCCTTTCTCATTGCATTTTCTTTGTTGCTACTATTGGACACAATATAGTGGGCAATACATGTGGGATAGACTTGCATGTATTTGGTTGGTAAGAAAATGTAGTGAGAAAAGTAGTATATAAATTTCTAATCCATGTCCTAATTCCCCTTTTCCTTTGGCCGTTCTAACTAAAGTATGATGCATATGTAAATAGGTTCGAGATCAACAAGGGCAAAACCTCTACACTGGACTTCATGCTTGAAGATTGCAGAAGACGTGGCTCAAGGCCTTGCCTACATCCATCAAACACCAAAGCTTATCCACGGCAATCTGAAATCATGCAATGTCCTCCTTGGCACTGACTTTGAGGCCTGCCTCACAGACTATTGCCTTGCTGCCCTTGCAGACCTGTCTTCAAGTGGTGATCCAGACTCTGAAGGCTATAAAGCCCCTGACATCCGCAAGTCCAGCCGCCGAGCCAACCCCAAGTCCGATGTGTATGCCTTTGGCGTCCTCTTGTTAGAGCTTCTTACAGGCAAACCTCCATCACAGCATCCGTTCCTCGCACCAACTGATATGCTGGATTGGGTTAGGGCAATGAGGGATGATGATGTTGGGGAAGAAAACAGTCTCGGAATGCTAGTTGAGGTAGCTAGTATTTGTTGCTTGACGTCCCCAGAACAGAGGCCATTGATGTGGCAAGTGTTGAAGATGACACAAGAAATAAAGGTGAGTGTTATGATAGAAGAAAATGATGCAAGGAATGCATATAATAGATATTGATTGCTTAAACTTGTTTTTGCACTTTACGTGACGAGCTGCTAAGAAAAGCTGTAAATCCGGGATAACCTGATGAAATTTTTTACAAAAAGGATTCTTATGAGGTGAAAATACAATTTCACCTTCTGTTCACAATGGGTTTATGAATCTAAGCTACAAGTGTTCTTTTAGGTTGGGGATTTTCCAAACGGCAGATAAAATATAATTTTGGGAACGTTTTTTAGGATTTGGATTTTTTGAGGTGTTGCCATTCAGATTGAAAGTTCGATTCATCTGAGTTGACCCGTACTTGAGAATGTGAAGCAGGTTTTTTTTTTGAGATCTTACTTTCTCACTCTTGGGAATTTATGAAGAATGTATTTATAAAATGATCATGCAATGAGAATCACATTCAACTTGCTAAACTATAGAAAATTCAGATCATGTTGAAATGTGACACTATGTGTCAATGAAGTTAAGACCATTTTCACAGCAAAAGTAACCTCTTTTTTTTTTTAACCTGAGAACCATTTTGGTTCTCTACAATAACAAATCGATTAAGAGAGTTTTATAGGAACAAATTCACCCTTATAATTGTACAAAATGAAGGGCCAAAAAAAACGCTACTTTAGCCAGAAAGAAAATAAAAGGGGAAAAAACCCAATTATGAAGCATGTTTTATACACAAAATTCAGTAGAAAATTTCTTCGACTTCATTGTGACTGGCAAGGTAATCCCTGATAAAGAGTAGGATCAGTATCATGGTCACCGCATGCACTGATACTATGAAGTATCCAAAACCTTCGGTGGCTTTTTCCTCCACAACCTTCAAAAGCCCATCAGCACAACAAAATTGCAGCTGAAGCAACAGCAAGCCCGTGAAGCCCATGATTTGACAAGCCAATTTTACCATACCATTTCCACCTCATATCTCATCCGAAAGGCTGTGCAGAGCTCCATTCTCACCGGATTGCAAAGCACCTACAAGCAAGGAAAAGAATGTGTAAGAAGGTCACTGAAGCATATGAATATAATATCCAGCTGTAAAACTCATTACTTGGAAGTTAACTTGTCTTCTAGAGAGAGATCATTTATGTTTCAGTAAATTCCATTAAGTTCAGAGTTTTTCCTGTAAAAATTGAACTAAAAAATGATAAACAAAACAAAACAAAAAAGAATGCTGCTTCCTGAAATTTGACATTGGTAATGTAACAGTGAGCTCAGGTGTCTATCAATTAGTACTAACTCAAAAATTCTCTAGAAAAATAAGCTACAAGGAGGACAATTATATCACATTCATCCTGAACCAGGGGCCCACCAGTTCAGTGGTTCAAACTCGCTATCAACCTTGAGACTGAGAAAGAACCTGAGGGTTGTGTTAAAGGTTAAATCTATACCCAATCTGTCACTAAACGAATCTATTTTTTGTTTTCTTCTTTTTTCCCATCATGAAACAAAGCAGAGCCTCCCGCAGGCCATGCTTCTAGAAGCAATGTAGAGATGAGGTGCGCCTCTGGGAATGGTGCGGAGGTGGATGTGCTAGAAATCTCTGAGACTCGCTCTGGCACTTATGGTGATTCTCATCCTCCGGCCCTCCTTCCTTCTTCAGGGATGACTGCTACTGTTTAGGCTTCATCAAACATTGAGATCGATCAGGTGCTCCCTATACATTTTGAAGGTGAGCCTCGTGGGAAAAAATAAAATAAAACCTACGGAGAAATGGGTAAAATTTCAAGTACACCACATAAAACCTATCAATATTAACAATAAAAGAGCGGAGAAACATTACCTTCAGTTATTTGTATTTATATTCTCCACGAGAATACAAATGGATCGTATGCAGCAGTTGAAATGTATAAACAGCAAAAGACAAGGCCAATGATTATGAAACTATGAAATGATGTCTGCCAGAGTCTGTGTACGCGGTCTCGGCCTCGTAATTGTCTCATCACTATGTTTGATCCACTCTGAGAGTTTCCAAGGTTTCTGCCACTTCCATTTGAACTGTAACAGCCACTGATGATGACTCCTCTTCCACCTCCACAGTTTCCCGGCTTGTCCTGCAACTGTCAGTTTCTGCAACATCTGCACTCAAAGCCATTTCTTTATTATTAACCACAAACAAAAGAATCAAAATCCAAAGCCAGCATGATTTATTACCTTCTGATTTTGGTCCAAAAATGCTGCCGAGTCGCTGACCCATCCATTTTCAACACCTGCAGTATATTTGAGTTGCTTTGTTGCCGGCATTGACACTGGAGAAGAAGGGCCACTTGTATCACCCACAAAGTATTTGCATGAACTCGAAGATTCTCCCTGTCATTTCCATACAGATGGAATGATGAGTGAAACTTGAAAGCATTTTTTCCATCAAGCCACTACTACTACTAATTCTACAATAATGTGTATGCCACAAGAAATGAGCTCTAAATCCCACAAAAGTCTTTATAATATACCGAAGAATCCCACTACTCCAACAGATATAGGTCTTTCCTTGAATAATTACATAGCTATGAAAAACCAAAGACAAAAGGCTAGATATGGTTTCCCAGAACATCATCTCCAGTTAAAATATTTCACCTCAAGTTTAGCTTCTATTATCTTAAAATCAATAAGAAAATGTTGTTGGTGTATGTATAATATATATCTATATATATGACATAGAGAGCTTCCGATGTTAAACTGAAACCTTTCAATGAGTACCAAGTATCAACTGATAGAAGAGATATTCACCCAAAAAAAAAAAACTGATAGAAGAGAGAATCAAAATTATATTAATTCCACATTACAATCCTTACTAATTGGTTTACATACAATAAAATAAGAAAATATAACCCTAAGAACTAAATAGGCAGACATACCCTTAAACTAAAATATATAAGACTAACTAAACCCAAAATAATACATGTAACTCTCACATTAACTACAAAGGAAGACCATAAACGGTTTTTATTTTTTATTTTGGATAAGTGGGAAGACCATAAACTGTAGAGCAATAATCTTACTGAAGCTGATGTAGCCAATGCAATGGCAACAGCTTGCTCTTTAAATGTTTGCTCCTTCACTATTTCTTTTCTCTGTGCTTCACTTTGTTGCAAAAGAGTAACAAGCAGATTCAATTCATCTTTCACCTCCTTAATTTCCACTTCCTTTTCCCGCAACTGGGACCTAAGGACAACAAAGAAAACACCTCAAAATTTTGCACATTGAACAGAAACATTAAAGTACATTTGATACAGCAAAGCAATTATCAAAACCAATGTCTAAATTCACATGAGATTTAGAACTTGGCAAAGCCAACCATATGGACAGACGTGCCAAGGGCTAAAAACAAAAAGAGTGAGTTCTACCATGTTAAAACACTACTAAATGATCTACATAGTTATGGAATCATGAAAGTATGTCACATTGGGTTAGCAGCCGAGGAAAATCAGGGCAAAGTGGAAATTTTGAATCTCATGTTTCAGTTAAATATGATACTTACAAGTTTAAATAAGGTAGCAGAACTACTGTAGAGAACCAAAGTAGCCAGGACTAATCATGTTGTGGATGATGCAAAAAATTGCTAATGATAACTTGTTACCTAAATGTCAACACACTTGAACAATAACATGAAATAGCGAAATAACTGAACAATGGGGTTGGTTAATGAGAGATGTAGTTTAGAAATATATAAAAAAATGAGAAATTAATAAGTTGCAGTAAAGTGCATATGCATATGTGTGCCACCCTTCTAGTATTATAAGATATCTGAAAGAGTATAAAGGAGGTATAGCAATCAGGACTCAGCAATCATATTCTCATCCGCAAGCTGCTTTTCAAGTCAAGCTTTCTGAGGGCCTCAGGTGAAATAGATTTTCATCCATGATTCCATTTTTACTTCAGAATGAGCAAAAATGAGAATGGACCACATCAGCAGTTGCATAAGAACAAAAGCAGGTGTCAATATGTAGTGAGAGTCCGCTTCTCTTATCATCCCCTCCCCAAGTACCAATGCATGAGCTCGAAGGAAGAAGTTTTTAAGAAAAGTCCTTTCCAGAATACAGACCTAACACCGGTAGTTTAAGGTGCATCTTTTTGTGTCATCATCATTATCCTATAAAAAACACCTTCAACAATTGTAACAAAAAAAAAAAATTACTTTCAACAATTGTTTCCCTTATGGTTCTCCCTATGTTCAAATACTACAATACCTTTTTCTTGTTTCTTTAGTTTATATGATATTCTTTTACCTCATTATTTTCATACTACTAAAGTCATATTTCGCCTTTTCAACTGAACTATGCTAGAAGAAAATTCATAAATATCTTTCTCGCTAAATTAAATTATCACATTATGGAAAAAGAATATATTTAAATCCAATTGAAGAAAGGGACAATCATAATTAAATTATTTGGATTTTCAGAATATTGCACCTTGCATCTGTTGCGGCATTAAACATATACTGCAGCAAGTTTTTTGCATCCCCCATTGATCGTAGCTTGTTCCAACGTCTGTGACCAGTAAGGCCACATTGTCGCTGCTCTGCCTCCGAAAGTTGTGATGCCATTGCAACGAGAGCATCTGAAGAGGTGCTCAGCATGTTCTCAATTGATGCTATTCTTTCCATTCTGGCAGTTGGTGATATGGAGAACAACCAATAGGGAACACAAAATTGTAGAAAGTAAATACCATCACTCAATAAAAGGAGCATGAATACTTTTCACTAAACATGCCATCATATCACTTTCTCACTAAACTACACTCCATAAAATATAGAAGAAGTTTAGAAGTAACATTAACAAGTGATAGATGGTCAAATACCTAGAACATCCGTTCTTTCTTCTTGGTGAACCATGTCCATCCAAATATAATTGATCCACTTGCTTCAATAAGGCTAACTCTTCTGCTAGTGCAGCTCGCCTGGATTTTAGAGTTGATTGATTAAACAGTTAAACAAACTGCAGCAAGTTAATTGAATACAGTAAGCGCATAAAAATATCATAACTGAGTACTGATTACATACAATTGACTTTGCTTCTCATATTCAAAACGAACTGCATGCACATTCACCATTACTTCCAGCTCATGATCAAGCCACCTTTGCAAATTTTTTCCATCGCTCTGAAAATTAATGTCACAACTTCACATTGTTAGAATATTAAATATAACTTTATAATGGATTTTGGTCCTGGTTAAATGGGAAACTGACGGAGCAGTTTATAACTAGGTATAAAAATCTTCTGCTTGGGTGTTCCTTTATATTGATCAAAAACCAGTCAACCAACACAACTACATAAAATATTGATAAGCATGATTTAAAAATAAATTAGTAAACCAATCTGAACTAAACTGATTTGTAATTGGTTGACAGGTCTGTGACGGCTTTGGCTCTAGATAAACATAATCCAGTATGAAGGAATGATAAGTACAGATAACTTACCTGCCTATTTGGTGTATGTCCATTGAAGTATACTGAAAGAGAGGAGAGATTACTGAGAAGCAATATTATGCTAAAAAGGGTAAATTTAAAATATATATATATTTACCAAGGTTGTTACGTGCTGAAGCTTTACGAACTTCTAACAACCCTTTTAGCCTTTTGGTAGCTATTGCAACCTCTTCTGTCTTTCTTTGAAGAACCTGCATGAAGAAGCTTCTGATTATCAGCTGCACGTCTTTTTGCTCGTCTATTGTCCAAATAACTACTAAGAGAAAGATGACCTTGAGTTTACATCAAACTTTGAGGCCAAAATATAAAACTTATACACTAACAGAGCTTGGGTCCAAAAGATTGAGGACCTTATTTTGACATTCAACCATATCGCAGACAAAATAAAGTTGAAAATCAAAGTTTCTGATGCACCCTAATATAATGTGCCTCTGTAGAAGCCATGCTAGGTACTTGGTTGATGCCATCTGAATTAATTACCCGCCTCACAATGATGTTGGAAAAAAAGAATCAATTCAACTGACAGCAATGTACAAGAAATGTGCCCCTCACCTGTTATGCAAGTAGAAATCTAGCACTCTCTTGTACTTGTATATATGTTTGAGGGTAGGAGGTGAGATGATCCAAATGCAATGATGTTAGACAACCAATCTAAAAGCTTAAGCAGATGGAGAGGGTTTGGTTAAGCATTCCAATCATCAACATTGGACTAAACATAATGAGAAATTATTTCCTGTAAACTGTAACGCCCTTCAAACCTGACAAAGGCTCTAGAAACTGGCCTGATAATTCATATGCATTATCCAAATGTAGAATAATTAAGGAAATAAAAAGTGAGTCTCAAAGCATATCAGCTACCGAGGCTTACTGTTCAATGAAGTTAGTGATGTGTACAGACACAGATAATAAAAATAAAAATAAAAATAAAAAGAGAAAGGCCCTAGATAATTTTACTGAAGCACTCGTACGAAAGAAATCTTTACCATTTTCTGGCGCTGATTTAAAGCTTGCAGTTTATGTTGCTCATATTGATTTCTTCTGCCTTCCTTCCTTAGCTGCTTGAGAAAAAACATCATCAACAATACATTTAATGATATACGTGCATACCATAAATAACATGTTCGACTTGTTTGCCCTTTTTTTTTTTTTTTTTAATCTTTTTGATTAATTAAATCCGAAGCACGCATAAGTTAAAACTTTTATAAGTGAAACATGTTTGCTTTTTAAAAATGAAGAATCCCAGGTTATATGGATAACTGGGAAACGTCAAGTACCTGAAGCAATTCCTTCTCATGAGAGGCCTTCCATTGTCGAAATTGCTCTGCCTCTTGTTTTATCTTATGCTGCAATTGAACCTACAAATGAAAGGGAAAATTAGTATGACGGATCCTAAAGTCATATAATAAATAACAGCTTCATGGTTATGTCCTGTCTGCTTGATACAACCATTGGAATGAGAACAAACCTTCTGGACCTTGATGGTCTTTATCTCATCTTGAAGCCGCTTTGCTGCTTCATCACTTCTTTGTTTTTGCTTTAAAAGCTGAAGCTGACAATCTTGATTCTTCTTAAGATCTAAAATCTGAAGTTGGGTTGGGGGTCGGAATTTTTAGCATTTAAATAATGACAAAGGTTTGAGACAGCATAATGATTTTGGAGAGAGCAAAAAATACCTGTGTCTCAAGTGATTTTAATTTCTGTGCATAAGCTTTGTGCATGTTCTGCCTTTGTCCATCAGAAGCAGCAGCAAGGTTTTCAATTTCAGCTAGCAAACGGTCCCTCTCTTGCTGTAGTTATCACAGACCATCATCACCCTCTGTAGTGATGAAATAGACAACTAACAATGGAAAATTTTAAAATTTTTCCATATAACCTGGACTGTTTTCTTCTCTTCCTCGAGTTTCAAGATTCTCTTCTCAAAGTGCTGACTAAGTGCTTCAGTGTCAGACCCTCCAAAATGTTTCATTTCTGACTGCACATAAGTCAAAGAAACAATTTTAAGAAAAACAGTGTAAATTGCAAGAATGGAATACAAAATAAAATCTATTTCCAAACATTCACCAATTGTCAAATATAAAAAATTTCCAAGGAATCAAATAAATTTCACAAAAATTGTTCAGTAAAATTACAGTGGTAGATCAAAGGAGCAGGCAAAAAAATACTTTAGATTCCAGTGGTACTAATTCTAGTAATTATGTTGCTACATTAAGTTGGCGTTGTGGAGTTTCTCTTTTTTGTTGGTTGTTAGATTTTCATTGTTGAAGATCATTGATTAGTGTTCTTGGATTCATGTAACCCACAAAACATGTCTCCCTTCATTATTTTTATAAAATGAAACGTTAAAAGGATAAAATAAACAAATATATACACATATATATATACAAAAAGAAGTGGAGGAGCTCTATCCCAAGAGAAATAAAAAATACTGCTAAAGATATAAACATTGAATCTTGAATGCATAAACAGGCAATGGCAGTGATGAAGATATCATGTAGCCTCTAACATCAATCACTTTAATATTGAATCCCATGTGAAACGCGTGTTAGAAAGATGATCCTGAATTTACAAAAACATTTATCATGTTCGCAGACGTTAATTATGTATGATAATCATAATCAGTTCTGTCTTTCAACAAACCATTAGAAGCACTCTTCATATTTTCTCCCTGACACAGTGCTGGATATGAATGTGTGTGGACAGCCCCATGCATGTATCGTGTGAAACAAACCACTAGAAGCACTCTTCATACTTCCCCCCTGACAAGTGCTGAGCTCCTAATGGATATCAATGTGTGTGGACAGCCCCATGCAAGCACCGTGTGCATGTATCGATGTGTGTAGACATAAGAATGACACTAAATGGCCACTATTATCAATATATTCTTTGAAAATAAGGCAACAGCAGCTTTTTGCAAAAGTAAGAATATATTTTTAAGGATGCAAAGCAAGACACTTCGTAGAAATCAGAATCCCAAGCCTGTAGTCTCATCTCGGCTGTATCTCTTGGAAGGAATAGTGACAAAAATGGGGAATAGGCTTCCTAAGCAAAAATAAATAAAATAAAATAAAATAAAATAAAATCTAGCAGAATTATTTACATTACAAATTAGAACATTAGCTCTGAGCATATCCACCCTTGTAGTTTGGGTAAAATTTTAAGGGTCGAAAACAGCCGTTTTGCTCAAAAAAGAGGTATATTAGTTGTATTCTCCTTTAAGCCTATGTCATAAATAACAGACTAAAACATTAGCTTTGGGTGTATCAACTTTCGTAGAGAAAAAATTGAATATTCAAGATGTGTGACCCAACAACCAGTTTTGTGCGGGAGATTAAAAAAAAAAGGCATATTAGATGTTTAACATATGTTCTCCGTTAAGGGTTGAGCCTATATCATAACAAATGTATGGCAGAAAGCTGCATAAAACAAAGCCCATCAGTGAAACCTCTTTCTGCTCCAAACACTTGTTTAACTCATTCAACTCTTTGCCCATCGTTGTTCGCAGGAGTGCATGCTCCCACTCTTTTGCTACAGCTTCATCAATTTCCATGTAATTTTCACCTGCAATTTTTGGCAAATTCATCTGAAACATAAAGAACTGAACTAGAAAAGTGCAATATGAGTCGCATGTTTTAGAGACTAAACACCTCTTACACATACTGTGTAAAATGAAAACTGATAACATGCCAACTAAATGACAGAAAAATCAAAGTCTGTCATGCATTAACTAAGGGTATGGCATCTTGAAGCTTATTCCCCTCTGCTTTCAGCCTCATTCATCTGAAATAATCTCACAACTAAGTAGCTTACCTGTCATGGCTTCACCCATGGGATAACCAGATGCATCCATGCTCTGTAAGCCCCTCTTTAGCCCATCCCTTTTAACAAAACAGGAGCCATCCTGAGATAGAAAATGTCACATAACTATCAATCAAGCGCCGACCAAAAAAAAAAAACTATCAATCAAACTATTGTAATGTTCTGCTCAAAAAAATAAAAAATAAAAATAAATAAAACTATTGTAATGACCAAAACCTCAATAAATATGGTCTGTTGACCACAATTTAGTGCCAATAAAGAGGAAAGTTAAAATTGCAATATATATATAATTCTTTTATTTTTCTTCTTCGAAGATAAAGAAGGAATTATATTAGCGTACTTCAGCATCTGTTTCACTCGGCTCTACAACAGCACGTCTGCTGTGGTATTCATGTAGTTCTCGAGAAAGCTCCTCATTGATATCCTCAAGCCAAGCAATTCTTTTCATGAGAACCTACAAAACAAGTAAACAGAAAGACGTAGGACATTGTATTTATTATAATTTATATCCCATTATTAGGAACATGCACTAGCGCCCCCTTGTTGCAAGAGAAGAGAGGGTGATAATCATCCCCAAACCCCCATCTTTTTGGTGATTCACATCCTTAATAGTCTGTTATAGCATCTTCAGGGACACGATCATTCAAGCTGTTTCAAGTATGCATATAAATATATAATCCTACAGACAAATGTTTCTTTTCTTTTGTAAGTCTGTATATGTTTAATAGTTTATATACAAAAACAATAGAATGAGTTCGTAGAAGACATATACCTGCACATCATCAGATGAAGCTCCCCTTGCACGAGCATTAAGTTCAGCCTGCAAGTATTCTAGCTGCTGCCGCATCTTTTGCATCTCATTCGACATCAAATCTCTGTTGACCTGTACAACAAGATGATGTGCTCCCTCAGAAATCAAAAGATACAGAACTTGATGCCAATAGAATCTATCCATCTCCAAATAGTGAAGTGGAAATATTTAACAAAAAGAAAATAATAATAACATATAATCATCAAGGTTACTTACAACAGGCTTATTCTGAATGTTTCGAGCACGATTCGCATATTTGAGAGTGTTCAGAGTTTCCTCAACATTGATGTCAGCAGGGCTGATGCAGGCTGGAAGAAGGATGATGGCAGAATCAACCAGACAAGAATGAAAAAGGTTTTAACAATAATCATAGGTGCACAGGCTAACCAACTTATCCCCAGGAAAAGATGAGGGGGGGCGAATTGATAAAAAAACAATTAGAAAATAAAAAGAGTTATAGAATAAACAACAATAACTCCTCAAATGTAATGCAGAGGGGGAGCCTGGATCATTTACCATGTTTCCAACACAAATTTTAATGATCTTTATGCAGTCGATGTTTTTATTGAAAGAATGATAACCAAGTACCAACTTTGATATGATAAAAGACATAGGCTACAATACGCTTAATTTCATGTAATAAAAGATCAAGTCAAAAATTTATATTGTGGATGCATTTATGCCAGAGAAATCATAAAAAATTTAGTAAATGTTTTATTCTACAATAACATGTTTTATTTTGATAACAGTGTTTCATTTCATTGTTTACTTATTCTTGATTAGGGTAATAATCTCATTTTGTAAGTCATTGTAGTTCTACAATAACATGTTTTATTTTGATAACAGCTTTGTAAGCAGTTTAGGTTATATTTCCATGAATAAAAAGGATGATGCATCAACACATGGTCTGCTCAAAGAACTACAATGACTTAAAAAATGAGATTATTACCCTAATCAAGAGTAAGCAAACAATGAAGAAATGACAATTTCAGAGGATCATAAACCAAGATGTTGATTTGGAATGACTTGATTTTTCATATAGATGATCAAACGCTAGTGCTAAAGGATTTCTAGGTTCTCAAAAGAACACCAAAGCCCTTGTAACACAATTGCTACCATGTTAGATACTCTCTCAAGCAACAACTATTTATCAATAAATATCTATTGATTTTTCTTTCAGCATTTGATTGTTTCACTTTCAGTTCAATTCATGGGATTTTTAAGCAAAGTCACAAGTCTACCTTCAGCCCATAGCTTTTGCCAATTCAAAAATTACTTGGAGAAAATAAGAAGGTCAAGATTCTACCTATCATAACAGTCTTGCTGTTTCCCCCCAGTGAATCCTGCCAAAATATACAATGCTAGCATTAATTGTAATAAAGTGAAACGCAAGAACCTGAATGAAACCAAAATTTCATTCTTAGACAATTCCTATGCATAATTGCCGACTTCTGACAAAATGGAATCCCATACTGGGAGGTAAAACCTATCAGCCATGATTCAACCACCTTATTATACATCAAAATTGACCATAGGCTTTGATATATATTTCAACAATACATGCCCACTCCCCACCCACCCCAAGGAAAAAATCACACATGCAGAGGAGAAATCCTTACAGGTTTATTTCATAATAATCAACCACGTCATTATGTCTAAGCATTTATGAACCAACTAATTGTGCTAGAGAAGCCATAGTCTAGCAAAAATGGGCAAGATTGATTTAAACTCTGTACATCAGATCATCACCTTCCCATTATTTTCAATTTCAAATAACCACGTATCACAAAAATGGCATATAGATCAACACTATATAATCAAACCTGCAACAGTCGAGTAAGCTTACTGTCCCGATAAGGTACATGCACACCCTCTTTCCGTTTCTTCTCATCCCCTAGTGCACTAATGACATTACCAAGTGCAAGGAGACCTTTATTAATGTAAATGCCTGCTCAATAGGAGGTACAAAAGCTTATTGCTACAGTACTCCAAAGGCACAAAAAGAATATTGAAATACATCGGATGAAAAGTTAAACCTTCTTTTAATCGAAGGCCTGCTGAACCTGTTCTTTTTGCTCTTTCAGATCCGGCAAGATCTACCAAATGGAGTTTCGCACATAGATACTCTTCGCCCATATCCTCATCTAGACTGGCTTCACCACCAATAGAAGGATGGAGTTTACGTATCTGTTCCAGTGTGATTGTGAAGATGGCATGAGACCGACTAGTACAAACATACAAAAGAAAACCACATCCCATTAGATAAAGGAGATTCATATGCATAAGCATGTAATAATCCACTCCTACCACATAAATATACCTTATTTATCACCTCCCTATAATAGGATAATTGGAAAACATTTATTTTTACATCAACTGCATGCTGTTGTTAAACAAGAGAGTTGAAACATTGAGTTATCTTGAACCAAATTCAACAAGAAAGAACCAGTCTTAGGATGCTAGTGGGAGATAATTTGAGGAATTTTTTTTCTTTTCAAAATGTAAATGGTGCTTTCAACTTCTTTTTGGGTTAAAGTCTTCACCGTTCAGCAGGAAAGTGAGAATTGAGCACAAAGGTGTCGATGTATAAAATGAATCAAGGACAAAGTAATCTATTGACTTCTGCAATTGAGACACAAAGCAGTGAGAAGAGCACAAATTATGGTTTGCCCAACTTGGTTTATTCAGCTCAAGAGAACTGGTTTCCAGATTTGGAAGACGAAAGCACTATGAGACCCACCCAATCTCAAGACAAACCCAAGTAAACTGTTTGATAAAAAATGGAGCCTTTTCATATATATTTCTACTGCTCAATTTAATCAGCAAAAGGACCAACAAATGCATATTCATCTGCTACATCAACTATGAGTGGCCTGCCTAATTGGTGGCTAAAGCAGGCATTTAGTATTAAAAATGTATATCATCCTGCAGCTTGACAAGTTGTTTCCCACTGATTTAGACTCTTCGGATTTTTAAATTTATTAAAAACCATTATTTAACCCTGCAACAAGCTTACCTTGCAAACATTCAAGTTCATGAAAATTTTGGTAGAGCATATGCACCAAAAAATGTATGTTGATACATGCAGAAGAAAAGCAATAAAGTCCACATCTAAAAGTACATTATTTAACTGTACATGACAGAATTAAGTTATTAATCAACCCAATTTTGTGTTTGTTATAAAAACCTGAATGCTTTGTTCTACAAACACCTGAAAATCATTCTTATAGGGTAGCATATAAATTTTGATATGTATGAAAGACAAAAAGGGTGATGCAAGGTTCACCTAGACTGATTGTTCATATTTGTACTCCCTGTTGCCCTGCTTAGGGATCCTTGCTCCAGGCAAGCAGCCATATCCTCAAGGGTATTAACATCAACTTCAGTTAATCCGGCTAGTGTTATAACTCCATTTGTTGTTTCACGAATTTGAATTGGTGGCCTCCCAGGGACAGTAGCTTTCCCAGCATGCCCATTGCCAGTATCAGACTTGCTAATAGATGTTGAATCCAGCAAGTCCCTCACTTCTTCATTCAGAATCTTCAAATTCAAACCCACTTTTAGTAACACATTATGGTTAACAATAAGAACTGGATAACCTAGACATATATGAACATTGAAAATAAAAAAGTGACATCAGCAGGAACCCAATTACCACATTATGAGACATATCTAGGGTTTTTTTTAAGAAACAAACAAATAGTTTAATGAACCTCAATGAAAGAAACATGCAACTGAAACTCAATTTGATGCTTCAAAGTCTCAATCCTGCTGAATAGTGCATTCATAACTTGAGGAACCAGTCCAGTCTTGCAACCATCTTTGAAACCAGTACCCATAGTGTATGTTTTCCCAGATCCTGTCTGCAGCATATTTGAATGTCAACCACTTACAGAAAATCAGAATGCATTAGCAGATCTTTTTTTCACTTAGGCTCCGTTTGCTTTGACATAAAATGTTTTTGTCAAAAATATTTTACTCTTTTTCCATTGTTTGGTTGAACAAAAAGCAAAAAAAAAAAAAAAAAAAACATTTTTTAAGGAAAATATTTTTGCATCATTTTCCAAAAAATGACTTGCCGTTAAAAATTCCGTAAGTCAATTTTTACGAAGTTGACTCTCACTCACTACCTTTTCAACACATTTAGCCTTTTCAAATAAATATCTTAGCTTACTAAATTTAATCAAAAATTCTCTTTTAGGCAATAAAATGTTTTTGTTTTGAGTGTCAACCAAACGCCAAAAAACAAAACAAAAACATTTTTTTGTGTAAAATCAATTTACAAGAAAAATATTTTTTCGTGTAAAATATTTTACGTCGAAACAAACGGAGCTTTAATGCAGTTTTGTTATGAAAAATTTTACCTGTCCATATGCCAAAACAGTGCCATTGTATCCTTGGAAAAAACCATCAACCAGTGGAGCAATGCATTCTTCAAATATGGCAGATGATGAAAAACCACTTCCCCCATAGACATAATCAAATGTGAAAGAGTGTGTTCCAATTTGTACCTGCAACATCATCAAACAAAGAACAAATCTTCAGCAACTAAGGCAGTAAACACAACAGCTAAATTCCCAGAAGATTTTGAATTCATTAACATTAAACTACAACATCCATCACAATTACTAAAACTATCATAACTTGCAGTCTGGTTTCATCATATCAGCAATCAAATATCCAAACTCTATGCCAAGTAATAATTGTAACCTACAATAATCTTCTTCTTTTTTATTTCCATTTTTTTTTTTTATAATAAGCCAAGAACCTATAAGAATCTTGTTGCGCCACACCAGTTTTATAAAGGTCACAGATCCCATATACCAGTAAATACACATTTTTCATCCTCAACCTTCCCAAGTCACTTTTTACTCATAAGTGGCTTTATTGGTTTCAAAGCATGATGAAGAACGCAAGCAATTTAGCAAATGGAAATGAAAGCACGCACATCAATAAGAAACTCAAATACAAGAGAGAGAGACACACGTCAAAACCTTATGATTTTTAAATTCTATTGAATTTCAGCATGAAAGTATGAACATTGCCCTATTTTTCCCCTTCTATAATAGGATAATACAAATTGCCCTCTTGGTAATACACCATTCCGTGTGCAGAACCCTACAGGTTGAAATATTATCAGTTCCGTTGTATGGCGTTTTGGATGACAAACAGGACTACAAAAGCTACTACTTGACAGAAACATCCATCTAGATGAAATTAATTCAAGAAAACAAAAGGCCTCCAGCCAGACCTTCCAAGTAAGCCATCATTGAACATTTCACACATAATATGGACATGTACTTACATATAGTTTCATGGTAAGCTCGAATTACTAAATATGCTATTTAGGTGAATGTCCAACTATATATATATCCCATTTCCCTAACCAACTATACGTGTCCGACATGGATCCGTATATTTGGATTTGAACTTATGGTTTTGTCATGTAGAACGAAGGAAAGTGATGCGGTACCACCACCACTGAGTGATGTACTTCAAGGGCAAGGAAGGATAGCCACGAAGACTTGAGTCAAAGAAGTAATTGTGCGGGTGGTAGTGAGGTGACCTTTAAACAGAACACGTACCTCGTTGAAAAGAGAAATGTTAGGGATCATGAAAGACTTCTCATGAAAATGATCATGAAAGGTTTGTGACTCTTAGATTACTATGATTAGTGTGTAGTGCTTTATTCTAAGTGTAATCCAAAGGTCACAAATCTTTCATGATCATTTTCATGAAAGACTTTTCATGATACCTAGCATTGCTGCGTTGAAAAACGCACACATACAAGCACATCTACATGCATACATGTGTGCATAGTTTTAATTGAGTTGTCTAGTTGGTGAACTAAGCCAGTTTTTTTAACTGAATAATTTTTCAGATGGGGTTATTTTAAAAAGCCATCAAACCAACCATTCATAACTTTGCATGCTTATTTATTTACAGATATGTCGGAAAATTGCTCTAAATTTTTAAATAAAATTTAAAAAAATAACAAACAACAAAAAAATTAACAAAACAAACAAGCAAACCTGATTTCGTAAGAAAATTTGCTTAAATTAAGAAACCTATAGCTAAAAAAAAAAAAATAGATCAAATGGAAACGCAACAGAGCAGCCTCAGATTGACCAAATAGACGCATGCAATTTAGAGTCCACGACAGTTACAATCCATCCATGAATAGACAAGAGAAAAAAGGTGAAGAAAAAAAAAAAAAAAAACTAAGAGGAAAGCAAATGTGCATGGTCCCGAGAGAATAAGCAACAAATTTGGACAAATATGAACAGATTGAGAACAATATGAACAAAATCTCAGAAACAATTACGGAATAGGCATTTGCGCCGAGAACCACAAAACTATTGAAAGAATGAATCCAAATTGTGAGAAACATGCAAACCAAGTGACGAGAATACCTGAGGCTTTCCCGGTACGACGGTTACACATTCTTTGCAGGCTTGAAATCGTTCGTCGCCGATGAGCGGTCGAATGTGTACCGCAACCTTGACGCAGCAGTCCTCAGATGATGTTTCCATATGGAAGCCGAGAGAGAGAGAGAGAGAGAGAGAGAGATACGATACAGAATGAAGAAATATTCACTGCGTGTCTATATATATATATATACAGAGAGAGGTGGATGAGAATATAAGACAGTGTAGCCACAGAGAAAACTGAGAGAGAGAGAGAGAGCTTCCTTGGTCTTCACTGAGCCAAACATTGCCACCAGTCCACGGCGGTGGGAATTAGGAAGGTGGAAAGCTTTCGCACCCTTTCTTTCCCAAATTGCCCCTCTTTTAGTAACGCTCCAGTCGAGCTCCCTCCCGCATTTGGTATGGAGGCCCCTTTCTTGTGCTTTTGGTTTTTTTTTTTTAATTAATTTCACAAAAAAAAATAATAATAATAATTAATTAATTATAATTTCCGTAAATTTTTTTTTAAATAAATTTTCGTTCGTCTTTACTTAATTTTTTCATATTTTAGTTAATTTTTTTTATTTTGTAAATACGTCAATATTATATGCATATAAAAAGGAAAAAAAATAGTGAAACATCCTTTCAACTTTGTGTAATAGGAGAGGTTTAAAAAAATAAAATTATTAGTTAATATCCCTCAATATTTTCACAAAGAAAATTCGATTCAAAGAAATTTTGTCTGACTCAAAAAAAATTTTAAAATTCTCTAATATAATCATAGAAAAATTTTGAAATTTATTTATGAAAATTAAAATTTCTCTGAGTCGAGTAAAATTTCTTCGAATAAAATTTATTTGAGTCAAATTTTCTCTATGAAAATGTTCAAAGATCTTAACTATTATGAAAATATTGTATGTCTTTTATTTTATAAAATATTAATATGAAGGACCTTAAAAAAAATTCCCTATAAAAAGTTTTTAAAAAAAAATTTACTAAGAACAAGCAAAAATCTGAACAAAAAAATGCACATAGATTTTTTTTCTCAATTTTTATTGATTTTTTAAAATATTTTGGTTAATTTATTTTACTTTTTTAGATGCATCTGAATTATAGGTAATTATTCAGTACTCCAGAGTATGGACACGTGGTGCTCTATAAGGTTTTGATAGGTGAAGAAGCGTAAGAACCACAATTTATGTTGGGAATGAGAGAATAATATAGAATTAAGTAATTGGTGATTGGCTTTGTGTTGGCTACATATTTTGTATAAGCTAATCATAGTTCGACACGTGCAAGATAAGGGCAATACGGGAAAATAATTCAAACCTTCGATCGTAATCGTATACGTAGTAGTTAGTATTGGTTTTTATAAGATCTGCGTAGCACTGGATTAGCAAAGAGATGCAAAATGATGTCGCTTCAACGGTTACTCATATTTAAATTCAAAATTAAGAGGGAAGCCTAGCTGCAGATATTGACATAGTGGAGCTAACTATAAGGTAACATGACCAGCGATCATGGAGGGGCGGTTTGACGGTTAGAAATGCAGTTCGACAGTTGTCATTGAGAAGTATAAATAGTAGAGGAGGCCTCAGAAAGTGCCCCCAGACTCAGATCAAAAAAACCAGTTTTATTTACTTTATTTTTCTTTCCAATTTTTATATTTCTTATTCTTTACATTTATGTACTTCAAATACCTGCACTACATTTTGTTCATAGAAGTAATTTTCAAGTAACTTGTTGCTGTAAACTTCTATGAGGCTGATTTGGATCTTTGTAAGTCTTTCATTTTGCTTAATGAAATGTTACAATTGTTCTTCATTTAATCATTGTTTGCTTAATTCTCCTAAACAAAGCCACCAGTAAAAGTCCTCCTCATTGAGATTGAAAGAACTAAAACACAATCGTCTGATAATTGGTTGGCAATTAATATTCTGTAAGGACCGATTGATCCTTGCTGGCACGCTTACAATTACAAAAATAACCTTCGAAAGTCAAAAAAACCAACACTTTGAGTATAGTTACGTGATGCTCCAGGAATATTGAATAATTTCCCTTGAATTATGTACATCTAAAAAATATTTTAAAATTTTTGATTAAAATATTTTTTAAAATCACAAAAAAAAAAAAAAATTCATCTAAAAATAGTTTTTGAAAATTTAATATTTTTATTGTTTTCTATTTTTGTTTTATACTTATAAAATTGTAATTAAAAAAACCAACTATGTCATTTATAAATGAACTAGTGTATGCCCATGCCTGAAGGCACGGTATAAATAATATTGGGATCAAAATGTAACTATAAATTGTACGTATCATGTTAAAATTCGTAGAGTCCGTAGCACTTGATAAAAGATCAAGTCAGCACTCTTACCATAAATATCTGACTGAAATAACATAATACAAATAACATAAATATCATAACCTAACAAATAGTAGTCTTTAGAAATTGTTTACATATTAAGATACGGAAAACAAATATTTGAAATAATTTTCCAATCAATCTGAAGAAAGCATTGACACATCTCTACATCGCGGAGGGAGCCCCAATATTAAATTTTCTTCAACAAAGAATAAACAATCTATATAACAAAACACACGAATGGTCATCCTACATCAGTGAATTTTGTAATCAACTATAAATTAAAAAACTAAATACATCATATTATGAAGAATAAATCAACTCTATGCCATAGCATCCCAACAATATAACAATACATTTTTCATAAAAACCGCTTAAATGGTGAAATTTAATTTTGTTAAAAAAAATAATTCCTGCAACTCATCTAATTTGTCAAATTAATGTGAAAATCATCAATTACATCAACTATAAACAACTATAGAATAGAAATTGTTGCTTTACAAAACAATTTTAAAATTTAAGAAACATAATCAAAAAATTATGTTTTCATACCACCTCCCGATATCCTCCACTGCATGGTTTCACATTATATATATATATATATAATAATAATAATATGTGTATACCAATATTTTTTCTCAATAAAAGCAAAGTAAAACATGTCTTTTTATTTTCTACCATGTTATTGTTTATTTATTTATTTATTTCAAATAAAACACCAAAAATGGAAACCAAGCCTATGTTTGGTTTAGATTTCAAAACATAGTTCTACCACTGATTTGAGTGTGGTATTTGGTTACAGCTTTCAAATCATAATTCTACACTCATTTCTCAAAACTCATTTCAAACTATAATGATTACTTTTCAAAACTCATAAAAAAAAACACAACTCAAAATTCTTTTCAAAATTAAAAAACAACTTAATTTTTATTTTTTATTTTAAATATTTTATAGGAATATTTTTAATATTTTAATTTTCATAAAAATATTTTAATATTTTGATATTTTAATTGTAAATATTTTGATTTTCGGAATATTTTTAATATTTTATTTTTCGGAATATTTTTAATATTTTATTTTTCAGAATATTTTTAATATTTTAATTTTCTAAATAATTTTAAAATATTTTAAATATTTTTAATGTTTATATAGGCCTAAAAAATGAATTGATAGAAAAATTAATTGACATAAAATAATTGACATAGAAGTTATTTGAAAAAAAAAATTATTCAAAAAAGTTACTTAAAAACAATTAATTGAAAAAAAAAATCATTTTTTTTTTTGAGTATTTTAAAAATAGTTTGGTTATGACTGTTGATAAAAAATACGGATATCGAGTTATGAGTTATGTGTTTGATTATCAATTATGGGTTGAATTAAGTTTTGAAAACTATTTTGAAAATTCATCACCAAACTAATTTTTTTATTTCACATGTCACATCAAACTTTCAAAACTCAATTCCACATACAATTCAAAACTCAATTTAACACTCTATTCAACAACCATAATCAAACAAATTTTCTACAATTAATAATTTCACAACTCATAAACTCAAAATATAACTCATACTCTCAAATCATATTTACAAAATTCTACCAAACGCAATGCAAATGACTCCAACATCAACTCATGATATCAACAATAAGATGCTTTCTTATATGTATGCTTTTCTTTTACAATATTTTCAATGTCTTCTTTTGAACTAATCAACATATCGTTAATATTATAGTCAATGATGGATTTAGGGGGGGCTGGGGCGGCCGCACCCCCAAAAATTTTAAAAATATCATATATTATATTAAAAATATTAAAATAACTTAAAATTATAGAAGTTCGCACCCTCAAATTTTTTATAGATAATTTTAAAATTATATAGAGTAGTCCCCCAATTTTTCAAACTATAGAGTAGCCCCCTCAAAGTCATAATTCTAGATCCATCTCTGATTATAGTGTAGTCATGTAAAAGTAGCATGTCCAATTCATTGATTTGAGCTTCTTGTGGCCATTTCGATTTCACTTAATTACAATATTTTCTTATTATATTTGATGTCATGAATTTTTAGAAAATATAATGATTAAATTCATATTTTGGTTATATATCTAAATCTATCATATTGAGAGGCTAGTCAGATGCTGAGGGTCATTAATGTACTTATAGGGTTATCTAAGATTTTTATCTATTTTTTATTTTCTTAACATCCACTCCATTCTTATTAATCTCCGATGCTTATATGTTGATTAGAAGTGACAAATCTATATAACTTGTAGAACTATTATAAAATAAGCTAGTCATTTTTTCATTGCACTATACAATGTATCGTTTTTCAAAAAAACAAAACAATTTACTCTTAACATAGATCCACATACAATGTTTATGATATTTCAACAAACATGGACATTTGATTGAAGAGCAAAATAAATTATTGAGCACAAAATTTGTAGAGTAGACATCATATTACGAATGGCATTCTAAAAACGTAAATGGTTGTTCACTTGTTTCTAATCATCACATTCATTATTCAAATATGACAATGATGTGAATGGGTAGCCATTCTAATAGTATTATATGAAAATTGTTTAAAAGAAAAAAAACAGAACATTTCACTTGAGTTGTTAAGAAAAGTTGTTGTATTGCCTCCTCTCTTATTCACCTTTATTTTCTCTCTCTCTTTTTTTAGGTTCCTTTTGACTAATTGTAAGTATTTGGAGCTTAGGAGTAATTAATTTCTGGTGAGAAAAATGGTTGTTGTATTGCCTCCTCTCTTATTCACCTTTATTTTATCTCTATCTTTTTTTAGGCTCTTTTTGACTAGTTGTAAGTATTTGGAGCTTAGAAGTTATTCATTTACAGTTAAAAAAATGTTTCTTTCACCGAAATGGTAGCTCAAATCCATTAACATGTTAATGAGTTGATGGATAGACAAAATTTGAACTTTTAACTTACAAAAATTACAGATGTGACACAAATTCATTATTCAGACTTTCGGTCTAAACCCAAATTTGAGAAATCATTGATTTATGCAGAGACCTACATAACCTTAGACAAATTTAAACAACACAACCTTAGTGGGTTCAGCATGTTAGTCAGTTAAATAAAATGTTCATGCAAGAATGGTTTTCCTTTGGAAAGGGATGAGTGTACCCATGTCATCATGTTGAGAAATATTTAACAAACTAGTAAAAAATAAAAATAAAAATGAAATATTAATGAATAAAACATATGTGGAATTTGAATTTGTGGAGAGACAAAAAAGAATGAAAAAAATAATAGAGAAGGAAAAAACAATATACTTCATTTATTTTTCTATACAAATATAATGTCCAAACAATTTAAAAGTTGTTTTATGAACTGTTTTTTTTTTTTTGCTTTTGTTTTCTCACTCCCTTTCCAAAAGAAAGAAAATGACAAAGGGGAATGAAACAATTCACTCCTGAGCAAGTATTTGTTGATTGTATATAAAGAATATAGTTGCATTCAACCTTACTTGAATATTTACATATTCAAAATTTGCTTGCCTTTGTTATCCAGTGAAATGCAAGTCAAGCAAACTATCCTCACACAATATGATTTTTCTTTTTATTATTATTTTTATTTTTTAGGTTTCAGTTCAAATCTCAGTTACCCTCCAGGAAAAGTAATAGCAAAAGGGCTAGAGTACAAACATGTAACTTCAGATTTCCTTTTCTTTCACCTAACCCTTTATTCACTTTTATTATGATCCCTAGATGTGATTTCCAGGCAGTCTAAGCTAGTCCTTGGACTTGTTCAAAAAAAAAAAAAACTAGTTCTTGGCCAATGGATAATCTCATATAATGTAAACTAAAAATACTTTTTATGATTTTAATAATCAAAATTTTGCAGTTTATATAAATTATTTGTACCTTATAAATAATAAATATAAATTGTACCAAATTTTTTGACATGGATTTCTTAAAAAAAATAAAACTATAAGCAGTTCATAAACAAGTAAACAAATCATAAGATGTTAAGCAAAACTCACAGCACCAACCAATCAGAACCGAACACGATCACTGTCTACACGTGTTCAATTCATCCAACGTTCAAACCAAATAGCATTTAAATATATATATAAAGAAAAAAGTTAGGGCCATGAAAAAAAATTTATGAAAATAATCATGAAAGATTTATGATCTTTGAATTACCTTGATTAGTGTGTGGTGCTTTATTGTAAGTGTAATCCAAGGGTCACAAAGTATTCATGATTATTTTTATAAAAGATTTTTCATGATACCTAGCGTTGATATAAAAATGTGTGTGTTTGCCTTTCCAAATCCACTTAATTAAAGTTATTCCATTTTGCTTACTTCTTTATGTTCTTCCAAAGTTGATAATGGGACCATAATTAAAGTTGAACTACGTCAAGATTGAACGGCTAATATATGAACCTCAGGCATTATCATGAACCATGAATATTACCTTTTTATTGTATATGAGTATTTTTACTAAACAAAGTCCACTTGAAAGAACCCATCCGTTCAGTTCATCATTTTTCTTAGACCATAAATATCACCTTTTAAAAATTTATGTATACTTTTACAAAATTAGGCCAGCCACTTAGACAGGCCTGAACATGCTAACAACTCATCAGATATTTACTTATTTATTTTTATTTTTGTTTCTTAAGCTTTCTTGATCGCAGCCTTCCCTTTCTCATGTCGGTCTCCTCCTTTTTTTTTTTTTTTTTTTGGTAAAAACGAGAACATAAAATATTATAGAAATAGTTCTATGTAACACCCCTAGCATCATGTGGGTCTCCCCTTCACAAATGCGTATTAGGTGTGAATGGTGACTTCTACTTATGTAGTGTCACGGACCTTGTCTTTTACTCAAGTGATCCAAGTTGTTTCATCCGATCCCATTTAAGTTATGTTTGGCAATGGATTTTTTGTTCAAAAAACACAAAAGATAAAATTGGTAACTGTACAGGAAAGAAATATGCCTTTTCGTATAATTTTGTTGATCAAGTTTGCGTTCCTCTGTACGACGTCGCTTTATCACCTGAAAATACGAACGTGAGCTAGCCGGCAGGTGTGTGCCGGAAACCTTTCCGATGCCTAAGTCAGTAAGCTTGACAAATAGACAAAAGCTCTGTGTATTCAGAAAACAAAGTTGTGTTACCTCTCCATAGGTGATGCTTGTGAGCTTTTATAGGTTTCGAGTGGCACAATCCTAGTAGGACTTTTACTCCTCCATGTAGAGTCCTCCTAGGATTCATACTCCTGAAGGACAATGCTTATCCTCCAACACCCCCTTCACTGCTTAAACCAAGTGAGATGGTTTTCCCATGGCCGAATTACCACAGGACCGAAATAACATTACATGTTGGACTAACTAGCGTAACCGTTCTAAAGTTACCTCGGCTCTTCCTTTCCTTTCTCCTACCTCGGTTTCATATACAAAGGCCGAACTATCCGTAGAAGAATTAAGCCGAGCTAATCTATAATCAGGTCCTAGAGCAGGCACAACATACCTCGGTACCAAACAGCGTGACCGAGCTAACCCAAACAATGGAGACCGAACCAAGCCTACTTACTTCGGCGGCCAACCTCTAACTTCGGACCGGACTACCACTCGTCCATGGCCCATCTTCTAAGCCTCCTTAACACGGCCCATAGAACGGCCCACTATCCTAGATCGGCCCAATTTATATATAAATTACCCTCTCAATTGCCCCTTAATTCCATCTGCGTAGCATGATAGGGATTACCCGTCTATAAACCGGACTAAAGTTTTAACCTCTCCAGCCGAGCTAAAAAATTATTTAGCCTTTCCAGCCGAGCTAAAAGCACCTGAGCCATTTCAGCCAAGCCAGATATAAACCGAGCTACCATTTATCCGACAAAAACGTCTCTTCAGTCCCAGAAACGGAACCGCTTCTCCTTTCCATGACACGTGGCACACTCTGTTTGGCCAACCCTAGCTGTCGCACCGTCTTCGTGTTTCGCAATTTTTGAACAGTTCCCGCCCTCTTATTTTTGTCCTTTTTACAAAACAATTGCTTCATCTTTGGATTCATCACTACGTTTCTCATCTCTCTTACTCTCTCTCTCTCAAGCTCCATTGCTCTCCAACTTTTGCAACTGTGAAGCGTGTTTCGTGTTCCTCATTTACTGCTGCTGCTTCCATTTCCAGGTCTTCTGCTTTAATCTGGTAAGCAAATCTACCTTTCTTGCTCTGTTTTTGTACTTTTCTGCTCTTCAATCCACAGTTTTTTGCGTTTGTTTTTGAAAAACACCTTTTTGCTTCCATTCGTGTTTTTCCCAAAAAAACGTAGCCATAGAACACTCGAGCACACATAATATCCTGTAGAACTGATTTTGATCCACAATCATGAAGCAACCGAACTAGGATACTATTTGCGTTTAAATGTGAATCTAGCCAGATCATAACCGAACTAGAACTTGGCGAATATAACAGTAGTTTCAGTAAGTCACCTTCTGATTGACCTTATGTAATAACCCTCGTTACTGATCACTGATTAATACCGATTACTATTAAATTAAGATCGATTATGGAAAGTAAATGAACTGATTGAATTACTGAACTGACTGACTGGAAACTAGAACTGAATTGACTGAGTTTATATGTGTTATATTGCGTTCTTATCTGTTTGAGTGTTTAATTATCTGTTCAGTTTTCTGTGTTTAAACTGCTAATTGAAGGCCTTATCGGCGGCCGAATTCAAAATTGATTGATGTTTCATGATTAGTAGAATTTATGTGATTTTATGGTGTATTTAATTAAAATGTGATTTAGTACGATTAAATCGGATTAAAATAAACTAAATTATATGAGTTTGACTTATTTACCAAAAAGCCATCTAGTGGGCCACTACCATACACACATTGGAGCATTGTTATACACTTGCACAACATTTCCTCAGCCTTGTTAGAGCACTCAACCGACTAGAGAGAGAGAGAGATAAGGGAGAGAGTTAGTCTTCATCTCATTAGGCTTGATTTGGTTTGGAAATTGAAGGAAATTGAAGTGTAATTGCCAATTGAGCTCCTAAACCTTGTAATTGAGGACCTAGGTAAGGATTTCACCTTCTCATTGTTATGTTTAAGCTTGTTCATGCATGATTCTTGAGCCTTTAGAGAGCTAAGTCATGTCTTAGTCTAATATGTTGAATTAGAACTCATTTCATGCATGCATGTGTGTATTGATGAATTTTGAGTTGATTTCATGGCAAATTGTCACATGCATGTTCATAATTAAGCTTAAGTCTATGTTTTCAACTTGTTTTGAAAAGAATGAGCTCATTAGAGCATGTTTTGAAGCCTTGAATTGATTTAAAGTCTTGCATGTATAGTGGAGATTATGTTCTTGAAAAATTGGTTTGAAATTGAGTTTAATTAAACACCCTTGGGCTTTGATTTACCAAATTGATCTTTGAAATACATAATGTTATATGTTTACAAGTGTTTTTCCAGGTTTGTAGCCCAAGAGGATCAAAATTTGGCTTTTAAACTTGATTTTGAGCTTGGGACTCAAATCTGGAATTTCCAGAATTTGGGCCTACGCTCGAGCGAGGAAGTCCACGCTCGAGCGTACACTCTGTGATTCTGCCTTCCGCTCGAGCGAGAAAAGTTACGCTCGAGCGGGGAATGCGAGCATCCAGTACTTTGCATGTGTTCACAGTCCGCTCGAGCGAGGAAACTCACGCTCGAGCGGGGACTTGTATCTTACGCTCGAGCGAAGGTCGAGCGTCCATCGAGCGTAAAATTGGAGCATCCAGCATTTTTACTGTAGCACACAGTCCGCTCGAGCGAAGGAATTGACGCTCGAGCGGAGCTTCTTTGTCTGCATGTCCGCTCGAGCGTAGAAAGCCACGCTCGAACGAGACCCCTGTTTTCTGAAAATTTTGTAAAGTGTTCAAAAGTGCATCTTTGCATCCTCTTTTCATCCTAGGTATTCCTAGGGCATATTTAAGGCATCTTAAAGAGGATATAGATGTAGAACCACACCGAGGCAA
The DNA here is from genome assembly GCA_030407325.1 of Camellia japonica. Taxonomy (NCBI): domain Eukaryota; kingdom Viridiplantae; phylum Streptophyta; class Magnoliopsida; order Ericales; family Theaceae; genus Camellia; species Camellia japonica. Next base: position 32,493,764 of record JAPPVO010000002.1, on the reverse strand, counting down.
ATTAGGGATTAAGTTATTATCTTTTCCAACTGTGTAGCTTAGTGTGTGTTCAATCTGTAAACTGTGTAGGGTTGGCTTTCCGAGGAGACGCTCTAGTCCACTGTAGCCCCGAACTCTGTGAATAACAATTGTGTAAAGATATGTTCAAAATGATTATCTTTTGAATACTGAACTGAACTGCTTACTGAACTGATATTGATTACTGAATGAATGTATGTCCTTTATTCCCGAACTGTACTGTGGCATCCTTAGCACCTACTGTTTACTATTACTGTTACAGAGATCTCTGTCGGTTCCCTCGTGGAGCCACTACTGTTTACTGATTGATGGCCATCATTACTGTTCGGTCTTCAAGACCTACTGCTTACTGTTATGCTGATGGATGTACCACATATGACTGTTTACTGTACTGAACAACTGATATACTGATTGAACTGAACTGTTTTCATTACTGTAAGGACATTCATTCTAAACCTCTTTACGCATTATGTTATTCACTGGGCTTTAGCTCACTGCTCATATATATATGTAGGTGGTCAGGCACCGGATCAAAGCTAGAAGCGTCGGGGTAGATTCCCAGTTTTGTCAAGCCAACCAATGTGCCTCACTGCGAGGTTCCGAGCTTGCCAAGCTTAGGCTATGGGGTGTTTTAGTATTCCCCCTTACTGTACTGTTTTATTTACTGTATAGACTGAATGTTTGCACTGTACTGTTTATCAGGGATTAAGTCCCTGTACTGACTGATTGTATATATATGCATACTGTTTCGTACTGTTCTGTATATTTATATGAAAAATCTTTTTGGCATACGGACTGTCACAGCTCATTGGACATTGTTTATTTACTGTATTGGCTTCCGCCATGCCCCTGTACTCTGTTATACTGTATTACTGTTAAGCAGGCCTTCGGTAATCTAGGATTACTGGCCGGTTACGGTGCTAAACCCATAGGGGCGGGTTTGGGTCGTGACACCTTAGCCGAGATTGGAGCACCGGTCTAAGTTTGAACTTAGCATACTAGAAACCTTGGCTTTCAACCGAGCTAAGTCTTTGGGGCTAAGCCAGCTTCCTTAGTTTCTAAACCGAACTCAGAAAGCTGCCCCTAGAGGCTTAACCGAAGTAAAAAACCCGTAGTCAAAACCGAGATAAGAAAAGCCCACAGTCAAACAGAGCTATCGAACCCCTTGCTCAATCCGAGCTAATAAGCATTTTGTTGAACCCGAAGTACAGCCTGTAGCATCCTATGTAGCCGAAGTAAGACTTCTTTTTTCTTGCTTATTTTGTAGCATGGTCTAGTGATCTGTGCTTAACCCCTTTGTTTTCCACTTTGCAGACTTAGGTTGCCCAGGCACTGCGCGCTCAATCGAGCTACTGAGCACAATTTTCAAACCGAGCTAATTTATTTATAACTTAAAATAAATGGGGAAATATAGGTTCTTGGTAGAAACACCAGGGGGTTTGGCCGAATTCCGAAAAGACTATAACATTCCAAACGATGTGCATCTTACCCTAGCCAAAAAAGATGTCATACCATGGGGGAATGAGGGTTTTGTTCCTTTTACCCTTCTTTCAATAATAGAGACCGGACTAAGATTTCCAGTCCAGCCCTTGATTTGTGAATTCCTTAGGCAAACCAGACTATGCCCTACCCAGCTTTCCACCAACTCATACCGTATAATAATGGGTATAGACGAACTAAACCGCCAAACCGGTCTAAACCTCGGTCTAGCCGAACTCTTCCACCAATATTCCTTAGGTTCAAAAGAGGATGGGTGGGTATATTATTTGAGAATACGCCGCCGACGTGAAAAAATAATAAAAGACACGCCGGATAAGGACCTAAATGATGACGATTTTTTCTGGGTGTCTGGGAATTTTGAAGACCACCAAGCCCAAATCCCTGGCCGAAGTATAAACTGGAACAAAGGAATCCCTGGTATACTTTACTTCGGTCTCCTTGCTTTCTACTTCTCTTTTTTTTTTTTACTTCGATCTCTGGTTTTAAGCCGGACTAACAGTTGTCTTCTTCATGCAGATTCAGCCCATATACATTCATTGTACAGCTACCCCAACCTCGGTACTCTCCGTGTCGCATTACGTTTTGAAGAAAGAAGTTGGGCAAAACTCCTTAAGTTTGAGCCGACATACCGATACACCGGACGCCGAAAAGCCAGAGTGACTGACTTTCTTCTGGAAGACGCTCCTGAGCCGGACCCCTCCTTGCCCCAGATCAACCTAGTGCCTCTCACTGCCGAACAAGAGATGGCCAAAAGGAGCAGACTGAAGGCCCTGCTAACCGCAACAAACCAAGCCGAGGTACCACAAATTGGTCAGACAACCGAGACCGTGGTAGCTCTCCCATCTCAACGGCCGTCGTCATCTCGCCCAAGCAAACGTGCCCAGACTAGCCAAACCGAGCAACGACTTGTGGATGAGACCGTTCTGCCACCAAGCCCTCCTCCAAGCCCCCAACAAAGCCCTCAACCGGAGAACTCCGACCGAGCTGGCTCCTCAAAATGGGTTCCCAATCTCACCTTCGACAACCGAGATATACTGGCTTCGGATTCGGTTGTCGCTGAGAAGGACCACTTGATGGCTTTTAATCTGACCAAGAGTGTGTGCCTTCCAAAAAACATGGAGCACCACTACAAACAACTGACTACCGAGCTGAAGTTCATCCGGTCTTCAACTAAGTCAATGATCCTGGTAAATAGCTCTCTTTTTTCTTTGTAATTTTTCCAACTTTCAGTCCGGCTAAAGGAAAAATTACTACTCCTTTGCAGGCCATCCAGAAAAACAGTGTTACACACAGGAGAGTGATGGAGCTCAGAAGAAATACCAGGGAGGCCATGGCAGAGGCCGAAACAAAAACAGCCGAACTGGAGGAGGCAAGAAAACAAATTGCCGAACTGTGATCTGAGAATGGCCGACTGACCGAACTGGTTAGTTCGGCCGAAGCAGAAAAGAAGAAGGTTGCCATTGAGCTGAAGGATAAATACTTGCGCGAACTGGCGAAGCTTGAAAAGAAGAAAGCTACCGAGATAACCCAGTTAAAGGAGGGTATAAAAGAAGCCGAAAAGTAGGGCTTCAAGAAGGCAGAGGACGGTTATGTCCAACAGTGTGAAGCCGCCAAAGACCTCTTCTTTAAGTGCGGCTGGAGGGCAGCTGTCGAAAAGCTCGGTTACGGTCCTGAGTCCGAGGTCTACGACTCGCCGGCCTACTGCATACCGAGCTCCCTGGCGGAGTATGCTGCTGCCCTTCAGTAGCAATTTCTTGAAGGTTCAGGCTCTGATGAGGATTCTGATTCTGAGGTCACTCCGGTCGTCAATGCGGACTAGTCAGTTCGGGTTGAGCCGACGGTGGAAGACCTGACCATTGAACAACCCGGTGAAACCGTGCTTCCGACCGAAACCACTCCTGTGACCGAGACCGAGCTCCCGCCTGAGACTAGTCTTCGTGTTGATGCGGATGCTGTGTTCGATGCCGAAATTGATGACCTTTTCAACTGATTATCTTTTTGCTTTTCTTTTGTTTCGCACTTGTAACCGAGCTGCGGCCCCTTCGTTGTATTTGCTTTTCATTTCTTCAGCCTGAAAAAATCTTCTGTGCTAACTCTTATTCCGGTTCTGTACTTGTAATGAATTTTCAATGTTTCCAACTGTGATCTCGGTTTGAATGCTTGCTTTCTAACTGCTATTTGAAATATTTCTGGGCCGATATACCGTATTCCGGTTTTAGCTATCTAGCTTACTAGCCAACCACTCTTTAGCCGATGTCCTTACTTCGGCTAAAGAGTACCTAAAGTTGGTTTAATCCAGCCAACCATTCTTCAACCACCCTTACTTCGGCTGAAGAGTACAAAGAGTTGGTTTCATCCAGCCAACCACTCTTTAGCCATAAACTTACTTCGGCTGAAGAGTACAAAGAGTTGGTTTAATCCAGCCAACCACTCTTCAACCATCCTTACTTCGGCTGAAGAGTACAAAGAGTTGGTTTCATCCAGCCAACCACTCTTCAGTCATAAACTTACTTCAGTTGAAGAGTACAAAGAGTTGGTTTAATCCAGCCAACCACTCTTCATCCATAAACTTACTTCGGCTGAAGAGTACAAAGAGTTGGTTTCATCCAGCCAACCACTCTTTAGCCATAAACTTACTTCGGCTGAAGAGTACAAAGAGTTGGTTTAATCCAGCCAACCACTCTTCAGCTATCCTTACTTCGGCTGAAGAGTACAAAGAGTTGGTTTAATCCAGCCAACCACTCTTCAGCCATAAACTTACTTCGGCTGAAGAGTACAAAGAGTTGGTTTCATCCAGCCAACTACTCTTCAGCCATAAACTTACTTCGGCTGAAGAGTACAAAGAGTTGGTTTAATACAGCCAACCACTCTTCAGCCATAAACTTACTTCAGCTGAAGAGTACAAAGAGTTGGTTTCATCCAGCCAACCACTCTTCAGCCATAAACTTACTTCGGCTGAAGAGTACAAAGAGTTGGTTTAATATAGCCAACCACTCTTCAGCCATAAACTTACTTCGGCTGAAGAGTACAAAGAGTTGGTTTAATCCAGCCAACCACTCTTCAGCCATAAACTTACTTCAGCTGAAGAGTACAAAGAGCTGGTTTAATCCAGTCAACCACTCTTCAGCCATAAACTTACTTCGGCTGAAGATTACAAAGAGTTGGTTTAATCCAGCCAACCTCTAAGTTGGTTTTTCCAGCCAACTTAGAATACATTGTTTGGTTGTGCCGACCAAACGTCCTGCAGCCTGGATCCTTATCTTGGGCTTAGGAGGGGTGTTGGTTTAATCCAGCCAACCTCTAAGTTGGTTTTTCCAGCCAACTTAGAATACATTGTTTGGTTATGCCGACCAAACGTCCTGCAGCCTGAATCCTTATCCTGGGCTTAGGGAGAGTTCATAGTTGGTTTTTCCGGCCAACTATGTTTACAATGCTCCTAACTTACTAAAGTTACCTTTTACTGAAAACAATTGTGCTGAAAAGAATTGACTTGTTTTATTGAGAAAGTAAAAAATTACACATACTTAAAAGAAAAGAAAAGCTAAAAATAAAACAACTTGAGATTGGCAGTGTTCCATGGCCTGGGAATTGTTTTGCCGTCCTCATCTTCTAAGTGGTATGTCCCTTTGCCTGCTAATCTGACCACTTTGTAAGGTCCTTCCCAGTTAGGCCCTAGCTTGCCATCTCCTGGTACCAATGTGTTTCCCATGACTTTGCGCAGTACCCAATCTCCGATCTTGAATTGCCTTGGATGCACTGTTTTGTTATACTTTCTGGACAATTCTTGTTGGTAGGAGGCGATGTGAACCAATGCTCTGTCTCTTCTTTCTTCCGCGAGGTCAAGCTCCAATGCTATGGCTTCGCCATTTAAGTTTGGGTCAAAGTTTTCGCTTCGAATTGTGGGGAGGCCAACTTCTAATGGGATGACTGCTTCCATGCCATAAGCTAAGGAGAATGGTGTTTCCCCTGTTGATCGGCGAGGTGTGGTGCGGTAAGCCCATAAAACATGAGGGAGTTCTTCTGCCCACTTGCCTTTTGCTCTCTCTAACCTTTTCTTCAATCCATCCAAGACTACCTTGGTTGATGCTTCTGCCTGACCATTTGCTTGGGGATATGCCGGTGTAGAATTGTAGAACTCTATCTTGTACTCTTCACAAAAGCCTCTAAAAATCCTACCATCGAATTGAGTGCCGTTGTCTGATATCAGTGCCTTTGGTATGCCAAATCGAGTGATGATATTCTGCCAGACAAAATTTTTCACATCTTTTTCCTTGATTGATGCCAAGGCTTCCGCTTCCACCCATTTTGTGAAGTAGTCGGTTGCTGCAAGGAAGAACTTCCTGTTGCCGGGTGCTGTTGGAAGTGGCCCTACTATGTCTAAGCCCCACATTGCGAAAGGCCATGGGCTAGTGAGAGGTAGAAGTTCTCTGGCAGGTTGGTGTATTTGATGTGCGAACTTTTGGCATTTTTCGCATTTTTTGACATATTTTTCTGAATCCGCTTGCATGTATGGCCACCAATATCCTTGCGAGATTGCTCTGTATGCCAGTGATCTTCCTCCTTGATGGCTGCCGCATACACCCTCATGTATTTCGAACAGGAATGCTTCCACTTTGCTGGAGTGAACACACTTTAGGTAAGGTCCTGAGAACGACTTTTTGTACAATGCCAAGGATGGAGAGAGCCAGAATCGCTGCGACTTTGCTCTTATTCTGTTGGCTTCTTTTTTCTCTTTTGGTAAGGTGCCGTCTTTCAGGAACAGTATGATGGGATCCATCCAAGAAGGGCCTAACTCTGCACAACATACCTCTTCTGCTTCGGGGTCTTCAATGCTGGGTCTAGGCAGGTAGTCGATTAGTAATGGGTGAGGAATGGAGGTATCCGCCATTGAGGCGAAGCCTGCTAGTTCGTCTGCTCTGCTGTTTTCCTCCCTACCGATCTGCTCTATCCTAACTACTTCAAATTTTTTGATCTCTGTTCGGACCAACTCTTGGTACTTGGCCATCCTGTCATCCTTTGCTTCGTAGTCGCCAGATATTTGGTTTACCACTAGCTGTGAGTCGCTGTAGACCATTAGCTCGGTGGCCTTCATGTGGAATGCTGACTTGAGACCTGCAAGAAGCGCTTCATACTCCGTTTCGTTGTTTGATGCGGGGAAGCCAAGGTTGATCGCCTGCTCCACTACTAGGCCGTCTGGAGAGATGAGGACTATGCCAAGCACTGCTCCATGCCGGTTGGATGCTCCATCCACAAAGCTTCCACATCTCTCCACGAACAACTTCCAGCAAGTAGAGGGATCAGATGATGCCTTAGGATCTTCCTTGTTGCTGGTGTTTTCTTCAAGGTCTATGCTTGCTGTCTGCCCCTTGCCATCTGGTTGTACCAAGTCTTGTTTTGTTGGTGAGTCCTGACTTGGTGTAGCATGGTTTGTTTCTTCCTTCTCTGCTTCGTTTTGGGCTGCCTTGGCGTCTGGCTGAGTATTTTGTACCAGGGGTTGCGCTATTCCGGCGTCAACTTCCATCCCTAGTTCGGTTGTTTCAGTCAGGTCGACCGGACAGATGTAATGACTTCCTGGTGTGAATTCTGCGACAAAATCCGCCAATGCTTGAGCTTTTATTGCAGTTCTGGGTTGGAATTTGATGTCGTATTGCCCCAGCTCTACTGCCCACTTCAGAATTCGCCCAGAAAAGTTCACCCTTTCAAACAAAGCTTTTAATGGGAAGGCTGTGAGAACAACTATGGTGTGGGCGTGAAAGTAGTGCGACAACTTCCTTGAGGCCATCATCAAGGCCAATGCCAGTTTCTCCAGTGGCAAGTACCTTGTTTCGGCTCCCAGCAATGTCTTGCTGACATAATAGATGGGCAGATGTTGGATTCCTTCTGCACGGACCAATACTGCGCTAATTGCGTGTTGTGAGACTGCTAGGTACAAGAATAGTTCTTCTCCAGGAATTGGGGTTACAAGTAATGATGGAGAAGACATGTATTCCTTCAAGCTTTCCAGAGCTCGGTCGCATTCGTCGTCCCACTCAAACTTGGCTTTCAGAGCATGGAAGAATGGTCGTAGTCTGTCGGACGACCGGCTTATGAACCGATTGAGCGCAGCGGCCATGCCGGTGAGATGTTGCACTTCTTTGATTGAGTTTGGTCTCTCCAGATCCTGAATTGCCTTGATCTGGGAGGGGTCTGCCTCTATACCCCGGTTGGTCACCAGGAAGCCCAAGAATTTGCCAGATCCTACTCCGAATGCACACTTCGACGCGTTGAGGCGTAACTTATGCTTCTTTAGGATCTCAACATCTCACCTAGGTCCTTGAGATGGTCATTCTCATCCTTGCTTTTGACCACCATATCGTCGATGTAAGCCTCCATTGTTCTGCCTAACAATGGCTCAAACATCTTGGTGACCATTCTCTGGAATGTCGCTCCTGCGTTCTTTAGGCCAAAGGGCATGACCTTGTAGCAGTATAGTCCTCTTGGAGTTGTGAAGGACGTCACTTCTTGATCTGGTTCGTGCATGGCAATTTGATGATAGCCTCTGTATGCATCCAGAAAGCTAAGTCGGTTGTGCCCTGCCGTTAGGTCTACCAATTGATCTATCCGTGGTAGAGGAAAGCTGTCTTTTGGGCATGCCTTGTTGACTGTTTTGTAGTCGACGCAGACACGCCACTTGCCATTCTTCTTTGGCACTACGACTGTGTTGGAGATCCATCTCGGGTAGTGCACCTCTCTAATTGCTCCTACCTCCAGCAGGTTTCCAACTTCTTCCGCCACTATTTCGGCGTGGTAGAGTGCCGATCTGCGTGTCCGCTGAATGATTGGTCTGGCGGATGGGTGGACATTGAGTTGGTGACAGATGAAGTTGGGATCAATGCCTGGCATGTCGTATGGTATCCAGGCGAACACTTCGATGTTAGAGGTCAAAAATTCCAAGACCTCTAATCTCTCAGTGCTGGACAACGATGAACCGAGCAAAAAGAACTTATCCGAGTTCTTTTCATCTATTTTGACCTTCACCAAGTCTTCCACCGCTTTCTGACTGGCCGCTTTGCCAACATCTGCGAACAGTTCATTACTCTCAGGTTCCTCCACCGAATGAACGTATCCTTTGGCAGCGCGGCTGCCATTCACTGTGACAAAGCATTGTTTTGACATGATCTGGTCGCCATAGACTTCCTCAATTCGTTGGGGAACCGCATCACTTGGTGGTAGGAGGACGCCACCGAGCGCATGGCATGCAGCCATGTTCTGCCCAAGATAATGTTGTAAGTGGAGGGGACCTTCAACACCCAGAACTCCACTTGTTTCGTCACACTCCCTGCTCTGACTGGAAGGATTATTTTGCCGACGGGCCATTCTGGCATGGAGTTGAATCCAATCAGGGGAGATACGGCAGGTGCTAAGTCTTTGTCTTGTAGCTTCAGTTGCTTGAATGTCTTGTGGTACATGATTTCACATGAACTACCCTGGTCAATCAGAATCCGCTTGACGTCAAAATCCTTGACTCGAAGAGTGACGACCAGGGCATCATTGTGAGGGCAGTATATCCTTGCCAAGTCTTTATCCGAAAAAGACATGACATTCGTGGCCTCAGTCTTCCCCTTCTTGACTGCAGGTTGGGCACTTAGTACCTCTCTTAAGTGCTCAACCTTTTTGATTGATCCTTTGAGCTCACATACACGCTCAGGTTCAAAGACTCCATGTATCACGTTGATAATGCCTTGAGGTGGGGCGTCGATCGGCATTCCGTTGGGGTTATTATGGTCCTGGGGGGCTGGTTGCGCCCCTCCTTCAATGTATTTGTCGAGATGACTTGCTGCAACCAGCTCCTCCAGGTGCTGTCTCAATGACGTGCAGTTCTCAGTGCGGTGCCCCTTTTCTTTATGGAAGGTGCACCGTGATCTATCATCGTAATCCTTCTGAGCCTCGCCTAGCTTGGCTGGCCACTTGACGAAAGGTTCGTCTCGAATCTCACTAAGTATTCGGTAGATCGGTTTTTTGAAGACCGTGGTTATGGCAGTGCGGACTCTCAACCATCTTTTGTCCTGATCTTCTCCGTTGTCTCTTCTGCCACGTCCGTTTTTGTTCGGACGGTCTACCGCGTTGACCTTTGCTGAGGCCTTCTTTTCTGGTACTGCGGTCGCGCCAGATTTTGCTTTGGCACGTGCGCCATCCTCTTCCACCCTGATGTGCTGATGCACTTTTTCCATCAGGGCTTCCATGGTGAGGGGCGGTGTCATGGTGATAGAGTCCCTTAGTCTGTTCCCGACTGGAAGGCCTCTTTTGTACTGTGCAATGGCGAGATTGGTGGGACAGTCCCCAATCTGGTTGAAGGTCTCCAGTAGCGACTGTTATAGGATCTTAGGGTCTCCTTGTCACCCATGTCGATGGAGAGTAGCTGGTCGATCTCCACCGGGGTTTTAGTGTTTGTTCGGAACCTTGTTATGAACGCCTCTGCTAATTGTGCCCAAGAGGCTATGCTGCCCTCTGAAAGTTTCTCAAACCAAGTCAAGCCTAGGTCGCCAAGGCTAGATGGGAAGAGGATGCACATCAAGGCCTCGTTCCGTCGGTATACAGCCATGACCTGGCAAAAGTGGCTCAGGTGTGAGTAGGGGTCCGTCTTCCCTTCGTACGTGGTGAATTTGGGCTGTAGGAAGCCTGAAGGTAGGGGCGCGTTCTCGATTGCTGGGACGAATGGTGAGGTCTGCAACCTCGCCAACGCCTTGTCCGTTGGTTCGTAGGCGGGGAGCGGTATTGGCATTCCAACCTCGACGCTTCCATGCGTCCGAGGAGCCAACCGCTGTAAGGCAGAAACTCTATGTGGATCGCGCGCCCTGGCGTCCTCCTTCCACCGTGCCTTCTCTTCTAACATGGTTTGTAGGTCGGACGATCTGGGCAACTCTGTCTGTCTGGATCTCGTTTGGTGCATATGCGACGGCCAATATGTGCTTCCCTCAGTGTTCGATCTGGAGTGACGAGTTCTGGAGGATCTGGATTGCGTATCGCCCGTCCTAAGGCTTCTGCTCGCTGCTTGAGAGGGTGTAGTATTCCGACTACGACTTTCCGAGTGGCGAGGGGGCGTCTTGTTTGTGCACCCCTCTCCTGTCGCCACTCCTTTTCCTTTCACCTGGCGCTTAAGAGATTCCATGTCCGTCGCCATCCGACGTATCAATTCATCTTGTTCCCTGACGCGATCCTCCAAAGCTTGGGGATCAATTCTGCGTCTTTGTCTTTCTGGGCTTTGCGAACGAGAGGGATGGGGGCTGTTATTCTGCCTTCGTCCCCTTGCATCCCTCTTGGAATTTTGTCTTTGTGGTTCCAGGTTCGCCATGGGAGTGACCAAGGGTAGGCCTTCACGCCTTGCACCCCCTTCTGGAGTTAGTCCGTCGAGGGCGGACTGCGGTAACTCTTCGTTGTTCGCCATTGATTTTTGAGAGGAAAAGTTTGATCAAGAGGTTTGTTCTTGTCTGAAATTCCCACAGACAGCGCCAATTGTACGGGAAAGAAATATGCTTTCTCGTATAATCCTGTTGATCAAGTTTGCGTTTCTCTGTACGACGTCGCTTTATCACCTGAAAATACGAACGTGAGCTAGCCGGCAGGTGTGTGCCGGAAACCTTTCCGATGCCTAAGTCAGTAAGCTTGACAAATAGACAAAAGCTCTGTGTATTCAGAAAACAAAGTTGTGTTACCTCTCCATAGGTGATGCTTGTGAGCTTTTATAGGTTTCGAGTGGCACAATCCTAGTAGGACTTTTACTCCTCCATGTAGAGTCCTCCTAGGATTCATACTCCTGAAGGACAATGCTTATCCTCCAACACCCCCTTCACTGCTTAAACCAAGTGAGATGGTTTTCCCATGGCCGAATTACCACAGGACCGAAATACATTACCATGTTGGACTAACTAGCGTAACCGTTCTAACGGTTACCTCGGCTCTTCCTTTCCTTTCTCCTACCTCGGTTTCATATGCAAAGGCCGAACTATTCGTAGAAGAATTAAGCCGAGCTAATCTATAATCAGGTCCTAGAGCAGGCACAACATACCTCGGTACCAAACAGCGTGACCGAGCTAACCCAAACAATGGAGACCGAACCAAGCCCACTTACTCCGGCGGCCAACCTCTAACTTCGGACCGGACTACCACTCGTCCATGGCCCATCTTCTAAGCCTCCTTAACACGGCCCATAGAACGGCCCACTACCCTAGATCGGCCCAATTTATATATAAATTACCCTCTCAGTAACATAAGTTAATAAGATAAAATGTCACATTCAAATCGTAATCATTACACTTTTTCTCTCATAAAATCAAAAAATTTAAAAATAAAAATCAAACGAGACTAAAAAAGTCAGACTAAAATAGTCAAAAAATCAGGCTATTTTAGCTCTTTCTAAACAAAGACTTAAAAATATTTATTGGTTGGCATTAATTCTGATATAAATCCCTCACAAACTATTTGTTAGATGCAGAGAATCTGTTCAAAATTCATTTTTTGTGCGGATATTTATCAGTTTGTTCTCTTATTTGATTGTTATCAATTTTGTAACGAGTTTTTTGACTTCTTAAAATGACTTCCAAATTTAGCTGAATCTGTTGATGTATAAATTTTAGTGTCAAGCAATAAACAAGTTGAAGCTGTTAAATCAATTTTAAATGGAATTGGAGTTGAGTTTTGAGTAGTTTTTTATCGACCAAGTTTGTAGTTTCTCTTGTCTTTACTTTCATACACGTGACTATATCTTGTCGCTTTATACTATCGAAGTTTAATACATATCATAAATGTCGCTCTATTAAAACCACTTGATCTGAAGTTGAATACCTCAACAAAAAAAAAAAAAATTTGTCATAACACTGTGAGATCTAGAAAATCCTTTCACATGAATTGTTGAGGAAATCCAACGAAAATATGAGTTTTTCCAATAGATCTGCAAAGATGAACATAGTCGGCGCTACCCAATCGGGGTTGTCGGGCGGGGACACTCCGATAATAAAGTTAGTCACTTGAATTAAGGAAAGAAGATACAGAAAATGAAAGGTGTTGTGTGTGCTCTATTGCAGAGAAATGAGGCACACCTCTATTTCTTGGGATGCCCTCATTTTATAGATGGGGGGTACGATATTTGTCCCATGGACTTCCTTGTGACGCCCTTAAAATGATACATAAACCCATCATTTAACAGTTCTATAAACATGATAGATAAGTCATATTCTCATTTATCAAAGTTAATATTACAAAAGGGTATTTCATATAAGTTCCAAATGTTTACAAAAATAATAAAATGCCCAGTGGGCTTACATCTTACCAAGTTGTTACTTGGTTACACAAAAGAAGAGTTCTAACTCTTTTACAAGTAAAGCCCTCGGCTTAGATTTACATTTAACTACAAATATTGACAAAACATCAAAATGAAGCCTTCAGCTTCAAAACCTCCCAAGCTATAACATTGGAGGTGGCATATCACCTGTAGCTGAAAATAGTGTCACAAGTAGAGTGAGCCAATGCCTAGTAGAGATATGCTAAACAAAATATGAGAAATAACTAAAACATTAGTATCTGATAAATGTTTAACATATGTAAACTAACGTAAATCCTTTCCATAACCAGGCAACATTTACAACCGTATTTCAATCCATTTCCATTCCTTTATCCAAATCAATTCTTTAACATGGTACATTATTTATCCAAATAATTCAAATGAGACTACAACTCATATTATCAACACTTCAATCAGCAACATCATTCAGATGTATATTTCGGGACTTTCACCCTGGACACTCCGGCCAACTTAGTTATTAATGGAGTTTATCCTCTATCTCCTCCCAAACAATGGAGTACATTCCTATCTCCTCCCAAACAATGGAGTATATCTCATATTTCCTCCCAAACACATATACATATACAATGTATTTAAACAAATTGTCATATACAATGACCAATTCAATCACATCACTACTACAAAAACAGATAAAGATCACACTTTGTGTGATGTATGTTATTTAATCACATCTTTTAAGTTTTATTAAAGTGTGATCTTTGGGAGTGTGATTAAAAGGGGTCATTTTTAAGCACACTTTTTAAGTGTGCTTAATAACATTTAGATCACACCTTTTAAGTGTGATTAAAAATATTTAGATCACATCTTTTAAGTGTGATTAAAAATATTTAGATCACACCTTTTAAGTGTGATCTTTGGAAGTGTGATTAAAAATGGTCATTTTTAATCACACTTTTTAAGTGTGATTAATAACATTTAGATCACACCTTTTAAGTGTGATTAATAACATTTAGATTACATCTTTTAAGTGTGATTAAAAATATTTACATCACATCTTTTAAGTGTGATTAATAACATTTAGATCACATCTTTTAAGTGTGATTAATAACTAATAAAATCTGTGATAAAAAAAGGGTTCGACATATTTGAAAAATAATCAATATTATTTTTGTATGCACATTTGAAGAATATAATACACACTATATACTATATTTTGAATCATAACCACATATTGAATAGAATAACGTCATATATTTCATAAATGAAAATTAAATATTCAAAAATATATACAAAGGAATTAAATAAAAAAAAATTAACTGTGCTTACATATATTAAAAAATGAAAAAACTTAAAAAAACTAAGTTCTTTAATTCTTGGACCATATTTTGCATCTCTCCAAAAAATTTCTGACCTGAAAAATAAAAACACAAATTAATCCAGAAACCGTTGATGCATATGAATAAACTAAAAAGTTAATTTAGCAAACCAAAATAGGAACATTAATCATTTCTACTTGATCTTAATCCTTTTGGAAGTAACTTCCCTGTTAACAATTAGATGCCATAGTAGCTCAGTGTCAATGACACTGTAATTAGGAGGTCACTAATGAGCACAGTATTTAAAAATGATAAATCTTATTACAGCTTGTGTACGATCTTTTTGTCACATTAGCAAGACAAAACTGAGGAAGAGACAGACCCCTATACATTCACCAAATATTTTTGTGAATTTGGTGAAGCAAAGGCTGCTGCAGTTTCTTTCTTTTTAGGGTCAAGAGAAGTAGTAGTGGTGGGGTTGATCAGAGTGACCGATGGAAAAACAATATGATAGATTGAGGGTGGTGGGTTGCTATTACCACTACTAGTTTTCTCTTTCTCTTTCTTTTGCTGAGCAATTTCATGTCCACCTGTGCGCCGAGATGATGTCAAAGCATCAATGGTTCTGAGTGCTATGGTTGACGCAATGCCATAAGATATGGCTTCAAAAGAAAAATAGAAAACCTCTATAACATGATGAATTTGGCTATGCACTTGCACTTTAAGACTTGGGTCAAGCAAGCAATGGATTTGTTTGCATGATAATAATTTTAATAAATATTGAAAAAATTTATACTAGTATCAAAGGAGATTAAAGTTAAAAAAACATGTACCCCAAAGAGCATAACCACGAAGATCCTCATAATTGGATGATCCACCACCATTATCACCCTGAGAATCAGGTGTTGTTGCTGGAGGAGAAGCATTTTGGGAATCTGTAATATTTAATAAAAACACTAAAACAATTTGAGTGAACCCACATCAAAGTATGGAATATGATAAGTACTAAACTAACAAAAAAAAAAAAAAACATGACGTAGTATCTCTGATCCTCTAAAAACGCCGCTAAAAGTTCTACCAACGGTAACATGACGTCACCATGCTATTTCGCGACGTTTTAAAACACCGTAGTATCTCTGATGCTATTTAATGACGTTTTTAGAAATGTCGTGATAGCCCTCTTTTTTTTTTCTTTTTAATTGTGCTAATTTTATGTTATTGAACTAAAAAAATACCTATAATAAGACTGAAAATAACACTAATATGAAATAATAACTCCCATTCACATAGTAAAATCTTATCAAATGATAGTCCATAATCATTGTGCAAAAAAAAACATTCCAACACAAATCATTTGAAATAACATTAAGGAGTCACCAAAATTAGATGCCCCTCTATTTGAGCCAAAATAGGAATCTGAGTTCACCAAAATACGAATACCTATGAAATACAACCGAAAAACACAATTAAACACCTGCTTTAACAAGATTTTAGCTTCCAAAAAGTAAATTTTAACAAGAGAAATCTTACATGTGAATTGCATGTTTGTGCCCAAGAATGGATAGCACTGCAACAAAAATAAATTTTATAAGTGGATAACAGTGAAGAAGAGCCACATGCAAAAAATCATCAATGTGAATTTCCAATGATACATACCAAGACCAATAAGAGATAGAAGAAGCATCAATACAGCAATAATGATCAGTGTCGATCGCCTGCAATTAAGGTTTTTTGCCAGTCAACATTGTGAGGTCAATACAAAATCTAAATTTGATGATAATACCAAGGTTGTGAACTCATACATTGTATTGAAGACTCTCTGTATTGTTTCAGAATTTTCACTTGTTTTCTAGCTCAGTGTATCTACTGCAGTATATAAATCTGCATTCATCTTGTCAATTTCATCTTTGTCATTTAAAGGAAGAAAAACCTGGACCATATTAATGGTTTTCGCAGGTAATAGATACTCTGTGACATTTCTTAATGTATGCACAATGTAGTCTGACTAGTTCACAACAAACTTCAGAGTATGCATCACTTCACCATGGAATTCACCCTGTCAAACAGAAAGAAGTATACATCCAATCCTGGGTGATGAAAGAGCAGGTTTGTTAGGAAGAGACCAAAAAATAAGATGGCAACTAATCACAGGATAGAAGTTAAAAAAAAATCTATTTGACAAATGGAACACCAAGGAACAAAGGCACAGGAAATAAGCAACAAAAGTTAGACTAAAGAAAATAACAATTAAACTCCCAATTAGTGTGCAAATTCAAATTTTGATGGACATGGTAAGTTACAGTTTTATAAGTCCAGAGTTCCCAGTAGACTACCAGCAAATATATGTACAACATCTTATATTAGACTACCAGTGTTTTGATGAAATTTAAAAAGAACGTTGAAGAAAATTTTGACCTGCCTTAATTAGATTTGAAGATGATTTAAAGAAATTGACATCTCAATCAATAATTTAAACAAGAAATATTTGTACAACATCTTATATAGATTCTTTAAAAATAAAAAGAACCAAACATGTAATTCCTTAATCCAGCAACTAGAATCAAGGGACCATTTATTCAAAGACAAAGTATTCATTTCTTCATTCATGAAACTGTCTGTGACTGGACATAAAATGATTAATTGGGAAGTTGAGATTGAAAATGAGTAATTAGGAAAAGTCCCACCTATAAGATGAATTGGTTTTACCCCCACAAACATACAAGCCATAAATTTGAAGGAACAGTTTCAACGATAAATAGTCTTCATTAGCAGAAAATTGCAAAGGGTCATTGATGTGTTGCTGGTGTCACAAATCAAAACCAAATAAAAAGAAACCAAGCAAAAGTTGGGTAGTACATGGAGGTTGCACTTTTCAGGGTACTCATAATGTGTGTGTTTTTTAGGACTATGTGTTAGACTGTTCCTTTCCAGCTAAGGAAGTGGGATATGCGAACGAGATGCTTTCTCTAGATCTAACGTCTCCAACTGTTTAGATATTAATCTTGTAACAAAAGTGTTGCAACTTTTGCTGACTTATTATACACATCTAAGTTCTAACTAAAGCTTCTTGGCTGCTTAAATATAGTTAACATGATTCTAAAGACATAATTTGAAGAAATTCACTTTTAAAGCAGAATATGGCACATCATAACAAGTAAACCAGACATTCATTATATTTAGATAAAAAAGAAGGTTGATATGTGCACTTGTGACCAAAACATAACATCGGCCAAAAATGCAAGGGTGTGCACTATTTCATTCTTTGCGTTGAGACCCATGTATACAAGGAAGTCTCCTGATGCCTGAGTAAAGAGGAAAAATTAGATACAGAGAATAGTGTTGCAGCACAACCAATCCATAATCTAATAACAAACCACTCACCTTTCACAACCAAGGCAATACCCCCAAAAAACAAAATTGCAGAGTCCATCAGTATAGTTACGAACTCATGAACAAAATGGAAGTGGCTGAAAGTTAAGAAAGGCAAATCAAAGCACAACCAAAATAGCTATATTAGTGAGTAGCACAGGTAAAAAATATAAATGAGGAAACTTGTGACCAGATAAAAAACAACAAAACCTTTTATCAAGACTATAGGCTCGAGATTTTTCAAACTTTTCTTGGCTAATAAGTCCTTCCAAAGTCTTACAATGACACAACCACAAACAATTCTTAGTAATAAAACACAACCACAAACTTTGAAGAAAAATCAGAAAGCATAAGTAAGAATGTTCAGACTCTTACAATGACATTTAAGTAAGAATCTAGCTTGTGTAGATTTTCATAAATTAAGTTGATAGCATCTCTAATCTCACAATCTGTCCATTGAGAGCCTTCCTGGTTCACTTCTGGAAATTTCTCAAACATTAGAGGGAATGAATAGCTCCCATCAACAGAAGAGTCACTCTGCACAGTAATTACACAAATAGAAAATGGTATAAAAGTACATCAAAATTAATGGTAAGTAGTTCTACCTTCTTTTGATGCTTTATGTTTATAAATAAAATTAGAAGTTAAAAGAGAAAAACAAAAGAAAAGAAAGGAAAACAATACAAAGGTAAATTGCAACTATAATAGGAAAGCCGGAGGAAAACAAAGTAGGTCATTAGTGAGAGAAGTGACCTGACACACTGTATGAAAATGGCCAATTAGACGCCTCCAATTTTGAAAATAAACCATTAATAGTGATCAATAATGAGGGTAATGACTTCTCAGGATGCTTTACTAATTCCTCCCCGAATTTGTCAACCTCTATATAAATTTGTATCAACCAACAAGAAATTAGTCCAGAATTAATTATTTTGTCTCAAAACAAAGAGATAAAAGACATATAATATATGCATATGTAGCCTAAGATCTATTTATTTGTTCGAGTATCTTTATTTAGGTTTCTTGGAGAATTCCTTATCTTTTACTCTATTTATGTTTTCTTATGGGTTGTGCACGAACCAAACTGGTGCAGTTTTAAAGAGGAAATGGGATCAAACCATTCCTTTTGGTTCCAGGAAATTTAAAACCAAAATCAGAGAGTTAAAACTATGTGATTGAACCATAGAAACCAGTTTGGTTCCACGGTTTTAACCTATTCCAATTCAAAAAAAATTATCAATAGAAGATCAATTAATTGCAGTATAACATAGAAGCAACTATATAAATTTATTACTTAAATACTTGTCAAAAACTAAATTTAAGTCATAATATTTATGTGTGTAAACAAATATTGGTTATATTAATTTATTAGTGTGAGATTCTAACAAATTAAGAACAACTCAGTTGATTGATACATGTGAAGGTTAAGTTGGAAATCTAAGGTTTGATTTCTCCTCTCAACACCTTAATATTTTTTACTTTACCTACTACAATTAGTTTATAAAAAATAAAATCAACATAGGGAAAAGTTTGGTTTGGTTGAGTTCACTACGATTCTTTTGAGCCTTAATCCATGAATTAAACCATAATCAACGGTTCTTGATTATTTAGAATTGGAACCAAATCATCTCCTAAAAAAATTTAGTTTTCTTCTCTTTTGAATTTCCAATCTATTTTTAAAACCAACTGTGTTAACTATTCGAATCACAAGAAGAAAGAATTTCATAGATTCAATCTATATTTTAAGTGGATTCCACTCTCACCCTATGTGAGAGATTAAGGTCCGGTTCTATGATTAAATACGTTATCTCCAAAATTGAACTGTAGGATCAATGACTTCCAACAGAGAAAGAAAACTACTCTTAAAACCATCTTTTCAATTAAACAAGTCGTCCATCTAGACATAACTACAAAAATTATTTGATGCACAATTGAAACATAATTCATTAAACAATTATGTTAGTCTATAAGGATAATAAGATCAAAACACAAAGGACTAACCTTCTCAGATCAAGCAACCTTGGGTGGCCATATGACCCATTCCATTGATTCTTGCTTCAAGCTCTGCTGCAAACAAACAAACAATAATTAGGTGCATGTGTTTCTCAGTATATTTTGTCACAATGGATGAGTATCTTCACGACTTCATCTTATATGCAGATGAACAAATGGTAATGATAATGAAAAGCCCAAGGGCAAGGTCAGAAAAAATGTATTCATGTTTTGGCTCATAACTGCATACACAATAGCTAATGGTTAAAGAAATACTATGTAGTCAGATAAAAAAATGAAAAGTATTAAACAAATTCACTGACTTATGCCTTCTTCTAAGCAGCCAACTAAGTATTTTGAAAAGCACCCAAAACACGAGAAAAATATTACCAGGTCAATACTGAGACATTCTCAAGAGTTCAATGAAGTCACTTCTTGCTGTGATTTCTACTAGATGTAAGAATTCACTCAACTGTTATACTTTCTGAAATCAACCCACCTTGGATTTTGTATAGATTTTGCAACTCTCAAACTCACAATGCTGGCCTAATTGAAAACAATCCACCTCTGTTTTTTTTATATGGGTTTTGCATCTCCCTACCTCACAAATCTTGAAATCTTCTTGACTATATAAGATTTTAATTACAACCCATCTCTAATTTTTATGTGGTTTTGTTCCTTCAATCTCACACTTGTTAATTTCTTATCCTAAACCACAAATTTTCACTTCCCGGATCTTCTAATGACAAAATACTCAAAATCTTTATTGATAGAATTTCACCAACACCAAATCTGTTTTTTGATTTTTCACTCAGATTTGCTGACCCACCAATCTCAGATTTTCAGTTTTCTTGTTGTAAACTCAAAGTTAGGAAAGGATGAATAGATAGTCTTTGGGTATATTGAACACAAATAATACAATAAAAAAATTCAAAAAGTAGTCTTTAACTTTGTAATCTCCGCCTGAGTTTGTTCATCTACCCAACAAGAAGTTCGAAGAAACATACAAAGCAAATTCAAAGTACCAACCTTTACTTGTCAAGTTCGTATGAGACAAAACTCAATAAAACCCACTAAAGATATTGATTTTTAGAGCCGGCATTGATGGTTGGAAAGTATCATACGAAAGCTAGTGAGAGAGAATAATGAGAAATGCATGCAGGTGAGAAAGAGTGAAACGAAAATCTGGTGAACGGAAATCATAGAAAGAGTTCACATATGAAATTGATGAGTGTTTGTTAGTGTTAAATTGGGAATTCTAGAAAAACAGAGAGATTGATGGATAATGGATTATAGATGAAATTGAGTTGGGTACCAAAGCATATAACTCAAATTCCAATGCTAATACCTATATCTACATTCACATATACAAAAAATGAGTACGGTGAGAATCGATTGAATTACCCGTAGCTCTCTAGGGTTTGGTCGTCCTTCAAGGTCTGCTATCGTCGGCACTAAGGTGGTAGTTCTGCGGCAAAAGGAGGTGCTGCGCGACGGGCAACGGCGGATCGGTGATGGCAAATCCAACACTGACGGTGATTGTTGTTGGGGATAGGAGTTTCAAAGCTAGGGTTTCTAATATAGGGGAGAGAAAAATAATAAAGCCCTAGCTATTGCTAAGTGAGTGGTGAGAGGGGGAAAGGGGAAGACGGGGGGAGAGAGGGTTTGATTTGTTTGTGTTTCCACTGTGATACTATATATATATAATCACATTTAATTAAAAAAATAAATATAATCACACTTAATTAAAAATATATATAATCACACTTAGAAAGTGTAATTAAAAAACATATATATAATAACATTTAATTAAAAAGTGACACAAAAAATAAATATTATCACACTTAATGATTAAAATATTAATTTAAATTTTTTTTATCACATTTCTAATAAAAGTGAGATATTTTCATTTATCAAAGTGTGATCTTTAAATGTTTTTGTAATAGTGAGCTTTTTTTTTTTTTTTAATTCGAAGAGAAGTCTGAAAGTTTAGGGATGAGCGAGACAAAGGAAGGGGGTGGGAGAGGGAGCGAAGGTAATTATGAATTAAGTTTTTGCGACGAGTTTAAGGGCCATCATTAATGAGCAAAACAAAATCTTTTGCGACGGATTAACAAAAGGCGCTGAAAAAAAAAAGAAAAAAAAAGATAGTAATGTACCGTTGCGTATAATATTACATTTTGTCACAGCCTTAGATTTTCGGTCTCTAATAATGGTATTTAGTTGATGCCTTTTTTGCGACAGTCAAATGCCGTCGCAAAAAAATTAATTTCGCGACGATTTTTTTTGCCATCACAAAATCATGCTTTTTGCAACGATTTGCAAACCGTTGCAAAAAGTTCCGTGTCTAAAGCCTCCTTTTCTAGTAGTAAGTCGTCTCTATCATTCATGGGTAGAATAAAGGCGCGGATTTGGGAATTGTATATTTTATATAAAAATCAAATTGAAATATTTTATACAATCACACCTATTTAGGGAGTGTGATTAAATATATATATATATATATATATATAATTACACTTATTTAAAAAGTGTGATTAAAAAGTAATAATGTATATATAATCACACTTTAATTAAAATGTGTGATTAAAAAATATATATATAATCACACTTATTTAAAAAGTGTGATTAAAAAGTAGTAGTGTATATATAATCACACTTTAATTAGAAAGTGTGATTAAATATATATATATATATCACACTTATTTAAAAAGTGTGATTAAAAAGTAGTAGTGTATATATAATCACACTTTAATTAGAAGGTGTCATAAAAAATATATAAATAATCACACTTTAATTAGAATGTGTGATTAAAAAATATATATATAATCACCATTGTTTAAAAAGTGTGATTAAAAAGTAGCAGTGTATATATAATCACACTTTAATTAGAAGGTGTGATTAAAAAATATATATATAATCACACTTAATTGAAAAGTGAGATAAAAAATAAATATTATCACACTCAATCAAGTTAGGTGTGATTAAAATATCAATCTAATTTTTTTTATCACACTTCCAATAAAAGTGAGATCTTTTTTTTTTGTCAAAGTATAATCTTTAACTATTTTTATAGTAGTGCATATTCAATGTTTATACCGAACCATCATATTCAATGACATATTCCAATTGATTAGTTTCAATTTACCTAATCATTATGCAGTTTCTACAACAATCAAGACTATCCTCCACCGATAGCCCAAAACAGTTATTTCTAAACAGATAATAAATTTACCAAACAAATAAATTATTACATTTTCCACCAGTGAGTGATTTATCAATCCAACTACACCATTCAATCACAATTTCTTCCAATTTCAAGATTTTCAACCCAATTTCATATTTCCCTAATTTACCAAATTGATTATACAAATTAATTATTTAAATCCAATTAGGATATTAATCCCCCTTTCTCAAATATTGCACCCAAGGCCCAATTTCATCAACTATATACACTTAACCCCTTTTTCAAGACCTCCCATACACAATGGAGCCTAAAGGTAGAAAACCCCTCTTTCAAACATTTCACATTTTAAACCCTAACTTCCCAAAATCTCTAAATCACACTATTAACACAAAAAGACTAACATTTATGTTAAAGCTCATAGAAATTAGTAGTTTATCCCTACCTCAAATGAAGAAGCTTAAAGGAGAAGGAAGAGAAAACCCAAGATGCTCCAAATCCAAACTTTTTCGGATCAAAATGTAGCCCACGCGATACTCCACCCTTTTTACAAAGGAAGTAGAGTAGGAGAACTCTAGATCAAGTGTATATGTAGAGAGAAGAAGTGTGTAGAGAGAGAGAGTGCCGGATTTAGGGTTTGGAGAGAAATGGGGATGAAAAAGTGATATGGAATCACGCTGCTGCGAATTGATATATACAGGGCTCACTCGAGCGAAGGAGTGGTTGCTCGAGCGAAAAACGCAAAGCTTCAGGTCTGCAACCCAGACGCACGCTCGATGTAGACACCCTATTTTTGACCGTCCTCAAGACTTGGACGTCACCGTTTGAACACTCGGTGATCATCCATGTTCGTGTCCGTCTTGAGTTCTCAGAGGTTTCGGTCGCGCGCCTTGCCTCAAGACCTCTCGACTTGTTTACTTTGTGCTTGGTTATGTACCAAACACTTGTGTTTTGCTTCTGAGGGCAGGGAATGGCTTGTTGGCCATCCCCACACCTCACCGGCCATGGCTTGAGGCCACTAGCCCTGTTTTTTTGCCATCGGCCAAAGGTTATGGACGGTCGGCACCTTTTGTGGTCGGTCGGCCACCTTTGTTGATCAATCGGCCATTTCTGCTGGTCGACCCCTTTCCATCTGCTTTTGGCAGATATTTTATGCCAGCTGTAATAGCTGGCATCCACAATTGCCCACTCCATACACGTGTATGGAGGGATTTGCCTCTTGGTTTAGCTTGCTTTGGAAGCTTTGCAATTTTAGAATTCTATAAAGAGGGAGCTTCTCCTCCCTCCTAAAAGGTTCCAGAGGTTCTGAAAATTAGGGTTACAGAGTTGTATCTATCTATCTCTATATCTCCCTCTCTTCACTCATTTGTGTGTGTATTTGTGGCCTAAAGTGACTTTTGTTCACACTATTGTACACAAACACCTAGTGTTACACCATCCTTGGTTGCTGAGGCTCTAAGGAGTTGTTTTCAGAGTTCTTGGACTGGTTTTGATCCAAGGAAGGTGCTGGAGTGGTGTTCTTAAAGAGGTTCTTCAAGGGTAAGAAATACCCTCTTTATTCCCCATTTTTGCACAAGCTTTTAGTCTATCTTGCATCTATTTTTAAGCTTAACTTATAACTGATAAAAGCTCTGATTTTAAGTTCTTAAAATAGTTGTTTAAGATCTCTTTGGTGTTTGGGGTTGTTTACCCCCTCTTAGGCCTTGTTTGGCCTCTTTTTGTGCCCTTCTTTGTGAGCTCCGGGACCACCTTGTATTGGCCTTCTCACCACTAAAATCCAGAGGGATTTCAGTGGTGGGGATGATGTTTTGAGGTCCCAAGAAGGAGAGGGCCATCCTATCTCCTTGTTGTCTTTAATACTTGTCATATTTGCCTCATGTGTGAGCACCTTTGTTAAGTTCATGTTGGCCATGTCTTAGCTGGTATTTGTGGTTGTTTTGCCATGATATAGTACTGTTTTAAGTTGGTTTAGACATGCCATGTATGCTTCATACATTTGCCTTGTAATCCCATGATTTGGCCTTAACATGCATCATGTTGTAACATGTGTTTTTAGCATGAATTTGGCTCAACTCCATGAAGCTTCTAGCTTTGTTTTAGCATGCTAGAGGTCTGTTTTTAGTTGTTTTGGTCGTCCATGACTTGCTTTGTATAGCTACCATGCAAACTAGCTTATAGGCTTCGGGTGTTGGATCCTCTAGCATGCTTAATTTGGATCATTCCAGTGGTTTGGCATCACTTAGAATGTCATTTCAGTCCATATAGTATGCTTGAATACTTGCATTTATCACCTATTCCATGCCTTGGATAGTTTGTGTTTTATGCCTCATGAATGTGTCATTGCGTATGCCATCATGCTTAGGTATTTGGGATGACATCTAGGTGGGTTTTTGGGCTCGTTTTAGCATGTCATACCTCTGATTTTGGTTGCCTAAATCATGCCATATTTGGTTGCATTAGGTGTAGTATAACACCCATTTGATGGCCTTGTATGCCTCATGTTTTGTCCCTTTGATTTGGCTTGTTTTGGCTTTGGTCATTGCATGTTTTAGGCTCATTTTGACATGATCTAGGACCGTTTTAGGTCATACTTGCCATATGCTTCATGTTTCGTGTAGCCTTGGTTTGAGTCCCTTGGCTAGTTTCAAGTTTTGGGCCTTCTTGCACGCCATGCTTGCATTATTTGATTGGTTTGGCACCTCTCTTAACATGATTTCAGAGCTTAACATGTTAGTCATTTGTCCATGTTTGTCTTCTTTTAAGTGTTCTTGGAAGTTTCCCTTTTATGCTTAAGTGTTGAGGCCAATTACCATGCATGTTTGTATGTGATTTTGTCCCTTATCCCTTGGCATATTGGCCACTGATTTGGGCTTATTAGAGAGCTGTCCATCTTGGTGTAATTCCATTCTCGCATGTTGTTGCATGCTTGCCTTGTATGTTGTCGCATACTTGGCCCATTGCATATTGTTGTATGCTTAAGTTGCATTTTGCATGTTTGTTAGATTGCATTTTGTCATGTGTTTGACATGTTGTTACATGTTTGCATGTTTGCTCACATGCTCATGTTGCATTGGTTTGCTTGCATGTTTAACTTACATATTTGCATCCCTTGCCTCTTGATCAATCATGATAGAGGTTAGGATCTATTGTGTGTTTGTGTGCATTTCATTTGACATTGAAATTGCACACTTGACCTCTTTGATCATCATGCATTGGAATGCGTGATCGATGATCCGAGAGTCAAAGGCCACACCCCCTTGAGTTCATAACATGATAGGGAGGGTGGTCGTGCATACATTGCTTTGAAAATGCATTGCCATGCTCTGTTTGTCCTCTGTTGCAGCAAAACAGGATTCTGCAGGAAGAGATGGTCGGTCGGCCATCTTCAGTGCCGGCCGGCCACACATTCATGGCCGATAGCCAAATTTGTGGCCGATGACCAGTTTACCATGGCCGGTGACCTTATCTCTTGGTCGGTGACCTCCTACAGTGTTCAGGGAGCAGTTCAGAAGCAACCTTGGGACTTGTGCAGTCTTCAGAGGTGCAAAGCAGTGTAAACAGAGGCAGCATGAGCATGGTGATAGATTTCTAAGCAAAGCCGAGCATACATGCATTCGTCCCTCTTCCCGAGGCTGCTTTACTGCTTTCAGTAGCTTAATTAATTTGTTAAATTAGTTAAGTGTTGTGTAATAATTAGTTAGCTTGTTAGTTAATTAATTTGTATTATTCTTTCGGTCTCTCCGTCGAGAGGGCGAATTGTGTAATAAGCGTGCGTGTGTGTGATGCATGTCTTCCAACCCCCACTTCTTTCTCCCTGTTACTTAACCGTTTACGATGGTTAGTTCTAGGGCACGTTTCAATTAGCATCTATATGCTATGCATGTTTGCATTCATTCATTTGTATTGCATGCACCAGGCTCGGCGCATCATACTAATTGCATAGTACTTCAATTCCAACTTGAATACGTGTATCGAGTTGTCGCATTTCACATGCCATTCTTAGATCAGCCGAGCCTATTCTAGTTGCATTTTTGCGTTGCATTAGCCATTGCTAACATGAACTAGGATCATGCATGATTACTAATTAGTTTCTTGTTTTGGCTCGGAGTACACTGTGAGTGTTTATGCTTCAGCATCTTGCATGTATGTGAATGTTAACATGACAGCATGCTTGCCATGAGGCTATTTGCTTACGTGATATAACTGCCTGAATGCCTATGGGTGAAGGTTGGGTTGCTTGAATCGGAATAATTCGTCGAAACCCGTGTTTTAGCCTACTTGCGAGTAGCAAACTTCAATCCATTTTCAAAACAAACGGATATGCGATGTTTTGTTCCAACCTAGGCAATCTAGTCTATACTTGTATGCTATGTGCATAACGTAGTAATTCTAGGCTAATAACCGGAATAAGAGCACATAATGTTTTCAAAACTAGATATCATGGTTAGTAGAGACCGATCTTTGATCGGGCGAGCGGGGGTGCTCATAGATGACCTTCCCCAATCGTACCCAAGTTCCCGAGCCGAGGTAACTTTGGTGATGACGGACACGTGGCCTTAGGCAACGAGTCAGGGTTTCCTAAATTTTTCCAAAATAAAATATTTAGGTGGCGACTCTGTATCTGGCAAAGCAGTCTATGTTTGGCACTTCTTTCTAAAAATCTGTTTTCCAAAACGATTTGCCGGATTTGGACTCTTTGATGATTCATCGGTCTTGCATTGCACTCTGCGAGATTAGATACAGGACCGTGACATTGAGTCCAAACTGTAGTGACCCCAAATGAACAAAACGGGATTTTCCCTCCCGGGACGTTCGGGGACGTCTACACTCGAGCGCAAGAGTGCTCGCTCGAGCGAAGGAAGAATAAAACACAGGGTCTCACTCGAGCGCAAGAAAGCTCGCTCGAGCGAAGAAAACTCGCCTTCAGGTCCAAAAGAGACGTAGACGCACGCTCGAGTGCAAGAAGCCTCGCGCGAGCGAAGAGACACACCACGTAGGGCTCGCTTGAGCGCAAGAAAACTCGTTCGAGCGGAAGCTGCGTCTGAAGAAAAACCTGAGAACCCACAATCCTCGCTTGAGCGCAAGAACCTTCGCTATAGCGAAGAAGCAAATACCCAAGGCTCGCTCGAGCGCAAAAAGCCTCGCTTGAACGAAGAAGCCAAATCTTGGGCAGCAACCATTTGTTCAAACTCACAACCAACCTATTCTAAACTTAACTAACACATCCCAAAACTCAAATGCAAAGATCCAAAGGATGGAAATGAGATACAGACAACAACATACAACCACGGAACTCAAGTCCGGAATAAAGTAATTGACAGGGAAAGACCGGATCGTTATATTTCTTGTTTGGGTTGGGCTCATTGTCAGAACTTATTTAGGTTACTCCAAATAAGCTGATATTTTTTGGACTCCCACAAACACAATTACAATTATTAAAATCTTATCATTTAAATCAATCCATCTCAAGGATTTTCTACTCCAGTTAGTGACCATTGTTATGTACTTGATGAATTATAGCTTGGTTATTTAGGGGCCTTTGGGAAAAGGAGTGGATTAAAATAATTTATTAAAAGATAAAATAGGTTAAAATAGTTAATAAGATAAAATGTCAAATCTAATTTATAATCATTTCACTTTTTCTCTCACAACGATCAAATCAACTATAAAAAAAAAGTCTACCAACTTCGCAAATACAACTATTTTAGTCAGGGCCGGCCTTGGGCATAGGCCCACCAGGCCATGGCCTAGGGCCCCTTAAAATAGACCTAAAAAATGGGCCCCTTTCTGGCGCTGTTTGGGATAAGTGGGTTGAGGCTATATTAGCCTAAAACGAAAAAAAAAGCCAAAAAGCGGAACTGTTCATCGTTTTTCAAAAAAAAAAAAAAAAAAAAAAAGAAAATAGGTGCAGCGCCGGACAGTGTAGGCAGCCTACACTGTCAGAGCCTCAAATTGTTACATCAACTAATTAAATTACGGTTTTACCCCTTTATCTCAATTTAAAAAATTATAATTTTAGGGACAAATTTGTCATTTTAAATTTAAATATCATTTCAACACACTTTTCAATACAACAACTCAACTAAAAATTCAACTCATCTTCCCAAACACAAAATTAAAATAACTTACTAAAATAGTCAAAAAACCAAATAGCCTACTAAAATAGCCACTTCCCAAACGAGGCCTCTATTATAATTTAGTATAATATATTAGGTATGTTTTAAGTCCAAAAAAAATTGAAGAAGGCCCAAACTAACTTAAAATAAATTGACCCATTCAAAAATTGAAAGGACGACTAAAAAAATTAGCATTGTTATCCATTGACTATAGACCAAAAAAAAGTCCCCTCCTATTATAGTTTAGTATAATATATTAGGTATGTTTTAAGTCCAAAAAAAATTAGGGAAGGCCAAACTAATTTAAAATAAATTGACTCATTAAAAAAATTGAAAGGCCCATTTAAAATAATTAGCATTGTTATCCATTGAAAATGATTTTTGCAAAAAAATTAGATTATGTAAGTATGATTGATTTATTTGCTTCTAAAAATGTAAGAAGAGCGAGAATCAAACAATACTTATTAATTATTGTAATATAATGCTAAGTATTTTTTGTGATTTTGACACAAATCTTTTGTCCTTTACCTTCAAATTTTTTTTTTTTTTCATTTAATGAAAAGAAAATGTGAAGGGCCTCAAAAATTTGTCAGTTAATTATCAGTTTTGGGCCACAAAAATCTCAGGATCGACCTGATTTTAGTCAAACCAAAATAGACTACTTCCCAAACAAAACCTTTGATCAAGGCACCATGTGGCCAAGTACAGAAGAGCATCAAAAGCCAACACCAGATTAATGCAGAGAAAGATGATCCATTTATAGTGCAATTATGTAAATAGCACGAAAATTGATAAAAACATATAGTAATATTGTTAGTGCCAGGACGGATCCAGGATTATGACTTTGAGGGGGTTAAAGTACGTTTAACCTCTAACCAATAAAATTTGAAGTTCAATACCAATTTCTACTAACATGAAAAAAATCAATAATGTTACGATAAAATATTGAACTATATATTCCTTGTTAACATAGTTGAGTACCAAAAGATGATCATACAATTGAGAATATTTTTTTACCCATATTCACTTATAAAAAGTAGTAACTATTTCTACATGCATTTATTTACTAAAATTAGCCATCTTCAATTGAACTCGACGCTCTTTCATAAAATCAAAAGCATGGATGATAGAGTCTACATTAAACCCTTGAGTAATGTCTTTTTCAATGTACGTAATCAAGTAACTAGCCAGAAAACCATCTTCCATCCTATTGCACAATTTAGACTTAACGAGTTTTATAGTTGAAAATGCACGTTCCGATGTAGCAGTTGAAACAGGTAAAGTCAACATAAGACGGATCAATCTATCAATAAGAGGATAACTTGTCGAATTTTTTGTTTTTGCCAACATTTGATACAACTCATAAATGGTTGACAGCTTCTAAAACTCGGGAAGTATGGAAATATCAAGCTTATAGTTTTCCAACTGATACTTCAAATGCAATTTTTCTTGCTCGAAGAAATCCATGGGATAAAATTTATTTGCAAGTTTGCAAATATCCTCAATGTTGAATGATCTATAACCATCCATAGGATCCAAAGCTGAGCTAAGAACAAGCAATTCCATTACATCTTGCTTAAACCTATTGTTTAATTCTTGTAACTGGGAATCAACTGTAACCATACAAATATCAACTCGAAAATGATGTTCCATGGTGAGCTGATCTCTTTCAGAACGAGACCGACCTCGGCCTCCTCTATAAGGATAGCTCATATCAGGAATCTGTATACCATGATCATTAGAAAATAATTTAATTTTCTCCAACAATGGAACCCATCCATCTTCTCTAAATTTTTGAATAAGTATCTTCATTGTAGACACCAAATGCATTGCATTTAATATATCTTGAGATTTACTTTGCAAAGCTTGGCAAAGATCATCAGTAATCTCCATGATATCCCTCATAAGAACAAAAATTCCAAATAGTTTAAAAAATTGGGGGCTACTCTATATAATTTTGAAATTATCTAAAAAAAATTTGGGAGTGCGAACTCCTATCATTTTAAATTATTTTAAAATTTCTAATATAATATATGATATTTTTCAAATTTTTGGGGGTGCGGCCGCCCCCTCTCCCCCCGGATCCATCCTTGGTTAGTGCTAAAAAAATGTATATGTAAAAAGCATTTTGATATATATTAAAACTGTACAATTATAAATATTTTGACATTTCTTCTTCTTAACAGAACCCATTGTAAATATATATATATATATATATATATTTGGTACATTGGAAATGAATTGTAAATATATATAGGTGTGGTCATCTTGTTATTATTATTTTTAGATTCATATGGTCCTCTTATTATATCATCACATACCAGCTAGCTCAATTGGAGTCGTTCAGTACCTTTTGTTTTAATCACGAGTAGAATTGGACAAAAAAACTCCAACGCATCAAGGGATAGCCTTCAGGCCTCGTTTGGAATTTAATTAAAATAGTGAAGATATTAAAAAATTATTATAAATTACTATATCATTTTTATTTATTTTTTTAATATTATTTTATAAAAATTTTAAAAAATTAATTAAAATAGTCAAATCCCAATCATCTAATTCGTTTGAAAAGTGGGTTGACTTTTTGATTTTTTGATTTTTTTGACTATTTTAGCCTGTGTTAAAAGGTTGGTTTATGAAGAGCTTTTTGGCTTTTTAATTTTTTTGACTTTTTTTTGAGAAAATAGTGTAATGATTATGGGTTGAATGTGATGTTTTATTTTTTGTGACTAAAATACCCTATTTTATATTTTGTGACTAAAATAACTAAAAAACCCCAAATCTATCTTCCCAAACGGTAAGTGTAAATTTGTGTGGTTAAGGCCTATTTTTAATCCACTTCCTCTCTTATATAAAAAAAAAAAAAAAATCAAAAAAAAAAATCAAAAAAAAATTATCTTTTAATTATTTTCTCAAAACCCTCTAAACTTTTTTCATGGGCTTTTCTGCTAGTGTAAAGTTGTGCTGTGGGGGTTTATCTGTATCGCAACAAGTACACTTTTCATGCCTTTCCTCGAAACACTGACCATGATGATGATCTTCACCACTGATCACGTTAAAAGCAGCTTTTATTCGAGGCGGCGATAAACAAAAATAAAAAATAAAAAAAAATCTCAAATTTAAATTTAAAAAAATTGACCATTATGTTTGAGTTTGTAAGGATTATCACAAACAAGTTCTGGTTTGACAACCCAAGGGGTTGTGGCATTGTGGTAAGGTCTTGGGGTTTAAGTCCCAAGGTCACAAGTTTAATTCTCCCCTTGAGTCAATTTTTTGGGCGAAACACTGTTGGTTAGGAGGTTGGACCTCAAGGATGCCTAATCAGCTACTTGGTGTGGGTTTAATGTTCCCCCGGCTGTGCGAGTCCTGACTTAATCGAAGCTTGTCTTGGGAGGTCATGCCTAATCAGCTACTTGGTGTGGGTTTAATGTTCCCCCGGCTGTGCGAGTCCTGACTTAATCGAAGCTTGTCTTGGGAGGTCGGGACAAGCTTCTAGGTTATAGTCTCTTACTCGGAATGGATAACAGGACACCCTGACAGGACACCCTGGTGATCTCCTCATGGGGCGCTGCCTTGGACCTGCGGGAGGGTGGGAGGATTTCCCTGTAACAAAAAA
The DNA here is from genome assembly GCA_030407325.1 of Camellia japonica. NCBI lineage: Eukaryota > Viridiplantae > Streptophyta > Magnoliopsida > Ericales > Theaceae > Camellia > Camellia japonica. The sequence continues at coordinate 32,461,378 of JAPPVO010000002.1, read as the reverse complement.
GAAAAAAAAAAGAAGAAGAAGTTCTGGTTTGATAATTTAAATATTTATGTTTATATCTATAATTTATAAAAAAAAATTAAGACAATTATAATAAAACAATAATCGAAATGAAACCCGCGTTGACCCTATTAATCCGAACATAATAATTATTAAATTCAGATTTAAATTTAAAAATAAGATAAAAAAATAAAATAAAATACCAGTCTCTGACTCTCGGGCCTTGTTTGGTTTGTTTTTTAGAGTAATTTTGAAGAAATTTTTTTAAAATTTTGTTTGGTTTTGTGATTTTGAAATTTTTTTTTCCAAAATCACTTTCTCTTTCCTACATATCAAGCAATCACTTTTTCTTTCTCCTCTCTCATTCTCAATCACTTTTTCTTTCACATATATCTACTCAAATACAACAAAATATCAAATCATCCCAAACTTCCATATTCCAAAACTATTTTCAAAACATATAACCAAACAAACTAAAAAAATTTCTAAACTCTAAAAAAAAAATTTAAAATTTTTTTATCTTTCAAAACTAAACCAAACACACCCTCAGTCTCTCAGTGTGAAAGCTTGTATTGGCAGAGGGAAGGGAAGAAAACGAATAAAGTGGTTGGGCCCAAGCTCCCCTGATAAGCGTAAGAGGATCACGTGACAATGTTTTAATGGGCCGGTTGAGTAATGGGCTAAATTCACTGCACTTCTATAAAATCTGTATAACAAATCGATCCACAGGAGAAAAATACGGCCCATCAACAAAGCAAGCCAGGGACACAACACAACGTTCCAAACGTGAGTGACGTAAGCGCTCACAGTGGCGTGGTTTTCACGCCAGATTGGAAAAGTGTGGATTCACATTCATTGACCATTTATTGGGAAATTATATAATAAGGCTCTGGCAAAACAGTGATATTACATATATTAATTAATGTAATAATATTAATTATTATATTATTATTAATCTCATTTATTATATAAATTATAAATATTAAATAAATTTTAAATTATGTCATATATTAATCAGTACATTAATTAATATATTTATTGGTTTATATAAAGCCCAATTTTACAAAAACGAAACAACGGCGTCAAAGCCCATTGGTTACTCCCCCGTGGTTGTCTTCGATGAAATCTGGACCGTACATTCGCCAATACCCTGGAATTTCATCTCTGGCTCTACTCTGCCCAAAGGACGAGTCTTTATAAATGCGCAACTGAAGAAGACGAAAGCTGCTCATCATCCGAAAAAAAAAAAAAAAAATTGCAGAGAGAGAGAGGTAGAGAGAGAAACAGAGAAATGTCGGGAGGTATTGCTCGTGGTCGTCTCGCAGAGGAGCGAAAAGCCTGGCGGAAGAATCACCCCCATGTTCGATCCCCACACTATCTATACATATATGTTCATATATATATATATATATAGATCACTTGTCAAATTACTATATGTATATGTGTTTTGATGTTCTATCATCTACTTTGTGTTCTAATTTTTCGTTCAATTTGTTGTTTTTTGTGTGCGATTGATGTGTCGTGTTCAATTATTTTGACTAGGGTTTCGTTGCTAAGCCGGAGACTCTCCTTGATGGTTCGGTGAATCTGATGGTGTGGCAGTGCACTATCCCCGGTAAGGCAGGGGTAAGTAATCGTCGTCTTCTACATAGCCACGATCTGTGATTTTGCTTTCTATTCTTTCAATTTCGTTGTTGTTAATTTTTACTTTTGTTATCTGTTTTTTTCTTCCTTGTGTTTGTTATGAATTTATTTTTACTAATCTAGGTGGTTTATGATCGTTTTGTAGATGTTACTAGTTGTTTAGTTGAATTAATTGGCTTTGATACTGAATTAGGACTCTAGGGTTGAAATTGGGAGAATTAGCGTGTTTGACATGATTTTAATAACTGAGCAACTTTACGTCATTATTGCAAAGCCATGACCCCCCTTGAAATTTTAAATAAATTTTTACCTTCACCATGAGATGCTGACTCATTTTTAATTTAGACATTGAATGTTGCTGCATCTTGGGTGGTATGAAGTTCAAACTATTAGAGACTTATTTGTGCAATGTTTAACTAGTTTAATCAATATTATGGTGGAATATGAACTTGTCGTGTTGTGGATGTGGAATGTAAGGCTGACCATTTGAGCTTAATTTGTGATGACTAGTTACAGTTTAAGAACAATTGAACACTCCATAACGGATTTTTTGCACCTTTGTGCATTGTTTATCATTGAATACTATTTGCCAAATAAATATTTTTGTTAATTTCCGATGTATCCAATAGGTGCTGTGTTATAGTAAAGGAGTTATAATGCAGAAAGATGAATTCACTGCATACTAACTAATCCGTTGGATAGATTAAATGAGCCTCTATTTTCACAATTTACTTTTTTATATTTTATAGGGGTTTACAAATGACTTTATTTCAGCAATAATGGGAAAATTTAGTGGAATAAATATTGAACAAGGCCTGGCTCTTGCTCCATGATGGGCCAGATGGCATGAGCCTTTCCTATTTAGGTTTTAAATTTTTGGTGTTTGGATGAACTATATGAGGTTTGCAAAGGTGGTTAGTAAGGGTGGGAGTTTATGATGCGACACAAACCGTATACGAAGTTAATGGGTTAAGATTGATTATTTTTTGACATGAACCCAATTATGACAACATGATAACATAATAAATAAACAAGTCAAGTTAATGTCAAACCTGTATAATATGAAATTAACTGACCCTGTAAAAAAGTTAGGCATATGATATTGAGATGTAGGGGTTTTGATGTTCTGGTCATTCACAGCTCGTTTCAAAAACCAAGTGTGCTAAACTAATGCAATATGCTCATGTAATTATACCCAAGATTGGAGCTCGAATGTAAGGGTTTTGATGTTTTGGTCATTCACAACTTGTTTCAGAAACCAAGTGGCCTAATTTAATGCAATATGGTCATGATGTTAATTATACCTAAGATTGGATTGGAAGCTTGGAGCATGCATTGTCCTGTTTATCATGTTCAATCTTTAGTAGTAAGACACACCTAGACACCTAACTTAAACACCAACACATGTTTTGTCTATGAAAATCACCGAATCACTAAATCTTGCGATAAAAAGGACTTCTGGAGAGCCGAAAAAGGGAAAAAGTATGCATATGTTATTTGAGAGAGAGAGAGAGAGATAGAGAGAGTCAAATATGGTCCTTATAGAGTTGGGATGGTCCAAACCAAGTTGCATCCTTATTTGCATGTAGAGTGCATACTTTAGAGTTATCATTGCAATTGCAACAAAGTAAAAGGAGAAGATTCTTAAGAAAACCATGACTTTTTTCTGATAAGTTTGTACAAGTTGGCATTGACTAAAAATTTCGAGCAGGATGAATGAAATTGACTGATTTTGGAGATTTGTCTAGACACTGTATAAATGTTCAAGTGAAGTGATGAATACATGTTTGTAAGGAAGCTATGAAAGCAGGAAAGGAAGCTATGAAAGCAGTCATCTTTTTATCATAAAAGCTTGTAAGGTGCTAAGAGACCTCATGTTTATTATAAAATCATAATAGAATATTATGAATGAGGTTTCTGAGATGGATCTGTCTGTCTTGCTGAGGAAGAACAGAATTAGATATAAATACATTGGTATTACCAACTGTTGTCTTCAATGGTATTCCTTCCATGCCATACCAAAGGTGGTAGTTGCAGGATTCAATTATTGGTTGGGACATGGAAATTGTTTTGTAGTTATTAAAAGAAAAGATATGGATGCATTTGTTTGAATATAACAATAGCATGGAACGATAAAAAAATGTTTGAAAGTCTTATGAGATAGTTTGATATTATTTGGTTTTATTTGATGGATGCCAAATATTGAAATTGAGTAATATTGTTTTATTTGGAGATTTTTAATGACAAGGGGCATGTAAAGTAGGAAATATAAGTTGGAAAATTGTCCAATGTGTGCAGAGTTTGGGGTTGTTTGAGGTCTGTGAATGGTGACTTTGGTTGGTTTTGTTGTTTCATGGTTCTAGAAAAGACGATGCAAAAGGTTTGATAAAGATGTTTTTTAAAGCTAGAATCTAGGCTAGCAAGGTCTGGTTGTGGGTTCTAAAAGAATTATACAGTGCAAATGAAGAAGATAAAGAGATGTTCTTATGTACTGTCTATGTACTTGGGTCAAGTCTTCTTGATGCCCCTTATTGGGTACTTTTTTCACTCCGACAAAGAAAAAGTAAATTAAAGAATTCATGTGTATTTTCAAAGATACCAGGTTAGAGCAAACTTTTGTAAGAATGATTCTTTTTATTTTTAAAAAAAATCCTTTGTGTTTTATGATTGAGTTATTGTGCCTGTTTGGTGTAGCTTTTGTGAATGCTAACCTATGTTTTCGTGTGGTTTGTTCTTCTACCTAACATTTGCCCAAATATTCTCAATAATCGTGATGGGATGATTTTGCAATCCACATTTATTTAGTCATACATTTTTGTTTTAGGGATCATAATGGTCCTTTATATGTCTTATGTTTGAACTTTGAATACAGCCACTAGTTGAACTTTAGTCTGTTGGGTTTGTGAGTTTGAGTCTTGGACTATAGCATTCGCTTTGCATTAGTAGCTCAGAGGGTTTAATTTAGATTGAGAACGAGTATCACAAATAATGGAGGAATTCAGACAATGTTTTGTACTCCGTCATCGTATTATATGTAATGTATTACTCTTCTTTTTGCAATTGTTTGGTTGTTGATTTACAGTTTATTATGTGTACAGGTTATATTCAAGATAAACTTTGTTCAGCAAGTTTTTTCATGGTTCCATGCCTTCTCTTTTCTATTTCTTTGTCTTTAATATCTGAAGTTTTTGTGTGCTTATTCAAAACGAGTGAGAGAGAGAGAGAGAGAGAGAGAGAGAGAGAGAGAGAGAAAATCAATAAAAGGAACTAAAAACATCTTCTCTTGAATTCTTACCACGTTTTTCATTGTTGTTTGGATTGCATTGTGGACAATTGATAATGTATAATTGTTGCAGACTGACTGGGAGGGGGGTTACTATCCACTTACACTCCACTTTAGTGAAGACTACCCTAGCAAACCACCAAAGTGTAAATTTCCCCAGGGTTTCTTCCACCCTAATGTCTACCCCTCTGGAACTGTTTGCCTGTCCATCCTCAATGAAGATAGTGTAAGTACTCCCTGCATCTTTCTAACACATGCTGGCCAAATATGTGAAGCCCCTGATTATTTGGTGTATTTTTGTTGTATCTAGGGATGGAGACCGGCGATTACAGTGAAACAAATTCTTGTTGGCATCCAGGACTTGTTGGACCAACCCAACCCTGCTGACCCTGCACAGACTGAAGGATACCATCTCTTCATCCAGGTAATTCTGCTTCTCTTAGAAATAATAAAACCTGAGCACCCTTGGCATTTCTGTAATTTCTCTTCAAAATCAACTATGTTTGGGGAAGGGTTTTGTGTTGTCATCTTATAATCATGTTGTAGTACATCAAGATGTGGAAGGGCTTTGTTGTTTTTGTCCTGGATGAAAAATGAATGAAATACCGAGAAAGTGCATTTTCAGTGGAAAGATGGCAAAGTCCTTGGTGTTTGTTGTGGCAAGATTTGAATCTACAGCATGCAGCTTGATTAATTTAAGAATGAGGACCCACCAAGGGGTTGCTCCTATTTAAGGAGCAAATGTTCAAGGAATTTGCATTGTTGGATGAATTTAGGCCAAAAGATTTGCTCATACATTTTCCATGCTAGGAAAAGGTTAAAGTATGCCAAATTTGGCCTAATTCTTGAGTTGATATGGGAGGCTAGGTTGTGAGTTGATATTATTTCTTGCTAAAAGTTGTGCAAAATCTTATGCAGGATGCTGTGGAGTACAAGAGACGTGTCCGACAGCAGGCCAAGCAATACCCGTCTCTTGTCTAAATACTGAATCTGGTTTTGCTAAAGGTTGTTGATACTTGGGAACCATCTGGTCGACTCAATGTAAACTGCATGGTTGAACTGCCTTTGTTTTCTCGATTTGAATTGAACTTTTGTTGATATATAACAGTAGAACCGGCCAATGATGCTCATTGGTGTTTGTTTTAGTATTGAACTTGATCTCCATTTTACATCATCAGCTATTTATACTGTGATTTGTGTTTAACGTGTGTGATCTCTCAAAAGGATCAAGAACAAGCAAAGCTGCTACACTGCCAATGGTTAAATAATATCGGAATGATGGATAAAACATCTTAAAGAACATTCATTTATAATACATATACGCATGTGTACTTGTGTCTGTGTGTCTAAGTTCTGGTTCAGGCACCTTGGATATGTGCAATAACATATCCAGTTAGTTTTGAGCTTAGTGTATCTGCTTTTGAAGCTTAGAAATTTAAAGTTTTTGTAGTGCTTGCTTCCCCACCTGCTCTTTTTATGGTTTTTTCGTTAGAACCAAATGTTCTAGTTTTATTTTTTGGCAACTTTTTTACTAGTTGATTTTGTTACTTCTCTGATAAGCTGTCAATGAGGTGTCTTTGAACCATGTGGTGGTTAGGAAGGATTGTGGTTGTCGTTGAGGAACTCTTCATTGAGAGATCAAGGGTGAGGTTAGTGGAATAAGTGCACTTTTACAAGGGTGCTTTCTGGAATTTCTTGGAATGCAGGAAAAGGAAGACTTCTCTTCAATTCTCATTTAGTTGGTGGATTCTTCATTTCTTGGTTGAATGGTCATGATTTGCACATAACTAGTCTTTCCTTGTTCATCGAGCACCTTGATTTTTTAAAATCAAAATAAATTGAATCTGCTGATGCAGGGACCCAGCAACAATTGATTCTTCTTGGTTCTCAACTTGATTTTGGGATTTTGATGTGAAAGCAATCATTGTACCTACTAATAATAGGAAAATTGGCGTATTATCAAATCACGCTCCTATTGCCACAACTATAAATATTTAGGTATTTTGAGAATACACATTAACGATCTTTTGGGAATACACCTTAACGATCATTAATGATGGCTCTGATTGGTAGTTTTGCTAGGACAGGCAATTAACGATAAAGATGGGAACATTGATTCGTAAGAAATTCATTTGAAATAACATAACCCAATCTGTAGAAAGTCGAAGGTTTGTTCGAATAATCAATACTCATTTGATATTGGCTCAAAAAGTAAAGAAATTAAATTTAAACACATTTTAAATTTTTTTAAAATTAAGTTAAAATTTAAATAATTTACTACTTAGCTCGTTTATAATCTTAGTGAAAAATAAATTTTAAGAGGGTTGTAATTTGTGGGAAGACGAAGGCGATTGAATATTTATAGGAAAATTTGAGGATATAACGAAATAAAAAAACCAAGGCGGGCGGTGGTTCTAACATCTCTAATGACGGTTAGAAAGTTAAAAATTAATTTTTTAATTTTTTTAAAAATATATATAAAAAAATAGTGAAATAATATGATTTAAAATGAGTTAAAAGTTAAAAAGTTGACTTTTAATCACTTTCGAAAAAGGGCAATTCAGACCCGATTGTATTTAAATTCGGCTAGTTAAAATACATGCCCAAAAAGCATAGAGAAAAAAAAAATCATTGAATACAATGTGGGTGTTTGGTAAGTTGCTATTTTAATAGATTATTTTAATTTTTAACTATTTTAGTATGTTGAATTTTTTGTGTTTTGAAAGATAGTTGAATTTTTTTGTAGTTAGATAGATATAGGCTTCGTTTGGGAAGCCTTGGTTTGGGTTTTTTTGGCTATTTTAGCCACAAAAAACAAAATAGGCTATTTTAGCCATAACAAACAAAACATCACATCCAACCCATAATCATTACATTCTTCTCTCACAAAAACTCAAAAAAGTCAAAAAGTCAAAAAGCCTTTCCCAAACCAAGCTTTTAAGCCCAGGCTAAAATAGTCAAAAAAGTCAAAAAGCCAACCCACTTCCCAAACGGAGGCATAATATTGTGAAAGAAAAAGTAAAATAATGATAAATTTAATGTGACATTTTATTTTATTAACTATTTTAACTTATTTTATTTATTTATTTTTAAATTTTAAATTTTAACCAAAAAAAAAAAAAAAAAATCCAACTTGCCAAACACCCAATATAGCAATAGTGTGTTAAAAAAAGAGAGAGTAAAAATGGAGGCAAAAACTGGTTAGGGCTCGAGGGTGAGGCGATCTCGTTGGGGGATCATTCATGGACGACATGGCAGCTTACTACCCTCCTCAATACCCATACTACCAACCTCCTCCGCCACCGCTCGGGGCGGCGCAACCACCTCTGCCAGCGGTGCCTCATCAATTACCCCCCCATCACCACCACCACCACCACCTGACCCAGCAACAATTCTACCCTCACCACCAACCTCCTCCTCCAATCGCCTCCTACGCTCCTCCACCGTATCCGCATTCCTCTCACGACCAGGTCCGCACACTCTTCATCGCTGGCCTTCCCGAAGACGTCAAGACTCGCGAAATCTACAACCTCTTTCGTGAGTTCCCTGGCTACGAATCTTCTCACCTCCGTAGCCCTTCTTCTACTTCACAGGTACTTCTCTTCTTTCGATTTATTTTTTTATTTATGAATACTGCATCAGTTTCCATTTATTAACTTTGAATTGATTTTTAGAAGGGAAAACAAAAATAATGCTTCAAGTCGTTAAAACCATCAATTGACTTATTCATGTTGGATGTCCCAGGGACAGACATAGGATTCTAACATAGGGCCACATATATATATACACACGCTAACAAAAAATTCAAAAGTAAAAGTATCAATTTTTATTGCCATAAAAAATGAAAAATAAGATTAAAATTATATAAAGAAGCATGTTTAAAAGGAATTTTTATTGAAATTGTTAAGGGGGACGATACATTGTGCCTGTTTGGTGCAGCTTAAAAGCTGCTTATTTAAGCTTTCAGCTTAATTTAAGTTATTTTGATGTGTTTGGTTTAGCTTATAGCTTATAGGTTATAGTTTTTTGGAAGTCAGAAATCAGCTTATTCTTTGAGTGTGGCAGGAGATGCTTAATTTATAAGTCAGAAATCAGCTTCTGGTCATAGTTATAAGCTATAAGCTGTTTAGGCATAAGCTATAAGCACTTTCCCACAGCTCTACCAAATAGGGCCACATGCCCCGTTTGAGAACAGGCTAATTTAGTAACTTTTTGGCTATTTGGCTAAAATATGAGCTAAAAAAAACTAGTATGTTTGTGATGACTTTTTGACTTTTTACGAAAAGATGTGCAAAAAGTAGAGAGAAAAGAGAATCTTTGACTTTTTGGTATAGGTTGTTGGCTTTTTGGTTAATTTAGTAACTTTTTGGCTTTTTGACTAAAAGGGAAGGTTCCCAAACGAGGCCTAAATATGTATAAATATATTACGGAGGTAATAGAATGTATATGTTGGTGGCTGCATGGCATATGGAGGAAATCGATCTAGAATGGAATTATTGCTGCAAATGGAATCCTAAAAGGGCTTTCAGCTGAGAGACTTGTTTTCTTTATCTTCTTGCAGTGGCTAGCGCTAGCATCATTAAGATATATCAGCTTTGGCTAATTTTAAGTGTAGTTTTAACATGCAATGGATTATTTTGATTTTCATGAAATATTCAAAGCTTCAAACAATAGCGAATTATTTATTTACTATCTAATAAGCAAGACATGCATGCACGTGTTTCCACTAGTGCTTGAATTTTGAACCTCCCCCTTTTGAGGTGGCAGGATTAATTGATTAGCCATCACCTGAAGGAATTAGGACTATAATCCAACCCCTTTTACTGCTTTCCCTCGCACGTTTTAGATTGGGTCCTGTCATGTATTATCATCTTGTCCTAATTCCTTTGCTTCCTATGGGGATTTGAGTAAATTCCATGAGAGCTATAATTATGACAATTTTTATTGAAGGCTCATCTCTGGCTAAGAAGTGAGTTGAAGCTTTTTGAAGCAATGGCTCAAGGTTGGTTTATAAAAATAGCTTTGTGGAAATGCTTATTTTTTCTATTGGGACATGCTCTTTTAAAATGATAAAACCCTTTCACTTGATAGACTTAACCCTTAAAGTCAATATTAATGTTGTGCTCCCTTTCTCTACGAGGTTTTAAGTGGATTTTAGTGATATTGAGCTTTATGTGAAGTGCTCCATAGTGAACCATGATTTAGGGATAATTTTTATTCATGATTTTCTTCATGTTTTTGAGTAAAGCTTATGCCATAATTGTGAGTATTATACATTTGTATATCCCATTTCTCACATGAGTTGCTGATCTCTAACATGCTCTCGGGTGTTCACAGCCATTTGCTTTTGCTGTATTCATGGATCAACAGTCAGCTATTGCAGCAATGCAAGCACTGAATGTAAGAACATTTTGCTCACATTTCTATTTATTGGTTGGAAATCTGTACATGGTTATTTAGTGCCCTATTATCAATAGTAGAAAATAATGTGTGATGGTTCTTGGGGAATTGAATCATTTGAAGAGTTATTATACATGAAAGTTGCCCTCCACTAGGATCATATATCATGAAGAGTTCTTATTTAAGAAGCATAGACTCAGACGTGAGACATGGTAATTTCAAAAATAATGGAGACATGGATATGGCGGGGATACAACCAAATATATATATATATATTTGCTATGTAGATTAATATTACATTTACAAACAATCAAAATTAACAAAAGCTACTTCCACCATCTAAAAATATATATATATTAACAAAAACTAAAATTAATTTAATATCACACACAAAAAAAAAAAAAAAAACCCACTCCTATTTGTGAGAAAAGGCCTGAAGATAAAAAATGAATCAATGAAGACCTAAGGAAAATACAAATTGAAGCCTTGGAGGGCTTTGAATAGACTTGCTTGAATGAAAATAGTGATCACATATTGGTGATATCCTATGTGTAGCCAGTATTAGATCTGGTCTTATACGTTTTGCTTATCAGGTTGTGTTCTTATCTACTGAATCATGATAGGTACAAAACACCTTGGGTACCCTTATAACTCTGTTTAAGAACACAAAAACTAGGGAAGCTCATGGACAAGTGTAAGTAAATTCTGAATGCATTCTATAGGATTTCAATGATAATATCATCAATTGATAGCCAGTATTAGTCATTTCGTCATATAATTTGCATTTGCTTTAGGCACTTGTCAGAAAAATATCTTTGATATTGGCTGCTCCATCCAGAAGGGAAACACCAGATAACTTTTGATAGTGTTACAGGTTTTTATGTTATGGTGCTGTCATGCTGTAAAACTTTGTACATGGTATAGAATCCACACATTAAAATCTTTTGATTACAAATGTTTTTCTGCAGGGAATGGTGTTTGACCTTGAGAAGGGGTCCACCTTATATATTGATCTTGCGAAATCTAACTCGAGATCTAAGCGCTCAAGATTTGGTATGTTTCCTCTCCAGTATTCCTGCTGCTTATGTTCTACTTTCCATTTACTGTTGCAGAACTGAATTGTTTGAACTTGTTGATTAGATGATGAAAAACCTGGATCGGAGAAGAGAATTAAAGGATCTGCTGCATTTTCAAGGGCCACTCTTGATACTGGTAAGATGGTTACCCTGAACTGTGCAGAACAATATGGACAATTGAGTGTTTCCATTAGGAGCTCTTTGTCTAAACAGTTGTTCTTTTATTTATTTATTTTATCACTTTTACTGAATTATTTAAATCGAATGAGGTTGATCTCTATGTCGCCTCCTCATAGCCCCTCTCTCACCATTTGCTTAATTTCTGGATGTTGTCATGGGTGCTTGTCTGATATGTTGCTTGGAATACTAGTTAGTTAGTCACGTGGAGACACATTATTCTAAAAGCTCACATTGCACATTTTTTGCACGCTTGGGCACTAGCAGGTGTTGGCAGCGTTCACATGCCTGGAATTGGTAATTCTGCTTACAACACAATTGGTTATCCACCTACACAAAGGTCATCTGTACTACTTAAAGCACATTTTTATTACTTGGAAATGACTACTCTAGCTGAATAACCACATTTTCTTATTTGAAATAATTGTTTCTAGCTGATAGGTCAAGGGCTAGTAAAAGCAGTTTATTACAGGCCCTATTCCCTGCAGTTGGAGGACACTATCAGCCTTATTATAGAACAATTCTATGAAACCTTGTCTATTTTTTCATTTTTTCTTTTGATGTTTCAGCCATGTGAACTTTGATGGTAGAGCAGTGAATGAGACCACTGCAAAATTGGTAAGGTTTTACTTTTGGATTTAAATTTGGTATTATTGAATTTCAGCTTCTATAAGTTTCTTATGCCATTTCATTATGCTCCTAAAGAGAAATTGGATGAGTCGCTCTTCAAAGTATGAATATCTATATTATGAACTGTCTTCCACCATTTCCTCCTTAAGTAAAATAATAATGCTTGCTTGAATCTTTATTCGCCATTTTATTTTATTTATGAAGAGTTAACTTCTGGGGTTTTTTCCTACCTTAGCAGCACAACTCTTCAGCACCTCATGGTCCGCAAAATGTTACCCCATGTCCAACACTATTTGTGGCTAATTTGGGGCCATCTTGTTCAGAGGAGGAGCTAATTCAAGTATTTTCAAGGTTTGGAGCAATTATTTTTGTTCTTTGTTTTCCTAATCTGTGAAGCTTGTAGAACTTAATTTATTTTGTTTGTTTTTGTCCATTCTCAGTTGCCCTGGATTTCTGAAATTGAAGATGCAGAGCACATATGGAACTCCGGTTGCCTTTGTCGACTTTCAGGTGCTTTATTGCCATAATTGAACTAATTTGTTCAAAAAAGAAGTGTAGAATTTTTTCTTTTATAAAATTTAACCATGTAACTTGGTATTTCCTTGTCGTTTACTTCCATATCTCAGTTTAGTGATCAACAAAATTTGTTTTCTTTTTGAGGCATATCTGAAATTGATGTATGTTATAATCTTTGTGCACTGATGGTCCTCCTCAGTAAGGCCTAGTTAGGAAAATGATTAGGGCATTGAAGGGCTGATTCTCAGTGCTAGAGGTGTGTTTGAACTGAAAGTTTCTTCATGAGTGAAATTTTAAGATAAGATTTGGTCTGCCTCGACTGATTTTCTTTTCCTTTATTTTTATTACTTGAGAAGGCTTCATCCATGTCATTTAACAACAAAAAAGGTGCACACCCATGTCCAAATTCAGACTTAATCCTCTGTCTCTCCTTTGGGGGTGGGAGGAGATGATAATCAAGCTAATAGCTGGTGGTCTTAGGATAACTGCTCTCTCGCCACCATTTTGCTGGTATATTACTCTCATACAGCTGCAACCATATGTTCGGTTGTCATCTTTTCTATTTGTGTTCCCTTAGCATATGTTTGGATGAGAGTGTCAGTTTCTACCTACAGTTCTTAGATGCTGAAATATATCACAAAAATAGGCTGAAATAGTGTGAGATCATCAATGTCCCCCCTTGTCACAACATTTCCTTGCAGTAATAACAGACAACTAGAAGCAATGTGCTTAAAGCCTTCATTCTAATGTTTACCTGTTCTGATTAATCTTCCATTGGGGTCATATATATATATATATATATATAAGAACCGCTTAGTTGCTTGAGGTTTGTCATTTCTTTTCGATTTTGCCCATTCATTTTGAATAATTTACTAATAGTCACCTATATGTTGAGTGAAGGTATTTTTTGTAATTATGCAAATATTCTTGGTCAATTAAGAAACATAAATATTTTATTTTTTAACAAATTACAAATCTACCCACAAGGTTTGTTTAAAATATGAATCAGTCTTATAATACTAAAAATTATAGCTATCGTTTGTTATAAATTTTAATTTAACACAATACGCAAGGGAAAAAAAAATTATCCTATGCAATAATAAATTATCAAAATTGTTTCTTGAAAAATATTTCTCATATAATTAAAAACTATTAATTGACTTATGATTTATTTATTAACAAAATGGTTAACTGAAAAATATTTTTCATACCGTTAAAAATTGTTAATTTACTTAATGATTTACTTATTAATAAAATTGATTATTTGTTACGCGAGTATAATTTATGTATTAATAAAATTAGTCATTTGTATATATATGTATTTTTTTTTGCTTCTTTATTAATTCAGTGAATTATCTTAATAGTTTTTTTAACATGGGAGAATTATCTTAGTATTTGTTTTATATTTATCTGTTGAGAAAAGTTACACACTATTTTTTTTTTTTTTTTTTTAAAAATTTGGACGAAATGTTAAAGATTCATAAATTCACCCAAAATGATATGGTAATAGAATTGGAGTATATTTCATTGGGTGTATAACAAAACAAAAAATGATACATATCATACCACATAATTCTATCATATATCTAATGATTTGTTTTATTCAATTTCATAAAACAATATTTTATTTTTAAAAAAATTATCAAAATATAAAACATAAATATACTGTAATAATACGGGCCTTTTGAAACTAGTGCATATATATATATATATATGTTTCTCTTCTTGATTTTGCTGATTATCTGACCCAATGTGAATTGTAACTTCCTGATAAGAGTATGTGGTGGTTCTTTTCAATTATTTGGGGTTGATTTTTAATTCAGCATTGTAAGATGAGATATGGTACTTAGAAATCTTTGGGTGGTAAGGATGATAGGGAATCTCTAGAAAACCTGAGTGGATTTAAAGCTCTGTGTCACGCCCTGAGAATTTATGTGACACGAAGTGCAGCGTTTGAAGTGAGCTAAAGACGCTGGAAGGTTCCGGAAGGCGTGAGAACGGACTAGAGTGTGCTGGAAGGCTCTAGAACGTGGTCGAAGGGTCCGGAGTGGCCTGGAAGATTCCGGAATGTGGAAGAACCTTAGAGTGTCCAGAGGAGTCTGGATGCGTCTGGAACATCCTAGAATATCCTGGAGAAGCCTACCATGTACTACACTAGTGTAGAGAGTTCTAGAATGTAGTAGGAGGGGTAGTTGTCCTAGATAGTTCTATGGAGTGTTCTAGATGAGAGTTTGTAGCCCTTGGATCAAAATGATCCTAGCCGTCCATTGAGGAGGGGGATGGCTATATAAGGGTGAGGGGTCTCATTTGTTAGGCATCGAATGCTGGAGATCCAAGAGAGCTCTAAGAGTGAAGCACTTGTGAGTGTGAGTGTGAGAGCCTTGTAAAGCTTTGTACACGACTATACTTGTAAAGTTAACTTGTATAGTGAAGGCATTCTTCCACCTAAACTTTGTGTTCAAGTTAGTGTGGTTGAGTGGGTAAGGGTGACTTAGGTGCAACCAAGAGGGTTGAAAAGCATCTAAGGCCGCACGGTTGGCTTGCGAAGTCTAAGGCCGTGACATCTGGCTCTAGCTGGTCTGATTCTATGTAAATGTATTGGTTTTGTTATGAGCTCAATAGGCAATCAGGATGTCTTCATTTACCAGAATACCAGGTGTTTATTAAAGAAGTGAGCGTTTATGTTTACAATTCTTCCATCTAGGGCTTCTTTTATATTCTCCTCAATTTTTATTTGCGTTCATAGATTTGTTAATGGTCCTGGTTCTAGAGTTAAGCTTGTTTTTCCAGTCATTTCTTGATCACCAGTCTTTTAATGCCAAAGCATGTTATAATACATGTTTTTCTTTTTTCCCCTTCCTATTTCTCTCTTTCTGTCTCTTGCATTTAAAACTAGAAAAAGAAATAAAGAAAGAATTGATGCTCTACATAAGACAAACTTGGCCAGTGTAATCGAGCCCACTTTCCAGGGAGGAAAAAAAAAAAAAATGAAAATTGATTATAGTATCGCAGATTCATGGGAATTAATTTTCCTTCAACATGATGGTGCAGTCACAACTTTCTGCATGTAGCACAGGCAAAAGGCATAAAATACTTTATATGTGTTCTGTATGATCCACAGGGAAGGTATTATTAGTTTTACATGCCACTTTATGTGCAGGATACTGCCTGTTCAACCGAAGCACGGAATCATCTTCAAGGCACAATTCTGTACTCATCGCTACCTGGTGAGGCCATGCGGTTGGAGTATCCTTCAGAAACACACTAAGCTGCTTCTTTTTTAATTATTTTTTATTCTCCTTTCCTCCCATGGTTCTATTGATTGTGTCATCCAAGTTTTCGCTTAATGAGCAATTCAGGTATGCTAAATCACGAATGGGAAAGCGTAGCAAGAAGTCGAGGTAAATACAAGTGCATCGAAGGAGATGTGGTTGATTTCCTGTGCCATTATTCACTCTAGTGAATCCGCGCTTTATGTGGGTTTTACACCCAAGATATAGGATGACTAAATGCTTATTGTGGTTGTTAATTGATCTTAGCTTCCCTTGAATCACATCGGGCCTTTATAACAATTCATAGCTTGGACAAATAAGTTTGTTTACTGTGTTTTCATAGTTACGTTTCTAGCAGATCGTGCAAATGTTATATTTTAGCACGTTACAATGTCAAAATACTAGTGCCCCCTTACCTATTGTCTGTTCTTTTAAGAAATGAAACTTTTGTGAGCATGCTAAAGCTTTTATTTATTTTGGAAATTTATTTCAGAATGTTTGGTATGATTTTTGTTTATAGCTTATGATACATAAATAACTTAAACAAGTTATATATATATATATATATATATGTATTTTGAGAATCTGGGAAAGCAGGATTTTTACTTCTGTTTTTGGTTACGAGCTTTTAACTTGCTTGAAGTTACACGAAAAAGTCTTTTATCGGGGCGATGTCCGGATTCTAGTATCGTCTTTGCCAGATGTAAATTTTCCTTTCTTTGTTCTCTTCTTAGTGATTGTAACAAAACAAAAACAAGAAAATAAAGCAGTGTCTTGAAGCCCCCTATAAAAAGTCTGAAAGTGGCGCACTTTCTGAAACCTGGCAATGAACTGGAATTACGGATGGCTGTCTGTCACTATTAGAAACCTGGAAATGAACTGGACTTAGCTAGTGATGACATGTTTTTTATTCTAAAAACATTCCAAGCACTGGACTTGCCACCTTGAATTTTGATAAGAATTTAGAAAGAAAAACGTAAATATGATTGAAATGGAGAAAAAAATTAATTTATATTTTATTCATTTAAATTTTTTTTTTTTATACATAAATTTATAATCCAAACAGAGTTTTAAAATTTACACTAAATGGGCATTTTTGAAGGCATTAGTGAGAATATATTATGAGCATTTACACTAAATGGGTTCGTTTGAGATGTAGGTTGGTTTTTTGGCTATGTTAACTTGGGATTAAAAAGTCTCGTTTGTGATAGATTTTTTGACTGTTTTAATTTTTGTGAGAGAAAAAATAAAATGATTATAATTTGAATGTGACATTTTGTCTTATTAGATTAAAAAATTTATTTTATCTTTTTATGATTATTTTAGTCAAAAAATTCCTGTTTAGTTTATGTCAAACGAGCGCTATGTCAACTAATACCTTCCCAAGTCTGATCTGGCGCGCAATTAGGAGGTGTTCTACATGCTGTCTGCCTTTTCTCACTTTTTCTTTCATAATTTTGATAATTTATGATTCATAGAATCAAAAATAAATTGATTAATGAAGGAATGTTTCTGAAATATTATGTAATCAACGAATATTAATAAATTTGATGTTTTTATTATAGAACAACTAATAAGCCATTGCTATTTTATGGGACAAAATATTGGAAAAATATGAAATAACATATTTATAAAATGAAAGTAATTCAGATAAAAATGCTTAGATGAATGTACTGTAATATTAGGAAAAATGTAATTAAAAATTAATATATTTATGAAATAATAGGTATAACACCATTTAAAGATAATTTGAGAGAATGTTAAAAATGGTTTGGTCTTCTTAAATTGATATAGGATGCGATAATGAAAAATATACTATTATTGACAACACAGAAAGATCAAAAGAATTCAATCTCATGAACTAAAATAGAAAAATTAATTTTTTTTGTTTAGTATGATTGGGTTCAAGTTTTCCTTCAAAGAGGATCATCATTTCATTATACTTTTCTATTACAAAAAAGGACAAAATAGAAGGGTGTTTAGAAAGGGAGTTGAACTAAAATAATGAAAAAATTATTTATAAGTCTTATTAGGGAGACTTATGCTACATATGGTCCTACTAAAAAACTTATGTTCCCATAAGTCGTGTGAGATGTTTGTTTACACATTTACCTTCAATATTGGCTGTTAATATCATAAATAATAGTAAAACCATATATAAGAAATTGAATGTTACCATAGATCATATTTATATAAACGTAACGTAACGTAACGTGACACCTACATAAACGTAACGTGACACCTATGATCTATGTCAACATTCAATTTTCTATAGGAAATTGAATGTTACCATATATCATATCTACATAAACGTAATGTAACGTGATATTTACATAAACGTAACGTGACACCTATGATATATATAGGAAATTGAATGTTACCATAGATTATATTTATATGAAACGTAACGTGATACCAACATAAACCAGCAACATTTTCACATTTAATTTAAAAAAATAAAAACTCATTGAGTTTGCGAAACGTAACGTGACGTGACACGTTACGTTACGTTTATGTAGGTGTCACGTTACGTTACGTTTATATAGATGTCACGTTACGTTACGTTTATGTAAGTGTCACGTCACGTTACGTTTATGTAAGATCTTATGGAATACATTCCTATCTAAATAGGACTTGAGACTCTATAAGAAATTACACAGGACTTAGTCTAACATAAATGTCTGAAAAAGGACTTATAAATAAGTCTCCCTAAAATAATTTATTAAAATGTAAAATATATTAAAATAATTAATAAAGTAAAATATTACATTTAATTTATAATTTTTTTTTTTTCTTACAACCATCAAATCCATTATTAAAAAGGGCCAGCCAACTTCTTAAACATAACTATATTAGTCAAATTAAAATAATCAAAATTAAATAATCAATTAAAATAATCAACTTTAAAAATAAGGCCATAAAAATAAAATTGACAAAGTAATTAAAATTTGATTAATCTTGGTGGAGTCAACAACGTTGAAGTCGATGTCCACTTCCCTGGTTTTCTACACCTAATTTTGACTTTTCCCCCCCTTATATGAAATGTGGACATAGGCCCATCTATACCTGCCTACTGCCCCATCCTTTTGGTGTAATACGTGCCATTATCACGTACTACATTGATAAGGCATAATAGGATCTCCAAATTCGTAGAAAAGATTGTAATTGATTGAAATGATTAATGATGCGGTGACTCTGAATTATTAAAAGCCGAATACTTCAAAATAAAAACTATTAATCAAAATAATCAATTTTATCTCATTTTTCAATTCTAATTGCTTTTCTAAAAGGCTAGCTATTTTTTATTCTTATCCATCTCACTAGCTAACTAATCATTAAAAAAAAAAAAAAAAAAATCAACATTCAGAGATATTCTAACATTAAAGAAGATTAAATCTTAGAATGAATTGTAAATTTAGAAGTCTTAGTTGTGACTATTTGTAGTGTTTTTGAAATTAATCGAGATTGTAGATATATGAGATTTACTCGATAGGAATTGTTCTAATGTTATTTGTCCCGGAGAAATTTTGGATTATCAATTTTTCCCCCTCCAATTTCTCTATGGATCTTTGCTCTCTTCCATTTTCCCATCTCATCAGATAATATAAATCAGGAAGTAACAATTTTTAAAATGACTAGCTAAAATAAAATCTTTTATAAAGTACATATTAAGGCCTTGTTTGTCATAACTTAAAAAAGTCAAAAAGTTACTATCCTATTTAAGTCACATCATTTTATTTAAGTTACATCATCTCTCTATCACATCACTTCAAACTCAATCCATACACAACCCATATTTCATAAAAAGTCAAAGAGTGCATTTATTTAGATTATCCCAAACAACCCCTAATATGTGACATTAAAATTGTAAACAAGTCGAGTTGAGTCAAAATAGGTTATTTATGCTTGACTTGAAATCTAATACCAAGATATATTCAAATTTAATTTGTTTACTTTTCGAGCCGATTGCAAACAAAATTTAATAGAGTAAATTGAACTGAGTCGAGTAATAGGTTAATTGAATTTAATTTTAAAATTTATTCAAACTTGATTTAGTGGGTGTTTGACATTAATTTTTTTAATGACTTTTTAATTTTTTTCAGAGATTTGTTTCTGCTATAATTTTCAAGGATTCTTTTATTAATGCATTTGAGAAGTTATTAATTTTTTTTTTCTTTTGAGTGAAAAAAACTGATATGATATTTAATTTTTTAGTTCATAACAACGAGTTGATGACTTATTAAATTTTTCTAACAAAAGATAACGAATTACATAATAATAAGTTTATTACAAACAATATTTTAATTAATCAAATAGGAATTGAACTGAATGCAAGTTTGGAAATTACTTAAAATAGTGAAAAAGTCATTACTAAAAATCAACTTATTTTATTTTATTTTTAAAAAAACTAAAATATTAATTAAAATAACTAGTTACAAAATTGTCATTGTCATCTCTATTTGTTCCCTCTAATTGTAAATGTCAAGATCAGTTTTTAACCATGGTTAAAAATGCATGCATGAAGGCTGACACACAAGATCAGATTTGTTTATATGGTTTTTTCCACATAGATCCGTGACTCGCAGTGTATATATGTCAAACACAAGACTTTGCAAGAGACCAAAATGACCAAGTACAATTAACCTATATATATGATTTTCCCATGTGCCCTTATCATCACCATCATCATCACCCTCCCATGCACTGTTCCTTTGAAATTAAACCACCTTTCTTTGACCTCTCAGAATCTTCGGGAAGGGCATAAAAGTCAAATGGTCCTTCTCACTATTCCCCCTTAACATTTGTCTGGAAATTGATTTTTTTTTTTTTTAAGAGTGCTATTATTAGCTTCTCATAAATTATTTTGGACCTCTTAATTTTTAGTTTTTTATTTTTATTTTATTACAATGATAATCTCAAATAAAATTACTACAAAACATATCATTAATTTTGAGACACCCCATCTCACAATTAAACCTATACGTCCACTACATCATGAATTAGGTTTATGAGAGCACCCACCTCCATTACCACTCATATCCATCTTCCCCAAGTCCTATCTTCAAAACCTACGCATCCTCAAAACTTTGAAAACCCTTTGGTGGTAATATTTCAACGATAACAGTGACAACCATATGATTACCTACATTGAACAGTCAAAACATAAAAATTTATTATCTATTGAATGGTCAAAATTGTTAGCGCTTGTAGAAGTTTTCATTTTTTTAAAGTTTGGAAATACAGGTCCAAATATTACTTATTTGTTCGTGAACACATTCCCGAACATAGATTATTTGTTCTGGAATGCAGGTCCGAACATGAAAATTTGTTAACACTTTCAACGGTTAAAATTCTTAACACTCGCAGAAATTTTATTTTTTCAAGTTCGGTAGTTTCAGTTTTGAAAAAGCAATGAGAGAGAGAGAGAGTATACCAACTGTAACAATAATTAAACCGACAGAGACAATATTATTATTCTTCTTCTTTTAAGTTGCTTATTTCAGCTTTTAACTTAATTTAAGTTAAAAGTTTGTATTTGGTTCAGCTTAACTTTATCAACTTATAGCTTAAATGAAGCTAATTTTCAACTTTTTTGAAAAGTTGGTAAGGGGGTGCTTATTAACTTAGCTTAAGCGCACAACTGGTATTAGGGAGAGAAAATGACTTAAATACCCCTTACAATTTTAAATTATTACATGTGTGCCATGTATATAAACCAAAACACTCTCATTTTTGCCTCTTCCACGAATCTGTCTGGCGATTTCCGGCAACTTCAAGCTATTTCCGGCGACTTCGTGCAATTTTCGACGAACCAGAGATCTCTCTCTCGCACTAGCATGAACCATCGATCTCTCTATTTTGTCTCTCTCTCTCTCTCTCTCTCTCTGGTATATCCATGGCGCCATACCTAGGGTTTTTCGCAGTCGATCTCGGGCGTGTGTTCGCGATCGCGGCGGCAGTTCTCTCTCTCTTTGGCGTTCGTGGCAGATCTCTCTCTCTCTTCGTGATCGCCGTAATTCTCTGTCTCTCCGGCGTCGTTCGTAGCAGATCGGCGTCATCCCTTTCCAGTGAACCAGAGCCGTCACGCTGCCGGTTAGGGTTTTCATATATATATTTTTAATTTTTTTTCTCTTTTTCCTAGAGTTTTTCAGTATTTTTTTTAATAAAATAATAATAATAATGATTAAGCCATTATTATTAATATTATTTTAGTATTAATTATTAAAATTGGTTGATTACAAAAATTAATAATTTTAGTATTTTTAGTACTAATTATTTTAGTATTAATTTCAGCTTAAATGTATCAATTTCAGCTTAAATGTATCAGTTTCATCAAATGTATTAATTGATACTAATTAATACTAATTGTAATGACAATTGTTATATTATTAATTGTAATGAAAAAAAATTAATGAAAAAAAGAAAAAAATTATACTAATTGATACAATTAATAATTTTAGTATTAATTGATGGTAATTAAGCCATTAATTGACACCTAATTCATTTATAATGACAAAATGAAAAAAAGTATACTAATTGATACAATTAATAATTTTAGTATTAATTGATGGTAATTTAGCCATTAATTGACACCTAATTCATTTATAATGAAAAAATGAATAAAATTATACTAATGGATACTATTAATAATGTTAGTATGAATTGATGTTAATTAAGCCATTAATTGCCAACTAATTAATTTATAATGAAAAAATGAAATAATTTTATACTAATTGATACTATTAATAATTTTAGTATTAATTGATGGTAATTAAGCCATTAATTGACACTAATTAATTTGTAATGAAAAAAATTATACTAATTGATACTATTATTAATTTTAGTATTAATTGATGGTAATTAAGCCATTAATTGACACCTAATTCATTTATAATAAAAAAATGAAAAATGAAATAATTTTATTGATACTATTATTAATTGATGGTAATTAAGTATTAATTAAGCCATTAATTACATGAAAAATGAAATAATTAAGTATTAATTAAGCCATTGATAGTATTAATTATATTGATGGTAATTAAGCCATTAATTGATGCTATTATTAATTTCAGTATTAATTGACTAATTATTTTAACTTTTGTAATACTAATTATATTAACTTTTATTAATGAAATATTTTTTTAAAAATTAAAACTGAAAAAAATGACAAAATAATCATTTTTATATCATATAAGGGCAAAAAGGACAATCATACCGTAAAAAGTTATTTTACAGCTTATTAACCAAACACTGCTCTGCTGCTTAAATTCATAATTCCACAATTACACCAAACAGGTTAACAATTTATGTTCACAGCTATAAGTCATAATCTGTTAAGTTATAATCTATAATCACTTTTCCACAGCTCTACCAAACGGAGCCTTTGTGGTTTTGAAAAGGATAAGACTCTTTTTCTTCTTAATGGATTTTGTAAGGGTTTTTTGGAAGAGAGATTTTTTTGGGAGTGTAAAGGGTATGCATTCAATGGGTAGAATATTTAAGGATAATTTTGGTATTATTTGGGAGGGAAAGAAATTTTCAGGATTTTAAAATTTATAAGTGGGGATCCAAAGAAATTAAGTGTCCAAAATAATTCATGGGATGCTAATAGTACTACTCTTTTTTAATTTTTTTATCAAAAAAATTTAAAAAAATAAAAAAATAATTTAATAACTTATAGAAACATTTTAATTTTTTAATTAAAAACTTTATTTCCCAAACAAGACCTTTAGTATCATTCTCAATCATAGCATACTCAATATGAATGAAAAAAAAATATTTTTTGATTGATTCTTGCCAATTCTGATATGGATCAAAATTTAGGTTTAATGCTTTCAAATTATTGTTGGATTGTACAAATGGATTAAGGTGTAATGCCCATTTTTGTGCGGAAGTTATGGGATTTTTTAGTGTTCTAGCCCTAATTCTGAACTCTCTAAGCCATTATCTAAGCTAGTGAGGAAAAAAGCAATGAAAACAATATAATAAAGACTAGTTTTCTTAGTTGGTGCAACAAAACACAACAAAAATAAATGAATAAATAACTTTTAATTGTTTTTGGGTGGAAAGTTCATGTGGCTGCATATCCCAAACTAACTATAAGGGAGATGTATGTGTAAATAAAAATGTTGCATTTTATGTTCTGTATTTATACTATATTATATTATATGATATGTACATTCAGTTTGGTGTGAAAGTAAGTTATGTCATGCTTTTTTTATTTTTATTTTTATTTTATAAAATTACCTCTCAAAACAATTTCATATTGTTGACAGCTATAACCACTATCTATTTTCACACTAGTATGTATTATATTTCAAACGTGCAAGCAATACCATTATTGTCACATTTACAACCCCTCTCTCTAATACATTTGTTGTGCGGCCCGTGGGCCCATTTCAAAATTCATTTCCAAATTGGTATTATGTTCTATCACATGGTTTGGGATCACTTAAATAAGTGTATTTTTTGTCTTTTTACGAAAAGATGTGTAGAAAAATAGAGAGGTAATGTGATGAAAAAAAGATAAAAAGATAAAAAGATGAATTATTTAAGATATGCCAAACTTAACCTAAGATCCACTAAAATGTGTAAAATTTTCTATAAATGCCGTATTATTGTAGCTTGTACCATTTTCATATGAGAGGAAACACATTTTTTTTTAAATTGTTTTTAACATTCTTAAAGTGAGATATAGCTTACAACCAAAATGGTGTTTTTTGAAAACATGCCTTACTTAATTTTTTTATTTTTATTTTTGGAACTAGATGCCCTACTAATTAGAATCTGCTAAAATGCATAAAATTTTCTCATCTATACATTAGAGTAATTAATGTTATGGTAAATTATATCCATGGTCTTTATAAGTTACCTCTTATGTCAATTTACTCATAGTAATTTTAATTGTTTTTATTTTTTAAGGAAAAAGATTGAAACCTCATTTTTCCTTGACCTCCACCATCCCCAATGTATTGGGATTGACCGACTTTTTGCTTTTTGCTTTTTATTTTTTATTTCTTTTTTCCTCCTGTCACTCACTGACATGTGTCTGTGGGGGTTGTGGAGGTCAAGGAAAAAATGGGTCTCTATCATTGCTGATTTTTTAATTTTTCAAATATGTTGATTTAGTTTAATTGATAATATCTATTAAGAAATTGAACATAAATCAATGATAAAAAATTTTAATGGACCATTTCAAATCTCAATCACTTCAAGGAGATAATGAACTATTTTCTCTCTTGATTTTAATTCAATTTTTAAGGAGGCACTATTAATTGAACTAATTTTACACAAAATTAAAATTTTAAAAATATATAACTAATAAAATTAGAACTTCAAATAATGAATTAATTCAAGAAAAATTACAGGTATAATTTACCCTTGAAGTTATCCATGCAAATAGGGTTTTTATACAGAACTTACATATAAGATGATGTTGGCATATAATGCTACTCATTTATAAAAAATAAAAAAAAACGATTTCATCACTTAACCTTTACGAATTTCTTTTATAACATTATCATGTAAGAACTTGTACTTGGTAATCATTTCATTTTCATTTTCATTTTCCTTATCTTTTATGGTATACCAAACACCTACCCAAGCATAGAAAACAAGCATTTTGATCAATGATTCATAAAGAGTTGTTGCTAACAATGCAGGCAAACAAACTTTTACAATCCTTCTTCATAATTGTCGGATTTGTACAAAATAAAACCACTATGTCATATTCTTTTTTCTTTTTCTTATATATATATATATATTAATAATAGATCTTGTTAATGTGTGCATTTAGTAGACATATTAAAAAAAAAACTTTTAAAGTATACATTTTTATTAGGATAAATTATAAATGCACTCCCAAAATTTGTTTAAAATACAAATTATTTCTTGTGATTTAGAAAATTACGAATGCCTCATTGTCAGAATTTTTATTTAACATAATTAATTAAAAAAATGAAATTATTATTATTATTTTATAGATAGTATTGAAAACTATTAATTGAATTAATGATTTATTAATAAAAGAGGTCATTTATTATAAAATTAGAAACTTTAAGAGGCAAAATATATTTTTCAGGACCAGAGGGAGTAAATCGTATTTTAAACAATTCTCAAGGAGTGCATTTGTAATTTATCTTTTTATTACACTTTATTTCGTGTAGAATGTACAATCTCTTTTAACTTCTTATTAATATGTGGTCTAAAAAAATTAATAAGACTAGCTCAGTTAGTCATTGTTATACAAATTTTTTTGTTATGTAGGGTATTTTAAACTAACTTTCGCGCATCAATTAAAGCCCCCACCGTCCGAACAAGACTTATGAAATGAGTTTTTTCTATAGTTCATGGTAGGGGTGAGCAGCAGATACACCGATCCGCCAAAATCGACCGAACCGAACCGATCCGCCGCATTTTGGACGGATGCGTAATGACGAGCGGACGGTTGTGGATTGATTTTCTCAAATCCGCCAATTTGGCGGACGGATGGCGGATTTGAGATTCTTTTGGCCGCAACCGAACCACCGAACCGTCAAACCACGAACACCCATAGTAATTTATAAGACTTTGTGTTTTCAATTGAAAAAGAGTTTAAATATTACGTTGAAATTTTTTTTTTAACTTGAATATATTTTTTGAATTGAAAAAAATAAACGTATTATTTATCTATATTTTTTGGTTTTTAAATCTAACTCTAAAAATAATAAATAGAAAATATGATATATGCTGATTGGTTTTTGTTTTCAAAAACATATATAGACGTAACAATACAGAGACATACAATCTCTACTACTACTCTGTTCATGGTTTTGGTAGTTTGAATTGTTTTTATATTTTAAGAACCACGGATTGTAATACTTTTTGTAAATGAATCATGTGTGATTCTAATATGTGGATGAGGCATGTAGTGATTGTGATATTTTAATGTTTCAAATTTTCTTTCTTTGGATGAGGCATACAATGATTGTAATACTTTTTTAAGTTATTGATTGTAATACTCTTTTTTTTTTTTTTTGAGGAAGTGCACAAGTTGAATTATGTTGAAAATTTATAAAATTTTAAACCGCCAATCCGATTCGCATCCATCCGTCAAACCGCCAATCCGCTCAATCCACATCCGCCGGATTGGCGGACGGATGCGGATTGATTTTCTCCAATCCACTAATCTGACGGACAGATGACGGATTGGAAGTTCTGTGGCCGCAACCGATCCGCCCCCATCTATAGTTCATGGCCTCAAGAATTTCATGTTGGGTGGAGTCAATGTTTGTCAAATGCAAATATAGATTATTTACTCTATATTAAAGGTTATTGTTTAGTACCAATTGACAAAAAAAAAAAATTTTGATTTTTCAATTTAATATAATTATCTTGATATAAATATATATATACATACATATATATAATTTTTACCCTAAAAATACATATTAATAAAATTCTTAAATAATTAATCTGATATTTTGGGTCTACTCATTGACTTGTCAATTTGTTAGTAATATAATCAATTGAATCCAAAGAAGACACGTGTACATAATCACGCAAATGCAGCCTAGAAACTATACATATAATATATTGTAGAAAAATGCTTGAGATTTTTTGGGCTCTGATAATGGTTATTATTTTATCCTCCACTAATGCAATGTATGATACACAACAAAACAGGGCGCCTCATGGTGGCATCATCATTAGTCATTAAATGACAAAATGACCTAAGTCATCTCAACAAAAAAATAAAATAAAAAATAAAAAAAAAAAATTACAAATTAATAGTATAATAAAAAAAGTATTACAGCATATTTTGAGAAGTTGATTAAAAATTTAAAAGTCTACTTCTTAATTTTAACCTACTTCTTCTATCACAAAAAAAAAAAAAAAAAAGAGTCAAAAGGTAAAAAAAAATCAACTTTTAACTATCTTTCCAAAACGCCCTTACATATGAAATTGTTCATAGTATAACTCTGATACCCAAGAACGATTTGCATCAAACATATAAAAGACTTGTATATATATATTTTTGACAAGATTATAAGATGTTAGTTTTTGTTAATAAAATTAAATTACAACAAGGCTATGTTTGGCATAGATTATTTTGACTATTTTAGCTACAAAAAGATAAAATATGCTAAAAAGTCAACAAGACAAAATGTAACATCCAAACTATAATCATTTTATTTTTTTTCTCACAAAAATAAAAAAAGTCAAAAAGTCCATCCCAAACGAAATTTTTGCTAATCTATGAGGAAAGGGTTTCCAACCTCAACTATTTTAATGGTTTGTTTTATGATAATTTGATCAATTTCAATTAAACTTTGTTATAAATTACTATATTACCTCTCGACAAAACAAAATGCACAATGATAGAGATAATGAGATGCAGTGGCAGTTCAAAATTTTTTGAGACCTTAGGCTAAACATCAAAATGAAATTTTATTTAATTAAGTTTTTGAAAAATTAGGACCTTTGACAATAAATTTTTTTTGAAGCTTCCGTTTAAGTGACCTAATGGTTAAGTCACCTCTTATATCGTGTTAAATTATCACTAGTCCCTAAACGTTAAACTTATATGAATACATACACCAAGACACAAAACGTTGAAAAATGTCCTATCATCCATTTATTTTAAATCTCATTTGAAATTTCTATACATAAATAATGAGAATTTATTTATAAGATAACCAAATTTGTGACTCAAATTAACACTTGGCAACCATTAAAAATGTCACCAAAAGTCATAGATTTTTATATAGCCAAAAAATTAAAAAGTCAATTTATATTTCAAACGAAGGTTAAAGGGATCACTGCTACTTCATTAGCTCGAATTTCTAACCTTTCCCTCATCACACTTTAAGATATGACTATAAGACCATGGGACCAAACCCAAAGTCTAAAAAGACTTGTATATGTATACAAAAAATTTATACTATCATAAAAATGTAAAAAAAAGAAATGAAATAATAATAATAATAATCTCTGTTCCAATTATTTGCAATATCTTCACAAAAAAAAAAAAAAAAAACTATAAGAAAAAGTAATTTGATGGTAAAGAGAGGTGTGATTAATGATAATTGTGTATTGGACAATTGGATAGAGTAATGTTACGTATTATGAAAAAAATATCATGAAAATGATTATGAAAGATTTTTCACCATTAGATTACACATATAAGAAAACACCACACATTAATTAAGGGATAAAAAATTTTCATAAAATATTTTATGATATTTTTTTCAATAATCTCTAGAATTATTCGTTGGATAAGCACCAAATAATTCTCCGTTTACAAGGGCATATCTGTCTTTTCACAATAATTTTATTGCCATGGAGGGAAAGTCAAGTCATAACGGTATCTATCCATCCACCGACCTACCGACCTACCCTCCTCCACCTCCTTCCTTCCCAAAAAAAACAAAAAAAAAACCATGACACACAATTATTGCATACATATATATAAATCGCATTCTCTCACTACACCACAAGGGCAATTGACAACTGCCTTTCGAATTCCTCATTTCCAACTAGCCCACCCACAAACAAGCCCACTCATCACTCCTCCACCAAGTATCCTTTCCATTTTCTTGTCCCTCTATTTTTTTTCCTTGGAGCCAAACAGACAAAAAAAACTCAGCTACAAAGAGGGGAAAAAAGCATCTTCCTCTTTCAAAGTGGCGGCCATTAACTTACAGTAATAAGGTAAGCTTTTTGGAGAGAGAAAAAAATTGCAAGTACATCGAATCGTAGAGAGAGAGGGAGAGAGAGAGAGAGCTTGTCGGTGCATTTGAATTTTTTTTTTCCACCTCTTTCCTCCCTGTGTGTGAAGAAAATCAACGTGGAGCTTACCCAGATGACAAGAACCCTAGAATCCAGGTAGTCGCCACTTGTTACAACCTCATGCCCTTTTTCAATCGGTATAATTTCTTGAATTGTGTATAGAGAGAGAGAGCGAGAGAGAAGGAGGTGGGGAAGAGATGGAGGGAGGAGGAGGGGGGAAGAGGAAGAGTGAGAGGCCGTACAAGGGGATAAGGATGAGAAAGTGGGGGAAGTGGGTGGCGGAGATTAGAGAGCCAAACAAGCGGTCGAGGATATGGTTAGGATCCTACTCGACTCCAGTGGCGGCGGCGAGGGCTTACGACACCGCCGTGTACTACCTGAGGGGGCCGTCGGCGAGGCTCAATTTTCCGGAGTACTTGGTCGGTGAAGGCGGCGGAGGCCACCGTGATCGAGACTTGTCGGCGGCGTCGATAAGGAAGAAAGCGATCGAGGTGGGTGCTAGGGTCGATGCACTCGCACTCGAGACTTCCATGACTGTTCACCACCACGATGAACCTTCCTCTGGATTCAAACCCTTCTGGTTTGAAGAGAAGCCTGACTTGAATAAGAAACCCGAACCCGAAGACCCGGATGCTGATGATGACTGGTGATTGGTGGTGAGTCCAGATATAATATTATATATATATATATATATAAGAATGTATTACTCTACTATTTGCTATCTGCTAGGATGCAGTAATTTCTGTGGGTTTTTTTTTTTTTTTTCCTTTTCTTTTCTTCTTTTTTAGTTGGTATGTTATTTTAATATGGATAAAGAAATTTTGATGTTCTGTAACATGTTAAAGAAGAATTAGTGTGAATACTTGTTTTAGTTATTGTGTTCTTTTCAATAACAATTTGTGCATGAATTTTTTTAAGGTTTTATTATTATTATTTTTTATAATGTACCCATAAGTTTTTCTATCAGAAAGTATCCAAAAAGATCCTGAAATTGTAGGATATATCATAGATTTAAAATTAGTGTGATATGATTTAAACTGAGAATGAATGTAATAGAGTATTTTACAAGATATTTTTCTGAGTATTCATAATATTATTTATTGTCACTGTATGTGACTATCTGTATTGCATTTTACATTATTAGCAAAATTGTGTCATAGAGTATGATTCTATATATAGTTTATGTATCCCTAATAAGATCTTTTTTTTCAATTTATTAAAAGTAAAATAAAATTTATTGAGGAAGGAGTGGTGGGGGGAGAGTGGAGGCTTAGTAACTTTTAGTGTGGTACAAGTGGTAGTGGTGGTACCAAAACTAAAAAGTGAAGAGGAAGGTGGGGGTGGGGTTGAGAGATGGTGAGGGAGGGGAACAGTAAGGGGGCCTACATTTGTTTTGAGTTGGTGCAAGTGGGAGTGGCCATATATACATATATACATGCTTTCTAAGTTGTACTAATCTAGTAATAAAAAAGTGCTGATAAGATTTGAGTTAGGTATTTTTCTGGTTCTGCATTGTTGTTTTGTTGGGGGTGGTGGTGATGAGATTGTGGGCACCAGCAGTTACAGAGGGTTCAAGTTGTCAAAATTACACCAAATTTGGTCTCTTGTTATAATAGTCAACTCATTACATTTATGATGAATCCATTTCACAATATCAAACTTTCTGTCTCAGTAGCTGTTTGGAAAATTTGATTGAAAAAAAAAAATTGATTGAATTTGATTATGTGATTATTATTTGAGTTTATTGTTATATAATGCAAAGAAATTTAATCAAGGGTAAATCTTAGTATTAAAACTTGGTTATATAACTCTCACTTTGATTCATTATCATCCCATCATTTGTTGCCTTCCACCATGCCTTCCCTACCACTGTCCGCCACCACCCTTTTACTCTTCCCCAACCCCACAACCCATCATATGACCCCTCCCCAACCCCACCCCACCCCCACCATCTATTGTCACCTCGACCTCTTCTTTACCACCCATGAAATCTTCCCCACCACCTACAGCCAACTCCATATCCTACTCTCTCTCTCTCTCCATATGTATATATTATTCACAAATATATAGTGATGAGTAAGTGGGTTTGCACAATAATGCTCAATCAATTTATAGTTGGTTAGAGAGATATAATGCAAGTGAGAAATCAGTGGGGTTTTGCACTGATTTCTGATAGAGAATGAGAAGGTGGAGGGGTGAAAGAGAGAGAAGGGTGAAAGGAGGAAATGACCATGATGGGTTTAGAGAGGAAGGCGTTAAGAGGTTGAAGGGGAGAGAGAGAGAGCTTGGGATGAAAATTTTTTATATGTTCCGTTCCACATTGTAACTAGACGGTAAGCGCAGAGCAAAGAGTTTGATTGATGTAAAATGCAAGGGTGTAATAACAATGTTAAAAGATTTATATTTTGTACCTACAAATGTATCTGTAATGATGTGGCAAAGTGATAGACTCCATATAATTGAATGTATGATCAATAAAAAAAGAGTAGTGATTTAGACCCCCTTTTTCTCACCCCCTTTTGACCCCCTCTCTTCTCTCATTGGTTACACTTTCCTGCACCTCCAATCATCACCTGCCATGTGTCAAAGGGGTTGTGGGGGTGGTGTTGGGAGGGGGTGCCAATCTTTATTGATAAAAAAATTAACACTTGTCAAATCACATCATTGTGTATTGAATTGTGAATTTTTTTTTTTATAAGTCTCAAATATTTTTTAAGATGTGTATTTAACCTTTTCGTTAAATAAAGGTGACGGTCTTTTTGATCTTATGTACTTTTTTTTGCATATGTTTGACCTGATGGATTAACAAATTTTCTCACATCAGGAATATTCACTTGGTTAGACAGTTGACATGTAAGTTGTAGACATAATTCCACAGTAAAAATCATGTTCAAGGGGAAATTCTCTTTGGTACTTGTATTTTGTATGTGAACCCAGTGCAAATGCAAATAAAAATGAGGGTTTGATTGTTATTTCCATAGCATGTCTCGATTGCAGCATACTTTGCAATCCTCAAAAAAATCCCTTCATTAACAACAATCTCTACCATTTTCCCTGTTCTGAGTTATTTGGATCCCAAATTTCCTACTTCACCAAAGTTACCCTTTTTGATTCACTGCAGTAAAAGTGGGATAGAATGGAAAAAAAAGAATTTTTTACAATAATGAATTGATGAATCATTTATGGTGTAATTTTCATTATTTTTTTTTTAAATTTTAAAAATAATATTTGCTCGTTTTTAAAACCTGACAAAAAAGTATTAGTAGTCCTTAATTTATTTCAAAAGTTTGCTAATTTATATACATAATAAAAACACTCTCCAATTTTGAGTAATCAAAACTTTTTCACTATAAATAAAAAAGGTCTTGTTACATTCCCCTAAAAACATCCCCCTAATCCCCCTAATTTCCATATCAAGTAAAAAAAAAAAAAAAAAAAGAAAACAGTTTCCTAAAAAAAAAATTAGGGGGATTAGGGGTGGGGATTTTAGGGCTCCAAATCATTTCCCAAATAAAAATTACAACAAATGATTAGACACAATTTTTCGAAAGAAAAATTATATATATATATTCATTTTGACAACCTTACTAGTAGAAAGGAGAAAATGTGTTCCTGCAACATATTTTACTAACTAATAATAAGGGAAATTTGGTCATAGATCTCTTAGGGAGGCACTTATCTTGTCAAAAGATAAGAATTATATGAGTATTTTAAAAAATTCTTAGTATTTTAAAACATCATTCTTATTATTCTTACAATCATTGTTTGTTTTCACTATCTCATATGAGATTGATGACCTTAAATTTCAGATTTATAATTTTAGATTTGAAAATCGATATTTCATTCTCTCTCTCTTTTTGATTTTGTTTCTCTCTCGATCCTTCTCTCTCTCTCATGTTCACTCCTTTCCTTGTAAACCCTTGTTTTTTGTTCATTCCTTTCTTTTTTATTCGTTCATAGACGAAATTGAAAATTTTATTCTGATTCAAAGTAAAATTTTATTATGAATCAAAATAAAATTTTATCCCTTTTATCCTTTTAACAAAAAAAAAGGAGTCAAGAGGAAATTTTGCAAGTATTAAATTTTTTTTTTGTCCTTTTGACAAAAAACAAAAGGTCTGAGGGACTTGTAGCAGTTGTGAAGGTGTTTTTGCGAGTATTGAATTTTTTTTTTTTTTGTCCTTTTGACAAAAAACGAAAGGTCTAAGCAACTTGTGGCCAAATCTCCCATAATAATAATGAAGGGCATAGAAACAACCCATGCAAGTCGGCATAAAACAGCACTAAAAGAAGATGTGAAAATCGTTCACCTAAAATCATTCACCTAATTCTTTCACAAGTGTGTATCTATTAGTGAAAAGATGACAGTTTATAGGCGTTAAAGTCAAATAGTTAGGGACCAGCAGGGGCCCTGATCTTAAAACGAACATGGTTTTGTGCACCAAATCTTCCAAAACCTGATATTTTTCATGCCCAATAAAATTTGCCTCTCCTCATATGAGCCCCTTCAAGGTCAAAAAAGTATAGAGACATCCTCAACAACTTGGCTTAACAACTACCATCAATGAAATAAAAAGCGACGAAAACAGTCCCTTCAAGAACCAGACAATGGTGACATGACAGAGAAATAAATGACTAATACGTGAGTGTTATTAACAGATTCCATTAGAGCACTCGTTAACACGCTAAACACTTAAAAAAAAGTGAATAATTGAGAAATGTATAACGAAAGCTAACTTAAATAAATGCCTCGTAGCTTTCACATCAAATGCACAAAAACCACCAACGTTTATAATAATCCCACAAAAGCTTCTATCATGCTATGGAAAAAGTATTTTCCTGCCTTTCATTTTCCATTCTGTTAGGAAGGATAACAGCTTTGGCCCCAACAAGTACTCTCTCTCTCTCTCTCTCCATATAATTTTAGTAAGGAAGAATCAATGATGTTTTATACATGCATAACCCAAAATTGTACGTTTACAACAATGGAGATCCTTCACTCTCTTGATTGAAAAAATTGGAAGTACTATTGCTGTTTGCAGAATTCAAATGCAGTGAATTCTTCAGGATTAAAAGTGTTTTCCTGGATGTCAGGCTTTGGTTTCACTAGCATGTTTTATTTGAAGGGCAGCTCTAACGACGTTTCCTCTTGTAATAATCCCAACCTTTAGAATGGTAAAGTCGGCCAGTCAGGAAACAATGAGAAGAAAGATAATAAACTAGTTGCAGGCAGAAAGGAAAAAAAGAAAAAAGGATTTCTCCTACCAGTTTTCCCTCACCATCTACAACTGGAAGTCGGCGATATTTTGTTTCTAACAATAATCTGAAACATCAAATAAAGCAGTCCACGGATTCAATCTAGTTAACATAAAGGTATCTGCAGCCAGCGAAGAAACAAGAAGACATAATACAAGAATGACAATAATGTCAAGAGTCAGAATGAGAGAGAACCTAGCAGCATCCTCGAGATTGGTGGATTCACGAACAACCACTGGTGCAGGTGTCATCAAATCACCAACCACTTTCCCATTGGTTTTACTGAGCAACTTCTGCACCTCATTAAATGTCTGCATGGTATTCGTAAAGATACAAAAACTTAGATTGTCTAATTCCCTGTAGGATTTCTCAGCTTTAAAAATGAAAAGAAAAGAAAGAAGTCCACACAAACAAAGTCCATTCTGCTTCTCCTATCTAGTTGATTCATAAGGGTGCAACTCGGGCGGGTTCGGTCGGGTTGGGAGGTTGTTCAAGCCCAGCTCAAGTTGTGCTGAGATCTGCTCAGGCTCGCCCAGGCCCGAATTGTAACCCAAGGTTGCTTGTCCAAGCCCGACCCGAGTTAAACCCGAATTGTAAATCAATTCCAATTTATTTATTTATTTAAATAGAAAATCATTAATACCATCAAAACAAATAATTTATATAATGTAAGAAAGATGCCGTTATAGTAATCTTTACAACTTATTAGTGAAAATAAAAAAAGGTAAGATTTTATGCTATTTGTATACATAATATATATTCAATATGATTTAATAATCTAAATTACTTTAATATTATGTAATGACTAATAATTTATATATATATATATATAATATTTTTATATATCTATATATATATAATTTGGACTTTGGGTTGCTCGAGTTATTTGATATCTTTATCCAAGCCCACCCAAATTTAATTTGAGCTTCTGAATATTTGGCCAAGCCCGTACCGAATTTAAAAATATCCTGTCCAAGCCCTAAAAAAAATCAGGTTAGGTTCAGGTTGCTTGAGTTGAGCCCGCTTAAGTTGCACCCCTATTGATTCATAATTCATCAATGCACATAGTAGAGAAGGTAGTGGTCAGAATACCAAATCTTTTATCCATGCCTTGCGTAATCTAAAAGCACACTGGTAACATTTGAGGGTATGTCAACCAATTCTAGATAAGTTGTCCTACTTCCTTTGGAGCTTGAAGCCTTGGGTTTGGATTGAATTGAACAGACTACGGGTACAAGACTTACCTCATGCTTGGTTTTTAAAGATCTAAAGGAGACTTGCTTACCAGAAAAAAGAAAAAAGAAAAAAAAAGAAAGATCTGCAGGTGACTAAAAGAACAACCTTTGTGTAGAAGGAATGCTTATCCACTGATTTTGGTTCTTTTTCTTAATTTTAACTTGTTCAGAGCATCAACATATCTAATGGTTTTTGTATACCCAAAGACGTGCAAACATTTATTTGCCTTAACCAAGCACCAATCAATTTTTTGTAGTAAAATAATCTTGAACCACTGAATCAACAATTAAAAAGTTAATGCAACAAAACGAAAGGATGAACTACAAACATCTGGAGCTGATAAAAAGAAGAGTGAACTATACATAGCCACAAAAAAGAATGCATACATCCATACATACATACATATATATATATATATATATAATCCTGATGCATATGCTGTGAGACACTAACAACCATGAGAGATTACTTCTAAACAAAGATGGCTCTTACATACTTTCCAAGTGCTGTCAACTTCTGGAAACATACTTATGTCAGTCCGTCCACCACCTAAAAGAAGAATGAAGGAATGGACCACGTTAGAATAGATAGTCTATCTTGATGCACAGAAACATTTTACATTTGTATAGAATAGTTTGATAACAACATAAAATAGATGGAACCCACCAAAAGCAAACAACACACTCAATTGAAGATGAACTATTTTTACGAAGGCACATATCTGTTGATCCTTGCAAGAATTCACACAAAACACACCATGAGACAAGTTGTACCCAAGGTTTTAAAAAGCGACCACAACTGTTACGTAACGCTGTTATGTAACGGTTGTGGTGGTTACCGCCACCTGTTACGGCCGCTTTTGCAGTGTGATTGAGATTCACAGGTGTGTCGGCTGTAGCGGCTGTTGTAGCGATCGTAATGGTGCCATGACGGCCTGTTACGCATCGTTACGTAACGGTTCCGAACTGCTTCTTTCGAAAAAAAAAAGAAAAGGGAAGAGGGATATAGATAAGAGAGAAGATAGAGGAGCAAGAGATAGAGAGAGAGAAGAGGGAAGATGAAGAACATGTTATTGATTTGTTGAAGCTGTAAGACCTATGCTATTCTATTCAGCTGCTATCACTTAACCATTTTGTTTGTGTGTCTATCTATATATTGTTTGAAAATAATAATAATAATAATAATAATAATAAAATAATAATAATAATAATAAGTGTGGTCATTATCTATTTGGCTTGGTTAAAATATATATATATATATATATTTAGGCTCTTATTTATTTTCTTACTTTTGTCATTGTTTATCTTATATATAATAGTTAGTGATTGATTTTTTGTATAATATAAAGTCATTAATTATTAAAATAAAATGTATAAAACTCAGTTTATAATGATTTAAAAATATGAAATATATTAGATTATACTTAAAAATTTACAAAAATTGATCAATATTTATTTTAAACCCAATAAATATGATCATGGAAAAAAATATGGGTATCGGTAAGTTTTTTCAAATTGTGTGAAAAATAAAAAAATTCACAGTTCCGGTTACCGCAACCGTTACGCTACGGCCTATACATCCCGCAACCGCAACCGCAACCGCAACCGCGCCACCGCCATCATTACGGCGACCGCAACTGCTTTTCAAAACCTTGGTTGTACCCATACACTTGTTGAACAAGATCCCGTTGTGGCACAAACCACCAAGCCATGGCAGATAAGCTTCAAGTAGATTGTGTATTTTGACAAGTATATGTTGAGTCCATTTATGGCCAACAAGAGTATATCATCTTCAAGCCTTTCTATGTAACTTAAGATGTAAAAACAGCAGGATCAACAATCTGAACCAATAGTACCCATAATTATGGAGTCTGAAACTGTAAACACAAAGATATGGCTTACTCAAAGCCCATAGTCATTGGTCTCGGACACTTGAGACAATTTTTTCCTAATGAAAATCTATGTTACATGGACTCTTCAAAATAAATTAAGTACCCATGTCGGACAATTGATACCTGGCTATGGATATGGGATGTGTTGATACTTTCCATTAGGTATGCACTTGCTAAGCACATCCATCAATTCAGTTTGTTATATAATTGTATTTAACAATGTCGTTATATGTATTTTTTGTGTCGAGTGCTTTTTTATCTATAAAATATATTAAAAATGTGAAAAATATTATATTTCTTACTTGAGTCCATGTATCCTTCAACTTGAGATTTGACGGATTCAACTCCTAGATATGCACCCTCACCCGACACTCATACCCGAATCCATGTAACATAGATGAAAATCATTCTATAAAACATGTAAACACAACACCAATCAAAAGAAATGGAGGAAACATTTGTGTAATCTTTTATTAAGTATTGTAAGCATTAAATGTTTTAAAATTGTAAAAAAAATAAATAAATGGAGTAAGCAAAAGGTCAGAGAGAAGCATATTAAGCATGAAATGAAACATCAAAGAAAAATGAAAACTTCAATCTTGACAGAGAAATGCAATCCAACTGGAAAGAAATTGTAGACTTACGCAACTCCTCTAATCTGTTTGACAGACAATTTCAGTGTGCAATAAACAAAAAAGTTATCCAGTAGGTGGAACAACTTCAGCAGAGTGGATTTCACTTCAAATTATTATTGTGCCACTAGATGAAACTTGAAAGTAACATACTAGCATGGAACCAACCACAAGGTCCACAACTAGTAATTTTCCAACTATGCCCCAGTTGAGTGTGAAGTGTGAACATTTCAAAAGATTGCTCAAGGACTCTTTCAGAGAGGCTGCATAATATCCTGCCTACTGCAGTATTTTGCCCAGGCAGGTTTTACTAAATTATTGGAAATCAACATTTAGCTAAGGAAGAACAGTAACCTTTTTACAACACATGCAATTAACTGCAAGGAAAACACCAATACATGATGAACAAAACTGAGGTAACAATTCTGTCATCAAGCTGAGGTAATAGAAATAGTCAGCTAATGCCAACGGTAGGTGGAACTTGATGAACAAAACTGGATAGGCTTTGAGCAAAACAAAAGTCTAAGAAATAACAACAAAATTGACAGCGCAAGTTTCCATAGATACTATAATATTAAATTCGGCAGTTGAAAACTCAACTAAGTTCAATGATGATAGAGAATCTTATTGCACATGTGCATGTGAGGTGGGTATTCTCCTTAACTTTCATCATCACCGTTATAATGGTAACTTTTCTTTAGGTTCCAACCCATCCACCTGAATGACATTACATATTGTTTTAGAACCATATTCTTCTTATGAGAGGATAGAATATGTGGAGATCATCCTTGTGCCAGCCAACTAATTTCTTGCCATTGAGAAAGATGCATTGCAACCCTACTGAGTCTGTCCATGATATTCAGAAATTTAATAACAATAAATCCAGACAACATGAAAACCAAGGAAGGCAACAACATGATATATATATATTTTTATATACAAAATGAAAATACAATGATTAAATTAAATCACCTTCACTCATACCTGATGTGTAATCAAATGTCAACAAGTAAAAAAACAATTGATATTCTAAGCGTCTAACCAACAAAGATAAGAACCAAAGAAGAGGAAAACTTGACCTAGAATTTCCTAAAACAACATCAGACAACAAGGTCAAATTCAGTTTGTTGATCTACCTGATACGGAGTCCAATGCTAACAAGTCATAATCCGAAACAAGGCCAACCTGCACCAAGAATAGTTTTTGAACAATGTCAAAGCACAAAAACTACTGCATAAATGTATAGTAAAAGAATCTAATATGATGACAAATAAAGGGGCAAAATTTTTTTACCAATTTCCAGTTGTCATCAATCACAGGGAAACCAGTAATTCTGTTTTCAACTAGAGTTTCCAGAGCTGTTAGCACAAAGGCAGACATGTTAGAAAGGAAGAGAAAAAATGTAAAGTAAACTAGAAAAACAAAACGAAAAAAGCCAGAAATACCTTCATCTACAGTTGTTGTAGGCTTTACCACATGCAAATCCTTTTTCCTGGTCATGAAATCACCGACAGTATATACTCCACTTCTTGGCTGCCAAAAAAAGAAAAAAGAAAAAAAGATCAAATAAAACAATTACACAAACAAAATAAAATAATGCAATAAGACTAAAAATACCCATTTTTTGAAAAAACCAAATATCGTGCCCAACAAACACATGCTTGAATTAAGACCAAATCTTACCATACCTTGAGAAATCATACTGAAAGCTATATAACAACCATTTAAGATATTCACAATAAAAGGTTGGTGCAGCAACGAGTAAACCATATGGGCAATTATAGAGGTTTCTTTCTCAAAAATTGAGAGCTTTCCTCTCTAGAGCTTCCCAATATGATGCTTGGCTGTCAACCATGGAGAATGAGGCATGGATTCTTGTTTACCATGGCCAACCCATGATTTCACTACCTTTATCTTTTGGGTTGTTGTCACTCATGTGCCTAATGTTTATTTTATTTAAGAGCAAAGAAGCATGAACCCGCAACATGACATGGATACGACAAGAACATGTCAACACGACAATTTTCAAAAAAAATGTAGGACACACGACACATATGGGATACACACAATTACATAATTTATATATATTATTTGTTATATATAAATCTTTCCTTCAAAGATGATTAAAAAAATGCAATATAACATGTCATTCTCTTTATGAAGTTGGGATTGCGAGTCAGCCTCGTGAGATTACACGACATAGACAAATTCGATTTCACCACAAATTGAGCCACACTGGTCAAGGCTAATGCTGCGGTACTTTAGCCTCAAGTTTGGGTGCTCAGGGATGATCTTAAGGTACTTTGTATGCTCGTCTAGACGCACTCAACATTATACCTCAGCTTGGCCAAACAAATCTCCACTCAAGCTTGTTAGCCCTCCCACTCATGATGACATGCTCGGTACGCTCGATTGCCAAATGACCGTTTGCCCAAATGTGTTCCTTTTATGTCTCAGTCCCTGATCACCTACATTGTCCCTAAATGGCACCTGATGTTATCATGCCAAAGTAGATGGGGAGTATGACCCATGTACCCCAAGCAATCCCATAACCCAGTGCAAGGACTTGCAGGGATACGTGTGGCTTACAGGTATAGTTTATCAAGGCACTTGTCCCCTCTACCTCGAGGGACTTTCATCTTAACTGTTCTTAAAAAGAGAAAAATCTCCACAAGAAAAACTCTCCAGGTGAAGACATGTGATGATCTCATATTTATCACACGCAACCACGTCTGTAATCGTTGAGGCCTTTGAAGATTTTGAAGTCAATACCAGATCATAGTCTCTTCTCTTTACTTACAAATTGCCAAACCAAGTGGAGGGAGCCACCTCGCTCTTTGTATCCACTTGGGCAGCCTACTAACTCTCAATCATTCACAAGCATTTATCAAGTCTTTACAAGGAGACTTGGTGCTGATTAATATCAAACCATTTACCCATGAGATTGGAACAACTTGGCAATGTAGCAAAGTTCAAGATGGAAGTGTTAAAATAACTTAAATAAGCTCTGAACAAAAACAAAAAAAAAAACAAAAAACAAAACAGAAAAAAAAAAAAAATCTTATAATGATGAGAGAGAGAGAGAGAGAGAGGGAAAATCAGTCATCTTCCATTAATAAATTGACCCTTAACACTTTGTTTCCTGAAATTTTAACACAAAAATGGTGGATCCATGATTTAAACCAATAACTACTAAGTTGGAGCACCTAGACACGCTCCAGAGTATTACACTGTCTTTAGTTGGAAGATTTGAAAGAAATTTAAAAAGAGAAAAAGGAAAAGACATGTGAACTAAATGAAATATTTGCATATCTTATTTACATTATACCTACGTTTCTTCCCTTTTCAAATCTCTTCCTAAATCTCAACCAACCCAACTTAAATAATTTTCCAAATCAGTATACTAAACTAAAAATTTAAAAAAAAAAAAAAAAAAAAAAAACATTAATACGAGTAGGGTATGCAGATTAATTTTGCAAAATTCACTCAAATTACATATAAAGAGATATACGCAAACGCTGTAAATTATAACGATGTGAAGAAAGATAAAAATGGAGACATATAATGGAGACATATAAGGTGACATACCGGTACCGAATTGGCCATCAAGGTGGCGACGGCGAAGGATCTGCGAGATCTCGAGAGGCGGTGGAAACATCTTGAAGCGGAGGTGAAGGCAAGGGCAAGTCCAGGGTTCCGATGAGATAAGAGCAGGCAAGTTGGCAGCCGGTGGTGGTGGGCGGCGGCGGAGGAGGTGGTGCGTAGGGAAGAAAGTGAATGGGGTTGGGGCGGAGTAATTGAGGTCATGTTTGGGCTTTTGGTTAGAAGAGAGAGAGAGAGTGTGTGAAAAAAGAGTTCTGCCTGCCAAGTGTTCTCAGAGAAAAGGGCCGAGTAAAAGCCAGGTTTGGGTTTCAAGTCTCCACCGGATATCGAAGATCAATTCATCAATCTGCACCGACCCACCGACCCTCTCTGATTCTCGAGATACCGCCACGTTTGTGCGGAGCGGAAGGCCCTTCTGGGGGGTGGATCCGGTATTGACTCACTCATTTAAAAAATGTTAGATTTTGGGATTGTTTGAGGTGTACTTTGAGGTGTTCTAAATAAGTGTATTTTTTGTCTTTTTAGACTAAAAAATTGAGGAAGAAAATATGAATGTTTGGGTTAACTTTTTGACTTTTTATGGAAAAATGTGTAATAAAAAATTGTAAAAATTGATTTGTAGAGAAAAATTAGGATTGAGAGTTGTGCAGCCGTAATTGTTGACTTTTAGTGAATAGTGTTAACTTTTTAACTTTTTGAGTAACTTTTTAACTTTTTGACTTTTTTATAATATCCCAAACTTGGCCTTTATTACAAATAAGAGTTATGTAGTTAGGATTGAATTTTTATAATGTAAAGTTGATGTGTAAAATAAATTTGAAATAAAATATGATAATTTTGAGTTATTTCTATGTAGTTAAATATGAAATTTTA
The DNA here is from genome assembly GCA_030407325.1 of Camellia japonica. Classification (NCBI taxonomy): domain Eukaryota; kingdom Viridiplantae; phylum Streptophyta; class Magnoliopsida; order Ericales; family Theaceae; genus Camellia; species Camellia japonica. The sequence continues at coordinate 32,418,122 of JAPPVO010000002.1, read as the reverse complement.
ATATTATTATTTTTATTAGAGTAATGTTAAATTTCATGAAAGAAATATTATAAAAAATTTCATCCTTAAATTATACATATAATAAAACACCACAAATTAATCTAAAGGGTGAAAAATTTTTGTGAAATTTTTCATGATATTTTTTTAATGAAACCTAGTGGTGATACCAGTTTTGTCGGAGGAGGAATGGGTCGGACAGGGCCCGGAGCTCCACAGGATGATTGAACTTCGTCTTTCCAGTTGTACCTGCACCAAGTCCGTCAAGAAGAAACCCGGAGGTGGGGTTCCTTCTGGAGGACCCTCCGATGTTTAAGTTAGAGGAGTCTCTAGTATAAAAATGGAAGTTTTAGCTTCAGGAGGAAGAAGTAGATAGTTAGAGAGAGAGTGATTACTTGTATATATATTGATTTCTTTCATACCTTTCTGGCGTCTTCTTCTTGTCTGGCCCTTGGGCCTAAGTTGGGTTAGGAATTGTTTGGACAGCCCATTGGGCCACTTATTTGGGGCTATGCCCATCAGTAGTCCCCTATTCCCGAGTGCAGCTTTAGTCCAACGAAGGGAATAAGAAAGAGTAAAGTAGTCCCCCAAGTCACGGAAGGAGGCAGGGCGACGGTGGCCAAATTTATTGTGCAAATACGTGGGTGCTGCGATAGAGGTAGGACCGCTCAAAAACCAACTGGGCAAGGCGCAGTGAGAGTTAAAGGGAGTAAAGTTGGAGATTTTGGGCCGGCGCAAAGCGGCGCAGACTGCGTGCGCCGAGAGGAGTCGGCATGTGCAAAATTGTGAGGAATGTAAAGTGCTAGCCCTTGTGTAGAGAAATGCAACCGAGGCTGAGGCCTTTGGAAGGTCGGTCGAGGACCTGGGCAGTCGGCTGATGGATTAGCTCGTACCGTAAGTTTGTACTCAGTTTGACTGAGGCTTTTTGGTGTTCGGTCTGGCCGAGATCTTGATGTGCTCAGGCTGGTTGAGGCTCTGGGGGTGCTCGGTCTGGGAGTCTTTCGTACACTCAGTCTAGCTAAGGTCTTTGGGCTCAGTTTAACTGAGGCTTCGGACGGTCAGCCGATGTAGAAGAAGTTAAATACCTTACTTGTAGAATTAGACCCAGTCTTGTTGAGTTTGTTTAGCCCGTAGGGTCTCACTCGGTTTGCAGAGCGCGTTGGACGGTCAGCTAATGGTTTTGGAGGTCGACTGATGACCGGGGGTCGGACTATGACTGTTGGAAGTCTTGGAGGTCGGCCGAGCAATTTTGGAGGTTGGCGGAGTACTTTGGTGGTCGGCCAGTGCTCTTTGGCAATGGGCTGATGGATTTGAGATGGTCTATTGCTCGCGGAGCGAGTGGTGGAAGAAACGGTCCCTATTGTTGCTGAGGACGGCTGTTTGGACTTGATCCTAATTTTGATGGACGATTTGTAGAGGCGGAGGGGTAGAAACTGGTAGTTCTTGTTGGAACATGGCTTGGTTTTGCTCAATCAAGTGGTTAACGTTGTCGGCGTTTCTTTGTGAAGTATGGAGATGGATTGTTTGGGTTAGGAGGCTCGGCTGGGGCCCTTCTTGTAGTGCCTTGGAGGGCTTGGTTGTTGCGTGAGCGTGCTTGGACACACTCGGTTTGGCCAAGGTCTTCATGCTCAGTCTGGTTGAGGCTTTGTAAACTCGGTCTGGCCAAGGTCTTCCTGCTCAGTCTGGCTAAGGCTTTATGTAACTCGGTCTGGCCGAGGTCTTCGTGCTCAGTCTGGCTGAGGTCTTCGTGCTCAGGCTGGCTGGGGCTTTGAGTAGTGCTCAGTCTGACTGAGGCTTTAAGTAATGCTCAGGCGAGCTGAGGTCTTCGTGCTCAGGCTGGCTGAGGCTTTAAGTAATGCTCAGTCTGGCTGAGGTCTTCGTGCTCAGGCTGGCTGAGGCTTTAAGTAACTCGGTCTGGCCGAGGTCTTCAAGCTCGGTCTGGCCGAGGTCTTCGTGGGTAGGATTTGATACCATGCCCCTCACGGCTTTAATTACTCGGTCTGGCCGAGGTCTTCATGCTCAGTCTGGCTGAGGCTTTATGTAACTCGGTCTGGCGAGGTCTTCGTGTTCAGTCTGACTGAGGTCTTCGTGCTCAGGCTGGCTGAGGCTTTGAGTAGTGCTCAGTCTGGCTGAGGCTTTAAGTAATGCTCAGGCGAGCTGAGGTCTTCGTGCTCAGGCTGGCTGAAGCTTTAAGTAATGCTCAGTCTGGCTGAGGTCTTCGTGCTCAGGCTGGCTGAGGCTTTAAGTAACTCGGTCTGGCCGAGGTCTTCGTGGGTAGGATCTGATACCATGCCCCTCACGGCTTTAATTACTCGGTCTGGCCGAGGTCTTCATGCTCAGTCTGGCTGAGGCTTTATGTAACTCGGTCTGGCCGAGGTCTTCGTGTTCAGTCTAACTGAGGTCTTCGTGCTCAGGCTGGCTGAGGCTTTGAGTAACTCGGTCTGGCCGAGGTCTTCAAGCTCGGTCTGGCTGAGGTCTTCGTGGGTAGGATCTGATACCATGCCCCTCACGGCTTTAATTACTCGGTCTGGCCGAGGTCTTCATGCTCAGTCTGGCTGAGGCTTTTTGGTCTGAAATGTTATGAAATGTGCAACATGGATAAAAGAAGTTTGAATATCTTACTCATGATGTCCTTGTGGAGGAAGAAGTAGACCATTCGGATATGGCGGAGGCGGTGGGGCTCCGTCTGCGTGCTCAGTCTGGCTGAGGCTTTTTGATCTGAAATGTTATGAAGTGTGCAACATAGATAAAAGAAGTTTGAATATCTTACTCATGATGTCCTTGAGGAGGAAGAAGTAGACCATTCGGATGTGGCGGAGGCGCTGGGGCTCCGTCTGATTGGTGCTGACCACTGTTGCCGACCGACCACTGTTTGCCGACCGAGCTATGTTGCCGACCGACCACTGTTTGCCGACCGAGCTATGTTGCCGACCGACCACTGTTTGCCGACCGATCTAGTTTGCCGACCGACCACTGTTTGCTGACCGAGCTATGTTGCCGACCGACCACTGTTTGCCGACCGACCACTATTTGCCGACCGACCTATGTGACTGGGTTTGCCAGTCTGACTGAGGCTTTAAGTAATGCTCAGGCGAGCTGAGGTCTTCGTGCTCAGGCTGGCTGAGGCTTTAAGTAATGCTCAGTCTGGCTGAGGTCTTCGTGCTCAGGCTGGCTGAGGCTTTGAGTAACTCGGTCTGGCCGAGGTCTTCAAGCTCGGTCTGGCCGAGGTCTTCGTGGGTAGGATCTGATACCATACCCCTCACGGCTTTAATTACTCGGTCTGGCCGAGGTCTTCATGCTCAGTCTGGCTGAGGCTTTTTGGTCTGAAATGTTATGAAATGTGCAACATGGATAAAAGAAGTTTGAATATCTTACTCATGATGTCCTTGTGGAGGAAGAAGTAGACCATTCGGATATGGCGGAGGCGCTGGGGCTCCGTCTGATTGGTGCTGACCACTGTTGCCGACCGACCACTGTTTGCCGACCGAGCTATGTTGCCGACCGACCACTGTTTGCCGACCGATCTAGTTTGCCGACCGACCACTGTTTGCTGACCGAGCTATGTTGCCGACCGACCACTGTTTGCCGACCGAGCTATGTTGCCGACCGACCACTGTTTGCCGACCGACCTATGTGACTGGGTTGGTTGGCGGTGCACGGGGCTCAAGGTGCAGGGATGCACGTGATGATGTGACATGACACAAACGCAGGGAAAAGAGAGAGAGTTAGTGGCTTGGGAAGTGAAGCCCATGTCTTCACGTGGGGCAATCTGGGCTTTTGATATAGATCAAATGGGAAATACCTGTCCAGAGCTTTGTTCTTGAACTTTTTGCTTGTGTGTTTGTTGTTGTTTTTTTTGAAGTCTTGACGACTTTGAATTGCTTGGTACGGGGGTTGATTTTGGTGCATAGGTAGACTTCCGCAGTGCTCACCAACGACAATGGTGAGGTGAGAAAATCATGGCGCTGGCGAGAGAGGTGTAGGCGGGGAAAACGTCACCGCCGCCGATAGGATGCCATGAATCATGTGGTAACCATTCATTCCGACACTGAAGGTGGGTGAAAAGGAAGCTATTTCCGGTGACAATGAGCACAACTGCCAATCGAAAGAGTTTCCCACAGACAGCGCCAACTGATGATACCAGTTTTGTCGGAGGAGGAATGGGTCGGACAGGGCCCGGAGCTCCATAGGATTATTGAACTTCGTCTTCCCAGTTGTACCTGCACCAAGTCTGTCAAGAAGAAACCCGGAGGTGGGGTTCCTTCTAGATGACCCTCCAATGTTTAAGTTAGAGGAGTCTCTAGTATAAAAATGGAAGCTTTTAGCTTCAGGAGGAAGAAGTAGATAGTTAGAGAGAGAGTGATTACTTGTATATATATTGATTTCTTTCATACCTTTCTGGCGTCTTCTTCTTGTCTGGCCCTTGGGCCTAAGTTGGGTTAGGAATTGTTTGGACAGCCCATTGGGCCACTTATTTGGGGCTATGCCCATCACCTAGCATTATTTTTTTAATTATTCAAAACGTTTATTTTATAGAATTATTTCTTATTTAAAAATTTATAAAAAAATCTTAAAATTTTACTATTGTAATGAAATAAATTATAAATTATTATTTTTTTAAAGAATTTATATAAAAATATAATAATTGCATAATATTTGTATTAAAAAATAGACAATAGAGTATTTTTCATAATTATTGGGTTAGGAATAAATTGTGTATCAACAAGTGCAAAATAATTTTATATAAATATGTGAGTTGAGTCAGTTTTTAGACGAATTAATCAGCTTGCTTGTTTTCATTTTTCAAAAAATACTTTTCAGAAAATTTTACTTTCTTATTTTTCTTATTTTTTTGTTTTTACTGAATTTTTTTAATATTTTAAACAATTTTTTTACTTTTTAGATACATTTAACATAAATATACCTAAAAAGTAAAAAAATCGTAAAAAAAATCTTTAAAAAATTCACTAAATACCAAAAATACAAAAAAAAATACAAGAATTCAGTATATTTTTTGTATTTTTATGTATTTATTAATTTTTTAAAATATTTTTTCACAAAGTTTTTACTTTTTAGATACATCTAAGTAAGGTGCATATAAAAAAGTAAAAAAAATGTTTAAAATTTTAAAAATATTCACTAAAAATAAAAAAAAAAATACGAAAATAAAAAAACTCAATTTTCAAAAAACTTAATCGAGAAAACACAAACCAAACATACTGAATAATTTTTGAAGTCACTTACTAATTGGTTTTAGAATAAAGATTGGTAGCTCGAGGATTTCGCCCCCGAATCCTCTTAAAGCCCAAAACGACGTCGTTTTGGGCTTTAGGTTTTTTTTTTTTTTTTTTTTTTTCTTTTTTTCCGCCATTTTTGAACGCAGAGCAGAGGAAGAGGGAGAGGAAGAGGGAGAGAAAGAGAGGAGAGGGAAGAGGAGAGAAAGAGAGGGAGAGGAAGAGGGAGAGAAAGAGCTTGTCGCCCAGCCGAGCTTGTCCGCCCGCCGGTCGTCGGCCCAGCCGAGCTCGTCGCTCGTCGCTCGTCGCCCGGCCGAGCTCATCTGCCCATCGCTCGTCGCCCGCCGTCCTCCGCCCACCTCCGTCCGCTTCCGCCTCCAGCCCATTTTTTAGGCCCCCTCCCCCTCTTCGTCTTCTTCTTGCTTCTTCCGCTGTAAAAAAAAAAAAAAAAAAAAAAAAAAAGGAAATTAGGGGGATTCGGGGGAGCTCGTTTTCGAGCTCCCTAGCACGGTTGTTGGTTTTATCATTTGAAACTTTTCAACTCAATTGTACAGCTTCTATTAGCAAATATTATGAAAGGAATCTACTATCCCAACTCAGATTTTTGTCATGCGTCAAGAGGACCACGACCTTTGTAGGCATGGACTAGTTTGCTTCAAGGGAGAGAAATTCTTAGAGGAGGTCTACGGTGGCAAGTTCTGAATGGAAGGTCTATTAATATATGGGATGATAAATGGATACCCTTTAATCCAGGCTTCAAAGTTCAATCAGTAAGGAACAGTAGGGTATTGGTGCAATGGGGAAATGAGGTGATTGATCCTTCTTGAATGTTGTGGGATGAATCGAAGATTAGATTGCTAGTTTCCGAAGAGGATTGTGAAGCTATTCTTTCGATCCCAGTTTCGATTAATGATCGGGATGATACTCTTGTGGGGCATTATGATTTGAAAGGAAGCTATACGGTGAAATTGGGGTATCAAGAAGCTATTAAGCAAGCTCATTTGGGATTGAACTTGCCATCATCTTCTTTGAGTTAGTCTGAGAAAAAATGGAAGTTTGTTTGGAGTTTGAACTTACCTTCAAAGCTCAAACACTTTTTGTGGAAAATTTACCATAATGCATTGGCAACCAAACAAAATCTCCATCATAGATATTGTGCTAATTCGGATCACTGCCCTATGTGTTTGAAAAAGACAGAATCTTTGGACCATCTCTTGTTTGAATGTGAATGGGCAAAAAGAGTGTGGTTTGGGAGTGGGTTGGGTCTGAGATGTGATATGCTCGGAATGGATTCGGTGAAGAATTGGATTGGGAACTACTTTGAATCATTGGGTGCATCTAGTTGGGGGAAGACTACGATTTGTTCGATGGTATGGGTAGCTTGGAATATATGGAAGGCAAGAAATGATTACCTTTTCAACCATAGTTTTGTTGACCTAGCAACGGTGATAGCCAAAGCTAGACGAGAGGAGGTTGAATTTTTGTCCATAAATGAAGGGGCCTTTATCTCTTTAGCTGCAACTCTAGGTGAGCAATGTAGAGTGGATGGGTGCACTACAAGAAATTGCATTTTTCGCAACGCAACAAAATATGTTGCTAAAAGGGAAAATTCATTAGCAAAAAGTTTTGCTGACACACAAAGCTACGTTGGCAACCTGTAGGCAAAAGTAAGTCGGCAAAAGTTTTTGCGGAAGAAATTATCATTGCGTTGGAAAAAGTAATGCCTTTAGCGATAAACATAGTCGTCGATAAAAGTCTTCATCTATCGTCAGCAATTTACCTTCCGTCGGTAAAAGTAGTTCAAATATGATGACTGTGTAACACTTTTCCCAAGACAAATTTGCATGGGCAAAAAATATACTTTTAGTAACAAAATATGAGTCGGCAAAAGTAAACTTTTAGTGACACATTTACGTCGGTAAATGTTGCCATTTGCCAATGATTTGTTTGTCGACAAAGCTTTACTTTTGGCAACGACGAATTGGTATTGGCAAAAAATATACTTCTAGCAACACAATATGAGTGGGCAAAAATAAACTTTTGGCAACACATTTACCGACAAGTTGTTTAGTGACACATTTATGTCGGTAAATGTTGCCATTTGCCAATGATTTGTTTGTCGACAAAGCTTTACTTTTGGCAACGACGAATTGGTATTTGCAAAAAATACACTTCTAGCAACACAATATGAGTGGGCAAAAATAAACTTTTGACAATACATTTACCGACAAGTTGTTTGTCGAGAAAACTTTACTTTTTGGCAACGACAAATTTGGAGCGGCAAAAATAATTGAAAATCATTTATATTTTTTTATAAGATTTACAGATTTACAAGAGGCATCCCTCGGCACCACTATTACAAACTAATAACATTGATACGAAATCACCTAAAGTTGATGTACAGGAAAAAAATCACTGCTGATACTGCTTTTAGAAGCAGTGTATAAAACCTAAAAGGCTAAACTCACTAAAATACCCAAATACATCCAAATTGTGAACTCACAGTAGAAACAACAGATAACAAAATGAAAACAAAAAACTAACAAAGATAGGCAAAACGACACGACAATCATCTACAAACTTACAACAACCCAAATGTCTATTGTACATTGACTACCTCTGTAACAACCCTGACCCATGATTAGCGCTAATTCATGCCTAAGTATGCCTAACAAGTAATTAAGAAGAAATCCTAAGTTAATTACATGTGCATTGCATTATTTTGTATTTATATTTGTTTAACGTAGAAAGATCTGTTCATGTTTTTATTCGATTTGCGAATTAAAGGCCTTATCGGCATCCGATTCAGAAATTGACTTGATTTATGTGCTATTTGGAATTTTTAGAACATTATGGCAGATTTAATCAAAAATTGATTTGGAACGATTAAATTAATGCTCACTTAATTAGCTTTAATTAATTATCATTAAGTGAGCTTATATAAGGCTTCTTATATGTCTTCATCCTTTCTTTTCTTCATTTCAATACATTTGAGCTCACACACACACAAGCAAAAACGTGGGAGAGAAAGAGTGAGATAGAAGAAAATTGGGATCAAAAGTTGGGATAGGGGAGAATTGCTAGGAATTATTGGAGATTTGCAAAGAATTTGGGACTTAAAGCTTCCTCACTTGTGCAATTTAGACTCTAGGTAAGAGTTTTAGTCTTTGGCCTTGTAATGTAGTTGAATAATGTATGAAAACAAGTGAATTAGATGAATTCATGTAAGGATTGAGCTAGAATTGAATAAAGATAAGTCATTCCATACATGATTTTAGAGCACGAAGGCTTATGGCTTCTCTTGCAGACCCTCTATTTATAGAGTGTATAGTATAGCCATACGGCACAAATTTGATGAACAAACTAACTAGTTTGCAGCAGTTGAATCATGCTTGTTTGATGAACAAACCAACATGCTATCCTTACCTTCATTTAACGGATCAACACATATAGATAGCATGATAAAGCCGTTAACGGCAGAGTCCATATCGCATGATTAACGGATCATCACATCAATGCCGTGACACAGAGAAAGAAAGCATGAGAGCACTAATAGATCAATTTGATATCGAAAGCATACACGATAGAGAAAGTATACGGTATCACACACTTTAGCCCGTTTGATTTTGGATTGTTGCCTATGTGTGTTTTTTTTATTAAGGCTTTTTGATTAGACGGTTAGGATCATTCCAAACGTGTGAATATGGGTTTACCGCTAATGCAAGGGCTGGCCCAACATTTGGACGGTCCAGATTGATGACCATGTCTAAATGCATGCATATTTATAGCATTTTGAAGTTATTTTCAAAGATTTTCCCCATGCATGTTGTAATTCTAGCATAAGTTGAAGAATTCATAACATTTCTCGTCAATGGATCACATTTGATCATGTTTTAGAAGCCATGAACTCAAGTGAACACATGTATGTCATGTTCATACCATGTTTTTACATTTCAAGTTGAATTGTTGCATGTTTGACATACTTTTGGGGCTTGATTTCATGAAATGATCTTCAAACCATGATATTTTACAAGCTCCTAGATGTTCTCCAGAATTTTGGCCCAAGAAGATGAGTTTTAGGGTGTAAAATTTGAGCTTGGAGCTGGAGAGTGGAATTTGGGAATTCTAGATTTTGCACTTTTGCTCGAGCGTCGGATTCTACGCTCGAGCGATGACCTTGTAATCTTGCATTTTTGCTTGAGCAACTAGAAGTTCACTCGAGTGTGAAATGCATGTTGCCAGAAGTTCATGTGTTTTTGCAGATCGCTCTAGTGACGAAAGTCACGCTCGAGTGAAGGTCTGAGTCTCACGCTCGAGTGGGGATCGAGCATCCGTCAAGTGAGAAAATCAAGCAACCAGTACTTTTTCAAAGTTTGCAGACCGCTCGAGCAAAGGAAGTTACGCTCGAGCGGACCCTCACATTTTGCATGTCTGCTCGAGCGAGGAAAGCCATGCTCGAGTGTGGACCCTGTTTTCAACAAGTTTTGAAAAATGTTTTCAAGTACATTTTAGCATCCTCATTCAATCCTAGGCATTCCTAGGCCAAGATTAAAACACTATAATGAGGATAAATGCTAGAAACACACTAAGGACAAATGAAATAAGTTACGTATAATCCGAGCATGTGTTTCAATGTATGTATCTGTCATGTTATGTAGGTCACGTGCCTCAAGTTAAGTGAATTGCCTACTCTGCTCGTTTATTTGGAGCCACCAGTTATCTGTGAGTAATGACTTAGTAAAGCTATGTTCAAGTTACGTTATTTTTTGTATATGGAATAAGATTTGTCCTATGAATGCTATGTTTATGCACTATGAATGATTGTTCGTCTCTGATATATATATATATATATATGACATTAATGCTATGATTCAAGTATACTATCTGTACCCGAACCGGAGGTTCCTTAATGGAACTGGCACGTTATCTGTACCCGGCTAGAGGTTCTTTTATGGAACTGGTAAGTTCTTCGTACCCAGTCCGGAGGTTCCTTTATGAAACTGGCAAGTTATCCGTACCTGGCCGGAGGTTCCTCTATGGAACTGACAAGTATGATCTATGATGTTCTGTATATGATCTGTTAGTGCTAACGGATGAACTATGAATGATCAAGCATGATTCCTAAATTATATAAATATGCATTGAATGAGATCACGAATACGAATCGGTTCTATGCACGGACTCAATTACGGGACATAATTTATTTAACCCTTTACTCTGTTATTATTCACTGGGCTCCCGCTCACTATTTATTTTATATATGTAGGTGATCAGGCACGTGATCAGGCTTAGAGTTGAGGACCTGGTGTAACAATTCGAAAATTTAAGTTGTGCCTTAAATTTAATTTTAGTATTATTGAATTATAAATGAAAAAACTCTAAATGTTTAATTAAATATTTCGTAAGAGTAAAATAAAATATTAAATTATGGGTGTATGAGATAAAGTGTAATTAAATTAGGGATTATATATTATCGGAAAAAAATGGTATATAATTATTTTAAGAATTGGGCCAAAGTAAAATGACATCACAAGTTAAATAAATAAATAATCATAAGAAATAAATAATACTGAGAATAAAATAAATCTTCTAATAAATCTGATAATAACAAATCTAATAGTAATAATAACAAATCTAGTGTGTGTGTGCTAGACTAATAAAACCATAGCCATTTGGGTTCTCTAGGTTTAGGGTGGGTGATTCAACAATTTGGGCCATTAATGCTGTCACGACCCAAACCCGCCCCTATGGGTTTAGCACCGTAACCGGCCAGTAATCCGAGATTACCGAAGGCCTGCTTAACAGTAAGACAGTATAACAGAGTACAGGGCATGGCGGAAGCCAATACAGTAAATAAACAATGTCCAATGAGCTGTGACAGTCTGTATGCCAAAAAGATTTTTCATACATTCACATATATATACGGGACAGCACAGTATGCAAAACTTTTTGCAAACATTCAGGACAGAGATCAAGTCCCTAATAACCAGTACAGTGCGGTCTATACAGTATTACAAACAGTGCAGGGACAAACGGGGAAATGAAAACACCCCTAAGCCTTAGCTTGGCAGGCTCGGAACCTCGCAGTGAGGCGCATTGGTTGGTTTGACAGAACGGGAGTTTACCCTGACGCTTCTAGCTTTGATCCGGTGCCTGCACACCTACATATATATATGAGCAGTGAGCTAAAGCCCAGTGAATAACACAATGCGTAAAGAGGTTTAGAATGAATGTCCTTACAGTACAGTAATGAAAACAGTTCATTAAATTAGTATTTCAGTCTTTCAGTCAATCAGTAATATGTGGTACATCCATTAGCATAACAGTAACAGTAGGTCTTGAAAGACCGAACAGTAATGATGGCCATCAATCAGTAAACAGTAGTGGTTCCACGAGGGAACCGACAGAGATCTCTGTAACAGTAACAGTAAACAGTAGGTGCTAAGGATGCCACAGTACAGTTCAGAAATAAAGGACATACGTTCATTCAGTAAACAGTAAACAGTTCAGAAAACAGTACAGTTCAGTGTTCAGAAAATAATCATTTGAACATATCTTTACACAGTTGTTACTCACAGAGTTCCGGGCTACAGTGAACTAGAGCGTCTCCTCGGAATGCCAACCCTATACAGTTAACAGATTGAACACACACTAAGTTTCACAATTGGGGAAGGATAATAACTTAATCCCTAATTTGCCTCGGTGTGTTCTACATCTATATCCTCTTTAAGATGCCTTAAATATGCCCTAGGAATGCCTAGGATGGAAAGAGGATGCAAAGATGCACTTTTGAACACTTTACAAAATTTGCTGAAAACAGGGGTCTCGCTCGAGTGAGGATTCCTTCGCTCGAGCGGACATGCAGAAAAAAGAGCTCCGCTCGAGCGTGGATTCCGTCGCTTGAGCGGACTGTGTGCTACAGTAAAAATACTGGATGCTTAGAATTTACGCTCGATGCTCGCTCGATGCTCGCTTGAGCGTGAGACACAGCTCTTCGCTCGAGCGTAGGTCCCTTCACTCGAGCGTACGCCTGCGCGCACCAAGATTCTGAGAGCTTGCAATTTACGCTCGAGCCACCATTCCTTCGCTCGAGCGTAGCTCAGAGTAAATGGTGGTCGCTCGAGCGTAGAAGCCAAAATCTGGAATTTCCAGATTTGCCTCCCAAGCTCAAACCAAGCATTCCAAAGCTCAAAACTCAACCTCTTGAGCCCAAATTCTGGAAAACACAACTAAACTCAATATACAACAAGTTTCAAAGCTCAATTTATGAATTTAAAGCCCAAGGGTGAGTCAAATAAATCCAAATTCAAACCCATTTTCATGAACATGAAGAACATGCAAACATGCATGAATTCAAATCATTTCAAAGCTTCAATTTGATGCTCTAGTGAGCCAATTGTTCCAAAAACAAGTTGAAAACATGGACCATTGCAAATTCATGAACTTGCATGTGAGAAATGATGAATTACAACCTCAAAACTTGCTAATATGCACATGCATGCAACAATTAAGCTTCAATTCAACATGGTAGAATCAATTCATGACTTAGCTCTACAATTTGACATGAATCATGATAGAACAATCTTAAATACAACAATGAGAGGTTCAATTACCTTTCCTAGGTCTTGTAATTTAAGTGTAGAAGCCTAAAGATGAAATCTATACTTCAATCCTCTCAATCAAGCCAATCTTCAAATGAATTCAAGTCTCTCACTTCCTCTCTCTCTAAATTCGGTGGTGAGTAGCAAAATGTGGCTGATGAAATGTTTTTGTTAAGTGTAAATAGGCTCAATATGTTTTGTAGATAGTGGCCCACTAGATGGCAAAGTAGTAAATATGCCAAACAATGTAATTCATCAATAATTAATCTAATTAACCATACCAAATCAGTTTTCGGATAAATACACCATAAAATCACATAAATTATGATGATCATGAAACACTAAACAATTTCCGGTTCGACCGCTGATAAGGCCTTCAATTAGCAGTTTAAACGAAACAAACTGAACAGATAATCAAATAGTCAAACAGATAGAATGCAAAATAACACATATAAACTCAGTCGATTCAGTTCCAGTTTCCAGTCAGTCAGTTTAGTAATTCAATCAGTTCATTTACTTTCCATAATCGGTCTTAATTTAGCAGTAATCGGTATAAATCAGTGATCAGTAACGAGGGTTATTACAAATGCAAACCCCCCAGGTTGTATATATAAAAGGATGGATTGGCTGTAAGTGAATAGGACGAAGGAAATAGAAAGGAAAAATGAGAGCAAAGGAACAGCCGTGAGAGGGTAGCAAAAATAAGAAGAAAATAGTAAGGGTTAATATTAAGGTGAGTTATGTTATACCTTGAGTTATCATAATATATTTTACGTATGTTTTTAGTTACCATAATTCATTTTATACAAGTTATATTTTGTAACTTATATTTATATTTTAATTACGTTGATTATTTTCTGAACTCTATTTACTTAAAATGAAACTTATGAATATGTTCGTTTAACTTTTAATGATTATTTGAAAATGATTTTTTGTAAACAATTATATTTTGTAAGTACCACCACGGGAGTCCCACGCCTTGGGGGATTTAAATACCATTGGCCTCTGTTTGGTCACTTTGTGGTCCTCTGTTATCATGGATCTATTGACTTTTGTTCTGTGCGGAGCAAAGTGTTGTGCGGAGATAAGTGCTATGCGGAGATAAGTGCTACACTATTGTGGGAGTTACCTCTATAATTCGTACGAGCCACCTCTTGAATCCGTACCTCTGTTCTGAATGTCACTCCGGTGACCTCTGTTCTGTTCGGTACCGTGGTTATAGTTATTTATTTATATAATCTCAGTTTTGCTATTTAAATGATTATTTGTTCAGACTAAGTTATCTTAATTATTTTAGTTAGATAACTATCCATGGTTATTTTGTGTCCCTTATACTCTTGGCATAATATTTCTCACTCTGCCATGTGCTTATAGCTGTTTACCAATTTTCAGGAAACAATGCAATTCAGAAATAGCTTTTGGAAAGTCTTAGACGCGGGACTGTGGAATAGACACTCACAGCACATTTATGATATTTTTATATGTAAATATCGGCCTTTTTGATCAATAAATTTTGTAATAAAAATAGAAACTCCAATGATTATTTTGGTACTCTCACTTAAATATTATTTCCGTTTGCGTTTATTAATTTGTTTAAGAATTGGCTGGAGGTAACTTCAGTTACTGGTCATCACGATGCTTAACCCTTGGATACGGGGAGCGAGTCGTGACACCTGGCGACTCAGTTTTTGGTCAGCCAGCCTTTGCACCTCCCGAGGAGGTTCCCGGTCAAATCATGTTTAGAGGCTGTGTTTTTGTGGTTGTATAAGAGTTAATTTCTTTTGATTTACAAAAAGGTTTTCTGTTGTATATACATGAAGTGGTATATAAATACTGTATTTTAGTTTTAAGATTTAAAATTATCTGTCCCATGTACGTTTTCACAGCTCAATGGACAATGTATATTTTATATATTTGCTTCTGCAACTCCTAACGATATGTTATCTTGTTAAGAGGCCTTTGGTAATCCAAGGATTATTGGCCGGTTACGACGCTAAACCTATAAGGGCAGGTATGGGTCGTGACAGAATGGTATCAGAGCACGTGTTCTATTACACACGAGTTCATATGAGCTTAGGGTATCTTAGTAAGAAGTTAGGGACATTTTATCTACATGTGTGAGTGTGTGATAATCTTTATAAACGTGAAAACTGAAATTGAACCTAAACAAATGAACTTGAAAGAACTGAACAAGATTATTCCTTTATTTATTATTACCTTGTTCCCCATAGCACTATGGAGAACGCAAGAAGTAATGATACGAGTGAATCCTCAGAGGCTCGCATGAGCCGAATGGAACAGATGCTTGCAGCATTGACCAAAGCCATGACACAACAACAGAGGTAGCAACCCTTGCCTCCTCCACCTCCACCAGCGCAACATGAGCCAGATAACAGTGATATAATCAACCTGACTCTGAAGTTCATGAAGATGAAACCACCAACTTTCGTGGGTGATATTAAACTGCTGAAGGTATAAACATGGCTATTGGAAATGGAAAAATTGTTTGAAGTATTTCCTTGCTCCGAAACGTAAAAAGTTCTCTTGGCCACTTATACATTAAAAGATGAAGCCCGGAGGTGGTGGTTACTGATTCGGAATGCTAATGAAAACATGACGTGGGCTCAATTCCATGAGATCTTTTATGAGAAGTATTTTCCCCAATGCTTCAAAGATCAAAAAGTATCTGAATTTCAAGAACTCAAACAAGGCAAAATGTCAATGGCTCAGTATGAAGCCAAGTTTACTGAATTGGCTCGGTTTGCTCCACATATGGTGGATACTGACTACAAGAAAGCATGAAAATTTGAAAATGGTTTGGATTTGGAGATATTAGATCGGGTAGGAGTCCTGAACCTACCTATGTATGTGAATGTACTCGATAAGGCGTTAATGGCAGAAGTCATTTTGGCGGCAAAGAACCAGGCTAAGACACCAACAACTGAATAGCGAAACAAAAGATCCGGATCCAATTTTCGGAAGGGTCGTTCATTCTTTGCGAACAAAAAGCAAAATACTGGAACTTCTAATAATTCGAGCCAAAGTAGTGGGCCTAAGCTAACCTGTACTGAATGCGGAAGAAAGCATACATGCGTGTGCCATCGTGCATCGGGTGCATGCTTCCGGTGTGGCAAGACTGGCTACATGCTTAGAGATTGCCCAATGAGGTTCGATAATGCAAACCATCCAGCAGCAAGTTGTAGACACCCCATTTTTGACCGTCCTCAAGACTTGGACGTCATCATTTGAACACTCGATGATCATCCATGCTCGTGTTTGTTTTGAGTTCCCGGAGGTCTCGGCCGCGTGCCTTACCTCAAGATCTCTTGACTTGTCTGTTTGTGCTTGGTTGTGCACCAAGGACTTGTGGTTTTGCTTCTAAGGGAAGAGGGTGGCTTGTTGGCCATCCCCTCAACCCATCGGCTAAGGCATGAAGCCATCGGCCATGTTTTCTTGCCATCGGCCATAAGTGTTGGCCAATCGGCACTCTTTTTGGTAGATCGGCATTCCTTTTGGTCGATCGGCCATATTTTTGAGCCGAGACCTTTCCATCTGCTTTTTGCAGATATTTTCTGTCAGCTGTGACAACTGGTGTGCACAATTCTCATCCTCCATACACGTGTATGAAGGGATTACATTCAAGACTCAAGCTTGTTGAACAAGCTTGAGAATTGAAATTCTATAAGAAGGGAGCCTTCCCTCCCTTTCCAGAGGTTCTGTAAATTTGATATACAAGTTCTAGATCTCTCTCTCTATATATTTTACCTCTCTCTCTCTTGTTTAGCCTTTGTTTGTGCCCAAAAGTGTAGATTCTTCACACTATTGCACACAAACACCTTCTAGAACACCATCCTTTGGTTGCTGAGGTACTAGGGAGTTGGTTTTGGAGTTCTTGGACTGGTTTTGATCATAGAAGAGTGCTGGAGTTGTGTTCTTGAAGGTGTTCTTCAAGGGTGAGTAAACTACCTTTTAATCTCCCATTTTGGCTTAAGCTTTTAGACCTATTTGAATATTTTTTTAAGCTTAACTATAAACTACAAAAAGTTCTGATTTTGTGTGCTTGAGATCTTTTCTTAAGGTCACTTTTTGGTTGGGGGTGGTCTACCTCTTCTTAGGCCTTGTTTGGCCTTGTTTTGAGCCATCCCTTTTGGCCCTTGTTCTTGCCTTTGCATGACCTTCTCACCACTGAAATCCAGAGGATTTTTAGTGGTGGAAAGGTGGTTTTGGAGTCTTGAATAGGAGAGGGACACCCCCCTCTCCTTGTGTCTCATTTGCTAGTATAAATAGCTCATAATAGTAGCATGTTTGCTTAGTATGTTTTGGCCCCATTTCAGCAAGTATTTGGTGTTATTTTAGCATGCTTTACCTCTGTTTTAAGTTGGTTTGATAGCATCTTACATGTACTATGCACTTGTAGTGCAATCCTCTCATTTGCCTTAACATGCATCATGCATTTGGATCATCATTCTTGCATGTTTTGGCTCAACTCAAAGAAGCTTTTAGTCATGTTTTACCATGCTCTAGCTCTGATTTGTATTGTCTTGGTCATGCATGCATTGTTTTGTATAGCCTTGGTTCAATCTAGCTTGTCGGCTTTGAGTGTCCAAGTCATTAGCATGCATTGCTTAGACCATTTTCATGATTTGGCATCATTTCATATGAGATTTCAGTCCATATAGTGTGGCTATGCATTCACATTTGTCACCTTTTCCATGCATTGGGAGGTTGGTGTTTTATGCCTCAAGAATGGATCATTGAGCATGCCATCATACTTAGGCTTTTGGGATGCCATCTCAGTGGGTTTTTGGGCTTATTTTGATATGCCATAACTCTGATTTTCATTGGTTAAGTCATGCCATACTTGGTTGTAATAGGTGTAGTGTAACACCCCTTGTTAGCCTTGCATGCCTCATGCCTTTTGTACTCTTGTTCTAGCTTGTGTTGGCTAGGTTCAAGCTTGCTTTTGGTCTTATCTTGACCTGCCTTGGGACTATTTTGGTTGCCCTCAGCCCTTTGGGGCTTGCTTTGCATGGCCATGGTGTAAACCCCTTTGCTAGCCTTAAGCTTTGAGCTCTCTTGCATGCTATGCTTGACTTGTGTGCATGATTTGGCATCATTCCTCACATGATTTCAGAGCTCATTTCATTGCCACATTCTCATGTTAGTCACACCTTGCTCTTGTTTGAGGATTGTGCATTGTTGCCTAGTGATAGGCCAATTGGAATGCACGCTTGTTTTGCATTTCATTCCATCATTTCATCACATTTGGCCACTGATTTGGGCATGGCTGAGGTCTGCCCATTTTGGTTTAAGTCCATCTTTGCATGTTGTTGCATGCTTGACATGTTGCATGTTGTTGCATGCTTGCTAGTTTGCATGTTGTTGTATGCTTGTCCATCTTTGCATGCCATGCATGTTCGTATGTTTAGGTTGCATTTTGCATGCTTGCTAGTTTGCATTTTGTCACATGCTTGTTTAGGTTGCATTGCATTTGGTATGCTTGTTACCTTAGCCTTGTGTGCATGTTTGAGTCATATTGCATTTGGCATGCTTATGTTGCATTGTATAGCTTTTCCATGTCGCATGTATTGCATTGTGTTTGGTTTGGGATGTCAAACCAAACATGAGGACCGAGGGACGTTTCGTACTTGAAGTGACAAAACGTGCCTCAATCCTCGGTCGTCGACACTCTTGATCCAACATGATAGAGTGTGAGGCATTCATGTGTTTTTGTGCATTCATTTCATATTGATTTGTGCAATTCGGCCTCTTTGGCCATCATGCATCGAAATGCGTAATTGATGGCTCAAGAGTCAAGCACTACACTCCTTTGAGTCCCAAACATGATAAGGGGTGTAGTTGCACAACATTTTCTTGCAAATGTATTGCCACGCCCTTGTTTGTCCTCTGCTGCAGCAAAAGGAGCAGTCTGCAGGAATAAATGGCCGATCGGCTATCTTCAGTGCCGATCGGCTAACAATTTTTGGCCTATGGATTCATAAGTGGTCGATAACCTATTTCCCTTGGCCGATGGCCATATCTTTTGGCCGATGGCCTTTCAGAGTGTCCATGAGGTGGTTCAGAAGCATCACAGAGATTTTCACAGTTTTCAGAAGAGCATAAGTGTGCAAACAGAGGCAACATGGGGCATGGTAACGGATTTCCAAGCGAAGCCGATCGAGCATGCATTTGTCCCTCTTCTCGAGGCCGCTTTAACTGTTTTTGTAACTTAATTAATTTGCTTAATTAGTTAAGAGTTTTGTAATAATTAATTAGCTAGGGTAGTTAATTAATTAGTTGATTTGTATTATTTATTTGGACCCTCCGTCGAGAGGGCGAATTTTGTAATAAGTGTGCATGAGTGTGTGAATGTCTTCCAACCCCACGTCTTTCTCCCTTTTACTTAACCGCTTATGATGGTTAGTTCTAGGGCATGTTTCAATTAGCATTCCTTATGCTTGCATGTTTGCATTCATTCATCTGTCTTACATGCACCGGGCTCGGCGCATCATACTAACTACATTGTATTTCAATTCTGATTTGAATACATGATTATCAAGTTGTATTTCACATGACATCTTAGAATAGTCGAGCCTATTTCTAGTTGCATTTTGCATGTGTTACATTAGCCATCTTAACATAAACTAGGATCATGTATGATTTCTAACTAGCTATTGTTTTGGCTCCGAGTACTAGGTGAGCTTTTATGCTTTAGCATCTTGCATGTGTGTGAGTGATTGCCATGATAGCGTGATTGCCATGATAGCATGCTTGCCATGAGGCTAACTGCTTATATGATATAACTGCCTAAATGCCTGTGGGTGAAGGTTAGATTACTTGAATTGGAACAATTCATTGAAATGTGAGTTTTAAAGCCCACTTGAGAGTGGCAAAATCATGTTTTCTAAGCCCACTTGAGGGTGGCAAAATCCACGTCTTAGCCTACTTGCGAGTAGCATCTTCAAACCATTTTCAAACGAACATGAGATGTTTTGTTCCAACTTAGGCGATCTAGTCTATACTTGTATGCTGTACGCATCACATAGTAAAGCTAGCTAATAACCGGAATAAGAACACATGTGTTTTCAAAAATAAGATATCATGTTAGTAAAGGCTGATCTTTGATCGGGCGAGCGGGGGTGCTCATTGCATGACCTTCCCCTCTTGTACCCAAGTTCCCAAGCCGAGGCAACTTTGGTGATGACGGACACGTGACCTTAGGCACGAGTCAGGGTTTCCTAAATTTCCCAAAACAAAATATTTAGGTGGCGACTCTGTATCTGACAAAGCAGTCCATGTTTGGCACTTCTTTATTCAAATTAGTTTTCCAAAACGATTTGTCGGATTTGGACTCTTTGGTGATTTATTGGTCTTGCATTGCACTTTGCGGGATTAGATTCAGAACCGTGACATTTGAGTCCGAACTGTAGTATGCTAATGAAGCAAACGGATTTTCGCACCATCTCGCGCGCGGAGCCGTGACGTTCGGGCCTGTCTACACAAGTTCAGCCGGATTTGCTCCTGTAACGAGAACCAATAACACCGGGAATGAAACACTAAGACAAGGAAGGGTATTTGCTCTAGTCCCTGGTGATGTATAGAACACCGAATCGGTGATGTACAGAACACCGAATCTGTGATGTCAGGTACAATTTCTATTTGTGCTCAGAATGCTTATGTGTTGATTGATTCTGGTTCTACGCATTCATTTGTATCGCATGCTTTTTCTCGAAAATTAACTAGACTGTTAGAACCTATGAATTATTTATTATCTGTCTACACCAATTGGGGGTTCTATGATGTGTGCTTATGTTTATCCAGCATGTGATATTGTAATTGGTGAAATGACATTGTATGTTGATTTACTGCCCTTGAGCATTGATCATTTTGATTGTATTCTGGGTATGGATTGGCTGACTAAATACTATGCCACCATTGACTGTGCAAGTAAATCTGTTGTATTTAGACCACCTGGTATGCCCAAATTTGTTTTTACTAGAAATGGGGTGGTTCCTCCACCATACTTGATTTCATTTATGAAACCTAAGAAATTGTTGAGAAAAGGTTGTTGAGGCTACTTGTATTGTGTAATGACTGCGTCTTCGAATGGTACCAGTGTGGAGACTATTTCTGTAGTTTGTGACTTTCCTGATGTGTTCCCTAATGACCTGCTAGAGGACTTAATTGATAGGGAGATTGAGTTTACAATTGATGTAGTACCTGGAACACAACCTATCTCCAAGGCCCCCTATAGAATGTCAACTTCGGAACTCAAAGAGTTGAAAGTTCAACTCCAGAAACTCTTAGACAAGAAATTTATCTGACCAAGCACATCACCTTGGGGTGCTCCAGTCTTATTTGTGAAGAAGAAGAATGGGTCTTTGAGGTTATGTATAGACTACCGTGAATTGAATAAAGTAACCGTAAAGAACAAATACCCACTACCCCGAATAGATGATTTGTTTGACCAACTCCAGGGAGCCCAAGTATTTTTTAAAATTAACCTTAGATCCAGGTACCACCAATTGAAGGTCAAGGCATGAAATGTGGAGAAAACCGCTTTTCGAACTAGATATGGACATTATGAATTTTTAGTCATGCCATTTGGGGTAACAAATGCACCTGCAGCTTTCATGGACTTGATGAATAGGGTGTTCAAACAATTTCTTGATGAGTTTATTGTTGTATTCATTGATGACATACTAATCTATTCTAAAAGCAGGGAAGAACATGAGAATCATCTGAAAACTACCTTACAGATTTTGAGAGAAAAGAAGTTATATGAAAAAAATTTCAAGTGCGAATTTTGGCTTGACAACGTAGCATTTTTGGGACATGTGATCGACAAGGATGGTATATCAGTGAATCCGCAGAAAATTGAAGCTATTGTGGACTGGCCTAAACCGACAAATGTGTCAAAAGTTAGAAGTTTTCTGGGACTTGCAGGATACTACAAAAGGTTTGTGAAAGACTTTTCAAAACTTACTATGCCATTGACTCAGTTAATCCAGAAAAATATCTCATTTGATTGGAACGATCAAAGAGAGTTTGCCTTTCAAGAGTTGAAGACCAGATTGGTAACTGCACCGATTTTAACTTTGCCTAATGGAACTGATGGGTTGTGTATTAATGTAAAATGGTGAGGTGATTGCTTATGCTTCTCGACAACTGTGACTACATGAAAAGAATTATCTGACACATGACCTTAAACTAGCAGCTGTGGTGTTTTCCTTGAAAATTTGGCGACATTATCTGTATGGTGTGACTTATGAAGTATACACCGAACACAAAAGTTTGAAATACTTCTTTACCTAAAAAGAACTGAACATGAGACAGAGAAGATGGCTGGAACTGATCAAAGACTATGATCTGCAAATTTTATATCATCCCGGAAAAGCTAATATTGAAGCAGATGCCTTGAGCCGAAAGTCAATAGGAAATTTGTCATGTTTACTTACCGGTCAGAAAGAATTGCTATGTGACTTGGAAAAGGGTGAGATTGAAGTTGTATTGCGAGAACAAGGTGAAATCTTAGCTGCTATCTCTGCCCAGCCTGCAATCATCGAAGAAATTAAAGAGAAACAACTGCAAGACGAGTTCTTGAACAAGATCGTGAATGAAATTGACTCAAAACCGAGGCCCAGGTTTGTATTTGAAAACAATGTATTGAAATTTCAGAGTCATCTTTGTGTGCTGGATTGTTTTGACTTGAGAAAACACATCATGACTGAGGCTCACAGTTCGAAATTTGCTATGCATCTAGGTAATACAAAGATGTATCATGATTTGAAACAGAATTTTTAGTGGCCTGGAATGAAGAAGAGCATTGCAGATTTTGTGGTCCGATGTTTGCATTGTCAACAAGTCAAAGCTGAACATCAACGATCCGCTGGTTTGCTACAACCGCTTCCAATACCAGAATGGAAATGAGAGTATATCACCATGGACTTCATTGTGGGATTACCTCGCTCATCTCGAGGTATGGATTCTATCTGGATAATTGTTGATCGTTTAACTAAATCCGTACATTTCTTACCTGTTAAATCATTGTATAATGCGGATAAGTTGGCTACCTTGTATATTAATGAGATTGTAAGATTACATGGCGTTAGGGCTGAGCAAGAAATCCGTAAAATCCGTAATTCGATCTAGTCCAGTCCAATCCGATAGGTTTGGATTGGTTTTTTAAATCCGTGGTTCGGTTCCGGATTGAAGAATTAAAAATCCGTAGTCCACGGATTGGTTCCGGATTGAACCCCACGGTTCCGGATTGGAACCGATCCGGACCGTATACAAATAGTTTATATTTTTATTATACATCCTCCCTATAGTATCTTCTTTTATTCTATATAAAACCTAAATTCAAACCTAAACCCCGTATAATATATTCTTTTATTACTTTTATTTGTTAGTTTTTAGTTTTAATTTGTAATGGTCTAAATACTTATGGTGAAACTAGTTTTCTTATGATTGTTTAAATTCTAGAACATTATATCGCTATTATAGAAAAACATGTTGCTATTGTGGAACTAATATAGCGCTATGTTTATGTTTTTATGAAATTAAAGTGTTATATATATATATTTTTTGTTATTTAATTATGTGAATCCGTGGTCCTAAACCGATCCAATCCGTGTTTAAATGGATTGGTTCGGATTAGTTTCATGATTTAAACGAATTGGATTGGTTCCGATTTTTCAGGAACCGTAGATAACGGATTGATCCTGGTTTTACCCCAATCCGATCCAATCCGGACCATGCTGACCCCTACATGGCGTACCAGTATCTATTGTGTCTGACAGAGATCCTAAGTTCACTTCAAGGTTCTGGTAAAGTCTACAGCAAGCTCTGGAAACTGAATTGAGGCCAAATAATGCTTATCACCCACAGATAGATGGCCAATCTGAACGGACCATTCAAACGTTGGAAGACTTGTTACGAATGTGTGTTCTAGACTTTCAAAGCAGTTGGGAAACCTACTTACCATTGGTTAAGTTTGTGTATAATAACAGCTACCATTCAAGTATCGGTATGGCTCCTTACGAAGCTTTGTATAGTAGAAAATGCCGATCTCCGATCTGTTGGGTTGAAGTAGGTGATAGACCGTTATTGGGACCAGACCTGGTGCAAGAAACAATTGAGAAAGTGAAACTGATTCAACAACGCCTAAGAACCACATAGAGCTGACAAAAGAGTTATGCGGATGTCCGGAGAAGAGATAGAGAGTATGAAGTTGGTGCTCATGTGTTCATAAAAGTGACCCCTATAAAAGGGCAAACCCGGTTTGGCGTTAAGGGCAAGCTGGCGCCAAGATATGTTGGGCTATATGAGATTCTCGAGAAGATTAATTTAGTAACATATCGAGTAGCCTTACCTCTGGTGATGGAAAACATGCACAATGTCTTTCATCTCTTTATGCTTCGGGATTATTTGAGAGATCCGCTACATGTGATTGAGTCGACTCATGTACTTCAGCAGATGATTATACATATAAGGAGAGGCCGATGCAAATTGTGAACCGTCGAATCAAAAGATTGAGAAACAAGGAAATTCCATTAGTGAAGGTTGATTGGTAGAATCATGGAGGAACTTATACAACTTGGGAGACAGAAGAAGACATGATGAGAAGATATCCTAAGTTGTTTTCTTTGAATCCGGTGTTCTTCTAGAATGAAGGTAATTCGAGTTTGGAGGACCAAACTCTCTAAGAGGGGAAGACTGTAACAACCCCGACCCATGATTAACACTAATTCATACATAAGTATGCCTAACAAGTAATTAAGAAGAAATCCTGAGTTAATTACATGTGCATTTCATTATTTTGTGTTTATATCTGTTTAACGTAGAAAGATTTGTTCATGTTTTTATTCGGTTTGTAAATTAAAGGCCTTATCAGCATCCGATTCAGAAATTGACTTGATTTATGTGCAGTTTGGAATTTTTAGAACATTATGGTAGGTTTAATCAAAATTTGATTTGGAACGATTAAATTAATGCCCACTTAATTAGCCTTAATTAATTATCATTAAGTAAGGCTATATAAGGCTTCTTATATGCCTTCACTCATTTTTTTCTTCATTTCAATACATTTAAGCTCACACACACACAAGTAAAAACAAGGGAGAGAGAGAGTGAGATAGAAGAAAATTGGGATCAAAAGTTAGGATATGGGAGAATTGCTAGGAATTATTGGAGATTTGCAAAGAATTTGGGAATTGAAGCTTCCTCACTTGTGCAATTTAGACTCTAAGTAAGAGTTTTAGTCTCTGGCCTTGTAATGTAGTTGAATAATGTATGAAAACAAGTGAATTAGATGAATTCATGTAAGGATTGAGCTAGAATTGAATAAAGATAAGTCATTCCATACATGCATGCATATTTATAGCATTTTGAAGTTGTTTTCAAAGATTTTCCCCATGCATGTTGTAATTCTAGCATAAGTTGAAGAATTCATAACATTTCTCATCAATGAATCACATTTGATCATGTTTTAGAAGCCATGAACTCAAGTGAACACATGCATGTCATGTTCATACCATGTTTTTACATTTCAAGTTGAATTGTTGCATGTTTGACATACTTTTGGGGCTTGATTTCATGAAATGATCTTCAAACCATGATATTTTACAAGTTCCTAGATGTTCTCTAGAATTTTGGCCCAAGAAGATGAGTTTTGGGGTGTAAAATTCGAGCTTGGAGCTAGGGAGTGAAATCTGGGAATTCCAGATTTTGCACTTGCGCTCGAGCGTCGGATTCTACACTCGAGCGACGACCTTGTAATCTTGCACTTCCACTCGAGTGACCAGAAGTCCGCTCGAGCATGAAATGCATGCTCCCAAAAGTTCATGTGTTTTTGCAGATCGCTCGAGCGACGAAAGTCACGCTCGAGCGAAGGTCTGAGTCTCACGCTCGAGCGGGGATCGAGCGTCCGTCGAGCGAGAAAATCAAGCAACTAGTACTTTTTCAAAGTTTGCAGACCGCTCGAGCGAAGAAAGTTACGCTCGAGCGGACCCTCACATTTTGCATGTCCGCTCGAGCGAGGAAAGCCACGCTCGAGCGTGGACCCTATTTTCAACAAGTTTTGAAAAATGTTTTCAAATATATTTTAGCATTCTCATTTCATCCTAGGCATTCCTAGGCCAAGATTAAAACACTATAACGAGGATAAGGGCTAGAAACACACTAAGGACAAATGAAATAAGTTACGTATAATCCGAGCGTGTGTTTCTATATGTCATGTTATGTAGGTCACGCGCCTCAAGTTAAGTGAATTGCCTACTCTACTCGCCTATTTGGAACCACCAGTTATCTATGAGTAATGACTTAGTAAATCTATGTTTAAGTTACATTATTTTCTGTATATGGGATAAGATTTGTCCTATGAATGCTATGTTTATGCACTATGAATGATTGTTCGTCTCTGATATATATATATATATATATGACATTAATGCTACGATTCAAGTATGCTATCTGTACCTGGACTGAAGGCTCCTTAATCGAACTGGCACGCTATCTATACCTGGCTGAAGGTTCTTTTATGAAATTGGCAAGTTATCTGTACCCAGTCCGGAGGTTCCTTTATGGAACTGGCAAGTTATCAGTACTCGGCCAGAGGTTCCTCTATGGAACTGACAAGTATGATCTATGATGTTCTGTATATGATCTGTTAGCGCTAACGGATGAACTATGAATGATCAAGCTTGATTCCTAAATTATATAAATATGCATGGAATGAGATCACGAATATGAATCGGTTTTATGCACGAACTTAATTACGGGACATAATTCATTTAACCTTTTACTCTGTTATTATTCATTGGGCTCCCGCTCACTATTTATTTATATATGTAGGTGATCAAGTACGTGACCAGGCTCAAAGTTGAGGATTTGGCGACTCAGTTTTTGGTCAGCCAACCTTTGTGCCTTCCGAGCAGGTTCCCGGTCAAATCATGTTTAGAGGCTGTGTTTTTGTGGTTGTATAAGACTTAATTTCTTTTGACTTACAAAAAGGTTTTCTGTTGTATGTACATGAAGTGGTATATAAATACTGTATTTTAGTTTTAAGATTTAAAATTATCTGTCCCATGTACGTTTTCACAGCTCAATGGACAGTGTATATTTTATATATTTACTTCTGCAACCCCTAACTATATGTTATCCTGTTAAGAGGCCTTTGGTAATCCAAGGATTACTGCCTGGTTACGACACTAAACCTATAGGGGCAGGTATGGGTTGTGACAACCTCAACTTCCTTAAGCCCTTTTTCTTGTCTTTTAATTGTCCTCTTGAAATTTTACTGAGAACCTTGGCATCAAACACTGCGTACTGTTTCTTGATCTCGATCATTGCTTTCTCTGAAAACGAATCAACCTGGTTCTCGTACTTCTCATATAGTATAGGCACCGTGTGTAGCAATACGAAAGTTGTTTCATCAAAATCAAAATAATTAAGGCTAGGTGTAGTCTATAAACAAAAACCTACATTTCATATATCAAAAAAACCAAAAAAAGTTAGTTGTCATTACATCTGTAGAGAAATGTTAAGAAATTGCAGCAACTTCCCAAAATTAAAGATATCCATAAGCCAGCAATCACCTATTCACCAAAACAGTCTCTTAGAAGACAATAATTAAACACACACATGCAAGGATTCACTTCCAGCAGTGTTCCTCATTTTCCTGCCAAACAAAATCATAATACAGAGGTTTTTCAAACATCTCTATATTATCTATATATTACCAAGTTTTTCCTCACCATGTTATATCAAGGATTCAAGGGATACATGGTAAAATATTATTTGACTGCATTATTTATTTAATACTTATTTTTAAACAAGGAACCAATTGTGAGTATCTATGTAAGTGGTGATACAAAACAATCACAAATTTCAATAACCAAGAAAACTGTAAGGCTGTGTTTGGTTACATTCTCAAACTATATTTCCACACGTACATTTACGCTTCACGTTTGGATGCAATTTTCAAATCGTAATTCCACCATACAATTCAAAATACATCTCCACTTCCTGTTTGGTAGATTTCTCCCTTCGTTTCTTCACTGTAAAAGCTTCTAATGGTACATCTCTATGTGTTCGATATTCTCAATTTCTGAAAGAGTTCACGTGAAAGAAATTTAAAGCTGAACTTCTAAAAAGCTTCACTTTAAAGAAATTTGAAGCTGAACTTCACGAGTCCTCTTTCTCTCTTTCAACGATCACAACTTAAGATTCTTCATGAGTCGTGTTGCTCTGTGAACTGAGACCTTCAAATCTAAAGTATGTTTGTGAACCCCCTCTTCACCCGTAAAATCACATTTACCAGCTCCCACAAATCAAGTAAGTTGTAGTTTGTGCGTTGTGGAAGATTCACTCTCCGAGTAACGAAACAACGACAAGACCGAGGTCAACTACATCACAAATTTCTTTCAAATTTTAAATTACAACTTACTAATTTCCTCAAACATCCCTAAATTCATTCCCAATTTATGTGTGTTAGGCAAAATTTGTGAAGCGTATTCTCGAATTAGATGCATATCGAAGAATCGCACATCCACCCACTGTACCCACTCAATCATCGGTGACAACTATTCCACTCATGTTGCTCTAGTACGTATATCCTTGAATGGATCTGCTAGTCGTATATCGTTTAATCCTTCACTTGATCTGGTATGTAATAGCTGAGAAGGAGAAATGTTTGTATCTGTCAAACCGGTCAACCGCCAGGACAACTGGCCGATCGTCCCACAGGACTTCCTGCTGGTTGATCGCCGACCCACCTCCCTTTCCTTTTGGTTGACCGGCATTACCCCCTTTGATGCTTCTCTTCTTCTTTTGGTCTCCTTCTGGTTATTTCTGCTTATTGTCTACTGTATACATTTCTCTCACAAACTTTTTGCATGCAATATTATGTTCTTTTTCTTGTTATATCTGTTTTTTCTAACACTGTTAACACTTCAATTGATATATTTTTTTTCTAGCAATATTATGCTTTTTCTTCTTGTATCTATTTTTCCCAACACTGTTAACAACTTCAATTGATACACTTTTTTTCCTATGGAAACATAATTGAAGATGATTCTTGCATTTTTATTTTTGAATATCCAATTCAGATTAGTTTAGATATAAATTGTGTGTTGTTAGATGGATGGCAACAATTTTGATGACAATCAAGACACAAGAATGTGGAATTCCAGAATAGAAATAAAGCTAATAAACATGTTGAAAGACGAGGTACAAAAAAATCAAACAACAGATCGTAGTACTGTGTGGACAGGTAGGCATTGGACTCATTTTGTAATTGAGTTGCAAAATTTGTATGGGTTTCGATACACACCAAAACAGGTAAGACAAAAATATCAGCAATTGAAAACTGATTACCAAACCTTCAAGTGATTGCAGGCACAGATCGGTCTGGGATGAGATCCCATTATAGGAACGGTTGTTGCACCCGATGAATTTTGGGATAAGGTATTGAATTAACCTATACCCTTTTCAATTTTTTTTTGTAACATTTTATAACACGAACAAAACGCTTATTTTTAATATGTTCAATTGTTGTAGGCAACAAAAATGTTAATAAATTTAGGACAAAAGGATTTGAGTATTTTCAAGAAATGGCCGAAATTGTTGTGCCACAAGGCCTTGGCCCGTGCATCCATACAAGGAGCCCCTGACTCTGATGAAGGGAATGAAATGCTTAATAAATTTTGGTCTCCTGAAGCTGGTGGGAGTAATGCGGCTGAACCTATTACTGTTGACTTATTCGGCGATGAGTACATAGAACCATCGAAGGGCAAAAGTCACAAGAGGGGCCCTATAAATAGCCAAACTGATAGTGGTCATTCTAAAAGGTCACGGCCAAGTGGCTTTGATGATGTATGCGCAGCTTTCACTACCTATGTACAGGCAAAAACGGAACATTCCAGTGCCCGATCAACAGACATAGAGGCTGTAAGTGTAGGTGGTGATGACTATTCTCTTGATGCATGTCAAGATGCCCTGTTAGAGCTTGGGAACATACCACCGGTCCAATACATTAAGGCATTGACACTATTCAAAGACAAGGAATGACGGAGGTTTTTATGCGTACTCTTGCCCATATGCGTCTAGCTATGATTCTAGCTTTGTAGTGAAGGGAGAAGTTGTGGCTTAATCGAGCTTGCGGTTCTCGTTGTGGTTGTCCAACATGTTTTGATGATGTTTATGTTGTTCTTATTAATTTTTTTTCTCACCTGATGACATGCTCTTTTTTTTTTTTTTTCTCCGTCTTTCTCTATTTATTTCTATAGTTTTTAAAATTGTTTCTGTTTTACATATTAATATTTGATGATGTCTGTTTTCTTATTTCTGCTTCAACTTTTAATTTTAGACAGAGCATACAATATGAAAAGGTAGTAATGACAATATGACTAAATATTAATATGTTTTTTCTTAGCATATACGTTTCCATCTACTTCAATAAATAACTGAGGCCGACAAATTGTAGGCAGTTGTTTATTTTAATTTCACCAATAATGGTAATAGTTAGCATGTTGTTAATAATTTATTTATTTATTTATAATTATGCGTTGTTATCATGTAGCCGATTTGATGATGTCATCCGACATAGAAAACAATGCAATTGAGAGGTCATCAAAGGAGGATAAGGTTATTGAAGATTTTATAGACTTTTTGATAATTGCTTTTATGAATGCGTCAACCAGTAGATGACCGCAGCGAACTTGTCCATTCAGAGGTGATGACTACATCTTCAGTTTATTAACTGGCCATTCAAAAACAATGATGGACATCATGTGAATGGATGTCCAAACATTAATTTTATTGAAAGACACCATACTTCAAAATGGCTTAGTCGAAATTGAACATATGCATATCAGTGTCGAGGAATCGCTTGGCATTTTTTTGTACACTTTTGCACAAAATGACCAGCATAAACTACTAGCCGATAGATTTCAACACTCCACTGAAACTATTTATCGGCACATCAAAATCATTATGCGGGCACTGTGTAAGCTTGCATCAACGGTTATCAAACCACGTAACCAAGATGAGATACCGACAAAAATTTTAAATGATAGGAGATTTTTTTTTGTGGTTCAAGGTATGACTACATGTTTGTCTTGTAAGTTTTCAATAACAGTAACAAATTAAATGTTTTTTATTTTTTATGTTTTACAAGTAATATCTAGGTTTGTTTCGCGTTTAATGTCAAACTAATATATTTCAAGTAGGATTGTGTCGGTGCTATCGATGGCACATTGGCGGATACGTGGGTCCCAACCTCAAGACAGAATACATTCTGTGGTTGCAAAGCTACGGTATCGCAAAATGTACTCGTAGCTTGCGGCTTCAACATGTTGTTTACATTTATTAATTCTGGATGGGAAGGTAGTGCCCACGACAACGCAATTTTAGTTGACTCAATTACAAAAGCTGATCTAAATTTCCCACACCCATCCCATGATGAGTGTCACCAAATAACTACATGTTTAGTCTTAAATGTTGATTTTTGTGTACATGTATTTGACAGAGCATTGCCCACATTATTTACTTGTAGACAAGTATTATTTAGTGGATGCCGGCTTCATGAACATGCCTGGATTTCTTGCCCCATTTCGTTCCCAACGCTATCACTTGCAAGAGTTTCATGGTCGTCATTATTCTGGACCCAAGGAATTGTTTAACCATTGACATTCGTCATTACGCAATGTCATAGAAAGAACATTTGGTGTTCTAAAGGAGCGCTTTCTAATATTGCGGTCCACGCCAAATTACAAGTCCACAAGACAAGGACCCCTCGTTATTGCATGTTGTGTAGTGCACAATTGGATTTGTTTGTATGCAGCTATGGACCCATTCTTCATGGAAGCTGATAATGAAATGACAGCTGAAGCGGCACTATGTTGACATGTCGCAACATGGGTTGATGTACCAATCGAACTTCAGTGATGCAATTGCTATGCTATGTGGCAAAATCATGTTGGCCATGGGTAGATTTGTGATGTGAAGAAATAATGTTAATTTCGTAGTATTGTATGTATTAATACATTCGACTTTTTTTTTTTTTAATGTGTAAAACTTTTGAAAGTATTAATAGTTGGACAACTCTACTCTTGTTGGCGTGGAAATAACAACCATTTTAAAATTCATGTACCCCATTGGTGCTACAAAAGCAACCATAATTTTAAAAAACATCCCCAAAAAAGTTATTTATGTTGTAACAAATTATAATATTTAAGTAAAACAAATGTAATAATAAAAAAAAGCATTTAAACATTCATCTACCCTTTTGGTGTTCTGCAAAATCAACCATAATTTGTAAAAAAATATTACAAAAATTATTGTTGTAACATATTAAAATATTTCAGTAAACCAAAAAAAAAATTAAAAAAAAAAAAAACCACTTTGGTATTCATCTACCCCGTTGGTGTACTCCAAAATCAACCATAATTTTAAAAAAATATTAAAAAAAATAATTTTGTTGTAAAAAATTAAAATAGGAGGTTTTAAAAAATAATTAAACAAAAACCGTTTTAAAATTATAGTTGACTCAATTGGTGTTCTAAAAAATCAACCATAATTTTTAAAAAAATATATAAAAAAATAATTTTGTTGTAAAATATTAAAATAGAAGGTATTAAAATAAATAAATAAAAAAAACATTTTAAAATTATACATTACACAATTGGTGTTCTACAAAAGCGACCATAATTTTTAAAAAAATATAAAAAAAATAATTTTGTTGTAAAATATTAAAATAGGAGGTTTTAAAAAATAATTAAACAAAACCGTAATAAATTTATAGTTGACTCAATTGATGCTCTACAAAATGAACCATAATTTTTAAAAAAATATCAAAAAATTAATTTTGTTGTAAAATATTAAAATAGGAGGTTTAATAAAATAATTAAAAAAAACCGTTTTAAAATTATAGTTGACTCAATTGGTGTTCTACAAAAGCAACCATAATTTAAAAAAAAAAAACAATTTGTTGTAAAATATTAAAATAGGAGGTTTAATAAAATAATTAAGAAAAAAAAAATAGTTTTAAAATTATAACTCAATTGGTGTTCTACAAAATCAACCATAATTTTTAAAAACATATAAAAAATAATAATAGATCTGGTAAAATATTAAAATATTTCAGTTTGGTTATTAATATTTTCTTGTAAAATATTAAAAAATTTCAGTAAAACAAAAATAAAAAATAAAAAAAACCAGTTTGGTTACCATTTGTTTTTTCAATTAACTGTTCTTTTACACAAAACCAATTGGCAACAATTCTATTATTTTTCTTTTGTTAATAAAACCATTTTTTCAATTAAATTTTAAGAACAGTTTGGTTAACAGTATTTTTTTGTTAATAAATATTTTTTGAATTGCAATTTGAAAAGAGTTGGTTATGAAAAATAAAAACATGAAAATAAAATACAAACAAACTAAAATAAACAAATAGGTGCATCATTTACAAAATAACAATAGACATCAGTACATTACAACGACAACATGGTTAAAGACATCCATGAACCAAAAAATTAAGAAAGAAAGAAAAGAAAATAAACAAATAAGAACAAAAAGTACGCGTACATCTGCGACACAACTAAAAACCATAACATGCTTCAACCATTTAATTTGCTCATCAAAACAAATTAAGCATCATTGTCAGGTGGTGGTGGAGGTGGCAAAAGTAGTGATGGTAGACTTGAGTTACTCGATGGTCAATTTGATTAATGCGGTTGCTTGTTACTTTATTACGTCTTTCAGTATCAACACAAAACTCACCAAATTGTTGAATTAATGAGTTCTGAGCGGCGGCAAATGCATCGAACCTATTACCCAATGCATTGAACTGATTCTGCATTTGTTGTTTGCATTGTACGCGCTGATTGTGTCGTTCTTGTTCCAGCGCCAAATAATCAGTCCAGTATTGGGGTTGTTGATTTTGTGGCATGGCATTGTCATTGGGGTCTTTGGGATCATCACCTATTGGTGTATTTGCAACATTAATAGATCCCAATAAGTTGTCAGTGCCACCAGCTCGGGTCAGTGTATACTCTGAAATTGGTGAAGAGATTTTCACATCTACTTCATCTACAAGGCTGACATGATGAGCTTTGAAAATTTTGGTTAATAGAGTGCCAAAAGGTAGTGACCGGCCACTGAGAGTACCAAGATTTGCAATCACCATTTTCTTCAGTATTATGTAGCATAAATCTAATGTTTATCCAATTTCAAAACAATATAACAAACAAACATTATAAAATGGAACATCATTAAAATGTCCTTTTTTGGGAGTGACATTTTTGACTATCCATCGATGAAGAATACGAAGGTGGGGTTTTAAATGGCGTGCTTGTAAATTAGTGACGGTAAAACGATTCTTAAAAATTGTAGTATAAACATCACTTACATCACCAACCATGTTAACTAGGTTAGCCTCACTTTGAAAATGACTTTGCAAATCCCCTGATTGAATTCCAATAATTTGTGCCAAACTATGGGGTTCAGTGTGATTAGTTTACCTTTCATATAAGATGTCAAACTATTATCTCCAACTGCTCCCTCAGTAGGTCGTAAGTGAAGGTAAAATAAATACACAAGACATGGATATACCTTTTATGGTAAATTAGTTAAAGGTAGCCATCCCATCGTCTCCAGTCTGCCAACCAACAAAGGATCATATTGAGAAGGTAGATTTACCATTCTCTTGGTAACAATTGGTCGGTTGGCAAAACTTGGATAAGCTTGTTCATGATTATACGTAAGAAAATCAATTGTTGGATAAGTCTGCTATTGTTGGCATTGTGGAGGGTTAGAGGTTTGGCTACGTTTTGGTCTGGCTCTTTTTGTTCTCAGCATGACTTATGAACCTAAGCAAAGTGTGACAACCCTCACCACTGATTACCGCTAAACTGTGACTGAACATGATTAAGTAACTGATTTGATTGATATTCTGAACTGATTGATTGAGTGTATTAGTTTTAACGTAAATCTATCTGTTTGACGGATAAATGATCTGTTCGTGTTTTATGTTTTAAACTGCAAATTGAAGGCCTTATCGGCAGCCGAATCCGAAACTGATTAGTGTTTCATGCTAATTAGAATTTATGTGATTTTATGGTATGTTTAATTGAAATGTGATTTGGAGCGATTAAATGAGATTAAATTATGTTAAATTACATTAGTTCAGGTTATTTACCTAATTGCCACTTAGTGGCTTGACACTAGACCATCCCTTTTCTACCTCATTCATGTTGGATACATTATTTGCTCATCTTTGAAAGACAAAACCGACTAGAGAGAGAGAGAGAGAGAGTTAGGAGAAAGCTTGATTTCAACAAATTTAGCTTGGAGACTTGAAAAAATTGAAGGTAGATTGCATAATTGAACTCCTAGACTTGAAATTGAAGACCTAAGGTAGGATATTTACCTTCTTGATGGTGAATTTAAGTCATTGCTTGCATGATTCGTGGAGGAATAGGAGCTTAAGGTCAAGAATTAAATTAAAGTGTTGCATTGAGTAGAAATTCATGCATGCATGTGCACATTCTTGAGTTTTGAGGTCTTTCCCATGAAATTTGCTACATGCATGTCCATATTTTGATTATAGTTCATGAATTCATCTTGTTTTTGGAAGGATTGAGTTAGTCGGCCATGTATTGGAAGCTTTGAATTTAATTGAATACATGCATGTTATGTTTGACCTTTGTTCTTGCAGTTTACTTGAAAATGGTGTTCAATTGACTCACCTTTGGGCTTTGGTTTTGCAAAGTGATCTTTGAAACATGTCATATTATGAGTTTTTAAGTGTTTTTCCGGAAAATTAGCCCAAAAGGATCGAATTTGATGCTTTAAATGTTGAGTTTCATGCTTGGAGACAAATCTGGAAATTCCAGATTTTGGATCCACGCTTGAGCAGAGAACTCCACGCTCGAGCGTACACTCTGAGTTCATGCAGTCCGCTCGAGCGGGGAAATTAACGCTCGAGCGTGAAATGCATGTATCCAGTACTTTGCATGTGTTTACAGTCCGCTCGAGCGGGGGAATGCACGCTCGAGCGAGGACTTGTGTCTCACGCTCGAGCGGGGGTCGAGCGCCCGTCGAGCGTAAATTTCATGCATCCAGTATTTTTGCAGTCCGCTCGAGCGAGGAAAGTCACGCTCGAGCGTAGCTCTTTTGTCTGCATGTCCGCTCGAGCGGCGAAAGCCACGCTCGAGCGGGACCCCTGTTTCAGCAAAAATTTGAAAAGTGTTTTATAGTGCATCTTTGTATCCTCATTTCATCCCAGGCATTCCTAGGCCTAGTTTAAGGCATCTTAATGCGGATAATGCTATAGAACCACACCGAGTCAAGATATGGACTAAGTTATTGTTTCCCAAACGTGCAACTTAGTGTGTGTTCATCCTGTAACTGTGTAGGGTTGGCATTCGAGGACGCTCACTAGCCTATCTGTAGCCCAGAACTCTGTGAGTAACAATGTTGTAAAGATATGTTCAATCATGAATATTTTCTGAATGATCTACTATACTGCTTTCTGAACTGATATTTCTTATTGAATGAATATTTGTCCTATTTGCGAACTGTATTCGTGGCATCCATAGCAATTTACTGTTACTGCACTGTTACTGCTACTGTTACAGAGATCTCTGTCGGTTCTCATGTTGGAACCACTACTGTTTACTGATATGATGGCCATCAACTGACTGTTCGGTCTGTTAAGACCTACTGTACTGTTTTGCTATGGGATGTACCACATATGACTGAATGACTGATATACTGTTATAACTGACTGTTTTAAATACTGAAAGGACATTCATTCTTAACATCTTTACGCATATGCTATTCACTGGGCTTTAGCTCACTGTTTATATATATATATGTAGGTGTCCAGGCACCGGACTAGAGCTAGGAGCGTCGGGTTAGCTCTTGTTTTGTCAAGCCAACCGTTGTGCCTCACTGTGAGGTTCCAAGTGCTGCCAAGCCAAGGTTGCTTTGGGGTGTTTTAGATTCCCCCCCCCCCAAATTTCTGTTTCCGTTTTGTATAGACTGTTCGAGGCTGGCACTGTACTGTTATGGTAGGGATTTGGTCCATAACCTGAATGTCTGTATATGATGTATGTATATACTGTTATGGTTTTAAGGTGAATATGTTATGAAAAGTCTTTTTGTATACAGACTGTCACAGCTCATTGGACATCTTTTATTACTGTTTTGGCTTCCACCAACCCCTGTACTCTGTATTACTGTTATTACTATTAAGCAGGCCTTCGGTAATCATGGATTACTGGCCGGTTACGGTGTTAAACCCATAGGGGCGGGTTTGGGTCGTAACAGAGTGGTATCAGAGCGATATCAAACCACGAGTTATACCGCTGTAGACGTCCCTGAACGTCCCTGGAGGAAATTCCGTTTTGTTCATTTGGGCTTACTACAGTTCAGGACTCAATGTCACGGTCCTGTATCTAATCTCACAGAGTACAATGCAAGACCGATGAATCATCAAAGAGTCCAAATCCGGCAAATCGTTTTGAAAAACTGATTTTTAGAAAGAAGTGCCAAACATGGACTACTTTGCCAGATACAAAGTCGCCACCTAAATATTTATTTTGGGGGAATTTAGGAAACCCTGACTCGTTGCCTAAGGCCACGTGTCCGTCATCACCAAAGTTGCCTCGGCTCGGGAACTTGGGTACGATTGGGGAAGGTCAGCTATGAGCACCCCCGCTCGCCCGATCAAAGATTGGCCACTACTAAGCATGATATCGAGTTTTGAAAACATATGTGCTCTTATTCCGGTTATTAGCCTAGAATTACTATGTGATGCACACAGCATACAAGTATAGACTGGGTCGCCTGAATTGGAACAAAACATCTCATGTTCGTTTTGAAAAAACGGTTTGAAGGTGCTACTCGCAAGTAGGCTAAGACGTGGATTTTGCCACCCTCGGGTGGGCTTAGAAAACATGATTTTGCCACTCTCAAGTGGGCTTAAAACTTTCAATTGGTGAATTGTTCCAATTCAAATAACCCAACCTTCACCCACAGGCACTCATGCAGTTATATCACATAAGCAAATATCCTCATGGTAAGCATGCTATCATGGCAGTCACTCACACGCATGCAAGGATGCTAAAGCATAAACACTCACCGAGTACTCCAAGCCAAAACAGAAACTAGTTAGTAATCAATGCATGATCCTAGTTCATGTTAAGATAGCTAATGCAACACATGCAAAATGCAACTAAGATAGGCTCGGCTATTCTAAACATGGCATATGAAATGCAACAGATAACATGTATTTAACTTGGAATTGAGATACAATGCAGTTAGTATGATGCGCCGAGCCTAGTGCATACAAGACAGATGAATGGATACAAACATGCGAGCATATAGATGCTAATTGAAACATGCCCTAAACTAACCATCATAAGCTGGTAAATAAAAGGGAGAAAGATGTGGGGTTAGAAGACATACATCACACACACGCACATTAATTACAACATTGCCCTCTCTCGGAGGGTCTGAATAAATAATACACAACCGAATGAATAACGAATTACAGCTAATTATTACACAACCCTAATTAATTAACAAATTAACTAAAATAAATAAGCTAGCATGCAAAACATATGAAATGGACTGCCTCAGCTCGGTCATGAATGATAAGTAATGCATGCATGCTCGAGTCACCTTGCTGGAAAATCCATTGCGATGCCCCGATTTGCCTTTGTTGGCAACTAGTCCCAGAACGCTGTACAAAGCTCCAGAAGGTTGCTGACTAGTTTTTGCTGTTGGTTTCCAGTTTGCTGCAACAGAGAGCGAGAAAGGGGCATGGCAAAGTATTTTCAACATATGTGTGCACGACCACTCTCCTCGTCATTGCATAAGCTCTAGGGAGTGTAGTCCTCGATCCTCATGCCACCAATCACGTATCTCGATGCATGATGACCGAGGAGTCGAATTGCATGACTCAATGTGAAATGGATGCACAAATGAACACAATAAGGCCTAAACTCCATCATGGGTAATCAAGAGTGTCGGCGACCGGGAATCGATGCGCGTTTCGTCACTTTGAGTACGAAACGTCCCTCGTTTCCCGTGTTTGGACTAAACCCTACTCCAAACACTATGCAACAAATAATATGGCATGGCATATACAAATGCAACAACTAGCATACAATCCTAAACGAAATGCAACTAAGACATGCAAACATGCAAAGAATGACATGCAAAGGTGCAACTAGCATACGCAATGCTATGAACTGCGAATGGCATACTCAATGCACATGATGCTATATGGCATACACAACGCACATATGACGATGGACATACACAAAGGTATAATCAAGGCATACACAATGCGACGATCAAGCATGTGACAACATGGACATGGCATACACAATGCAAGATGGACTTAAACTAAAATGAATGGGCCTCAGCCACACTCAAATCAGTGGCCATAGGATGAAAATGAGACAACAAAAATACGTGCAAACATGCACAAATGCAAGGGACCAAACCTAAGGCACCAAATACAACTCTACCAAAGCATGGTAAGGGATGAAATATGGCATACAATCACACATTTTCCAGCTCTGAAATGACATGCAAGATGGACCCGAATTATGTAAACACCTCACACAATGCATTCTAGATGGCCCGGATACCGAAATTAGTGAAGTGCATTACACTAGAGGTACACAAAGCAATGCTCAAATGACCCAACCAGCCCCAAACAGTCCCTATGTAGGTCCAAGACAGTGGGAAAATGGTCTAAAATGATGGCTCAAAATGCATAGAGATGAAACTCATGCAATGGTCCATAAATGAGGTATTCATGCACAACTCTCAAACACGTTTAAAGAATGGAAAGCATGGGAATATGGCACAAGTATAGGCTCAAAAATGACATGCTCAATGGCCCCAAAACATGAAAACACCTCAGTATAAGCATGCAATAGGTTTCAAAACTCAAGGCTAGGCAAGGATATTACACTATAACCATGCATAGCAAGCATCATTCGACCATGAGGCATAAAAACAGAGCTAAGGCAGTCCAAAACATGCACAAAATCAGTTTAAGGCATGGCCAAAAAGTGCTAGAATTAGAGACCAAAATAGTATGCAATACAAGCTAGTGAAGAGGGTTTACACTACAAGTATATGAAGTATTCAAGAGGTCACTAAACCAGCAAAAGTCAGAGGTATGACATGCCAAATAAAGCCCAAAAACCCATTGAAACATGGTCAATGCATGCAAGAATGATATGCTCCTTTGATAGGTTATGAAGAGGGTTATTCTACACATGCAAGATGGACACCCAATATGGCAAAACAAGCTCTGGACAGAGCCTATGCAAGTCCTAAAACTCACCAAAAATGGCCTGAAACATGGCTTGGAAGCATGCAAATAAAGGCTCCTTTGTTAGGCCAAATATGCTAGTAAACAAGACAAGGGGTGAGAGGGTCACCCCTCTCTGATTTTGGTGCTCAAAACAGCATGCTAGCCACTGAAAATCTACTGGATTTCAGTGGCTAAGAGACCAAACAAAGGTCAATGCAAAGGCCCTAAGGCATGGCTTAAACTAAGATGAAATGAAGCATGCAAAAGGGGTAGATGACCCCCAACATAACAATGGTCTTAAACAAACATGTTAAGGACCTCAAAATAATATTTTTTTTAGTTTATGAAAAGGCCCAAATATGCTTGCAAGTATAGCTAAAAGATGAAGCAAAATAAAGACCAAAAGAGGGGATAGGGTGTTACCCTTGAAGCTCAAGCACTCCAGCAGCTTTTGGACCAAAACAACAACTCCTTAGCCTTTGAAAACAAGCTCCAAGGTTCTTAGGTTGATAGTGGAGGTGTTGTGCGAGGAGATGGTATGCAAAGGGGTCAAGAATTTCAACCTTTCAAGGCCTAAAGAGAGAGATATAGGAGGATATGTATGTATGAGCCTCAGCCAACTCTAGAACCCTTGCAAAGAAAGAGGAGCCCTTCCTTTATAGAGCCAAAGGTCCAAAGCTTCTCCTAGAAGCTTAAAACCAAGAGTGAAGATCCTCCATACACGTATATGGAGGATCCAGTCTGTGCCCTCCAGCTGGCACAGCTGGAATCAACTCAGTGAGATAGAAAAGGGGGAAGCTGGCCGACCAGTTCAAGTGGTCGGTCGACCAATTGCCTTGGTCGCCCGACCAGGGTCAAAAGGGTCA
The DNA here is from genome assembly GCA_030407325.1 of Camellia japonica. Classification (NCBI taxonomy): domain Eukaryota; kingdom Viridiplantae; phylum Streptophyta; class Magnoliopsida; order Ericales; family Theaceae; genus Camellia; species Camellia japonica. The sequence goes on along the minus strand of JAPPVO010000002.1, from coordinate 32,377,081 downwards.
ATGCACAAAAGCTGGTCGGTAGCCTCTATTGATGGTCTCCACATGAAATGCAAGCAAGTGGTATGGTGGGAGACCAGCAATTGTGGCCCAAAAGTGAGGGAGACCAGTTACCTGTCAAGGAAACCGGCCGGCGGGGGAAAAGTGGTCTCCAAGGAGAAAAGGTGGTCTCCCACCCTTGTACCACCTTCCAAACAATGAAAATAGGGGCCATGCCAAAAATGAACCAAGACGGATGCAAAACGAGGATTCGGGGGCCAAAACGCGCAGCCGGATGCCTCGAAAACTGACTGTTAAGCATCGAAAGTGGCGTGCGACCATGAAGGTGGTCTCCCGGGCCACAGTGTCCCTCTAGAGAGAGGAAACAAGGCGTGTGCCAAAAACCAGAGAAAACAGAGAAAGTTAAGCGGTCTCGAACTGAGACGCATGGCTGACAGCTCTGAAAATCGGAAACTGGTCTCTAAACGGGAACAGTGATCTACGACCACGAAAAGTAGCTTACGGCCACTTGAGAGATGGTCTACAAGACCTCTCCCTCCCTTCAGGAAGAGAAAACAGAACCTGGTTCGCAAACCGAGGCAAAGCACAAAAGAGTCCCGAAGTCCGGAGGCAAGGCTCTCAGCCAAGACTCCGTAACCTCAGAACGAGCACAACATGCGCAATCACCGAGCGCTCAATCGATGACGTCTGAGTCTTAAGGTCGGTCAAAAATGGGGTGTCTACAGTTGCCCCTCTTTGACAGAACTCCAAAGTCATAATTGATGGGAGTGAATGTCAAAACCCAGAGTCGACCCATTTTTGACAAGGCCGAAGACTTAGACAAACATGCGAGATAAACAAGAGATGGGCCTGCAGGCATGCCAGCAGGCAGGGGCAAAATGAAAAACGACATGTACAAAGCCGAACGTAACTCATGATCATGCAAAGCAGCTAACTGTAATGAAGCAAATATTCACAATAAATGCAACAGTTTTAAGCAAGAATGCAAAGCAAAACTACATTTCATGCACTAAGGATGTAAGAGAATTACAATTCTCGCTACGTCTCACATGGAGAAGATACAATACCTGTCCGGTTTGTCTGGTCGCACCAGTTTCAAATGAACCGTACATACAATATCGTGCCTGCAAAAGAGAGAAACCTAACAGGCACAACATAGTTAGCAACATATGTTCAACGCTATATTGAACGCAGACAAACATGGTGTCGATGAAAAAGTACATCGCAATGCAAGAAGAAACGTGCGTGACAACGCAAGTTAAGCATGGAGGTATGACGATACCAGTGAAACGTGCACAACAATGCAAGCGATGCGCATAATAATGCCAGTGACGTGCATAACAATGCAGGATAAGCTCAACTTCAAAAGCATGTTTGAAACAAAACATTGAGCAAAGAAATGCGAGCCTCGACGAGGGCAACTCAAACGCGACCTCCGATTACCTCTCGGAGGGGTTGCAACGTACTAAAAAAGGATACACCTTGCTCTTGGCGAGTAACGACGAGCCATGCGTCGAATATTGGATTTGAAGTTCCCGTGGATGGATTTCACGCCGAAAAGTGCACTTTACTTGTACTTTCTTGAGTGCCGGGGACTCCAATCACCACCAAAATTTGCAGGGAGCTTAAAGAGACATTGGAGATCACCCAGGAGGGCCACCGACCACCTAGGGAGGCCACCGACCAGTGGTTGTTCAAGGGGTGGTCGGCCGACCACCTTGCTAAATCTGGGACAGTTTTGTCTTTTTACACTTGTTTCTTTAAATCCATATGTCCCAATCACTGTTGCTCACAACCTCAAGGCCGAAATCAGTTCCTCTTCCTTCCTAGACCATTATCTTTCTCAGATCTACTCTTTATACGCGCTTTCCAACGCCCAACGCAAAGTTGTTTCGTGAAATCTTTCAGTTTTCTTCACTTTGGACCGATTAAAATTTGATTTCGGAGCCTCTTTCTTCATTTTCACCACTTGGGGTAAGTTTGTCTCAAAATTTGGAACATTTTCTCGAGAGTTGACTTTTGTTGACTTTTTTATTTCCTGAGAGTTGACTTTTGTTGACTTTTTTCAATTTTGGCTCATTTCGCTCATTTTTTCTCCTTTTTGCAGATTTCTTCAAATGGCGGGTCATTTTCCTCATGGTGGAGGTCCTCTAGGTGCCGAGGGTGAGCCGGACATCATGTCATTGCCCCCGAGAGTTCGGCCGTTTGATCCCGAGAGGTATCATCCTCGGGAGCACGTTCTTCCTCAGGCCACTTTCTACCATTTCATTGACTTTGATGACCGAGCGCTTGCGGATCTGTTGCTGCGGGAGCCAGAGACTCATCTTTCTCATCAGGCACAAGAGGTACATACTTCACTTTTACATTCTCTGCAATGTATTTTGCATTTCATGCACATTTCATACTTTCGCTATGTATGCTTATCCGCTCGTTTTGAACACATTTGCACACCATATTTCTGCTTATTTTAGCACATATCTCACAGCACAGAATTCTATTGAGTGGGCACACAGCTTGTTCTGAACACACAGTCGATAACACAGCATTCTGTTTGCATTTTGAACACACAGCTCAAGCACTTGAATTTCTGAACATGCAGCTCATGCTTTTGGTTGTGAACACGCAGCCCACATTTTTGAAATCTGAACACGCAGCTCAAACTTTTTGTCGTGAACACGCAGCCCACATTTCTGAAATCTGAACACACAGCTCAAACTTTTGTCGTGAACACGCAGCCCACATTTTTGAAATCTGAACACACAACTCAAACTTTTGATGGTGAACACACAGCCCACAGTTTTTGAAAGTTGAACACACAGCCCAAACTTTTGAAAGTTGAACACACAGCCCAAACTCTTGATGGTGAACACGCAGCCCACAGTTTTTGAAAGTTGAACACACAGCCCAAACTTTTGATGGTGAACACACAGCCCACAGTTTTTGAAAGTTGAACACACAACCCAAACTCTTGAGGTGAACACACAGCCTACAGTTTTTGAAAGTTGAACAGGCAGCCCAAACTCTTGAGGTGAACACACAGCCCACAGTTTTTGAAAGTTGAACACGCAGCCCAAACTCTTGAGGTGAACACGCAGCCCACAGTTTTTGAAAGTTGAACACGCAGCCCAAACTCTTGAGGTGAACACGCAGCCCACAGTTTTTGAAAGTTGAACACGCAGCCCAAACTCTTGAGGTGAACACGCAGCCCACAGTTTTTGAAAGTTGAACACGCAGCCCAAACTCTTGAGGTGAACACGCAGCCCACAGTTTTTGAAAGTTGAACACGCAGCCCAAACTTTTGAGGTGAACATGCAGCCCACAGTTTTCATTTGCACGCAGTGCATATTGAACACACAGTTCTTACATTTCACTTTTGAACTCACAACTCATTCATTTCATTTGCAAGCAGCTTATACATTTCATTCTGAAACTGAATGCATCTGTTCATTTTGAATGCAGGTACCCTCTCGTTCTATGCGAGGTTATGGCTCGATTATTGCTAGGGAGTGGTATGTAGAGCTCCCAGAGACCGTTCGTCACATGGTGGACGGGGCAAGATTTGGGCCCTTTTGCGCGGGGCTATCTCGCTATCCTGCGAGCAGGACCTTGATGGGGGCACTCGTGGAGAGATGGTGGGACACCACCAACTCTTTCCACTTCTTAGCTACCGGGGATATGACGATGACCCCGTTCGACTTTGCGATGCTGACTGGCCTTGATGTGGCCGGCCGACCGGTCCCCTACGACGAGGATATGGGCGAGTGGGAGGCTGTCTGGATCTATCTGTTGGGAGCTCGTCCACCGATTGACCGATCTTTGGACAGAGTCAGGTACACTTGGTTCCCCGTGCATTCGAGACTCTTGAGGAGATAGAGCAGTACACTTGGTTCCATATCGCCTTGTTCCGAATGTGGTAAGAAACATAAAGGGATTTGTTATAAAATTTCAGGTGCTTGTTACAGGTGTGGCAAGGTGGGCCACATGGTGAAAGATTGCCCTTCTGCTCCTCAAGGCAATAGTAAAGCTGCAGCCAGCGCCGCAGCATCAACTGTTGCACCAAAACCTAATCCCAAAGCTACTGGAAAAGAGCCTATGAGGCAAGGCCGAGTGTTCGCACTCGTACCGGGAGATGTACAGAATACCGAGACCGTTGTGTCAGGTATACTCTCAATCTATACTCAAAATGCTTATGTTCTGATTGATTCGGGGTCTACACATTCATATGTATCGCATGTTTTTTTGCGAAAATTAAATAGATCACTGGAACCTATGAACTATCTGTTAGCTGTATCTTCACCTATTGGAGGATCTATGACTTGTGCTTATATGTACCCTGCATGTGAAATTATTGTTGGGGATGTTCATTTGTATATTGATTTACTGCCTCTGAATATTGATCACGTTGATGTGATATTGGGAATGGACTGGTTAACGAAATATTATGCTACCATAGACTGTGTAACAAAATGAGTTGTTTTCCGCCCACCTGCACTGCTTGAATTTGTGTTTAACAGAGTTGGAGTAGTACCTCCCCCGTATCCGATTTCATCCATGAAAGCTTTTAAGCTGATTAAAAAGAGGTGTAAAGGGTATCTGTATTGTGTATTGACTGTACCTACTGATGCTAAAACTGATGTGAACAGTATTCCTATAGTCAGAGAATTCCCAAATGTTTTTCCAGATAATTTGCCAGGGGATTTGATTGATAGGGAGATCGAGTTCACCATTGATGTGATTCCGGGCACACAGCCAGTATCTAAAGCTCTTTATAGAATGGCGCCTACCGAACTGAAAGAATTGAAAATTCAGCTGCAGGAACTGTTAGGTAAGAAGTTCATCAGGCCTAGTACTTCACCGTGGGGCGCGCGGTCTTATTTGTGAAAAAGAAATACGGCTCATTGAGACTCTGCATTGACTACCGTGAACTGAACAAGGTAACAGTGAAAAACAAATATCCTTTGACTCGAATTGGTGATTTGTTTGACCAGTTACAGGGTGCCCAGGTTTTCTCTAAAATTGACCTTAGATCCGGATACCACCAGTTGAAAGTCAAACCAGAGGACATTGAAAAGACTGCCTTTCGAACGAGGTATGGACATTACGAATTCTTTGTTATGCCTTTCGGAGTTACTAATGCACCTGCTGCATTTATGGACCTTATGAACAGAATTTTCAAACCATACCTTGATGAATTTGTAGTTGTTTTCATAGATGACATTTTAATTTATTCCCGACAACTGAGACCACATGAAAAGAACTACCCGACCCATGATCTGGAACTGGCTGCAGTAGTGTTTGCACTGAAAATCTGGCGTCACTACCTTTACGGGGCGACATGTGAAGTATACACCGACCATAAGAGTTTGAAATATTTCTTCACACAGAAAGAACTGAATATGAGACAGCGGAGATGGCTGGAATTGATCAAAGATTATGACCTACAGATTCTGTACCATTCAGGAAAAGCCAACACTGTTGCCGACGCATTGAGCCGAAAGTCAATTGCCAACCTAGCTTGTTTGCTCACCGGACAGAAAGAGCTGCTTTGTGACCTTGAAAAATTTGAAATTGAAATTGTTTTGAGAGAACAAGGTGGAACGCTAGCTGCTATTTCTGCTCAACCGGCATTGATTGAAGAAGTTAAAGAGAAACAGCAACTGGATGACTTTTTGAAAAAGATCATCGAAGAAAGAGAGTCTAAGCCGAGACCGGGTTTCAAATTTGAGAACAATGTACTGAAATTTCAAGAAAGTCTGTGTGTGCCGAATGACACTGAACTGAAAAGAAGAGTTCTGCAAGAGAGCCACAATTCAAAATTGTCTATTCACCGGGGAATACGAAAATGTACCAAGATCTGAAACAGAATTTCTGGTGGCCGGAATGAAGAAAGAAATTGCCGACTTTGTGTCCAAATGTCTTCATTGCCAACAAGTCAAAGCTGAACATCAACGACCTGCCGGATTATTGCAACCCTTACCCATACCAGAGTGGAAATGGGAGCATATCACGATGGATTTTATCGTTGGGTTACCTCGCTCCAGAAAAGGTATGGATTCAATTTGGGTTATTGTTGATAGACTAACCAAATCTGCTCACTTCTTACCTGTCAAGACAATCTATAATGCGGACAAATTGGCTGTTATCTATATTGATGAAATTGTGAGACTGCATGGAGTGCCTGTGTCTATTGTTTCTGACAGGGATTCGAAGTTTACATCGAGGTTTTGGCAAAGCCTACAGACTGCATTGGGTACTGAATTGAGACTGAGTAGTGCCTATCATCCTCAGACAGATGGACAGTCAGAAAGGACCATCCAGACTTTAGAGGATCTATTGAGAATGTGCGTCCTTGATTTTCAGGGAAACTGGGAAAGTCATTTGCCATTGGCTGAATTCGCCTACAACAACAGCTACCATTCGAGTATTGGTATGACGTCTTTCGAGGCATTGTATGGCAGAAAGTGTAGATCTCCGATCTGCTGGGCAGAAGTTGGAGATGGGCCTTTGCTTGGGCCCGAGATCGTATATGAGACGACTGAAAAGATAAAACTGATACAGCAAAGACTGAAAACTGCACAGAGCCGACAGAAAAGTTATGCGGATGTTAGAAGACGAGACCGAGAATATGAAGTGGGTGATCACGTTTTTGTGAAAGTGACACCAATGAAAGGCCAGACTCGTTTTGGAGTCAAAGGCAAGTTAGTGCCGAGATACGTTGGACCATATGAGATTATTGAGAAAATTAATCCGGTGGCGTATCAAGTTGCGCTCCCTCCTGAAATGGAGCATATGCATAATGTTTTCCACATTTCGATGTTGAGAGATTATCTCCGGGATCCCTTCCATGTAATTGAGCCTACTCGAGTAGTGTTGAGTGATGACTACACTTACGAGGAACGGCCTATACAGATTGTGAACAGACGGATTAAGAAACTGAGAAACAAAGAGATCCCGTTAGTGAAAGTTGACTGCAAAACCATGGTGGTGTGTATGCCACCTGGGAAAAGGAAGATGACATGGCTAAGAGATATCCTGATTTGTTTCCACTGAATCCTATTTTCTTCCAGAATGAAGGTAACTCGAGTTTAGAGGACTAAACTCCTTATAAGGAGGGGAGACTGTAACAACCCCCATACTGTTTACCGATAAATCACTGAATTACCTACTGATTACTGCTAAACTGGAACTGAATTGACTGAGCATACCTATTGTATTGCATTTTTATCTTTTCGATTAATTGATTATCTGTTCGTGTTTTTATGTTTAACCTGCAAATTGAAGGCCTTATCGGCGGCCGAATCGAAAATAGATTGATGTTTTGGGATCATTGGGAATTATGTGATTTAATGGTATATTTACCTAAAATGTGATTAGGCATGACTAAATTAGATTAAATATTGTTATATTGCAAACTTTGATTTATTTACCAAAATGCCACCAAGTGGCCACTACTTTAGACAAATTTGAGTCTTGTATATACTTAGGCAACTACTCCTCAGCCCCTTATTCTTGCTATAGCCGACCTTAGGGTAAGGGAGGGAGAGAATTAAGAGGGAATTGGGTTCAAGTTGTAGAATTGCTTGGAAATTGAAGATTGATTTCAAAATTGGACTCTTAAACCTTGAATACAAGACCAAGGTAGGGCATTCATCCTCTTGTTGTTGTCATTGAGCTAGCTCTTGCATGATTCACGCTTCATTGTAGAACTAAGTCATGTTTTAGTGCAAATAAGTTGAATTGTAGCTTAGTTCATGCATGCATGGTTGAAATGCTGAAATTGAGTTGAGTTCATGGTAAAATTGCACATGCATGTCCATAATTAGGCTTGAGTTCATGATATCAACATGTTCTTGAAGAAATGAGTACATTTGAACAAGTTTTGAAGTTTAAATTTGGTTTGAATCCATACATGTTTGCATTTCTCCATGTTTATGAAAAATGGGTTTGAAAAATGGTTTTAATTGACTCACCTTTGGGGCTTGAATTCATAAATTGAGCTTTGAAACTTGTTATACATTGAATTTAGATATGTTTTCCAGAATTTGGGCCCAAGAGGTCGAGTTTGGAGTGGTAGAATGCTTGGTTCGAACTTGAGAGACAAATCTGGAAATTCCAGATTTGGCTTCCTCGCTCGAGCGAAGGATTCCTCGCTCGAGCGAGCACCTTTGTCCAGGGCTCCGCTCGAGCGAGCATCGAGCGACCATCGCGCGTAAAATCACAGCATCCAGTACTTTTACTGTTTCTACAGACCGCTCGAGCGAAGGATTTCTCGCTCGAGCGAAGCCTTTGATTTTGGAAGCTCGCTCGAGCGAAGGAAGGCTCGCTCGAGCGAGGCTCCTATTTTCAGCAAACTTTGTAAAATGTTTTCTAAGTGTATTTTTGCATCCTTATCCCATTCTAGGCATTCTTAGGCCTAGTTTAAGGCATCTTAATGAGGATATAGATGTAGAACACACCAAGGCAAATTGAGGATTAAGTTATGATATTTCCTATCTGTGTAGCTTAGTGTGTGTTCAACCTGTGAACTGTGTAGGGTTGGCGACTAGGGAGACACGCTCTAGCATACTGTAGCCCAAACTCTGTGAGTAACAATTGTGTAAAGATATGTTCAAAATGATTATCTTTTGAATACTGAACTGAACTGTTTACTGAACTGATATTGATTACTGAATGAATGTATGTCCTTTATTTCCGAACTATACTGTGGCATCCTTAGCACCTACTGTTTACTGTTACTGTTACAGAGATCTCTGTCGGTTCCCTCGTGGAGCCACTACTGTTTACTAATTGATGGCCATCATTACTGTTCGGTCTTTAAGACCTACTGTTTACTGCTATGCTAATGGATGTACCACATATGACTGAATAACTGTTCTGACTGAAAAACTGAAACACTGTTTAATGAACTGTTTTCATTACTGTAAGGGCATTTCATTCCTAACCTCTTTACGCATTATGTTATTCACTGGGCTTTAGCTCACTGTTTATATATATATGTAGGTGCTCAGCCACCAGATCGGAGCTAGGAGCGTGGGTTAGACCCCAGTTTTGTCAAGCCAGCCTTTGTGCCTCACTGCGAGGTTCCGAGTTGCCATGCCATGGCTTTGGGGTGTTTTGTTTTTCTCCCGTCTGTCTCTGTACTGTTTTGGATTACTGTATAGACTGTCAACTACTAACTGTATTGTTATCAAGGGATTAGGTCCCTGTACTGTGTGACTGTAAATATGGGTATAGACTGTACTGTTTGACTGCATGAATGTATGAAAAATCTTTTTGGCATACAGACTGTCACAGCTCATTGGACATTATTTATTTACTGTATTGGCTTCCGCCAGGCCCTGTACTCTGTTTTACTGTATTACTGTTAAACAGGCCTTCGGTAATCTCGGATTACTGGCCGATTACGGTGCTAAACCCATAGGGCCGAGTTTGGGTCGTGACAATTTAAGTCATTTCTTGCATGATTCATGGAGGAATAGGAGCTTAAGGTCAAGAATTAAATTAAAGTGTTGCATTGAGTAGAAATTCATGCATGCATGTGCACATTCTTGAGTTTTGAGGTCTTTCCCATGAAATTGGCTACATGCATGTCCATATTTTGATTATAGTTCATGAATTCATCTTGTTTTTGGAAGGATTGAGTTAGTCGGCCATGTATTGGAAGCTTTGAATTTAATTGAATACATACATGTTATGTTTGAGCTTTGTTCTTGAAGTTTACTTGAAAATGGTGTTCAATTGACTCACCTTTGGGCTTTGGTTTTGCAAAGTGATCTTTGAAACATGTCATATTATGAGTTTTTAAGTGTTTTCAAAAAAATTAGCCCAAAAGGATCGAATTTGATGCTTTAAATGTTGAGTTTCATGCTTGGAGACAAATCTGGAAATTCTAGATTTTGGATCCACGCTCGAGCGAGGAACTCCACGCTCGAGCGTACACTCTGAGTTCATGCAGTCCGCTCGAGCAGGGAAATTAACGCTCGAGCGTGAAATGTGTGTATCCAGTACTTTGCATGTGTTTACAGTCCGCTCAAGCGGGGGAATGCACGCTCGAGCAAGGACTTGTGTCTCACGCTCGAGCGGGGGTCGAGCGCCCGTCGAGCGTGAATTTCATGCATCCAGTACTTTTGCAGTCCGCTCGAGCGAGGAAAGTCACGCTCGAGCGTAACTCTTTTGTCTGCATGTCCGCTCGAGCGGCGAAAGCCACGCTCGAGCGGGACCCCTGTTTCAGCAAAAATTTGAAAAGTGTTTTATAGTGCATCTTTGTATCCTCATTCCATCCTAGGCATTCCTAGGCCTAGTTTAAGGCATCTTAATGAGGATAATGCTATAGAACCACACTGAGTCAAGATAGGGACTAAGTTATTGTTTCCCAAACGTGCAAGTTAGTGTGTGTTCATCATGTAACTGTGTAGGGTTGGCATCCGAGGACGTTCACTAGCCTATCTGTAGCCCAAAACTCTGTGAGTAACAATGTTGTAAAGATATGTTCAATCATGAATATTTTCTGAATGATCTACTGTACTGCTTTCTGAACTGATATTTCTTATTGAATGAATATTTGTCCTATTTGCGAACTGTATTCGTGGCATCCATAGCAATTTACTATTACTACACTGTTACTGCTACTGTTACAGAGATCTCTGTCGGTTCCCATGTTGGAGCCACTACTGATTACTGATATGATGGCCATCAACTGACTGTTCGGTCTGTTAAGACCTACTGTACTGTTTTGCTATGGGATATACCACATATGACTGCTATGACTGATATACTGTTATAACTGACTGTTTTAAATACTGAAAGGACATTCATTCTTAACCTCTTTACGCATATGCTATTCACTGGGCTTTAGCTCACTGTTTATATATATATGTAGGTGTCCAGGCACCGGACCGGAGCTAGGAGCGTCGAGTTAGCTCTTACTTTGTCAAGCCAACCGTTGTGCCTCACTATGAGGTTCCAAGTGCTGCCAAGCCAAGGCTGCTTTGGGGTGTTTTAGATTTCCCCCCCCCCCAAAAAAATTTCTGTTTCCGTTTTGTATAGACTGTTCGAGGCTGGCACTGTACTGTTGTGGTAGGGATTTGGTCCATAACCTGAATGTCTGTATATGATGTATGCATATACTGTTATGGTTTTAAGGTGAATATGTTATGAAAAGTCTTTTTGCATACAGACTGTCACAACTCATTGGACATCTTTTATTACTGTTTTGGCTTCCGCCAGCCCCTATACTCTGTATTACTGTTATTACTGTTAAGAAGGCCTTCGGTAATCACGGATTACTGGCCAGTTACGATGCTAAACCCATAGGGGCGGGTTTGGGTCATGACACAAAGGATAGCAAAAGGTAACAAAAATGTATGAAAAATGTATAGCAAAATGTATGAATGGTGTGCAAAAGGTAAGCAACAGATAGCCAAAGCTTAGCCTCGGGTTCAGACTTGCTGGAAGCTGGAATAGGAGAGGCCGGTTGACCTGCCGGATGACCCACCGGTTGACCATCGGGTCGTCTGGTTTGCTGCACCATTTGGTTCTACAAAACAGATCTGAAGGCACTTTCCAAAAATAGTTCTACAGAACAAATCTGAAGGAACCTTTGAATTTTTGAAATTAATTAAATGTGAAATTAATTGAGGTAGGTGGTGGAGGAAGTGGTTGTATGGTTCGGGTATTGACAGTATTTTGATATAAAGAGTAACGAAGATGGTGAAAGTTGTGAAGCAAGGAAGTTGTTGGAATGAAGACGGTGTTGCTCAAAGTTGTGAAGTGAATTGTTGGTTAGAAGAGTGATATAAAGAGCTTCGGTCAAACAAATGGTCAACAATATACTGCTGAGTTTTGGGTTTTTATTTTTATTTTTATTTTTCCTTTGATCCAAAGCTGACCAACTATTTTGGCTTCTTTTTTTTTTTTTCTTTTATCAAAGCTGACCAAATGAGGTTTTGCAGAGAGCTGATGGATCTGCAAAATATAAGTGAAATTACCATGTTGTCTTATTTATTTTTTTCTAACATACGAATTTAGTACTTACTGAAATAGGGGTAATGTGGTAATTTCAATGTCAAACCCATCACACACTACCATTATTGATGGTACTTCCACTTCACGGGTCTTTGTTTCACTTTTTCACAGGTGCAATTGATAGTGAAATGGACAAGTGAGTACAATAATGAAGGTGAAAATAATGGTATAGGTTTACAAATTTTTTTTTGTAAAAGTGATAAAATTTAACAAATAAATAAATGTTTAGGTAGTGTTTGGTAACGTTTATATTTTTGGTTTCTATTTACAAAAATGTTATTAATTATGTTTTATTTATTTTTTAAAATATATAAATTACAAACGCGTTTGGTTTGAACATAATATTTATTGTATAAATTTAATACACATAAACAAAAAAAGTATGTTTATTCAGGTCAAAAGTATTTATATTTATATTTTATTATTTTATGACAATGGAATCATACACATTATAATTGAAAAAAAATACTATAAAAAAAATTGGGAAGAAATTAATTTAAAAAAAAAAATTGAAAAAGAAAATAAACTGAAAAACATTAATTGAAAAAATAAATGAATTGAAATAAAAATTATTTCAAAAAAATTATTTGGAAAAAAAGTAATTGAAATAAACATTAATTGAAAAAAAAAGGTAATTGAAAAAAATTAATATTAAAAAAAATTATTTGAAAAACCAAATTAATTGAAAAAAATTAATTTAAAAAAAATTATTAATTCATTTTATGAATTGAATTTTAAAAAGAGTCTGGTTATGAATGTTGATCAATAATTTCAATTGAGTTATGAGTTATGAGTTATGTGTTTGATTATGATTTATAACTTTTTAAATTAAGTTTTGAAAACTCATAACCAAATAAAGTTTCTTACTTCACATGCTACATCAAACTTTTCAAACTCAATTCAATACTCTATTCAAAAACCATAACCAAACAAATTTTCTACATTCAAATCATAATTTCAAAACTCATAAACTCAAAATACAACTCAAATCATATTTACAAAACTCTATCAAACGCTACCTAAATTTCCCAAATTGAGTTTTTGGAATCAATGCCCCATTTGAAAGCTTAGATATCTTTACTACTAGCATCACTCCTGAAGCTTTATAATTATGTATACATTATCTAATTATTAAATTTTGATATGTTTAATTTCTTGCCAACGGAAAGCCAACTTTGTTAATGGGGTTTTTACTAGCTCAATTGCATTATGCAGTTTCCGTTGGGGAACAAGTACATATAGTTACCTAAAAAAAAGACTAAAAGTCAACATGAATCTTGGCATCCAACTATCTTAGTATGAAAATTACACAAACATGCAGAAATATGACAAAGAAACAATGAAGCAATTTGGTGAAGCTTGCTAGGTTTAGAGTTGGGTCCAGACTAACTGATGATGAAGCTAAACATTCCAAACACAACCCTATGAATTGTTAGTTTTTAGCAGTACACTTGGGAAAAATAAGAACCTCCACTTGTAAGACAAATATCATGGATGGAAACCCCCACCACAATAACTAACCTTTGATAAGTCTATTGGAACATCAAGATAGTGATCTAGAAAATTTGCATTTTGCTCTAGATCAAGGAGTTCCAACATTGCACTTGCCAGATCACATGCATGTCCTCTTCCCAACTGCCACAAGGAAAAATAAAAAACAAAATAAACAACAAAAAAATCATTTCTAAGATGCACTACAAATAATCATCACAAATATTCGGAAGCTTCAATAGTCGGTCGGAAACCAATTTTGTCCATATTAGACATGCAGTTGTGCTCTACAACCAAAGAAAACCCATCCTGAACTCTAAAAGAGTACCAGAACACAAAGCCATTTAGTTGTCGATGTTATTAAGCTTGGCATACCTTGTCAATCTCATTGATCAGCACAAGAGGGTTAGCTGTTCCCACATTTTTCAAGCATTGAACCATTTTTCCTGGCATTGCACCAATGTAGGTTCGACGATGCCCTTACATGTAGTTTTGGAAGTTAATAATACAAAATGATATCTGCATAATAACAATGTTTAATCATGTAATAATGTTTCTTCCAGTTTCAATAGTTATGATCTACCTTGATTTTAGCAACATCAGACAATTCTCCTACAGAAAATCAGTAGAACTTATGGTTCAAAGCACATGCAATAGAACGACCAATGCAAATTTTGCCCACTCTAGAAGAGCTAGAAAGGCAGATGATTTTTCCTGTGATTAATCAGGGAATAGTATCAACAATATTTACCCAATTGTTTTAAATCACAGAAATGCAAAGCACATATTGCAATCTCTAAAAGAAATCATCATATATTTCATGGAAAAAATATTATACTCTCAAAATTAAGAAATATATTTGTTAGTTATTATGTTAACAATAGTTTAGAAGGGGTATTCCTGTACTTTCAGTAATATTTTCACATATAAATAATATTGAAGAGTGTGACTCCACATGATGTTCTCTCATTCAGCTTAAGTCTTTCATTTTTCTACAAAACAACTTGGCATCAGATGAAATCAGGGGCAAACCAGCGACTGTATTGGACCTACGACATCTCTAGTGACATGCTGTTGTCAGTACTGTAGTATTTTGAGTAATCCCAATTTAACACCATAATTGGGTGTGCAGGCACTTATTCATCGAAAAAAGTTGCATACAATCTCAAATTTGTTTTCCATGGTTTTAATGCATTTTACGACTGCATTCTGTTTAGTCACAGGAATTAGGATCCTTCAAGTAGATATGATATGCTTTCTTATGGACACTAATTGAGATGCCACTATAAAGAATGCAACTCAATTGGGCTTAACTCAATTCTGCACAACCCAAGACTGACCCAAGTCTTGATCAAGCATCGATATCTGTTCCTAAACTTAATCTAGTTCTAGGCTTCAAAACTGTAACCCAACCTGAATTCCAGTTGATATTGGGCAATATCCAAGCAACCTAACCTAACTAGAAACTAGGGCTGTCACAAAAACTGGTCTGGTCCATACGGTTCAATTTGGTTCTGTGCAGAACCGGTCCGGTCCGGTCCTGGTTTAGTAAATGCTGAGAACTATTTATACATTGATGGTTCGGTTAGTGCATTGCCTCAAAAATCGCAGTTCAAACCGAACCAAACTGATTTTTTAAATATATATATGCATTTTATAAATCTAGTTTCTCATATTCATTCTCTTATCTTCGACTCTCAGTCTATGTCACACTACTCCATTTCTCTCACTGTCAGTGTGCCTACTCATTCTTCCACTACCTTTGCACCCCTCTGCCATCACCGGCTTTCCACCACCACCGAGGACAATCTATCACACCTCTATCTGGTCCAATCTGTTAGTATTGTTTTGTAGCTGCTCCTCCATCTCTCTCAGTGCACATTTCACCTTCACCTTTGTTGCCCAAAACACCACCACCGGCTTTCAACCACGACTGGTAACTCTCTTTCACACAATCACACCTCAACGTAGTCTGATACTCCAATAGGTGATCAATTTGTTGTATTACTTCAATTTTTAATTTGGGACCTTTCTGTTTCCCTTTCTAATTTAGGGGTTTTTTTAGTTTAATTGTTTCAACCTATTTAATTGTTCATATTTATGTGAAATTGTGTCTATCCCCTTATTAAGGTGATATCAAATAACCCAATTAAGAACATAACAACATGACATATCAGACCATATAGCCTTCAATATGGTATCAATAATATCCCTTTTAAATTTAAACACAAAACCCTAATTCCTCACTTTCTTCATTAATAGCCCATTCTAACCCATTCCAACCTAATTCACTACGACGACCAATCCCACTTTAATGCAACACTGCAAGAACCACCACACATACACACACACGCGTGCGCGCGTATACACAATATATAAGCATTGTAATTTTTCATTGATCTAGATTTCTTTATGAAATGTAGACCTAAAGTTTCAATTTTACAAATAAAATATGATTGTGGTAATTAGGATTCCTTATTGATTTCAAGAATTTGAGGTTGCAATGAAGATTGGGTAATCTTGTAATATGTAAGTTATTTTTCATAGATTGGAGATGAAACAAACTAAATAAATGGTTTAAATAGTCACCATTTAAGAAGCATAAATGTAGGCACTTGACATGACACGACACGACACGGCACAACGCGGACAAAAAATACTCCCAGTTTAAACCCCATTGAATGGTGATTTGGGAGGGGTTAATTGGGTATAGACCTAACCTTTGACATTATTTGTACAAAGTGATTTCTCTCAAGTTCAAACCCACAACTTTAAGGCTAATAGGCTAAGTTCTAGATATGTGACAGAAAACTAACATGCCGACACAATTTTCAAAAAATTAGTTTACAACACATGTGAGATGTATATTTATTATATGTCATAGAGATGAATATTTTATTCAAATATAATAAAAAAAATATAACATAACATTAATTGGTAAAGTTTAGAGAATGAGACATAAAGTTACATATTGTTTTTCTTTTACCACTAGACAGTTACTTTGTTTAAACTTATAATGTGTTTCATGTATGAACCCAACTATCTAAAGCATGTCTAGATCAAACAAAATTTTAAAAATAGTAATGTAAAACACATATGGACACGTCTAACAAAACTAACCAAAACAGAGCCAGGGCTAGGGACAGAACCATTGCAGTAACAACATTGCAGTAGACAAACATCTACTAGCAGCCGCCTCACAGTAACATTGCAGTAGCAGTAGCCCAACAAGCAGCAGCCACCAAGGCAGCAGCAATAGCTGTAAACCAGCAGCTACAATAGACCAGCAAGCAACTGCAGCAGTAGCAGACCAGCAGCTACAGCAAAGCCTTATTCCCAACTACTTGGGGCCGGTAACATGACTTCGGTTTTGCCATTCCATTGGATCAAGGGCCATAGTTTCATTAAAATCAAAAGTAAACAAACATTTCTTTCAATTATGTAATGTAACAAATAAACCAAGATGTGTAGCTAAGGATTGATGGCAACTCAATCCTATGGATTGTGACAAAGTCCGTTGAAGAAAGGTAGTGGTGATGCCAGGATGTGTAGCTAAGGATTGATGGTAGGATGCCAGGACGTGTAGCTCAATCCTATGGATTGTGACAAAGTCCCTTCAATAACAAAAAAAATACTATTGCAGAGAAAAGGAGTATTAAATACTACATGCTCAATGAAACACAAATATTTCTAAATTGTAAATATTATTAAAAAAAAAAAAAAAGGAACAAAAAGTTTATCTATCTTCTAAGAGCTCAGCCTGTTTAGTGTAGCTTATAGGGATTGCTAATTTTTTTTAAAATTTTAGGAGTTTGTGCTAGTGTGTTTGGTGCATTGTAGCTTTTTGCTTACAGCTAATGAGGCTAAAATAGGTTGATTATCGGGGATGGGTGCTTTTAGTTTCCGCTTTCTAATTATTAGCTTTTAGTTGCACCAAACAGGCTATCATATGAACTCTCAAAAGAGGATAAAAAATGTTATGCCAACATATTACCAAAAATGCTTACATTCTCCAAGTACCTATCAATTAAGAAAAGAACAAATCTAAGTTACCCTCAACAAATTTTAGAGGACATAATTCTCCTATTGAGAATATTCATACATACTCTAATATAAACATAAGCAAAAATTAAACCTAATTACCTAGAGGCACGACACTCTATGCTGATTGTATCCAAAAGATTTTTAGCCAAAAGCTTCGCACTTTCAATACTTTTTGGATTGTTACTCGACAAGTATAAATGTAGTGGCTGTTGTCCTTTTGCAAGAATATAAAGTAACACTAATAATATGGTTAGTGCTTTGAAGAACAGTATGCTACACGATCCAAAACTACTTAACAACAGCAAAATGAAGGAAGATAAGAGACACAAATTCCCCGTCTTGCTAGAATAAGTAACACCAATTAGAGGCCCCATAGGTTGAGTGCACAAATCTTTTAATTTATTAAATTTTGTTGAATCAAAACCATAATAACAGCAAAAGCGAAAACAAGAACGAAATCAAATTTTCAACAGCAAACCATCAGCTACAGCAGACCAACAAGCAATAGCCATCAGCCACCAATAGCATTAGACCAGCAGGGCCCTCTTACTAAGACCATCAGACCAGTAACAACAAACCAGCACCAGCACCAGCACCTGTTCAAACAACAAACCAGCACCAGAAACACACTAACCTGTTCAAGAACCGCAAACAATAATATGCATGTCTACAACAGGCCCAAACAAGATCATTTTTTCAGTAACCTGTATTTCTTTGTAAAACATACAAAAAAAATCTATATATAACAAATAATACAAACTAAACTTAACACATCATAACAATTAGTAATGTAACCAAATTAATATCATATGCATTTCAATATCCCAAATTTTATTCAAATATCCAACAATACTAAACATAATAATCCTAAAATGTGTCTAACTATATCCAACAATCCCAAACATAATAATTCCAAAAAGTATCTAAACATTCAACAAAATAACCAATAAAACGAAACAAAGAAAAATAAAATGAATGCCTAGGTGCGAAACGACAAATTATCATATCTTCAATAACCATATATATCACAACTGAACCACGAACATCCATCACCAACTTGTGAACAAAAGGATAAAAACATGAGTATTTTATCAATGCATTAACTTCAAAAATAATATACAAATATAGTTAAAATTAATTGAACTAATTAATCCACTGAACTACAAAACACCCCAAAGTGCAAAATAATCCACTGAACTGCAAATTACCATCCAATGCCTAGAACAACTATGCAGCGGCAGTAAAACCTAGCTGGCTGCAACTTTCCTGCAACAAGATCAAGCAATAACAGGCAGCAGGAAGAAATAACAGCAAAGTTTTGGCCCAGAATTTGACAAGGCCAACAGAATTTGGTTGCTAAAAAGAACAATTTCCATATAACTAAATTGTAGACTTTGAAGCAAGGGGTGGATTTTTTGGTGTCAACAACATTTATAGAACTAACCCAAGCTTAATAGTGTATAAAGGGCAGAAAATGCAAGCTCTAATTCCAGAAAGTATTATCTACTCTAATTCCATAATCCACTTTGAAGCCCCATACATCAAGTTATGGGAGGGCTGCTGAGTGATGGGAGTTTAAAAAAACAAAAAATTTGCCACACTTCATGGAAAACATATCATCATTAAAAAATTGCCACACTTCATGGAGTTGGGGGGGATTATGGCAAGGGGGATAATATTAAAGTAACTAAATTTCTATGCAAGTCAAAATAAAAACACTTACTGAAATTAATTTCGACATGAATTCTCCAAAAAAATAAAAAAAAATACACTAATTGATTTAAATTATCAACATAGTCATATGCAGCTAATTCCATATCATTTTTATAAGGAACTCCACTCACAATATTCCATATTAGTTTTACCTCATTTGGATTTTTTACCTCATTTTGATGGTTTTCCCTAAGTTTATATAATTTATATTGTTGACACATGTTAGGATCGATTAAATAAAGTAAATCAGTTTAATGAGGTATCAAATTTACCTCTATTTCAACCGAAAGAAATTTCATCCTCCCTTACACCTGATGCATCCTTCCCGACACTGTTGCTTGGAACTAACCCCGGAATGTTTGCTAGATCTATCCCATTTTTTGCAACCAACATTTGAATAACAGCTTGCATTGTACTCATGTTTTGAGCCTGGTCAAGTACTACTTTTCCTGGTCAGCTAATTGTTGTCGTTAGTCAACTAACTACTGTTGAAGAACAATCACCTCGGAGTTAGGAGCTTCAAAATGTGTGGAAGATGAAGTAGTGTCCTTGCGGATCCCATATCCCTTCAAGTAGACCGACCTCTTCCCAAGTATTTCCCTGGAAATCTGCTCCTCTGATAATGGATGTGCGACACTAGGTTGAGATTGCTCAACGATCTTTGAAACCATAGTGGCCTATGAATGAAATATAAGTAAGATTAAAACATAATATCAAAATGCAAGCATATATTATTGAAATTGAAATAGTTATGGTTACATGATGTTCCTCAGCTGCGTTATTTATCCACACTCTCCCGTGTCGGTGGTTTGTGGGTGTGCTCGAATAGTTTCATAATAGTCGGTTTGCTTCCTTGTACCTTTCATTTCATTCGATTTTATAGTCAACCAATAATTATGTATTTATAATTTAGTATGTTCAAATTTGTATATCTATACTTACAAGGATACATGCTCATGACGCAAACGATCTTGAGTCGCTCGTATGATTATACTTCACACAACATCTTGCTTTCATCGCATTCTCTGATTTTTCCTACAAATAAAAACAAAAATAGGTAACATTAATTAATATACAAGGAGGATATTACTTTAGTAAATATTTTTGCCAATCATCCATTCCCACAGATTGTCAATCATCAGTTTCCCACAGATTGTCAGTCATCCATTCCCAATCATCCTGTGTATAAGGATATAATGTATGACTTTTGAGGTAAGATACTTTCTCTTCTTTAAGGGATTTGTAGTGCGTGTGTAATCTACTTTGCCGTTCATTGTATAAAGTTTGGCACTTCTGATCAATAATACATCTCACATCCACATCATGATTGTAATCCCCAAAGTCAAAAGTTTGTTGCAATTGGAAACAAAAAAATTCAATATATTTTATATATCATTACGATTAAGATAAATAACTTGTTAAATATATAATACATATATTTCAAATTACCCCAATTCTTGTAACAATGGACTCTTTTAACCCAAAGGCAATGGCTATCCATCCATCATTTCGGATTGGGGCATGAACTCGAATTTGTTGACCAAGAGCAGCTTCTAGCGGTGTGGCGTAATCCCCTTTTATTGCTTTGGTCAAACGGTTAAGTGTAATGGCTATGCGATTACCACGTTCCTTTCTAATCTTCTCCACATTATTTCCTCAGGTCGATCCTCGTACAAGCTTCTTGCCCAAAACTGGAATTGATGCTATTATGACCAAAATTTTATTCAAGTTAGTCGACATAAAACAGGAATGCACTAAATAAATATTGAGATAAGAAATTATCATTTCATTAAAGTGGTCATTTATTTCTCACCTCCACTGTTAGTCACAGTACATGGGCTCAAAAGGTGGTCATGTTGAATGCCTAAGGTAGGGAGCTGATCGGGCCTAGTACATAAGGCGGGAAGATGGATAGGTTGGGTCGACACCTCAGGTGTGCTCTCTGAATGATTAACTTGTGTTGCTAAAGGTCGTCTCAGAAGAGTAAGTGTATCTTCATCAAGAGTACTTCTCTCTTCCCTACGTATTTGTGAAGCTATTAGGCGAGCTACAGACCTATTTGTTTTCTTACCAGGACCCATATGAATATCCTGACATAATATAAAAATGAATTGTTAGTACATTTTCAATAATTTAAGGTTGCTTATTAAAAAAAAAAGGTTTGAAATAACTAGACATAACACAAGTAATATAACAAGTGAAAACCATCTAGAAATTACTTTTTATACACACATCTATTACCTCAATCACTTGAGAATCAAAAGGCTTGCCATCATCACTTGAAGAACTCAGTCCTTCATGATCATCAAGTGGTTGATAGTCCTTGTCATTATCAGTTTCACCCGCCTTTCTCTTTCCCACCTTAGAACTTTTACTATTGTCCTTTTCAATAGAACCAGACATTGAATTCTTGAGGGACTTTATTCCTAGAGCATCAAATCTGATTTTATTTTTTTGAATTGTTTTTTTTCTATCCTTCTCATATTTCGTCATCTTCTGGACCAAGCTGCCGGGCTTCAAAAATAATTTACCATTTCTAGACATCTTTGCAACTATAGCTATGGCATATAATTAAATGCAATTAAATGAGAAAAAATGCTATGAAATTTGAAAAACAATGCCATGAAATGTAAACCAAACAATTTATTATTAAATTATAACACTTGTCCATATAATAAAAAAGCAAACACTACATATGATAATCTATATCAAGATCTATATCAGGATTTGCATCAACATCAAATTATCTATGCAGTTCATCATCTTCATCATTATTATACTCTATGATTGTGTCATTCTCATCATCATTGTAAACTAAATTCTCTACCATTAGTTGATCATTGAAAATGATCTCAAGATCCATATCATCCCTGTTGTATTGAACATCATTATCTTGAATCACTACCCTAACCCCATCAGTGGTTTCACCCTGTTGAAAAGCATCATTAGAGACATCATCACACTCTGGTATATCCCATACTCCTCAATGTTTTACCCGTTCAACGACTCTCCAACTTTTCCTTTTTTGGTATCATTGACGTAGAATACTTGTCTTACCTGACTAAGTAGAACAAATTGGTCATCTTTATACCAAAGTCTTGTAACATCAATACTTGTGACATGTTCATCGGAGTATATTCTATTCTTGTGACCGGTGTCATACCATTCACATTGGAACAAAACCACTGTACCCCCATGCAAGTATTTCAATTCCCATATTTTGCACAAGTAGCTGTAAAAATTAATTTGGTTCCCATTATGGTCCCCTTCTACGACCAACCCATTATTTTGGCAGGTATGACGATTTTCACGATTTCTAGTATGGAATCAAATTCCATTGTAGATGCACCCAGAATAAAAGTCAATTACCAATCCAGGACCATTTGCTAATGACCATAATTCGTCAGTTGCTTCAGGTGACCCTTTCGTTCACAAATCATTCATCTACATAAAACACCATATAACAAGTGTACTAAGTTAATGTGAATTGAAAATTACAACAATTGTATTCAGTTAAGTTCTTTAGTATATCTTACACGATTTTTGAACCATTTTGGAAATTCTTCTTGTTGTACCAGAGTTATGTCACGTCCTTGTAGATTACGTACAATATTCTTCTACTCCCTACCCAAGGAAATGTGATATACGTAATTAACTTAGAGAGTTCAAAACAAAATGGAACGATTATGCATAAACATAATTAAATTGAAATACATACTCAATATATGGCTCCACCTCAGAGCTATTGTTTAACACAAACTAGTGAGTCATTTCTCGTTCATTTTGCGAAGGGTTAAGAACCCTTGTGATAGGTGAGAATAAATGAGTATTTTGGGTGAAGTCCTCCATGCCTGGACCGCGTTCACCACCATCATCATTTCGTTCGGGTTTATCAATCCCTTTTAAGTACATTGAACAAAAAGTAAGACACTCTTTGACAATGTAATCCTCAGCGATAAAACCTTCTGGACGTGCTCTATTACTGACATACCCTTTCAAAGTCCCGAGAAACATTCAACAAAAATTGACAATGAAAATTATGCTTGTTGATACAAGAAAATTACTCCTTAAACAATAGTCTTTCATGGGTGGATTTTTGCACAATAATTTACTTATAACAAATTAATACATAACCATATGTTTTTGCAACTTGGGTACAAGCAACATTGGGAAGCATCTAACAATTTATCAAAGTGTCGTACATCCTCTCTTTCTAGAGTATCATCCTCCATACAATTCCCCCTCTGATAGTCCTCTATCAGTTCATCATATTCATCTTGATCCTCGTTATTTTCACCATTGCTTTCATCAAGGTTATTATGTTATGGAAGTATACTGTGTTCTAACCAAGTGGTGTATGATATTATCATCCCATTTATGAGCAAATGACCCTTCACAATATCATACTCCTGCTTATAAAAGTTACAACAATTGATGCATGGGCACTTAATCTCCCTAGCCTCACCCAAATGAGCCTTTGCAAATTCAATAAATGAGTTCACCCCATCAACATATAGCTGACTAAATCTATTAGAAATTAACATCCAACTCCTGTCCATATCTAATCACAAGATAATAGTTAATACCAATGGGGGCACAACCTTTATTTATTTATGTATTTATTTATTTATTTATATTATAATTATTTAATATCTAAATATGAAGACAAAGTAGTTAATATTATTGTAAAGTGACACATCATTGTCAATAAAGGTGCATCTAGCTATAGACTTATTTAATTTTGTATCCAAGTTTCGACCAACAAATCCTTTAAAATTCTATTCTATTTGCATATATTATGTATTAAGTTAAGTGTTTTTTACATTTATCAACAAAAATAAATAAATAAATAAATAAGTGTTTTTTTATTTTACATGCCTAAACTTAGTCATGAATTTTAAAGGATTAATAAATATTGAAACTGTTGAGTGGAACTTTTTCTATAGATTTTCGGGTGCCAAAGTACATGGGGAGGACAAGCAAAATCAGGAACAAGAATGGGCATTACATCCAAAACCTAGCATATACACATTCTTTTAAAAAATATAAAATAAAATTAATCAATGCTGTGTTTTTTTTCTGCAGGGGTGATGCAACAAATGGCAAATGTTAAATTGACATATGATATTCCTATATGCTT
Organism: Camellia japonica; assembly: GCA_030407325.1. Classification (NCBI taxonomy): domain Eukaryota; kingdom Viridiplantae; phylum Streptophyta; class Magnoliopsida; order Ericales; family Theaceae; genus Camellia; species Camellia japonica. The sequence goes on along the minus strand of JAPPVO010000002.1, from coordinate 32,352,672 downwards.
CAGACAGTAAGGGGAAACCATAACAACATAACTTATTATGAACCTCCTACATCAAAGGCTGAATTCGTCATAGGAACAAATCGAGTGCAGATGTTTATTTTTTTAAACCATTCTTAATTTAAAACCACACTGATTCAAGCTGACTGTCAAACCCACATGGTAGAATGATCTAACTATGCATCAAGATTATTAAATTGTTTTATATAATAATCTGGTTAATTCAGTTCATTTAATTAATGTTGTTGCCTAATGCCTAGTGTTGTCAACAAATGAAAAAGCTCCATTAACAAAATAATCTTGTAAACAAAATCTAGCATTGATATATTTATCCATATGATTTGTTTGACTACAGAACAGAGTCCTCCAAGCGTCACAATCTATCAAAGGGTTAGATCTTTCAAAATGCTTATATGCAATCAAGACTCCATTTTACTTTTAAGCAACAAGAAAGATTAGATCAAATCCGACACAATCCTAAAACCAAAAATGGGAATTTTTATAACATCTTACACAATTCTGAATTAGAAGTCACCACTAATCGTCAATAAAGGTGCATCTAGCACAATTATTTTACTTTTTATGTTATTACCTTAGGTCTAAGATGTTTAATATCAGAAACAAAAATGCTTCACACCCCCACTGGGGGTCAACACCCAGTGAGGTGTAGACCCATGATTGGGCAGGAAAAAAATTGTTTTTTTTTGGTCTTCAGCCAGTGGGGGCGCGCCACGTCACTGGGGGCGCGACCCCCACTGGGGGTATGCAGCAAGACTCTATCAGAAAATGTTTATTTTATTTTGCTTATCCTAGTGGGCTGTACTAGGAAACTGTGGAGTCCGCCATTAGTGGTGGTGTACATAGTCTATGTAGCAGGGACTAGTTGGCCTTTTGTGGTATTTTTGATTTTCATGCTGCTGGTTGCCGAAATCCCGGGCCCCAGGTTTTCCAAATTTTTTGGAATTATGTGCATGCTGAAATTTCTAAGCCCAAAGGAACAAAGATAAAAAAGAAAAGAAACAAGCAACATAACAGTAACACAAATAGGGCCCAACTACTATTCCCTACCATGTTCTCACAAACCATGTTGGCGAGCAATCCCCAAGTTGGCGAGCAGCCAACTAAAGGAACAAAGTTAGAAAAGAAAAGAAACAAGCAACATAACAGTAACATAAAGAGGGCCCAACTACTATGATGGACTATGATGCTCTGTTAAAAGGTATCTATTTTTAAATAAATTATTCATGACAAAAAATTTGAGGATTGTGTTTATCACGTAGTAATTTTGGAAGTTTTATTATTATTATTTTTTTTTATAATGAATTATAACAATAGATGGGAGCACTAAACAAATCAATGTAGATTTCAATGGAAAATCAAAGATAACACAAAACAAAATCGGAATAAATATTTAATTGTTTAATTCCGAAGATCAAAATCGGAATAAACAAAATCGGAAAATCAAAGATAACACTTTGGTGAAATTAACATGTACCAAATCACTCCAATAAAATCAGAGAAAAATACTCACTGTTTAATTCTGGAATCTCTTTCTTCTTTCTATGGGACCTGAGATCAATAAATAGTCTTTGATGCTTCATGTCAAAATAAACAACAACTATAATCAATAAATATTTATATAATAAATCGAGAGAGAGAGAGAGAGAGAGAGAGAGTATTACCTTCAGTTTTCTTTCAAATTGGTTTGCTTCAAAAACCCTAAGAACTGATAGTCCATGATGAGAGAAGAATAAGGGAACCAAACTAGCGGAGAATCTGGTGGCGCCAAATTTTTTGGGATTTTTATTTTAATGTTTTTCGTAGCATTATATTTTCAATTATAACAATAATAAAATGCCATTTGAATCTAAAGCTTAACTGATTTTTTTATAGCATTTATAAAACGCTATTAAAATTGGAATGAATGCTATAAAAAAAAATTAAAACTAATTTAAACAATAAAAATCAAAAATATATTTTTAAAAATCTAAAAATTATTTATGACCTCCTAAAAGATACAATTATACAAAAATAATAAGTAATTTTTTTTTTTAGAGGAAAAGAAATTCTAAAAATAAAACCAAACATATTGAAACTGATAATCTAGTCACATTCTTCAGAAAAATTTAGATTATCTCAAATTAGTCATATGAACTTAAGAGTGTGTTTGGGCTTGATGGGTTCATTTTGTGATCTAATTTGATGATCACTTTAATTTTACAATTCAATAACTAGAATATTTAAAACTTTTAAAAAGTTATAATAAAAACACAAATCACTAAATCACCTCATTTCACTAATAAAACTTTTACCGACGAATAGTGTTATCGTCGCTAAATGTTTAACTCTTTGCCCATGCCAACTTGTTGTCGCCAAAAGTAAGCATATTAATAGCGACTCTTATTGTGTTGCTAAAAAATAAGCCTCGTAACTAAATTTTTTGAAATTTTGGCGCCAACCAATAATTTTGGTGTCCAATGAATGTTATGCTTTTTTAGCAATGGCAGTAAATTGCGTTGGTGAAGGTCTCTTTTTCCCAATGAAATTGATCACTGTGTCACCAAAAATATACTTTTGGCGATGAAAAATTGACGTTGTCACTAAAAGTAGTTGCCAAAAGTGTAATTTCTTGTAGTGGTGGATTCCTTCACTGAAAGGAAAATGGAAATTTAATTGTGACGCAGCTGTTGATTTGCGGTGGTAGAGACGTGCAGTTCAGTTCTTCTTCGGGATGAAAAGGGTCAGTTGGTGGATGGAATGGCAACAAAAATCAAATTAACAACAGTAAGCCAAGGTGAAGCGATTGCAGTGCACAAGGGCGGAGGCAGCATAGGCCAAGGGAGGTCACGTGCCCCCCCCCTCAGTTTTGCAATTTTTTTTTTTTTGTGGTCATGTATAAAATGTATTTTTTTTTTCCTTAACATGTTCTATGGCTGATAATTTATTATATTGTTCACCACAAGTAATTATTTGATACTTTGGGAACATTATGTGGTATTATTTATATAGTAGTTTAAATCAATAGTGTAGCGAAAAATATTATAAATTGGATATAATGAACTCATTATTTTCAAGTAATTAATATACCACTTAGCGTGATTTGTGATTTTCTATGCTTTGAGTATCACGTAGGTAACGTCATATGGTACTCTAAGATTGTTTAATAATTTTCATTCAAAACATATCATTTATAAGCAATGTCATCTCTTTAATATTTTTTTGTCAAATAAAAATTAAATATATTTTATAATAATTTGTGCTATAATGATATGTTTTTATTTTTTAAAATTAAGAATTTTGATCCATAATTTTTTGTGCTAAAATTACAAACTTACATTATCATCTCACATCAAGCTATTCCACACTATTATAGAATTTTAATTTATTCTTATTAATTATGAATATGTAATTTTTTATGTTTAAATTTATCTCATAAAATGATTATTATCTTAATGTTGCTCATGAATTTTTTTAAATAAAAAATTATAATTAATAAGTGCCCCTCTAACCTAATTTTCTGACTCTGCCAGTGGCAGTGCGTCATGCATGTGTCATGGCCCTCGCACTTAACATAACTAGTGTGGAAATTGAAAGTGATTGCAAGACTGTTATTCATTTCTGTGTATCTGAAGGGGTTCCTTCATGTTCAATGGCTAGCTATAGACGTTTGGCCTTTAAGTGGTGTCCCGGAGTTGGCAATGGGGCAGCACATTGGGCTGCTTATGCATGCTTACATGACACTTTACCAACTAACTGAGTTGCTCAACCACCTATGGGTCTTGTAAGGTGTTTAAATTTCAATTTTCTGTAATTGATGGTTTTGATCAAAATAAAATAAAATAAAATAAAAACATATTCTCAAACCACGAATAATGATTTGGGTTAGTACGGGTAACGAAAATTGGCAATTTTTTCTGCATACCCATAAAATGAGAATTTCGGCTTCGTTCACATTAATTATTGGGTATTTATAAACAAATGACGAACTAGACCTCAAAGGTATAATTGGGCTCGCATCAGGAGAAGCTCTTTTTGAGGCAGGCCTGGCCTCTGTCAACTGGCCTATGTTTCATGAGGTTAAGGTCCTCGAATGGATTTCTGGGTTATCCAATAAAAAATCCATGGCTCTGTTATATATGTATTATTACAATTTAATGTTTAATCTAAGAAATTTTAAAATTAAAAAATACACTTGACGTAAAATTATTGACCTAGTCATATATAACTTAAATTTGAAAATCCTTAAGCAAAGAGTTTTCTATAAAAATCAAAGTAATCAAAGTGAGTAATGACCCATCACTTTTATGGCCTTGTTCCAAGAGTGGAAGTATAGTCAATATGGGCTAGCCTGATCCAGACTTGAATTGACAAATTATATACATTTGATTTCCTTTTGACGAAATAGATAAATACGACACTTATGATACTTACCCAAAAACGAAACTCATTGGGTTGATCGACTAAACTCACCATAATTTTCAAACTTTGGGTATACACTTTCACACAGTGACTATGACTCTTTTCTCAGTTTATTCCATTCACATTTGCTGATGAATGTGCATGATATTTTTCCGTAATATCTTCCTATATTAAATTTTTTCTACTATTCAGATTCCAACTACCATTTAGTGTGTTTGGTTTTAGTTTTTTGAATTAAATTTTTTAAAAATTGAGTTATTTAGTTTTAGTAAAAAATTTTAAAATTTTAAGCATTTTTTTTTTAATTTTTTTAGATGAACCTTACTTAAATATATCTAAAAAATAAAATATTTGTGAAAAACTATTTTAAAAAATTAATAAATACACAAAAATATGAAAAATATACTGAATTTTCGTTTTTTTTTTTTTATATTTTTGGTATTTAGTGATTTTTTAAAAGATTTTTTCACAAAAATTATACTTTTTAAGTGTATTTATGTTAGGTGTATCTAAAAATTTTAAAAATTATTTAAAATATTAAAAGAATTCAATAAAAATAAAAAATAATATAAAAAATAAAAAAGTAGAATTTTTTGAAACGTATTTTTAAAAAACTAAAACCAACAAAGTGATTATATTTTGTGACGAAAATCGCCATTATGGGGTGTGTCAACCTAGACTAGACCCATATTCAAGGATAAGAATCGACAAAAATAAAGTAAATTATACTTTTATCCCTTAAAATATGGACATTTCCCCATTTTGATCTTTAAAGATTGGGCGAATTACACTAACAGTTCCTATAGTTTGGGGTTTACGTCACTTTGATCCTTGACTTTTCAATTGTGACTAGGGCTGAGCAAGGAATCTGTGAAATCCGTAATCCGATCCAGTCTAGTCCAATCCGATAGATTTGGATTGGTTTTTGAATCCGTAGTTTGGTTCTGGATTGAAGAATTAAAAATCCGTAGTCCATGGATTGGTTCCGGATTAAACCCTACGGTTTCGGATTAGAACCGATCCGGACCGTATGCAAATAGTCTATATTTTTATTATACATCCTCCCTCATAGTATCTTCTCTTATTTTATATAAAACCTAAACTCAAACCTAAATCCGTATAATATCTTCTTTTATTACTTTTGTTTGTTAGTTTTTAGTTTTAATTTAAAATGGTCTAAATTCTTATGGTGAAGCCAGTTTTTTATGGTTATTTAAATTCTAGAACAGTATGTCGCTATTATAGAAAAACATGTTGTTATTATGAAACTAATATAGCGCTATGTTTATGTTTTTATGAAATTAAAGTGTTATATATATATTTTTTTGTTATTTAATTATGTGAATCCGTGGTTCTAAACCGATCCAATCCGTGTTTAAATAGATTGGTTTGGATTGGTTCCATGATTTAAACGGATTGAATTGGTTTCAATTTTTCAAGAACCGTAGATAACGGATTGGTCCTGATTTTACCCCAATTCGGTCCAATCCGGACCGTGCTCACCCCTAATTGTGACACATTTGACCCTAAATTTTTGAATCTTGCTTCAAATAAGGACAATTGAAGATACCATTACTCAATTCTAAGGGCAAAGTCGTCAATTTGATAAAATATAAAATAATTTGACAAAAATAAATGTCAAAAATATTTTTGAATTTTTAAAAATAATTTCTACCCACCAAAGAAAAAATTATGTAAAATTAATAAATCTTTTAGACATTTATTTATTTATTTACTAAATTAATTTATATTATGTGTTTAGATGATAATCATGTAATGGATGGTTGTTAGGCTTTTAATGTGTAATCGATAATAATATATGAAATGTTTTTAGTTTTGAATTTTTTGATTTAATGGATTGGTTTGATAATGATATCAAAGTTGTCGCCATATTTGACTTTTGAAAAAATAAAAATTTATTTAATGAAAATGAAAATAACAACCCATTACATGATCATTATCTAAACATATAATAAAAATTAATTTGGTAAAAATAAATAAATAAATAAATATATAAAAGATTTATTAATTTTACATAATTTTATCTTTAATGGGTAGAAATAATTTTTAAAAATTTAAAAATATTTTTTGAAATTTACTTTTGTCAAATTAATTTATATTTAACAAAATTAACAAATTTATCATTAAAATTGAGTAATGATATCTTCAATTGTTTTTATTTAGAATATGATTCAAAATTCAGGATTAAATGTGCCACAATTGAAACGTCAAATATTAAAATGACACAAGACCCAAATTATAAGAATCGTTAATGTAATTCACCTTTCAAGATTTTTCCCCTCTTTAATCCCTAAACCCAAAAAAATTGTCTACCTAAAAAAGAAAAAGGAAAAAAAAGAAGAAGGATTGATTGACAAAATACATACATTTGATTTCTTTTTAAGGAAATAGATAATACAAGACTTATGTTACTTATACCCAAAAACGAAAGTCACTGGGTTGATCGACTTAAACTCACCATAATTTTCAAACTTGGCTAAATTACACTTTCGCAGAGCAACTATGACTCTTTTCTTTTTATTCCGTTCATATTTGTTGATGGATGTGCATGACGTTTCTCCGTAATATCTTCGTATATTAAATTCTTTCTACCATTCATATTCCAACTATCATTATATTTTGTGACGAAAATCGCCATTATGGGGGTGTGTTGACCCAGGCTCGACTCATATTCAAAGGTAAGAATGGACAAAAAAAATTAAAGTAAATTATACTTTTACCCCTTAAAATTCGGTCATTTCTCCACTTTGATCTTTAACTCCCAAAAAATTGTCTACCTAAAAAAGAAAAAGAAAAAAAAAGGATTTTTCATAATCATAACTTACCACATCATCCACAAAATTATATACGTACGATACCTAGCAAAAGGAAGATGAGGATGACGTCAAGTCATCATGCCCCCTTATATCCTGGGCGACACATGTGCTATAATGGCTAGGACAAAGGGTGGCAATCTTGCGAGGGTGAGCTAACTCCAAAAACCCGTCCTCAGTTCGGAGTTTAGGCTGAAACTCGCTTGCATAAAGCCGGAATCGCTAGTAATCACCGGTTAGCATTCACCTTCTTACTACCCCGATTCCAACCCCACAACTCGACTACCTCATCTCTCTCAATTATTAGATTTAGCAATGTAAGATATATCAAACGCAGTGGGTAAAAAGATTCAAACTATACCTTGTGTAAAAGAATCCGAAACGAAGAACCTTGTGGATAAATCACGTGCTTGACAACCACGAACTATGAACTCTCAGCAATGGAGTGATACTACAGTATGAGTATCACCCACACTAATCACAGTGCAAATGCTTGATCGTTTTTCATATGGGAGAGAGTTAGAGAGAGAGTATGAGAAAAATGTTATGGGTAAAAACACATAACATATATGATATTCTATATCATTCAGATGTATATAATCAAATATATAACCATCTATATCTATCTATCCATCTATCCGTATCTCTTGATAAGATATGATAGATATAGATATTGATTGTGGGTTATCCAAATAATTCAAATTCATATTCAAACTTAAATGGATAATTTAATTGGTCATGGGTCATGTCACATGGGCGCCCAAATTCGGGTCCAATACCCGGTCCAATTTCCAACATCTCCCACTCGCACATGAGCTGGCATGACACTACCACATCTCTATCTTAATCTCCCCAAATATTAAACAATCACATACTAGCCAATGAACCGTGCGATTGCTGAGAAACACCTGCATGTGGGAGCTCTATACTAGAAACTCAAAATGAGCCATCATAGAGACATCAATCCAAAAAGAATAAAAATAGTGTTTCATTACCCCAAACCCATCTAATTACACCGGTCCAAAAAACATCTCTATTTCCTAAAAAATAGCATGTTTAACCCTCTCAATTCTTACAATATATATTCACACTCAATCCGCATCTCGTACAGAGCGATGTGAGTTATCGGTAATGAATATACAACAGTGGTGTAATACTAGATGATCTTCCCTTTGCCCTTATGCCATTTAGTTTAGGATTGACCGCTTTCCTAGTGATGTCCCTTAAGGCTGAATCATACATGACCGCAAGCAACATACCAAAGTAGCAGAATATCAACCCCTTACGTTATAACATAGTCAAAAGTCACAAAAGGGTACATAAATGAAAGTCATATCAATAATGACACATAAGACTCACACGGTGAGGAAATAGGGATCCATTCTCTCACCTCATTACTCAGTCGCCAAGCACATATAGTATGAATACATGTTACGGTGGAGTGACTCTTCCAAAAAAAAGAGTAACGTCATACTCGATACACCGTACAAATCTTAGTCTAGTCACTTTCTAGTGCCTAACCCAAATTCTCTATTTGCTCGCCTTCCAGGCACCAAATGAGATCTCGCATCTGGCTAATCATAACAGGCACAACATGAAAAGTGGGTACTAACATCCATGTTTGGTCCTTAACACGACCTCATCTTGGTTGTAACCAAGGCGACATACATAGTGGATAATTTAAGCCTCTCTTGGCTCCAAATAAAAATAAACCACTAGTCTCATCCTTACTCGCTCCCAAGCGCCAAGGGTGATTGCTCGTGTGAGTGAGCCAATCTTGCCTGCTGACATCATCATCTGCTAATCATTATGACACAAACCATAATAATGTCAACATCCCATCATCTCATAACAAATAAGTGTTCGATTTAAAAAAAAACACGACCACAGTCTGTGCAATTCTAGATTCCAAACATAGCCTTATCAGCACCTCTTGCGATAAGCATATACAACAGAATCCACCATGTGCGCCTCATATGAAGTAGTTCAAGATCACTACCTTTTGCATAATTACCTCTCTAAAGATATTTTGGTGACCAATCTGCGTTCATTCAAGATGCGCCCAACTAGCGCATTGAATCTTACAAGGGGGAAATTAATATACTACTAGTAAAGCATTCTATCCACAGTCTAATGAGTAAGGTCAATGTTTAAACTACTCAGTTGATCATTTACCAAAGATAACACTTATCATGTCGAATACGCCCACATAGCGTACTTCAGGCTCCCACAACAAAAAAAAGATCAAGGAATATAAGTCATCTGTTTCTCCCAAAGACAATCTGAGGATTCACTTAATAGCTAAGTCTGGCTTTTACCGATAGGTACGTCAATGGGTTTGCAATTTTGCATCTAGAATCATTCTAGGATATTCCTTATGTAAGTCATCAAAGACAAATCGAGAATTCTCCTAAAACAATCCCTAAGGATCGTACATCCGAGCATATAGATTACATCACCCATATCCATCATATCTAAAACAGAGGACTGCCACCCTAGGTGGTGACAACCTTATCAATTCCTGGCTCATAATGACTAAATAAGGAAAAACTTCTTTTGGACCATTGATCATGCCTCAGTGGTCTTCATCGATCATCGTTGGCCTATCATGGCTTGACGAAATCTAAGAACCACTATTTGGATAACTGTTTTAGGCTGTAAAAGATTTATTGAAACTAGCAACCTTTTTGCGCTCCTAACTTTTCACCATAAAAGCAGAAGGTAAATCCCTACGGATCTACTTATCCAATTTTTTAATGAGAAGTTAGGTCACAACGTCCACAAATCAATGTTCCAAACTTATGTCAATCATAGCCTAAGTCGAAATAACCTCACTTCCCAAGAGGAAGTCTTCTCATGGTCTACACTTTTCTCAATGGTGCGACTTTTCGGTATCTAGCGAGCCTTATGCCTTAACAATGACTATCCAAATCACGCATAACTTTAGAACAGTTTCGCGTCATAGTGGAAAGTCAACAAAATTAATCCACTTTCTAAAAACAGGGGACTAGAGCCTTTGGCATTATCCTAGGCTCTTTATCATCTTGCGGAGCAATCATGAATGTTTCCCTCTCAATCACCCAGTGATGACATGGAAAAAATTCACAAACGCTACCACGCAACTAAGAATGTAGAGTATTCTTCTCTAATGGATTAATCCATTAGTAGGCACATCTCTCCCACTGTCCCTAGGATATTAGAAATTTCTTTCCATTCTCAATTAGGCTACATAAAGCGCTATGCTTAGAATTCTTTATCTTATAGAGTTCCAAAACTCTATTCACGTCACCTTTACTAAGAAAACTTTATGTGACTTAGTTACACTACCACAAAGCTGCTTACCTATATGCACATGACCTTGAGGGTTTACATGACAACATACAATAATGAGCCACATGACCCTAAGTGTTTACAAGACAACATACAATAATGCGCCATAGAACCCTAGGTTTTAATTTCGCAACCTTATGAGAAGTAAAACAAAGATAAGCTGCTTAACGGTTACAGATCGCCCATAGATGGCTCTTCGCTAACCCATTACTCAAATGGAGTGTAAAATCTGATATGGAGGGCACTTAGTTAGGGATATAGGCAACAAACTAGTACAATTCCTAATTGGGAAACATTTTGCGCCATCATCTACCTAACATAAACAATACTTAATTCTTTATCTCTACTACACTCTTGTGTTGCTAAGTACTAGGAATAATCAATTTTCTAAGCATCCATTTCTTTTCACAGAGCTTTCAAAAAAATAACTCAAATAGATACTTGTCACCTTGGTCAAAACTAAAAGCACGAAAGCTCTTATCTAATTGATCTCGATCTCACATGTGTAATGTCAAAAATTATTTCAAAACTTTTTGACTTATGGGAGATCAAATAGTCTTGACTAAGATGCGTATCATAATCTATAAATGTGTCGAGATTTGGGGCTAGCTATCATACCCTTACACATATCCAGTCACAAATATCATAGTGGACTAAATGCGCCAATACAAATGACCTTCTACGGCTTTCCTACTTACTTGTGCGCAATCATTGCGAACAAAGTTATACATTCACATGAGAGCAGGATGTCACAAGCGAGTGGGCCCGAGAGGGCCTACTCAAACCATCCTGTCATCATCTCATTAATGTGATTAAGTATAATAAGCCACTGGTTCATGACCAACGTCATAAACTAATTCCAATCATCCTAATGTGTGAGTTCTCGAAGACAAGTTTTAAAGGTTTAGGCCTAACTAGGTAATGACTCACAACTAATTCATATTCACTAGATCATAAAAGGATGTCATGGAGATATCAAGTGCGCCTAAGTCGCAAATTTAACTAGTAAGTAATCCCCTGCACCTTCAAGTTATTTTTATTCTCCATACACTTTAATGCATCTAGTTGAAAGATGACGATACTCCTCTTACCATTTCTATTTCTCGCTTCATAGTTACTTGCAATTAATTCTACTATCCACAAGAAGGAGATAATAAGCTATCAACTATGACAGCTCCTGAAGTAACTTAAGCGTGAATTAGACTAAAGAGTCTAATTCAACACAATGCTCTCACAAGCGATACGTCAAATTTTTTAGAGTCATAACAACCTTGTCGGCTTTGACCTTTTCATTACTATGCTACATCGTTTGCGCTTAGTGGCAAACGTTATTCAAAAAAAGTTCACCTAGCTAAGGAATCATACAAAGAAGCACCTCCTCATGTCTCGCACTCAAGTGTGGAAACACTAAGTGTCCAGACTTTAGACAAGTTGGCATTGCTAATAGATTTTGCAGCCATTTGGCACTAATCTTTTCACTTAGTGTTAATAGATTTTGCTCCTACTAAGCGCTAATCTTTTAACTTCAAGTAATACTTTAATACACACTATTATAGTGTGTGAAATTTTGCTCCATCCACTCCTAACAGTTGGATAGAAAGCAAAACACTACTCATATTGGCTATTTGTCTTACACTTAATGACTAATTCATTTAAGCTCGCATTTCTTGGATGACGTGACTCTTAAATGTTACTTCATCCAATGATGCAACATTATTACAAGTCAAATTACAAAGTCAATCCGCGCAGCTCAATAGTCAATATCATATACAGATCTATTGAGGGCTTATTAATTTCACAACTCCAAAACTCGCTAATCAAAACTACGTAGCGTGCCGCTAACCATAACGCACACATCAGTTTTTATTGTGCCAAACAAGGCAACAAAACCACGGCGACTTTGCGTTATGTTTCCTTACTTTGGCTCAATTAAGGTCTGACGTAAAGTCTCAAAGACTTTCTGCTCATCTAAATAATATGATTGTATTGTTCACATTTGAACATCTCTACTAAGTCTAGGTTAACCAAATTAACTTTCATAAGCTAAGTCAATTTAGAGACAAATTCACATTGGGATTAATTTGATTAGTATAATATAATTTTACCGCAAAAATCTAAATTAAATAGTGACAATGTTACACAAGTCGCAATATCGAAAATTCGCTATACTCATAATCATCTCTTGCGCCACAGGTGACAATTATCCAAAATTTAATTTAATTCATGCGCAAAATATTAGTTTTCAGGAGTAAATTTACAAAGATTTCTCTCAACCGAACAACCTCCCACTAACTATGACATGTCTAAAGCATGATAAATATTTAAATCCACATGATAATATCTCAATGTAGTTCATAAAAGAACATATGTTAGAATATTTAATCATGGGATTAAAATTCACCAATATAAATAAATCATGCTATAACAATATACTATAAGTTCTAATCATTTAAAAGAACTTAACATGTTGTATATAATATTTAAATAATGCCATAACATATTTCTATAATTTCTTCAATTTTCTGAAAATTTCTAAAATTACAAGTAATTAATAATTACACAGAAAATCAGAAATAAATATTACAGAATTTGAAAAAATACAAAAATTATTTCAGTAAATAATATTACATAACAGTAGTCTACTGTAAAAATTTCAAGTCCAGAATCCAAGTCATGCTCCCCCAAGAGCAATTTAACATAAAAATATTGAATTTTTCATTAATGAAAAATATTTTATTTTTTAATAAAATTCTAAAACTTTAAAATCTTGTATAAAGATTAATTACAAACCCAACGGTATAAGCCATGCTTCAATCAAAATTATAACGAATAATTTAGAAACAATTAACGTAGTTTTAAAATTAAAACAAAACAAACAGGACACAACTGCCTTTTGCGGCTTGGCCAGCCGGCGGCTTATGTGTCATGATACATCAGCACGTGTCACGCTGACATCAGCACGCAGCAATTTTGTTTGTTTTGTTCAAGTCTCGCTTCAAATTAGGGTTTGAGTTTTCTCCTCAATCGTAAGTTGAAATCAGGTACCATTTCGAAGGTATCGAAACAAGGATTCCAAATATGTAATTTTCATAACATAAAAACAAAGCATGTAAGACCAGCATGCAGTAAAAGTTACAAAAAATTAAACATAAATCTCTATTTTTCTCAAAATCCGACCGTTGGATTTTTATAAAACTTGGCATATATATTCTACATGAAATATACTACAACATATGTAAATTTCAGATTGATCGGAGGAAGTTTAGAAAAATATTAATTTTTCATACATATGTCATGTGTATATATATATATATTTTTAAGGGGTACTTACCAATTAGTCCTATAAACTAGACTTATTTATCTACAGGTCCTAACTAATAAATTTAACACTATAAAAATAAGAGAGTGATAAATTTATCACTAAAAATTTATTCATAAAAACAAAGAGACTGATAAATTTATCACTATAAATTTATTCATAAAAATAAAAGACTGATAAATTTATCTTTATCACTTAATAAATTTATCAATAGGACTTAATGGGTAATAAGTCTCTAAAATAGGACCTATTGGGTAATAAGTCTCCAAAGTAAGACCTATTGGTAGTTTATGCACAAAAAAAAAGCAAGAAAATATCCATTTAAGGCTATAATAAAAATATAACCATCTATATCTATCTATCCATCTATCCATATCTCTTGATAAGATATGGTAGATATAGATATTGATGGTGAGTTATCCAAATAATTCAAATTCATATTCAAACTTAAATGGATAATTTAATTGGTCATGGGTCATGCCACATGGGCGCTGAAATTCGGGTTCAATACCCGGCCCAATTTCCAACAAGCAAAATGACCAAACACCCTAAATTTTGTATAATTGCAAAACTGCCTCTACCTTATCAAATTCACAAAAATAACCTAGTTTACGTTTTATACAGGAAATGTTCATTAGTAAAATTTGAAGTTACAAAATAATTGTATTTTTAAAATTTTAAGATATTACACAACCTTATTTTCCCTCTATCTTCCCTCACCCCCCATTCCCTCTCTAGTGGCGCAAATCCACTTAGTCCTAGACTTTGATTCACAATCTATTTACTCTTCCAATAGTGCATACCATTGTATTTTTTTAATTTTCATTCGATACAAAATTAGTTTTGAGATTGGATAGGTTTGGGGATGAGTTGAGGGATGGGAATGAGTTTGAGATTAGGTTGGGTTTTAATTTGGATTTAAGAACCAAGTGAGAAGACATATTTTTTAGGGACCAAAGTGAGAAAAAATAATTTTTAGGGACTAAACTTAAATTTTATAATTATAAAGTTAGTAATTGAACTAAAATGGGAAATAACAAATAATTTAAAGATTAAAGTGGAATATTATTTTTTATAGACTAAAAGGAGAAATAATTCACATTTTAGATGGTGAAAATGTAATAATTTACCCTAATTTAAAATATAAACAAATAAATAAAAATTGCCACTGGCATAAAATTTCAAATGCGGAACATTAGCTTTTGTTTTGTTTGGACCCATCCGTCCTTGTACTGTGGGCAAGAGTTGCCGCTTTCAAAGGTTTATCTATTTATAAATTTTATTTTAACATAATGGTACAAAATATCATCTATTTCTACCACTTATTTTTTTTGTTTAATGTTGTCAATCTAATTATCAATATTATATTATATTTATGTATATGAAAGACTTATTATACTAATGTTGGATTGACGTAATAACAATATAATATGAAAAATATGATACGTGTAACATTATATTTTGTTTTTTATTTTTATTATTTTTCTTTCTCCTGTATTTTCGGAAAGTGTAAATTAGATTGGGACACTCATATTTTGCATGTGTCATAGTGGATTGTAAGTATTATTATTATTATTTTTAAATATAATGAATCTCTTATGTAGTTTTTATTTTATTTTAGTATGTAAAAAAGATCCCTAACAGATATCAATTTTAATGAGAATGTATGGAGTTCGGATTACAATGAAAATCTCAAATTCACATGTAAAGTATGCATATTGTACGGGAAAGAAATACACCTTCTCGTATAATCCTGTTGATCAAGTCTGTGCTCCTCCGTACGACGTCGCTTGGTCACCTGAAAACACAAACGTGAGCTGGCCGGCGGGTGTGCCGGAAACCTCTCCAATGCCTAAGTCAGAAAGCAAGACAAGTAGGCAAAAGCTCAATGTAGTCAGGGAGCAAAGTTGCATTACCTCTTCAAAGGTGATATTAGTGAGCTTATATAGGTTCGTGTGGCGCAATCCTGGTAGGGCTCTTATTCCTTCATGTGCAGAGTCCTTCTAGGATTACTCCTCCTTGCGTAGAGTCCTCCTTGGATTCATACTCCTGAAAGACAATGCTTATCCTCCAACACCCCCCTCACTGCTTGAACCAAGTGAGATGGTTCTTCTTATGGCCGGACTACTTCAGGACCAAAGTAACTATTAATTCGGCCCTCACTTTACTCTCCCTTACCTCGGCTTTCCCATACTAAGACCGAGCTATCCATAAGGGAGTTAAAGCCGAGCTATCTTTAGAACCACAGCTTACTTCGGTTTCTCACATGCTATAACCGAAGTAACTATCGAAGACCGAAACCTTCGTGCTAATCCACTCAACCGGAGTTAGAACTAAGTCCTTCCGAGACCGGGCTAACCACCACGGCTGTGTGACCGGTCTATCTTCAAAGTTACTTCTCCAAACCGGAGTAACTTACATGGCCTTTCTACTCGGCCCTTTTCATTTCGGCCTAAGGCCCAATACCCAGCTTGGCCCAATTGTATATAAATTACCCTCTCAATTGCCCCTTAATTCCATCTGCACAGCATGATAGGGATTACCTGTCTACGAACCGAACTAAAGTTTTAGCTTATCCAGCCGAGCTACAATCCTTCAGCTACTCCGGCCGAGCTGAAAACCTTCTTAGCTTCTATAGCCGAGCTAAACTTAAGCCGAGCTAAGTACGTCCGGTCAAACGTCTCTTCAGTGCAAACTGAATCGATTGTCCTTCCAATGACACGTGGCAAGCCCTGGTTTGTCCATCCACAGCTGTTCGCCGCCCTCGTACTCCGAAAAATTTGAATAGTTCCCGTTTTGTCCCTCACCTCTCTATCTAAACAAACATCCTTCTCTTTTCATTTCACCCTACTATTCACTCTTTCTCTTTATTCTGAGCTTCCCCAATCTTGTTCTTGCTCCTTCACTGTTCTTCAACCCCGTACCTCTGAAACTCGCGTTTTTGCTGCTGTTGGCTTTAATCTAGTTCCTCTGCTTCTCTACCAGGTAAACACACGAATCTGTTCTTGTTTTCCTTTGTTTTCTGCTTTATATGTTTTTGCAAAACACTCTTTTGTTGCAAGTTTCATATTTTCTGGAAAAACTTGTCTATAAACTGTTAGAACTTCATAAGATAGTCAATAGGAATGCCATTTCGATCTTTATATATGCCCCAACCGAAGTAGAACACTGTTTGTGATGTATGTAAAGATATAGGTGAACTGAAACCGAACTAGCACACTTGCGCACATCAAAGTAGTTTCAATAGGTCACCAACTGATCCACAATAGCCGAAACAAAACCCACCGAACTAGAAACCATAGCACTTGACCGAGCTAAAACTTCAGGGGCCATGCCAGCATTCTGGGTTCCTAAACCGAACTCAGAAAGCTGCCCCTTGACGTTCAGCCGGAATAACAAAACCAAAAGTAGAACCGAGCTAACCCAACGTCTTGCCAAAACCGAGATAACACGCTCCTCTTTGAAACCGAGGTAGATCCCGCAGCAATCCATCTAGCCGAAGTAAGGCTTCCTTTCCTTGTTCTTTTTTTATAGCACGGTCGATGATCTGTGCTTAACCCCTTTGTTTTTCCAATTTGCAGACTTAGGTTGCCCAAGCCATCCTCTTTGAAGGCTCGACCGAGCTTCTGAGCACAATTTTCGTCAACCGCAGTAACTTATTCTTAATTTATTTCATAAGTTATACCAAATGGGGAAGTATAGGTTTTTAGTAGAGACCCCAGAGGCTTAGCCGAATTCAGGAAGATTACAATATTCCAGCCGATGTAAACCTTACACTGGCCGAACAAGATGTTGACCCATGGGGAATGAAGGCTTTGTCCCCTTTACCATTCAGTCAATAATAGAAACCGGACTGCGATTCCCAGTCCAGCCTTTAATCTGTGAGTTTCTAAGGCAAACCAGACTATGCCCAACCCAACTCTCCACCAACACATACCGTATAATAATGGGCATAGACGCCCTAAACCGCCAGACCGGTCTCAACCTAGGCTTAGCCGAAATACTCCATCAGTACTCATTAGGATCCAAGAATGAAGGCTGGTGTTATTACTTGAGAATACGCCGAGGCCGAGAAAAAATAATTAAGCACACACACCGGACAAAGACCTAAATGATGATGACTTCTTCTGGGTGTCTGGCAATTTTGAAGACCACCAAGCCCAGATTCCTGGCCGAAGAATAAATTGGAAAAAAGGAGAACCCGGTATATACTACTCCGGTTGCCTTTCTCACTTTTCTTCATCTTGGTTTTTCACTTTTGAACCGAACTAACAGTTGTTTACTTTTTGCAGATTCAGCTCATCTTCACTCTCTTTACAACTACCCCACCAACCTAGGCGTTCTGCGCGCCGCACTACGGGTTCGGGAAAGAAGTTGGGCTAAATTGCTTGACTTCGAACCGACTTACCGTTACACCGGTCGTCGAAAAGCAAGGGTGACCGACTTCCCTACTCGAAGAAGCACACCAGAACCGGACCCCACTTTGCCCGATTAATCCTTAGTGCCACTCCAGCCGAACAGAATGGCGAAGAAAAACAGACTGAAGGCAATGTTAACCGCAACAACGAGGCCGAGTACCGCAGACCGGTCGGAGCAGTGAGGCCGTCGTTGCCCTCCCATCTCAACAGCCATCATCTTCTCGCCGAGCTAAGCGCGCCCGGACTACCGAGACCGAGCAGCGTTTGTCGACGAAGATGACACCATCCTTCCACCGAGCCCTCAACCTAGCCTTGAACCGAAACAGTCGTTGGGCTGACAGCAACAAATGGGCTCCCCCTTCGTCTTCAACAACCGAGATATCCACGACAGTGACTCGGTTGTTGCTGAGAAGGATCACCTACTGGCCTTCAACCTGGGCAGGGGTGTTTGTCTTCCCAAAGACATGGAGCACCACAGCAAGCAACTAAATACCGAGCTGAAGGCCATCCGGTCATCCACAAAATCCATGATCCTGGTAAGTAGCACTGTCCTCTTTTGATCAGTCTAATTTTTTCCAACTCTTAGCTCGGCTAAAAAGGGAACTTGCTATTCTTTTGCAGGCCATTCAGAAGAACACAATCGCTCACAGGCAAGTGGTGGAACTACGAAAATCCACAAGGCAAGCCATGAAGGAAGCCGAAACCAAAACTGCCGAGCTAGCTCGATCTCAGCAGAAGTCGGCCGAGCTGGAGGCCGAGGTAGCACGTCTGACCGGACTAGTTGCCTCGGCTGACAGTGATAAACTGCGTGCTGTTACCGAAGTGAAAGATAAGTTCTTGTGGGAGATGGCGCGACTCGAAGGTGCAAAGGACGCCGAAATAACCCAATTGAAGAAGGACATGAAAGACGCCGAAAAGCGAGGTTTCAAGGAGGCAGAGGACGCCTACACCCTTCAATGCGACGCAGCCAAAGACCTGTTCTTCAAGTGCGGCTGGAGGACTGCGGTGGAGAAGCTCGGTTGTACGTCAGACACCGACGTCTACAACGCTCCACCGTACTCCATTCCAGCTTCACTCTCACAATACGCTGCCGATCTGCAAAAAGCCTTTCTTGAGGGGTCCGGCGATGATGATGATGATGACGATGATGACGATGATGATGAGGAGCCATCTCTCATTCCGGTTGTCAACGAACAGCAAAATAACCAAACAGTTCGGTCTGAGCCAGTTATAGAAGATCCAACTCCTGAGCTGCAGCCGACTGATACCGAAGTTCAGGTTGACACCGAACTCCCTTATCAAACCGTGCTCCCCTCTGACACCGGACTCCAGGTGAATGCTGACGTAGAATTTGACGCCGAACTGGACGCACTCCTCCATTGATTTTTCTTTTTTGTTTTCGAACCTTTTGTAACCGGGCTGAAGCCCCCCCGAATTGTACTTGGTTTGAAGTTCAATGAAAATTTCTACAACTCTTATACCGGTTTTGTGTATGTATGCTTATATTTGCAATGAATTTTCCATACCCTCATTTGCCCAACTGTGATCTCGGTTAGCTATCTAACTTACTAGCCAACCACTCTTCAGCCGATATATTACTTCGACTGAAGAGATAACAAGAGTTGGTTTAATCCAGCCAACCACTCTTCAGCCGATATAACTTACTTCGGCTAAGAGTACAAAGAGTTGGTTTAATCCAGCCAACCACTCTTCAGCCGATATAACTTACTTCGGCTAAGAGTACAAAGAGTTGGTTTAATCCAGCCAACCACTCTTCAGCATATAACTTACTTCGGCTGAAGAGTACAAAGTGTTGGTGTAATCCAGCCAACCACTCTTCAGCCGATATAACTTACTTCGGCTGAAGAGTACCAAGTGTTGGTTTAATCCAGCCAACCACTCTTCAGCCATAAACTTACTTCGGCTGAAGAGTACAAAGTGTTGGTTTAATCCAGCCAACCACTCTTCAGCCGATATACTTACTTCGGCTGAAGAGTACCAAGAGTTGGTTTAATCCAGCCAACCTTCTTCAGCCATAAACTTACTTCGGCTGAAGAGTACAAAGTGTTTGGTTATTCCGACCAAAACGTCCTGCAGCCTGGATCCTTATCCTGGGCTTAGGAAGGGTGTTGGTTTAATCCAGCCAACCTCTAAGTTGGTTTTTCCAGCCAACTTAGAATAAAATGTTCGGTTATTCCGACCAGACGTCCTGCAGCCTGGATCCTTATCCTGGGCTTAGGAAGGGTTAATAGTTGGTTATTCCGGCCAACTATGTTTACAATGCTACTAACTTACTAAAGCTACTTTCTACGGAAAACAAATATACTGAAGAAGAATAGACTTGTTTTATTGAAGAAGTAGAAAATTACACATACTTAAAAAGAAAAAAAGCTAAAAGTAAAATAACTTAAGATTGGCAGTGTTCCATGGCCTAGGAATTGTTTTGCCGTCCTCATCTTCCAAGTGGTATGCCCCTTTGCCTGCTAATCCGACCACTTTGTAAGGACCTTCCCAGTTAGGCCCTAACTTGCCATCTCCTGGGACCAATGTGTTTCCCATCACCTTGCGAAGTACCCAATCGCCGATCTTGAACTGTCTTGGATGTACTGTTTTGTTGTATTTCCTGGACAATTCTTGCTGGTAGGAGGCGATGTGAACCAATGCCTTTTCTCTTCTTTCTTCTGCCAAGTCAAGTTGTAATGTAATGGCTTCCCATTTAGGTCTGGATCAAAGTTTTCGCTTCGAATTGTAGGAAGGCCAACTTCTAAAGGGATGACTGCTTCCATGCCATAAGCTAAGGAGAATGGAGTTTCTCCTGTTGCCGACCGCCGTGGTGTGGTGGCGAAAGCCCATAAAACATGAGGGAGCTCTTCTGCCCACTTGCCTTTGGCTTTCTCCAGCCTTTTCTTCAATCCGTCCAAGACTACCTTGTTTGACGCCTCTGCCTGACCGTTTGCTTGGGGATACGCCGGTGTAGAATTGTAGAATTCTATCTTGTACTCTTCGCAAAAGCCTCTGAAAATTTTGCCGTCGAACTGAGTGCCGTTGTCTGAGATTAGTGCTTTTGGTATGCCGAAGCGAGTAATGATGTTCTGCCAAACAAACTTCTTCACATCTTTTTCCTTGATTGACGCCAAGGCTTCTGCCTCCACCCACTTGGTGAAGTAGTCTGTTGCCGCAAGAAAGAACTTTCTGTTGCCTGGTGCTGTTGGAAGTGGACCTACTATGTCTAAGCCCCACATTGCGAAAGGCCATGGGCTTGTTAATGGTAGTAGTTCTCTGGCAGGTTGGTGTATTTGGTGCGCAAACTTCTGACACTTTTCGCATTTTTTGACATACTTCTCTGAATCCGCCTGCATGTAGGGCCACCAGTATCCTTGTGAAATCGCTCTATATGCCAATGATCTTCCTCCTTGATGGCTGCCACATACACCCTCGTGTATTTCAAACAGGAACGCTTCCACTTTGCTGGGGTGCACACATTTCAAGTAAGGTCCTGAGAACGACTTTTTGTATAATGCTGAGGATGGAAAGCCAAAATCGCTGCGACTTTGCTCTGATTCTGTTGGCTTCTTTCTTTTCTTCTGGTAAGGTGCCGTTTTTCAGGAACAATATGATGGGATCCATCCAGGAAGGGCCTAATTCTGCGCAACATACCTCTTCTGCTTCTGGGTCTTCAATGCTTGGTCTAGGCAGATAGTCGATTAGTAGTGGGTGAGGAATGGAGGTGTCTGCCATTGAGGCGAAGCCTGCTAGTTCGTCTGCTCTGCTGTTTTCCTCTCTGCCGATCTGTTCTATCCTCACCACTTCAAATTTCTTTATTTCTGTTCTGACCAACTCTTGGTACTTGGCCATTCTATCATCTTTTGCCTCGTAGTCGCCAGATATTTGGTTTACCACCAACTGTGAGTCGCTGTAAACCATTAGCTCGGTGGCCTTCATGTAGAATGCTGATTTGAGGCCTGCAAGAAGCGCTTCATACTCCGCTTCATTTTCGATGCTGGGAAGCCGAGGTTATAGCTTGTTCTACAACCAGGCCGTCTGGAGAGATGAGGACTATGCCAAGTCCTGCGCCATGTCGGTTGGATGCTCCATCCACAAAGAGCTTCCACATCTCCCCTACAAACAACTTCCAGCATATGGAGGGATCGGATGATGCTGTGGGGTCTGGAATGTCGCTGGGGTTTTCTTCATGATCCATAGTTGCAGTCTGCCCCTTGTCTGCTGATGGGACCAAGTCATTAGTTGTTGGTGAGTTTTGACTTGGTGTAGCAAGGTCTGCTTCCTCCTTGTCTTCTCTACTCTGGTCTGCCTTGGGCTCTGGCTGAGTAACCTGCACTAGGGGTTGCGCTATTCCGGCGTCAATCTCCATCCCTGGTTCGGTTGTGTCAGTCAGGTCGATTGGGCAGACTTGGTGGCTTCCAGGAGTGAACTCCGCGACGAAGTCTGCCAAAGATTGGGCCTTTACTGCGGTTCTAGGTTGGAACTTGATGTCGTATTGTCCCAACTCCACTGCCCACTTCAGAATTCGCCCAGAAAAGTTCGCCCTTTCAAATAAAGCCTTGAGTGGGAAGGCTGTGAGAACAACTATGGTGTGGGCGTGAAAGTAATGTGACAACTTCCTTGAGGCCATCATTAAGGCCAATGCCAGTTTTTCCAGTGGCAAATACCTCGTTTCGGCACCTAACAATGTCTTGCTGACATAGAAGATTGGAAGATGCTGGATTCCTTCTGCTCGAACCAACACTGCACTTACCGCGTGCTGAGAGACTGCTAAGTAGAGGAAGAGTTCTTCTCCAGGTATTGGGGTGACAAGTAGGGTGGAGAAGACATGTATTCCTTCAAACTCTCCAGAGCTCGGTCGCATTCTTCGTCCCACTCAAACTTAGCTTTTAATGACTGAAAGAATGGACGCAATCTGTCTGAAGACCGGCTGATGAATCGGTTAAGTGCTGCTGCCATGCCGGTGAGATGCTGCACTTCTTTCACTGAGTTAGGCCTCTCTAATTCCTGAATTGCTTTGATTTGGGAGGGTCTGCCTCAATACCCCGGTTGGTTGCCAGGAAACCCAGAAACTTGCCAGACCCTACACCGAATGCGCACTTAGAAGCGTTAAGGCGCAGCTTGTGTTTCTTCAGGATCTGGAACATCTTGTCTAGGTCCTTTAGATGGTCATCCGCATCCTTGCTTTTGACCACCATGTCGTCGATGTAAGCCTCCATTGTTCTGCCTAACAATGGCTCGAACATCTTTGTGACCATTCTCTGGAATGTCGCCCCTGCGTTCTTTAGGCCAAAGGGCATGACCTTGTAGCAGTATAGTCCTCTTGGAGTGGTGAAGGATGTTACTTCCTGATCAGGTTCGTGCATGGCTATCTGATGGTAGCCTCTGTATGCGTCAAGGAAGCTAAGCCTGCTGTGCCCAGCTGTGTTAGGTCCACCAATTGATCTATCCTTGGTAGGGGGAAACTGTCCTTCGGACATGCTTTGTTGACCGTCTTGTAATCGACGCAGACGCGCCACTTGCCATTCTTTTTTGGCACCACGACTGTGTTGGAGATCCACTTGGGGTAATGTACCTCTCTGATTGCTCCTGCCTCCAGTAGGTTACCCACTTCTTCTGCCACTATCTCGGCGTGGTGGAGTGCCGATCTGCGTGTGCGTTGAATGACCGGTCTGGCAGATGGGTGGACATTGAGTTGGTGGCAGATGAGGTTTGGGTCAATGCCTGGCATGTCGTAAGGCGTCCAGGCAAACACTTCGATGTTGGAGGTCAGGAATTCCATAACCTCCAACCTCCAGCCTCTCAGCGCTGGATAACGATGAACCAAGCAAAAAGAACTTATCCGGGTTCTTTTCGTCGATTCTTACCTCCACCAAGTCTTCCACCGCTTTCTGATCAGCCGCTTTGCCAACCTCTGCGAACAGTTCATTACTCTCAGGTTCTTCAACCGAATGAACATATCCCTTGGCAGCGCGGCTGCCGTTCGTTGTGACAAAGCATTGTTTGGACATAATCTGGTCCCCATATACTTCTTCAATTATTCCAGTGTCGTTGGGAAATTGCATCACTTGGTGGTAGGAGGATGCCACCGAGCGCATGGCATGCAGCCATGTTCTGCCCAAGATAACGTTGTAGGTGGAGGGGACCTTTATCACCCAAAACTCCACTTGTTTCGTCACACTCCCTGCTCTGACTGGGAGGATAATTTTGCCGATGGGCCATTCTGGCATGGAGTTGAATCCGATAAGGGGAGATACGGCAGGCGCCAAGTCTTTATCCTGCAACTTTAGTTGCTTGAAGGTTTCATAATACATGATTTCACACGAACTAACCTTGGTCAATCAGAATCCGCTTGACGTCAAAATCCTTGACTCGAAGAGTGACGACCAAGGCATCGTTGTGAGGGCAATAAATCCTTGCCAAGTCTTTATCTGAGAAGGACATGACATTTGTGGCCTCTATCTTCCCCTTTTTGACGACTGGTTGGACACTTAGTACCTCTCTGAAGTGCTCAGCCTTTTTGATTGAACTCTGAGCTCGCATACACGCTCAGGTTCAAAGACTCCATGTATTACGTTGATGACGCCTTGAGGTGGGGCGTCGTTCGGCATTCCATTGGGCATATTCTGGTCCTGGGGGGCTGGCTGTGCCCCTCCTTCTATGTATTTGTCCAGGTGACCTGCTGTCACCAACTCTTCCAGATGCTGCCTCAATGGTGTGCAATTCTCAGTGCGGTGCCCCTTTTCTTTATGGAAGGTGCATCTCGATCTGTCATCGTAGTCCTTCTGAGCTTTGCCTAACTTAGCTGGCCACTTGACGAAAGGCTCGTCTCGAATTTCGCTAAGTATACGATAGATCGGCTTCTTGAATACCGTGGTTATGGCGGTGCGGACTCTTAACCATCTCTTGTCCTGGTCCTCGCCATTGTCTCGCCTGCCTCGTCCGTTTCGGTTTTGGCGATCTACCGTATTGACCTTTGCTGAGGTCTTCTTCTCTGGTGTTGTGGTCGCGCCAGTTTTTGCTTTGGCACGAGCGCCATCCTCTTCCACCCTGATGTGCTGGTGCACTCTCTCCATCAGGGCCTCCATGGTGAGAGGTGGTGTCATGGTGATAGAGTCCCTTAGTCTATTTCCGACTGGAAGGCCTCTTTTGTACTGCGCAATGGCGAGGTTAGTTGGGCAGTCCCCAATCTGGTTGAATGTCTCCCAGTAGCGACTGTTGTATGACCTCAGGGTCTCCTTGTCGCCCATATCGATGGAGAGTAACTGGTCGATCTCCACCGGGGTTTTTGTGTTTGTTCTGAATCGCGTTACAAACGCCTCCGCCAATTGCGCCCAGGAGGCTATGCTGCCCTCTGGAAGCTTTTCAAACCAAGTCAAGCCTAGGTCGCCGAGGCTTGAAGGGAATAGGATGCACATCAAGGCCTCATTCCGCCGGTATACAGCCATGACCTGGCGAAAGTGGCTTAAGTGCGAGTAGGGGTCCGTCTTTCCTTCATATGTTGTGAATTTGGGCTGCAGGAAGCCTGACGGTAGGGGCGCGTTCTCTATTGCTGGGACGAATGGTGAGGTCTGCAGCCTCGCCAATGCCTTGTCCGTTGGTTCGTAGGCCGGGCGCGGTATTGGCATTCCAACCTCGACGCTTCCATGCGTCCGAGGAGCCAACCGCTGTAAGGCAGAACTCTGTGTGGATCGCGCGCCCTAGCGTCCTCCTTCCATCGTGCTTTCTCTTCTAGCACGGTCGTAGGTCGGACGATCTGGGCAACTCTGTCTGCCTAGACCTTGTCTGGTGCGTATGCGAGGGCCAGTATGTGCTTCCCTCAGTGTTTGACCTCTCAGACCTCGTCCTCTCAGACCTGGAGTGGCGAGTTCTGGAAGATCTGGATTGCGTGTCGCCTGTCCTGAGGCTCTTGTTCTCCCCTTGTGAGGGTGTAGTATTCCTACTACGACTTTCCGAGTGGCGAGGGGGCGTCTTGTTTGTGCCCCTCTCCTGTCGCCACTTCTTTTCCTTTCACCTGACGTTTCAGAGATTCCATGTCTGCTGCCATCCGACGGATTAATTCGTCTTGTTCCCTGACGCGATCTTCCAAAGTTTGAGGATCAATTCTGCGTCTTTGTCTTTCTGGGCTTTGCGAACGAGAGGGATGAGGGCTGTTATTCCGCCTTCGTCCCCTTGCATCCCTCCTGGAATTTTGTCTGTGGTTCGTTCCATGGTTCCAGGGTGCCTGGGGGCCAGGGTAGGCCTTCCGCCTTGCACCCCCTTCTGGAGTTAGTCCGTCGACGGCGGACTGAGGTTTTCTTCGTTGTTCGCCATTAATTTTTTGGGAGAAAAAGCTTGATCAAGAGGTTGTTCTTGTCTGAGTTCCCACAGACGGCGCCAATTGTACGGGAAAGAAATACACCTTCTCGTATAATCCTGTTGATCAAGTCTGTGCTCCTCCGTACGACGTCGCTTGGTCACCTGAAAACACAAACGTGAGCTGGCTGGCGGGTGTGTGCCGGAAACCTCTCCGATGCCTAAGTCAGAAAGCAAGACAAGTAGGCAAAAGCTCAATGTAGTCAGGGAGCAAAGTTGCATTACCTCTCCAAAGGTGATATTAGTGAGCTTATATAGGTTTCGTGTGGCACAATCCTGGTAGGACTCTTATTCCTCCATGTGCAGAGTCCTTCTAGGATTACTCCTCCTTGCGTAGAGTCCTCCTTGGATTCATACTCCTGGAAGACAATGCTTATCCTCCAACACCCCCCTCACTGCTTGAACCAAGTGAGATGGTTCTTCTTATGGCCGGACTACTTCAGGACCGAAGTAACTATTAATTCGGCCCTCACTTTACTCTCCCTTACCTCGGCTTTCCATACTAAGACCGAGCTATCCATAAGGGAGTTAAAGCCGAGCTATCTTTAGAACCACAGCTTACTTCGGTTTCTCACATGCTATAACGAAGTAACTATCGAAGACCGAAACCTTCGTGCTACTCCACTCAACCGGAGTAGAACTAAGTCCTTCCGAGACCGGGCTAACCACCACGGCTGTGTGACCGGTCTATCTTCAAAGTTACTTCTCCAAACCGGAGTAACCTACATGGCCTTTCTACTCGGCCCTTTTCATTTCGGCCCTAAGGCCCAATACCCAGCTCGGCCCAATTGTATATAAATTACCCTCTCACATATTATAAGATTAATATGTACTCATGTTATATGATTTAAATCGTTGATCTTATATGATAAGTTAAGAAGAACAAGACATGTAAAAAATGAAGTTGATTAGAAATAAGTAATCACATGATCAAATTATATATATATATATATATATTTAACAGATGGATGGTCTATTCTTAAAAATATATAGGTCGTATAAATAAGAATGTTCTAATAATATGATAATCCATATTGGATCAACTTGATTTTTTGCATGGATTATTGTTGGCCTTTTGGCTTTCAAAGGTTATTTTTGTAATTACGAGCGTGCCAGCAAGGATCAATCAGTCCTTACAGAGAATTAATTGCAAACCAATTATCAGACGATTGTGTTTTAGTTCTTCACCCTCAATGAAGAGGACTTTTACTGGTGGTTTGATTTAGGAGAATTAAGCAAGATAACAATTAAATGAAGAACAATTGAAGTATTTCATAAAAATGAAAAACTTACAATGATCCAAACTCAGCCTCGTAGAGGTTTACAGCAACAATCTACTACTTGAAACTACTCCTATGAATGAAGTGCAGTGCAGGAATTTAAAGTACAGGAATGTAAGACTGAAAATGTAAAACTGAGAAGGAAAATAAGTAGAATAAGACTGGTTTTTTGGATCTGAGTCTGGGGGTCTTTTTCTGGGCCTTCTTTGCTATTTATACTTCTCGAGGATGACCATCGAACTGTATTTCCAACCGTCGAACTGCTCCTCCATGATTGCTGATCATGTTGCCTTATAATTAGCTCCACTGTGCCATTACTTGCAGTTAGACTTCCCTCCTAAATTTGAATTTAAATGTGAGTAACCGTTGAAACCATATCACCTTGCATCTCTTTGTTGATTCACTGCTACTCAAATCTCGTAATAACCAATACTAACTGCCACATGTACGATCAGGATCGAAGACTTGAATAGTTTTCCTGTATTACCCTTATTCTACCATGTGTCGAATTGTAGTTGGCTTGTACAAAATATGTAGCCAACATTACCCCCCGCACTAATATACCCAATACTTGGTGATATTAGTGGATCAAGGTCTTTTATCTACGTCTTAGAACGTGCATGGGCTTTGGATTCTCCCAGAAATGCAACTGTCATTCATCACCTACATTAAACTCTCCTTCAAT